>JASMMZ010000002.1:33147585-33240069 GCA_038502455.1 Anisogramma anomala | reverse complement strand
GGGGGGGATGTTGCATGGGAGGAGGCTGGTTGTTTCTTCGTTATTCGGGCTATGGAGTAAAAAAATGGCAGCGGGGTGGTGGGCGCTCTTCCAAGGATCGAAGTACGTCTCCTCTCTCTTGTAGAGAAAACCAATACACACATGCGGAGTCGCTGGGGGGGGATGGGGGATGTGCATAGAAACGTGGCTGGGCATTGTCCGGCGGCGGCTGGACTTTGGGTGGTACACTTTACAAGCGGCCTTTTTGCCCAGCTCGTGCAGTCCCAGGAAATCTCCCATGATGGTTCTCGGCGTCGATATCTCGCCTGTAACTCGTTGAGTGCATGCAGGTCCTTGATCTCAGGCCTGCTACGACTGCTTCTGGCTCCATCACTGACTACCATTCACCTCACCGACCCCTGCTGTGAAGGGTTTATCTTAAACGGAATACACAACAACGTTGGCGGACCAAAATGCTATCGTTGTATTGAAATAAAGGCAGCAGAGAATAAGCAACTACATAGTTGGGCCATTTCTATTATATACAGGCTTCGGATGATAACAGAAGCCAACTCCATAATATAACCCATAACATTACATCCCATTTCACACCCGTAAAAACGTAAATCTTATTTTACGAAGCATATTTCTACATCGACGTGCGTGAACGTTTCATCGTTTTCTTAGAAATTTTACCGGACGTACGAGGTAGCCCATAATATATACTGTGAAAGGACGGGTCCATGGGCTGTCGCCCAATAGAGGTCTATCACAGTCTATCATCCTCGATGAAGAGGGAAGAGAGAAGGGAAATCTCTGCTACCAAGCTGCTCTGGTAGAGAGTAAAGCGTGCGTTACGAGCTGGTAATATAACTGGGGTGGGTCATGTGTATAGCTGGAGCTAATCCTTAGTGGATTAGGTAGGCATTAGCTTGTGACATTACCCTCGGCTTATTTGTTATGAGCGCCGGCGACAAGAATGCTGGCGGTAATGCCGTTAACGCTAATTCTCCTATTACAAAAACTCCGCCCCTCTCCCCCCCATAAAGCTATATCTCCTCTCAACTTTTTTTCTTTTCATAACAATAAAATGATATCCTTATTATCGTTATCCCAGTTCTTATTTTAATTTTGAATAATGTATTCTATTTTTAGTTTAAATGCTACTATTGGTAACTCTTCTTTTTGTAAAATAAAAGAAGTTGTACTTAATCAACGTATTATCTATTTATGCACAACGATATTAATCTAGAGTTCATGAATAATAGTCAACAATAACCCATAAATGAAAAGTGTTTATAATGAATGCGATATAAAGCTGTATTAATGCGATTATTATCTAAATAAATAGTTATTTTCTTTTGTATTTTATGGTTGTTTATACCTAAAGCTCTAGTAAATTCAATCGATTAAATGTTACCCTAGCGGCATCTAAAAACGTATTTGAAATAAGCATATTACACAAAACTCAGTCCAAAACTATAATATATAATCATAAGTAATATATCGTTCGAATTACTCTATTAGAATATCTCTCTCCCTCTATCAATTACCTTTTCGCTGTTTATCCATGCATTAATACGCACTATACATTCTATAATATTTCCGGGTGAATTATAAAGTTTACAGAATATGTATATATATTGTTGAAATAGTATTTAAGTATAGTGCTATCATAGTTAACTGCACTACTGAAAGTTAATTGAAGAAGAGTTATCTTAGACCTTACATTAACTTTCTTAGTATGAGTGCATGGATCATCTTATTAAGAAATGTATAGGGCCTACACTTTAAACTTTAATAGAGTCTACTTTCGAGAAAAAATTTCAAGTTTAGTCGCTCTAAATACCATCGCTTCACATACACCCTATTCTACC
Source organism: Anisogramma anomala (assembly GCA_038502455.1). Taxonomy (NCBI): domain Eukaryota; kingdom Fungi; phylum Ascomycota; class Sordariomycetes; order Diaporthales; family Gnomoniaceae; genus Anisogramma; species Anisogramma anomala. The sequence continues at coordinate 33,238,213 of JASMMZ010000002.1, read as the reverse complement.
ACAACATCACTAATTGGCTTTACAACCACGTGAATTTTTTCGGCAACCCCTTTTTAGTTATAAAGCTTGTCGTCGGCCCAGCGCATCGCCTGCGTAGCAATGTATCCAAAGAATAAATATTATAAACAACGATTCCATGCCTGATTACTTATACTAATATAACCTCCCAAACTTATACTATAGTATAACCAATGTCTGGTTTTTGCATTTAAAGATCTTAAAAATCTTTACTATAAATGTTTATATACGACAACTTTAATTATTTATTTATTTATTATCTGTTACGACCTATAACGAAGGCCTGCCCGCTTAATAAGGCCTTTTACTTTATTTTGAATAGTTTTGACGATCCATGAAACCCTTTTCTCGATACACCACCTGCTTGGTAGTATACCTCTTTTTACTTTTTTTTACATTCCTTAGATTCGCAACCCGCAACAAAAAAAATAATTTGCCGAATATTTTGCTTTTTACGGGTTTTCAACTAAAATATATATATATTACTAGTTCTTTTACTCATTTAAGACCGCTATTAGATCTTCAATATAACCAGGCGTTAAATATAAATTATTACAGCCAAACATCATGGTACAGCTGAGGTTATAGTTTTTACGCTCGTATAATGTTATTTATCTCTAAAATGTATGGTACCTTAAAACATTATTTTGAAAGTTGGCTTAAAGTTCAATTTTAGCAAAATGTTCATTTATGTTTTATTTTTATAAATAAAAATTGTGAATAAAAAGCGATAAACTTTGTATATGAAAAATATACCGGGTTGAAACTCTTTCGAAACATCTAATACTATCCTCTCTTTTTTACGTGGCACGTAGATAAATTTGTACAAATGCGGTCTATATTTATAATTTTAATAAGTTCATAATAAATTGTAAAGTTTAGTACAGTTTTTACAAAATGATATCGTTATCTAACACATATGTATATAATATTACTCGAAAATAAGTCATAAGTATATAAATTTGGGGTTTCAGCTTTATATATTTCTTTATTTTAGTAAGGGATAAAATTCTTTTGTTTTAAATAGTTTGTTCAACGGATTATTCGTTTTAGCTTCGGAACAGAAGTTTTCGAATAGTGTGGTTATTGTAGGGTAGGAACATCCATATTGCGAGCCTTTCCACCAGAATTTGTATATTTTACAATAGCAAAGGTCGCACTATACCAGCTATATATTGGGAACTTTCTGATGATAGTCAATGACCAAAAAAATTGAAGTAGAATGCAGAATTCAATGTGGAGCAGGAGCAAAAAAAATGAACTATACTAAGTAGTATATTGATAAGCTATCGGTTTGCTAAACTTAGAGGAAATACCAATCCACTATCTAACCTTTGCAATACTATTATTAATTTGACTACACTTCAAATCGACAACGTTACAATATTCAAAATCCTATTGATACTAATTAGTATTTATTAAGTTGAATACAGATAATCCAAATAGAAGAATAGACGACTTCTTATAATATTTTACGCGGGTAAAATAGAGGGAAAACTCTTGCGAAAGGCTTTTATAGATGGCGGTGGTTTTTATGGCAGTAGCTAGAAAAGGTCTTTAGATTGCGTCGGTTTTTACGGTAACTTAGAGGTGGCGATAGTATCGCTATCGAAACTACCAAGAAATCTTTATTTGAATTTTTCTTGAAAAAATCGTTAATATTAGCTACTATAAGTCCTGAATCGTTAAAAAACGATTACGAATTTGCGAAAACATTTACAATTACTAAACAGTCAAGTCGCTATTACTGTTAATATAAATAGAAAATCTCAAACCATTAACATTAAAACCTTTAACAATAAACTATAACTTCAACAACGAATAACTTTGAATTTAAACTTCACCTTTTATATCAATCTTTTTTTCTACACTATAATATCATCAAGTCGCAGATATATAAATATGTTCATATTATACGAAAAACTATTAAGTCGTGATAAATAGTTACATTACGTGATTTAACGCCTAAATCGAAAATCTCCTACCCCATTAAACAGTTACATTACATGATTTCATGCCTAAATTGCTAAATTCCAACCACATCTAAACTAGCGTGAATATGCCAGTCAAAACGTGAAAATAGTATCAGAAAATATAAAAATGAAAACTACTAAGTAACTTGGATCCTTTTTTGCTAAGTATTATAACGAAAAACTCTATATGGAATACGTTGATCTCGATTGAACTGAGTAACACTTGACTAATTTCGTCGATTAATTCATCCTCGTTTTAAAGCCTAAGAAGATGAATAAAATCATATAGGATTTTGAAGACTATTGCGAATACTTCGGCGATTGAAATATTGAAATATAGATGACAACCCTAACAATAGATAAAAGCAAGTTAAAAATATATTTTCGTAACTACAACATCTTTATTTTCAATAAAAGGGCAAACATGTCCAGTACTTTCTTTAACTTGACCCAAATGAACAGATATCTTTAAGATTCTGAAGTCCAAGGCTTTAAGGGGAAAGTAAATACCATTATTGAAATTTATCTCTATATACGTTTTAAAGGATGATCCCCTAGTCCATAAATAAATCAAGCTTTCAACCCTATCTTACAATTCCAAAACCCCGTCAATTTATTGGACAATTCAACTCCTATCTGTAAGAACGCGAAATATTTGTTTAGCGAAAGAAAAACACGTAAAGCAACGGTTATCAACGCAATACATTGAATGAACGTCGGCTCCATTCAACGCTTAATTAAGAAAAACCGTTAAAACCGTTAATGTAACCTTGTAATTGAAGCTTCTCATAGTGCGACTACGAAAAAAACAGGAAGGAACGCCTATATATGTAAGCATATTATAGATCCTGCGATATAACTTTATTCTTTAGATTAAGTGAATGATAAATAACCTTGCTATAGAGAAACCAAAGACCTAAAACTTAAGTTAACCGTAAAAAACATCATTGACAACTAGAATCATTATCATAATCTACTTTTTAGGCCGGTTAATATAGTGAATATTAACTTTAAGATCCTTACGAAATTAATTGAAATTTGGAATAATGCAAAGAACTATACCTCGCTGAATAACTATAATAGCTAAAGAGAAAGGAGAGAAAACATACATAGATATTCTTCACCAAATGATTAACAAGTAAATACTATATTAATAGTAGTGAAAAAGATATATGTTAGAAAAAATATACTTCTCGAGTAAGTCCAGCCAGCTTTCACAGGTATAAAGAAATTTAAATATACTTTATAGCGTATAAATACCACTTATAATTTTTTGAACTAGTTACGATCCTTTTTGATAATTCCTTTCACACGTATACGAAACCTATTCAATTTACTTATTCAAATTCATAATTTCTATAACCGAAACCATAAAAAACTACAAATTTTATATTACATAAACCGTAAATATAGTAGGTCTAATCACTCATACCCTAGTGAAAAGTTAGTATATTGAAAGCCACTGTAGTAACAGCTACATGGTTAATATTTAAACGGATATAGTAATTGTGGATATAACTATAAACCACTACCGCTAGTATACATAGGCCAAGTGATAGTGCACCATATTGCAAGGTGCATTCCTGCATAGTGTACGATAACGTGTCACGCTGCAGGCTGCAGTCTTGCAAGGTACAAAGTGCGTCATGCGTAGTGCGGTCTGGAAGGGGTTTTCTAGAGCGTATAGCAAAAGAGCTATTGCCCGGATGAGAGATTCATAACCTCTCATCCATAGCGTACACTTTTTGGATTGCTTCTTCCTGACTTATCATATATCTTTACTATAATATCAATTTTAAAATTACTCTTTATTTACATTTACGTAAATAGAAACCTTACTAACACTAATTAGTAGTCGATAAGGTTGATTATAAATAACTGGAAAAAAAAAAACCCGAAATTAAATAACTCTAACGTAATGTTACAACGGTTCCAATTATTTGTACTTTATTACTTCGCCTTATAGAAATTATACAGGAGTGTGGAATTAAATTGAAACGTCGTTAAAACCCAAAACGTAATAAAATTATAAGATCTGAAGTAACTTTAAAAAAGATCACTTTAATACGATATCATTTACTAATTAGTGCTTTATTTACTAAAAACCCTGTTTTATTAACTATTAACTTTTTTTGGAGTTTTAAACGTATCTGGGTAATTTTTAAAAAGCGTCATATTATGTATTAGGCTACGTAAGCTAAAACCACCAAGTTTTGGAACCCTTCGTTGGTACTCATCCGATCTAAATACAGTTTCCAAACCGCTTACGAAGCCTAATAACGGTTGCAAACACAACATCCACACCGCTTAAAAAACCGAAGAGCGGCCACAAATACAACACTCAAACCACACACAATCAACAGGAACAGCTACAATACGACAATCCGGACCGCTCACCAAACACGAACCAACAAACACCACTCACTTGGGACGGTCTTATGTATCATGAAACCGCTCTACAGCTTAGCTGAAGCTGGTGTTTACTGGTATGACACCTACCAGAAGCACCATAAGGAACGGCTTGGAATGACTAACTTAAGCTTCGACTCGTGCCTGTTGGTATCAACAGCTCGCTCTACTGGTTTTATACTAATGTTCATGTAAACAGACGATATACTGACACTATGTAACGCGTTTTTTTCTGTATCTAAAGAGAGGAAACTTTTTCAGGCAAGCTTAAAGGAAAAACTTAAAACGTACCTAATGGATGACTATATAATCAACTTTAATAGCGTTACTCTTACTTTCTAGAACGGCGTTTTAGGCCTTATACAGAAAGGGAAATTAGATAAAGTCGCCCTTATTATTTTGAATAGCGTAAAATGGGCCGACGAATACATATACCAATGTGTAAGTGGCGTTTAGGTTACTTTAGTAACCTAATTAAAAGCGGTATTTAATCTTTCGTTGGCCGCGTAACGCTAAATCGCCCCGTAAAAAGGATATATATAAAGCGTTTAACAAGCGCCTTATATGGTAAATATACAATTCACAACGTGGTTTAAAATTTGTAGCGCTAAATATACGTATTATAAAGCTTTTTGTTTCTACTAACGGATCTTTTGCCAATAGTAACAACTAGAATTCGCAAATCGGCTTTATTTTAGTTTTCGGTAGCGAAATACCGGCTCAAAACGACTTTACGTTCCGTGAGAATATTATTTATTAAAGCTTTACTAAGTATAAGTGGGTAATGAAGAATGTTTTGGCTTCGGAAATTTATAACATAGTTAAAAGTTTCGATTTAGGAATCACTATAACGATAACGGTTCGAATAATCATTTCCAATCTTAGTTTACGACTTATCCCTTTTTATATATATATTAACTTCTTTTCGCTTTATAAATGCCTGGTTAAACTTGGTATTATAAACGAAAAACGTTTAATAATCAATATTATAGCTTTACGCGAGTTATATAAGCATCGGGAAATAAAAAAATCGATGTAAATAGATGGAAACCTTGACATAACGGATGTAATAACTAAAACTACCCCAAACGGAATACTTCAAACGTTTATATCGATAAACACACTATTTGTTAAAGTTACTAAAAATGTTTTACGACTCTAATAAACCATTGAATTACTTTTACCAATTTAAAGCAGTCCAAAACTCATTATTCGCGCCGCTTCCCAAATTATATTACGGTTCACGACTTTGTACCTACGCCGACTGAACGAATTCACCTTTGCTTAAATTTACTATTCCACGCCGCTTCCGACATATTGTTACTCCTGCTTTTACGTACTTCGATACTACTAGGTATTTCAATATTTTCCCTTCTCTATTGAAATCTACGATATCGTACCGTTTCTAACATATTGTCTTTATTTGTTTTATATATTTTAAACCTTTCATTATTACATTCGTCACTTTCATTACGATTATTTTGGTTAAAAGACATAATATTAATATATAGCGTATTATACTATAGCCGGGTACGATGGACCAGCCGTAAAGGGCAACTAATTACTATTAAAAAAAAGAGGGAAAGAATGACGCTGTCACGTCCTTACTATCCTCCCCGTCGCCCTCCTTTTCTGTGCTAACGCCACCGCTATTATTGTCATTGACGTTATCGACGCTAACAAGAATGTGGCCTCGCTCCTTAAGCTGTATGCCCTTAAGCAAAGGCGCGGAGGGGTCTTTACCTTCCTTACGACGACGCGAGATAACGTCATCGAACTCGCTTATGTAGTATATACGTAAGCTTTGTTTCTAGGCAGTAATAGTGGCCGCCAACTCCTTAGTCCGCTGGTTGGTACCTATTACTAATTAGCATCAACTTGTCTTAATTATTTGCGAAAGCGGTTATTTTTGCGAACGCTTCGTATATTATTTTTTTAAAAAAAGGAAATTTTTGGAAATTGGTTTCTAGTATAAAGCCGGCGGGCACGTAAAACAGCTTTGGCCTACGATACTAAAACCAACGAAACGGGGGTTTATCTGCTATTAGTCTGCTCGTAATAGTGGCAACGGGCTGAAAGACTCCCGTTTTCATAGTAATCGTCAATAAATTTGCCCGTGGCCGCGGATGCGGCATACGATATATAGGGCGTGTCTATTAACAGCCCGAGACTACGAACTCAGATATGCCGATTCATTGCCTTATGCGTTAAAGAGGACTCGCAAAATACCCTAGCGATACAAAGCTTGAGGCAACGAAGCAGTTACGCCTCGTGTTCCTTATCTAAATGGATATTAAAGATATATTAACGGGTGGATTTAAAAAATATAAACCGTAACGAAGCTTTGCTAAGTTACGTTTATGACGCTCAGGGGTCTTCGCGAGTAAAGGCGTTTTTACCCGCGCGGAAAAGGTAAGGTTTATAACCTTAAAAGCTCTTCTCTTCTCCCTTTGAAAGCTAGGGAGAAAGGGGGAGGGGAAAAAAGGAAAGAGGGGAGGGTAACGGCTACAGCTTCGGTAGCGGCGGCGGCAAGGGATAGCGAAGCTAGGGGGGGAACAGCGGCGGCGAGGCATGGCGAGGCTGGGGGAGAGGTAGCTATAAAGGAAATAATACCCGAGAAGGGCGGGCTGTTGGTAATGGTAGTGGTATTAACGGTGGTGTTTACGCACCAAACGACGCTCTACAAACCTATTGTTACCGGGAATTTATTCAAAACTAAGGTTAATATATAGTTATTAGTTAAGTAACCTATCGGTCGTAACAGTTTTAATTGGTTAATTAAAATAAAGGTTAAATTAAGTTAAAATAAGGACTTGAATTAACTTTAGGTACGCACCTTTAAGGTGCAAAAAAAAGTTTCACCTAAACCGATAATAATACATCTTTTTATACTAACCCAAAACATTTGATGACGTAATTACCCCTACGTAATTACCCTCATAAAGCCTACGTAATTACACTTTTATTAAACATAATAGAAGGCGCTATTAATAACCATATCGCCACCGATTAACTATATTAACTAAGCTCTTGCTAAAATTACTATCGCAGTCAGAAATTATTAATTCAAACCTTTACAATTGGTACCGCAATCACTCTATTATTACAAAAGCTACTAATTCGAATCTATGAAGTCGGTACCACAACCACACTATTATTACAAAGGCTACTAATTCTAACCTTTACAATTGGTACCGCAAACATAATATCATTACAAAATCTACTAATTTAAAACTTTATAATTTGTGCTGTAATTACACTGTCATTAGTCGACTACGTATAAAAACTCGTTATAATTATACCATCACTATCAGAATATAGGTACGAAACGCATAAAGAAAAAGAAAAAGATTGCCTATGTGGATATTAATAAATACCCCTACAGCTAATATACATAGACCAAGTAATAGTGCACTATATTACAAGGTACATTCATACATAGTACACGATAACGTGTTATGCTATAGGTTGCACTCTTACAAGGTACGAAGTGTATCATGCGTAGCGCGGTTTGGAAGGGGTATTTCAGAGCGCATAGCAAAAGGGCCAATATCCGGATAAGAGGTTTATAACCTCCTATCCGTGGCGTACACTCTTTAGAATGTTTCTTCCTGTTCTTCCTGACTTATCATCTATCTTTACTATAATATTAATCTTACGATTACTCTTCATTTATATTCACGTAAATAGAGACTTTAACAACATTAATTATAAGTATTATCGTTGTAATAATAATAAAAAGTGTTGGATTCGTGGAAAAATCAGCTATTAGTTAAATTGTTACCTCATTATTCCATGTTAAAAATGAGAGGTAATGTATTCTACCTAATATATGTTATGGACTTAGGCCATTAGCTATTGAGTCTATAGATTACGTGACTGTGCACGTAATGAGATAGGTAGTATCCGGCCTGGGCTCGGTCCGGGTGCGGACCGGATAAAGTCCGTATACGGTATGTGTAAGGGTACGTGATGGGCTAGGTACTAGCCATGCCTATAAATCCTGCACGTTAGGTTACGGTAACCTTTTTTAATCTTTTTTATACTTTAATAGTAAATTCTTTTTGGAATTTATTTGGTTTATTATCGTATGGCGAATTATAATATACTATTTCAGGTTTTTTTTTCTTTTGAAATAATATTACTTATAATAGACTCATCGATAATAACCCTTAATAATTTTACGTTATACTTCAACGTTATCGGAAAATATAAGCCGTCAACGAATACCTAATCTTTGATTTTTATAAATACATCTCCTACACTTTTAACGCTAACATAAACCGACATTTCTCATTTATAAAATATTGTAGGTTATATCGCGTCGTTTATAAAATAACTATAATAACCGGGTTAATCGACTTTAATTATCGACCTTGCATTTAACTTAGTTTAATTCGTAATAAAGATTTAATAACTCGAAGTCGAGTTAGCCGCAACTCGCGTCAAGGTTTTACCGATTTAAGGTAGGCGAAAACGATATAATTAACCGGAATTCAACGGATTTGCTTTCATTTAGGCGGCAACGCGCTAAACCATTAAATTTATACTGGAAGCGGATAAAATATGGATTAAAAATGGTTGGTATAAGTTTCTTTACGTATAAGGATATTATACAGTGGCGATAAAGCAGGCGGTTACAACGTATTACGAAGCCGAAAAACACGAAGATATATATAATAAAGGAAAGTTTTTCGATTATATCGAGGGAGCTTTTAAAGATCTTTACCGCGCAGATAAGTTATTAGTCGAATTTAAAGGTTTGGTTATAAACGATAAAGACTTATAGATAATATTCTTTATTAGGTTCGAAACACTTTTAGCTTAAGCGGGCGGGTTAGATTAACCTTTATCCATAAAATGTAATTACTTACACTTCCGCGTATCTTTACGTATCCGCGATAAATTCATTACAATAGGTGTTAACCGGGTAAACTATATCGTAAACCTGGATAAGTACCGCGAATTCGCCGACGAGTTAAATTCCTTGAATTTTAAATAATTTTTTGGTTGTTAGTTAACGAAACCAATATAATCCTAACAGCCGAATGGTAATACGGTTGTAATGGGGGTTTATGCCTTTTCAATACCTTTGTTAAAAGGTCGTGATAATTGTGGCTAATTATTTCGATACCGCGATTAATTATTTTAATAAGCCTATTTAATACGCTTTTAAAACCAAGGACGTAAGGCGACGTGAGCGATAATAAAGAAACGTTAAGTTAAACTTACTACAAGGTGTTATATACGTTGTGATTTATCGGATTATTATTAACCTGACTACAAACTTCGCACAGTATTACCTCCTATATAGGTATATGCGGTTAAGGTTAAAAGGATAAAAAAGGGTTTCTTATTAACGGCTATAGGGGAAGCCTAATTCTAATAAATAATTTCATTTAGGGGTTATATAACCCGAACGGCATAATTTAAAAATCGAAAAAAGTTTCATTTAATGAAAATATATATAAAAGAGAATATATTCCTTATCCTTATATATTTTAACAATAACTACTTTTTAAATACTTAAATCAATTTTAATTATAATTGTATTTATATTATAAATGATGTTTTTGTATTACAGTTAAAAATAAAGTAAATTCGGTTATTATATTTTCAAAATGTCGATACGATATTAAGGTTACGGCAAAATACGCGTATTACTTAAATAACCAAGTTTTATATAAATATTTATAAATAGTCGAGCCCGATATTAATATATATTATTCCCGAAATAACTCGGGATATAATTTTTGAAATACCTTGGATACAATATTAATAGGTAATTATACACATTAATGATAGCAGTGAAATAATTCAAGGTTAAGGAAACTTAGTTATTAACGTAATAAAGATACGCTTTAAGACAAAAGATATATAAGACGTAATAGGTGCGGGTTTTCTCGGTTTAATATAAGGTTCGTATTAAAAGGTATAAAGTATGAGTAACCCGTTTCGGATAGCTTTTACCACAAGATTTTACGAAATAACGCGGATTTTGTAAACGATAACGATAACCACGGTTAAAGAAAAAAGGATCAATTACGTCTTTTATCAAAATTAGCTAAATTTCGCGACTTATTCGATAAGGATAAAGTTACAACTTTACCTTTATATAGGGGAAAATTCGGTTATTGTTGGTAGTCATTTATCGTTGCAACGTAGTCGATTCGAATCACTGTGGTCGAAGTAACTGGTGCTACGTTGATATTGTTGATTGATGTGTTTAAATTCTAAGTTTGGCAGACCGCTAGCCGGTCTGCACACTAATTTGTATGGCCAAACGCTTTGGCCTGTACCCCACTTTGAAGTGGGTACCTACTGCACTGCACTTGCATTGCAGTGTATTCAAATCCTACAAACTGCAGTCAATTTGCAGTACGTGCAATCAATTTTACTGCAAGTAAAGTTAACTTGAATGTACTGCATTTGACTGCTATTCCAACAATTATCATATTTATATTAAATTGAACAAAAATAAGTCTTTACTAAAACTACTTTAAAAGCCGTTATATTTGATATTACGGAATTGATTTATTAAATTTCAACGACAGGTTACGAAGTTAATAAATAAGAGTTAAGTTTGGACATACGTTTTATCAACTATAGTGCCGATATTATTTATGTTTAAGGGGGGGGAAGGGGATAACGGTTTCATGTCGATTACCGGGTACTAAATGAAATTACGAAATAAGATAGTTTTTCCTTATTTTAATTAAAAAGACTTTATATATGTTGTCGAAGTCGATATAATTTATAAAGTTCAATATTTGAACTGCTTTTTACCGTATTCAGGTTATACCTGAATAGGAGAAATTAACGGCGTTTCGTTTATGGTTTAGGTTATTTAAATAGTTTATTACCAGTTCGAAATTAGCAAAAGTGCCGGCAACGTTTTAACTATATATTAATTATATTATAAATGATATTTTAAATAATTTCGTTATAACGTATTGAAACAACCTTTCAATTTTTTCTAGTGTTAAATAAAACTATATAATGAAAGTTTGTGTAGTTTTGGTTTATTTATATAAGGTAAAGCTAAATTTGAATTTTAAAAAGTATAACTTTGTGGTTAAGGAGATAAAATACTTAGGCTTTATTATAATGGTTAGGGTAGGTATTCGGGTCGACTCCAAGAAAGTCCGGATAATCCGCGAGTAAAAGTCACAAAGTATTATCCGAAAGGTTCGAATTTTTGGGGGTTTTGCTGATTTTTATCGTAATTTTATTAGTAATTTCTCCGAGTTGGCGAATTATCTCGTCCGTTTAACGAAATGAAGTATTTATGAAGCTTAGTCGAAACGAGAACCACATACATTTGAAGCCTTAAAGGATGTTTTTATTACAACCTCGATTTTAATATATTAGAATCCAAATCGGTTAATAATAGTAAAGACTGATTATTAGAAAACGGAGATAAAAAGGTACTCATTGTAATGGGATAAAAATAACATTTTAAAGCTAATAACTTACCACTTTACACGATTAACAAATACGAAACATAACTATACCATTTACGATAAAAAGCTTTTCGCGGTAATATTCTATTTAAAAACGTAATTTTCCGAATTACGTAGTATCCATATATCGTTTACGATTTTAACGGATTATAAAGGATTGGATTTTTTTACTACGTTCAATTTTGAAACGCCAGGTTAATTAAGCTGAAATCCTTTTACATTTTCAATACTACCTGTGGTATACGCCCGTATCTTACGGCGCCCGTTCGAATACATTAACCCGTAAATTATAAGATAAACACAAAGTTCAGAAATGCCGCGCGCGAGTTTTTCAATCCATTTATATTATGATATTAAATATAGTATCAATGAACTTATATATTAAAGGGATCCAAATTACGTCAGGTTATATAAATAAATTCAGCGAGAGAAAGGTTTGGTTATTGGATTACGACAATATGTATTTTAAAGTTAAGTCGAGATTTTTGAAAGACCGTCGAAAACGGCGTCGCTCCAGGCCCGGCCCGCGTCCGGGTTGTTATCGGAGATAACGTTAAGTGATTCCAGTATAACGGTACCGACATTACTGCCACGGGCCCAGCTCGCGTTAAATCCGCCGGTATCGTTAACGCCGAATGATTACGTTATTTTTGATTCGGGTACGTTAACGGAATTATCAAACTAAAAAGTAACGAACGACCTATTATATAAGGTTTACCCTTTAACAAATTCAGAAAATGATAAGCGTTTTACACCTAAAGTAAAATAGTTAATGCAAATTACGAGTTACAGGATTAAGCCACGGAATATATTACGTTCGCATAAGAGTTTGTAATTACTAAGTTAAAAACTATTAACAACAAACTTCTTATAATAAACCTATGATTCGCTTATTATAGGTTTCCGAGTAAAAATATTTCATTTAGCGTTTTTAATGGGATTAATTCTAAAAGAAGATAATTATAAGTATTCGACATTTATATCTAATATACACGTAATATAATAAAACTAGACCTCGTCGTACCTTATTATAAGGCTTGTTTAACCCCTTTTTATCCTAAATCGATATTAAACGTATATTTTTTTCGATTTTATAATCGACCTATCAATTACCAAAAGCGGCTTTCGATATTTGTTAGTTATTACGAATCTTCCTTTTAAGTTTATTCAATTAAAATCTATGTAATTTATAATTACCGATACGTATACAGAAAGCTTTCGGGATATATAGTGGAGATTTTATAGATTTACATCTTTTATTATTAATAACCGCAGTTCGGATTAAATAGGCGTATTTTAAAAGACTTGATATTCATTAATAAAAGTCGAATAACTTTTTTTTACGACCTATGACCTATAAATGAATACCGATATTAAATAGGTAAATTAAAAGGTTCAAAAACACTTACGTATTGTCGTTGGTTTTTCTTAATATAATTGGGCCTAAAATTTACTTGTTTATTAATTCGCGTTATGTAATTAAAAGTCGACAGTTACTGAATTTAACATAAATTATCTAATAAATAGGTACGAAATATCACCTATTTTAAGGGTATGGGGATACGAAATCGTTAATTAACCCGGCGAGGCGAATTACTGTATTATAGATTTATTTACGCGAAGGGGTAGAGTTTTTTTATTCGACGATAACTCTTATCTAGTAATAAATAACAACGGAGGCGAACTGTAAGCGATAACCGGTAAAGAGATAAAAAATAAAGGATTAAGTTTAGTTAAACCTTCGTAATATTAAAATTGATCGCCCTAGTAAAAAACTCAATTAGCTTTATAATTAATACTAGATCGTTAATATTTCGAACCCTTTTAATATCTTATTAAATATCTTTAGTAAATACATTATATTCTATATAAAGTTCATTAAATAGTCGATTTCGGATCCCTTCTTTCATAAGTTTCATTCGATATTCGCCTGGGACTAATTTTAATCTTTTAATGAGAAAAAGAGGGTAAATACGAGGAATTTCAAATATAAGAAATCCTCGCGGTAAAACCGGAGCGAAACAGGGTTCGTTTTATATTATTTCAGTAAAAAGATTATAATAATCCGGAGTTGAAATTGTTGGAAAACTACTAATATATTTTATCTTTAAACAAATTTAAGGTGAAATGGGTAAATATTTCAATTTATCATAATTCGGTATTTCAACGTCGACGTTGAACTTATATTAAACGATAAACGCGAGCTGAATCTTTTATACCTTCGAAATAATACTTTATTTGTGGATAAAAAAGAAACTTTATTTCAAAACGAAATTATAATAAAATAGGTAAGGCCGGAAAATAATACCCGACTTTTTCAAATACATATTCGACCGTAAAACGACTTTTACCACGACCTTGTGAAGATTTAACTACTTATTATTATTATCTTTATTAGGGTTTAACGAATACCGGCGTTACTAACCATAAAGACCTTATTATAACTAGCTTCAGACACTAAGTAACGTCGGGGGAGGAAAACGATAAAAGAGGTGGCGAAAACTAGTAGGCGCCGAAAGAGGAAGCTAATAGGAAACAGGATGAATACGAGACGATGTCGAAGATGGCGGATAACGTCAGAAAGGACGGGTGTTAAAAAAGGCCGATGGCGGATAATATGAAAAAAAAAAAAACGGATACGTTGGAAGGCTGACGAAAGCGAATAATGCTAGGAGGAACGGACGTTAAAAAAAGCCGATGATGATAGTTAACAAAAAATAAGGCGGGGAGCGGGGCAAGGAAAACGACATTTTAAACGGGTTACCAAAAACTATAATATATTAGTTTAGACCCAGGTAATGCGGTCGGCCTGGGTACAATCTTACGTCTATTTACGATTGGCTCGATAATCTCATTCCTCGCTAAGATTAACAGATAAAATATAAGTTAAATGGGGAATCGTATAGTTAAAATTAAGACGTCGTTTGCTATATTTTGTGAACCGTAATTTATATTAATTACAAAAAATATAGCCTGGGTAGCTATATTATTTTGATTATTTGGGCCAAAATTACAAAAGGGTATACGGCGGTAGTTAAAGGGGGTCGGGGCGAAGACGTTACACGTCAAAGAGCGGTCGGCCGATGGCGTTTTTTCTTTGTAAATAGGCGATATAGTAAAAGGTAACAGAGAAATTTTGGATAAAAATAGATATGGGAGGAAAAGGCGGAATAAATGTATAGCTAAAGGGGTAACGACTTATATAGCCGGTATAATAAGAACTTTTTATTCCCGAACGATATCGCAAAGCTAGGTAAATTAATTAACTAACTTAAAGAAAGAAAAGGTAAAAACGGGTCGATAACCTGAGATATCTCCCTAACACTTACGCGTAAGGAATATGATATGGCCTTGATCTTCGGCTGTAATAACCAATCAATGTAGAAGGGCACGTAAACCGGGTAAAACCGTAAGTAAACTTATTTCCTAAATATATTACGAAAAAATGTTAATTTACGGTTAGGTTTTTTACAAAGTTCATTTGTAAGTTTACCTTGTTATAAACCTTTTCATAAGTATTATATCCTTATGCCTAATAAATTTAGACGTAAGAAAAAGAAACACCAAAGTTAAAAATAGGATTAATATATAATATATAAATTTCTTTACCCTATAATAAACAAAGTTCATTTTCATTTTTACTATTATTAAAAAAGAAAAGATCTTTTATCATACGAGGCGACTATAATAGGTAGTCAACGGTAAAGTATTAGTATATAATAGGGTAGCATACTTTACAGAGTAGCTCGTTATCCTTAATGGCGGTGCTGACAACAACGTAACCTAAGTTAGGCCTATTATATACATCAGCTATAATAACAAGTTAAACTAAAAGTTTAAAATATATAAAGGGAAAGTAAAATAGTTATAAAAAGAGTTGTTAACGAAAAAAGGAGACATTATACAAGGGAAAAAGAAAAAAAATTAAAAGTTACGGGTGGTATCCGTATTTATAAGGACTAGCGGACCGGATTCGACAGGGGTTACATATTATATAAGGCATATTATACGGTATTAAAAGAAGGAACGCGGTATTAAAAGGCGCATTATACGATATCGACGATAAAAAATAATATTACATGGCATGTTAAAGGGTATATTACACGGCGGCGGCGGTAAAAGAGATATATGATATACTTAGTTTACGGGCGTGGTATAAGATACTGGTGATAGGGCTAAAGGGCGCGTTATACGGCGTTGGAAACCTGAGGTCGGACCGGCTAATACGTTATACGACGCGTTAAACGTCGTGTTATCGGCTTACCTCCGACTCGCGTACTAAGTGAGTACAGGTCGCGTCCGGTATTTATTTAGCGGGGCGCCGTAGCCCTTATAACATCCGGGGAAAGGGGGGGCATGTTATAGACTCAGGATATTAGCCATTAGGTTTATAGGTTATGTAACTGTATATGTAACGGGATAGGTAATACCCGGACTAGGCCCGATCGGAATACGAACTAGATACGGTCCATATATGGCATGTGTAAGGGCATGTAGCGGGCTGGGCACTGGCTATGCCCATAGTTCCTTCATATTGGGCCACAATAGCCTCTTCTAGCATTCATCTGTATCTCAATAGTAAATCCCATTTGGTACTTACTTAGCTTACCATCGTAGGTTGAACCATAACAATATACTGTTGATTTTGGAGAGAATTATTTCAATAGAGTTGAAAAATATAAGGGCAAAAATGTTTTATACTATAAAGATAACGCGTTAAAGCAAATGATATGGTATAAAAATACTAATTTCAAAGTAATCTAGTAATTAACTTATCACACTGTTATATACTACTTAATAAACGAATACCTTAATTTATACCATAAACACTCAAACTTTAATACCTTACATATCTTTAATCTTCGTAATCGTTATATGAAGTATATATTTTCAAAAATGATGCTAGATACGGGGGAGGTCAATTGCTTAATCAAAGAGTATTCTTAGCACATTATATTATAACGGGAAAGAATTACCGCTACAAAAATTGATTATTTAAACGTCAGTAAAACGAAACAAAACTTTTTCCCGGGTAAAAAATTACAATCACTTGGATTAATGGTAATGTTGGAATAGTGTTACATGCAGTGTAGTAGGTCAACTTTACTTACAGTAAAATTGACCGTACTACAAGTGTATTACTTTGTGCGGACTTACCGCATTGGATATAAGTCGAGTACAGTACGCTGAACTTAACTCTAGGGCACGGGCCAAGCAATGAGTCATACAAATTACTGTGTAGACCGGCTAGTGGTCTGCCAAACCTAAAACAATACATTCACCACTTGACCACGCAAAACTATTATTACTTCAACCAATCGAATCGACAACATTGCAACGTCTAAAGCTCTACCAATACAAACTAGTGCTTATTAGGTTAAGTACAGATTGGCTAAGTAGAATAAAAAGGTACTTTCCGGTTGTTACATTTTTCGTTAACATTAGGGTAAAAAAAGATTTTTATGAAGGGCTTTTATTGCTGTATTTATTTTTACGGCAGTAAGAAGAAAAAGCTTTCAAGCTACGTCTGTTTTTAAGTCATCTTGAAGGTAGAGACAGTATCGCTATTGAATATACTAAGAAATACTTAGTAATCCTTTTTAAAAAATGTTAAAATTAACCGCTAAAAGTCTCAATTCGGCAAATTGGCAAACGGCTAAGTCAATACTACTATAGGTGTTACTATTACAGAAAAACGGCTAAGTCCTTACGTTAAACAACTTACAACCTTCTCCCTTTACTGAGAATAATAAACAACCTCTAATCTTACCCTTGATACCAAACTTTTATCCTTATTTCATTCTTTTTACTTTCCTCACACCAATTCAATCGTTAAGTTCGCTATTTCAAACGAAAACCTTAAGTTGCGCCGAAAAAGCCACGTCGTGCGACCTTAAGCCAAGCTACTAAGTTGCTAAATCGCTAAGTTCCTATACAACTTTACGTTAAAACACTAAGTTCCTACATATAAATATTAACAATTCCCATGTTCTATACGTTCTTTACAGTCTAAACCGTTAGATGGCTTCAAGTAAGGAATATATGGAGAAACTTAAAACCCTCGGATTAGTTTTGCTAAACACTATAACTATAAACTTTAAGGACAGGAAGTTAATAAGAAATTAACCGAAAAACACCTAACCAACTTCGTCGACAATTATATTATTAAACAATATAATACTAATAACCTTAATTACACCTTCAATAACTTTTATAATCTCTTTTACGATTGGACCATTGTTATATAGACTTTACTTAAAAAAGTAATTAAGATAAAGATCAAGTAAGAGCTTAAAAAATAAGGAGTTTATATACTATTACAGGGTAATAAAAAGCTAACAAAAAAACTTTTCAACCTAACCCAACTTTAAAAACGCCTTGAAAACCCACATTTAAAGAAAAAGAATATTAAGAAACCTTATCGCCTTTATACGTAATCCAGGGGACCTTCCCTTTACCCCTAGTAAGTTAAGCCTTTTTACGTGCAGATAATAAGCCTATTAACCTGTTCGGTAGCTAAGCACCTCCACATAATAACGCGGAGTACGCCCTTAGCAGTGGTAAAACGCGTAAATCAAAGGCTTTTAACGCGGCTATAGGTATTAACGTTAGCGCCCTACACCAGTCTATTAAGCAAAATCGGTAAGCCTTTTAAAGTTGTCAAATATTATTTTCTCTTTAGTATTTCACTTAAAGCCGCTACGTTCCTTAAGAACTTTTCCCTTTCAAATTTGATTACGCGTAAAAGCCCACTATAGGTCCTATTATAGGACTTGACCCCTCAGATTAAGCGACTAGCAATTACCTTTAATACCATATTTCGGAAGCTCTAAGGCTTAAACTGCTAGTAAATATCATTTAAAGTTAGAACGACTATCGCAACTTTCCTTTGAAACCTATTCGGATAGTTAATATTAACTATTAATTGTTTACGGACTTTAATAAGATCTGAAATAACGTAAAAAAGTATAACGGAAATCCCTATAACCTCTTCAACTTCAACATAATGCCTTTTTTAAACATTCACAAAGAAATAAAGGTTTTTCCTTTAGGTTTTTACTTACTATTTTCCGGAATCCTCACAGGGAACGCTAGAGACTATTACCTAAGCTTCCTTATTAAAGCTACTACGTTTCGCGAAATCTACGATAACATAAAAGGCCAATTCGAATACAACGTTCAACTTACGTAATACTATACAAACTGGGCTACAACTCGGCGGATTATAATAATGGCGAAATAAAAGGGGGAAATATCAATGGATATCCTTAATTAAATACTTAATAAGCTGATGTTGTGTTAGAAAGCAATAGGAAAAGCCTACGCTAGCGAAGACATATTTCGCGAGTAGGTACGGATATCAATTACGGGTGTTAACGAGTTCGAATACGCCCTATAACATTCAAATACCACCTAGAAAGGCTTTTTTGGTCAATTACTTTTCTCGCTTGCTATCGTGATAACGCGTATACTAAATTCGCTTGGTATATACTCCAAAGCCGGAAATTTCTCTGACGTGGATGAGAAAAACCTTACGGTGATTAATTACGTTGACCGCAAATACGGTTATAGGTACCTATAACGCCTAAAATTTAGCCTACCGATTACAAACTAAAGATAGCAGCCATGTTAACGCCAACAAGATCAAAATTTAGGCGAACTTGTTAACTTCAAATACTATTGTCGTAATAATGGCAAAAGATGTTCGATTTGCGAAGAGACTGTCTATTGGTTAACTGGGCACCCCCCCACTAAGCGGAATGACAAAAAGGTAATATATTACAAATAATACTATACTACGTTTAAGCAGGATTATTTAAACAAAGTTGCAGACTTTGAGAGCGACGAGTTAAGTAATGGAAATGCCCCTAAACTGATCAAATAGCATGAAAATACTACTTCAAACGCCGCCTAATTACTAGCCGACTACGCTTTTTTATACTGTTTAGATGGTAAAGACCCTTAACTTTACCCTAAGTAAGCCTTTAACCACGTATACACCTTTAATTTTTGTGATCGTTACCCAAACCACACATTTCAAGGTATTATGTCGGATATAGGGGTAATAAGGTATTTAACAGAAAGTTATTTGTAATACGTGGCACTATAAAAGGAAAGCATTACAGCTACTAAAATTAATCATTACGATGTTGGTAAGGCTAAAGTAAGCTTTAAAACAGGCGAACAACTATAGTTATTAGATATAACAGTAGTTTAAATTATTGTAAAAACAATTACGTTCCACATCTTTAAGTCTTCTACCTATTTTCTTCTTTTATCGGAGGATATAAAGACTCTCGGTATTAACGTCGATATTAACACAAACGAGCTGGTTAAAAACAGCTAGAGGTTCTCACTTGCCTTTAAGTAAGGGTAACTGTGATTTTATCTTTAAATCCCGGAAGTAGTGGTATTAAATTGGACGGAGACGTAAATACGTTAACTATATCGGCATTTTAATTATCTAACCGTTAATAGGCCGTATAAAGTCCTTAAATTTGTAGAGAGTAACGATATGGAATACTTAGCTTTAAAATCGATTAAAAGACTTTTCCACCAGGGTAAAATATATGTTTAAGCCCTTCGGAAATTTGAATTTACGTTAAAAGATAATGAGGATTTTAACTGCGAGATATTTGTCGATATATTTTACTTAGATAACAAGATCGTCCTTTACGTCGTGAATTCCGTAACCTCTTTTCAAAAGGCTAAGTTTTTCTAGTTCTTTTTGGTAAAGGCTACGTGGGAAATGTTAAGGATATTGTAAATTAGTATATACCTGAGCCTACCTAACGTCGTTGTTTACAATACCGTTACCAACTTTCCCGCGGTAAAGTTTTGAAAAAAAATCAAAATAATGGATATTTAGTACAAACAGGTACCTATAAAGGCCTACTGAAGTATTAGGACGATTAAAAGGGTATACGCCTAACTTCGCCGAATGTATAATATATTTACGTTAAAAATTAGAAATTTTACGGATCTGGAGGCACTTTTACAAATAGAAGTAAAGGACTTCAATGATATTATGGGCTTTTACGGTTGAGTGTTAACGATTTTAGTCTTTGGAGCGTACCTATATCTGAAGAGTAAATCTCTGCCGTCAGCAAGTATTTATAAACGCGTTACGGCTTATAGTAAATCTTTAAGGGAATTGCGAAGAAAATAGGCACGTTGTTGGATTAATAACGCCCTTAACATTAGAAACGGCCCTTTAACAATCGATATATTTGTTTTGCCGTTGTAAAGTAAAGTCTTTGTGTAACGGAAGCTGGGTAAATAGGAGGACCTATATAAGATATTAAGTATCGCGAACTCCGAAGTAGTTGTCGAGAATACTAACGTCTCTATACCTTGAAGAACCACTTAGGTCAAGCTCTATATCAGAGCGTTTGAAGATAAAGATTTTTGAACTAAACGACCAAGCCAATACGAACCTTCTTTATACGTTATCGATAAGCCGATAAAACGCCTCTGACGCGGACGACCTCCGAAAAAAGAAAAAAGTTGAAGAGAAGGAATATAAACCGGGTCGTATTTACAATACTACATGGGTAAATGAGAAAAAAAAAGATGATGAAAATTTAGCATTAAAGCTTTAAACGTAAAAGATTATCAAAACCTCTGGTAAAACCTTTAAGAAAGGAGACAAAGTCGAAATTAACGGTTTACTAACTTGAGGGGTTATATAATTCGTATCGAAAATTGATTTTGACATTTTAAAACTAAACGTTACAATGTTTAAGTGAAGAATTATTGACGAGGTTAAAGGAAAGACTAAAGGGCGGCTGTACAAAAAATTACGTCTAATCGCTTAAAGGTAAGGTGATAAAGGTAAAGACTGGATTTTCACATAGTCGCTAACGATTTAGAAAAGAAGCTAACGCTTAGTAGTCGCATTAGTAGTAAGTTTATTAGCCAAAATTAAAGGCGAGTTTAGGTTTCATAGCCATAATATAACGTAAGGCTATACGCAGTTAATAACGGATTTATAAAGAATCATACTGCTAAAATTACTATAGTAACTCCGTATCATTTACCATTTAGTCACGGTAATACGCTATATTAAGCTACTATACGAATTGGTTAACGTAAGCGTCTATTGGCTTTTAACTTACCAGTCGTATTTTAACTACGACTGGTAATAAAATCTTTAAAATATAACCTTTATTTGACAGTAATGTAGAAAAAAGACTTCGACATAATAGGTATATAAACTAACGATACCATTTTCGTCGGTACAGCTAACTTTGTGGCATTAAAATAATAGGCAATTAATAACTTTAAGTTTTGGAATTATAAGCTAATAACGATATTGACGGAAAATAATTAACTTGATTTTAACATATCTTCAATCCGTATACTTAGTATTAATACCGGCTTAAGTTTTCGTTAAAAGGGTTAGGGCGCTGCTTTAGCTATAATTGATAAGACTGATATAGCTAGAGTTTAACGGTATTTGGAATAGCGTGACAAAGATAGTTATATTGTTACCTTATGTCAACCAAAAGCCTCTTACGACCTATTTATCGCGTCGCAAGTATAAAAGCTAATAGATAAGAACTTTGACCGGTTAAACAATAGACTCGAGTGGTAAATGCGAAACTTTGACCGAAAAATCAATGTAGCTCTAATCGACCTTTCAAAGGCTAAGTTAATAATCTTTACGGACGGGTTCTTTGTAAATAACACCGACTTATCTTTATAAATCGGTTTCCTAATAACCTTTATTAATGACTATAAATGAAAGGATCAACTTAGTATTATCGGCAATCTAAATCTATTAGACTTCCATCAGGTGTAAGAGAATTACACGAAGCTTACTGGCTTCGGAGGTTTATAGTATAATTGCGGGATTCGAAGTAGGTATGTCACTGTAGAAAACCCTTAACCTTATTATCAGGCAGTTGAAAATTCCTTTTATCCCGGTCGTAATTTTTATCAACTTCAAAAACCTTTTCTAATACCTTTCGAAATTCGGAACTACCAGCGAAAAACGCTTGATAATTGATGTAATAGCACTTCATAAAGCTTATGAAGGGAGGGAGATTAAGGAATTCCGGTGGATTAACGTCAGAGACAATCCCAAAGAAACTATATTGAAGGTAACTCCGAATAAAGCTTGAAAAGGTTTATGAATAATAATAGGCTAAGAATACGAATTGAGGGCTACGTTAATAGGCTGCTCGTAAATCTCGTATTACGTAACGACGGATAGAGATGTATTAGCAAACTGGAATATTGTCAGGGGATCAATAATATAGATTTTTTAAAAATAGAAAAATTGAAGTGACACGGTTAAAGTAAAGACTTATCAAGGTCCCTGGCGAAAGAACTTTTTATGGAAGTCGATAAATTCGAACCTCGGGGTAACGGAGTAATTAAGGTCGAATATGGTTCAATTACATGTAATTAGGTACAATTCAGTATAGAAGTCAACTGGAATTAATAGGAGTCTGGCCAATTAACGAGAAGGTAATTTAGGGGTAACTGAAAAAGATTGGTTAGCCACACTAGCATGCGCGCACAAACTAAAAATCTGCTAGTGTTAGAATAGTATTAAATGCAGTGTGGTAGATTAACTTTACTTACAGTAAAGTTAACCGTACTACAAGTGTATTAATTTGTGCGGACTTACCGCACTAGGTGTAAGTCGAGTAAAATACGCTGAACTTCACTCTAGGGCACAGGCTAAGCAATTGGTCATACAAATTACTGTGCAGATTGGCTAACGGTCTGCCAAACCTAAAACAATATATCCACCACTTGACCACGCAATACTACTGTTACTTCGACCAATAAAATCGATAACGTTGCAACTTCTAAAGCCCTACCAATAGGTAATGTATATATTTATAATACCGATCACCTTTTATGTCTTCAAAACCTTTACCTAATTTTCATTTTATTTGTAATACATCAAAATCCTCAACGTTAACTATCATATTAACATTAATAAGTTAATTTAAAGGGGCCCAGAGGTTTTTTTTAATTTTTTTTTATTTCAAATAGAATTAATTAGGGTTTTACACTTACGGGATAAAAGTAACGGTAATAAAATCAACTAAATTGAATAGACTTAAATATATTGACGCTTGAATTACCTAGCCGTCGATAAGAAATATAAAACCCTTAAGTCTATAGGGTATAGAATATAAAATACTTATAGTTAGACGCTATTAAAATGATATGATATAATTTCTAAGCTCACGTCTTATAACTCAAAAGGTTTGAGTTTACCTTGAAAGATGATAAGGATTTTGATTGTAAATCTTTTCCTAATATATTCTATTTGACAATAAAAATATTATTCATAACGTAAATTCGGTAACCTCATTACACAAAGTGAAGCCTCCAAAGTTTCTATCGACGAAAAATACCTCAAATTATTTAAGGATATTATAAATGAATATATACCTGGAATTATAAAACGTTATTATTTACAACGTTAATATTAACTTCAGGAAAACTGTTGTTGGGCCTTGCTTATCAATAAGCCTTTAGACGATAAGAAGTTGTCGATTCGATTGGTTGAAGTAACAATAATATTACGTAGTTAAGTGGTAGATGTATTGTTTTAGGTTTGGAAGACCGCTAGCCGGTCTGCACCGTAATTTATATAGCTAGTTGCTTGGCTCATACCCTAGTTTGAAGTAGACCTATACTTTGATTTGAAGTCAATATAATAGGCCTATAAAAAATAATATACTTAACTTGCAGTTAGTATATTTGATTTTACTATAATTAAAGTTGATCTACCATACTGCAATTACTACTATTCCAACACTAACGGTTTTTTAGTTTGTATGCATATGCCAGTATGGTTGACCAATATTTTCCGGTAGCTATTAAACTGCAACCTCTTTAACTGGACAGACCCCAGTTGTTTTGAGTTAACTTTTACCTTACATTGAATTTGTTTGCATGTAAATTAAGCCTACTTGCTGTTCATTTTTCAACGGCTCCGAGATTCAATTTTATCTATTTCCACGAAACGTTTTTTCGCCATAAACTTATTTAAACCTTTAATTCAATCGTGTTATTTAACCTAAACAATGTTAGTTAAATAAGATGTTATCTTTATTCCCCTGTTAGTCTTACATTTTACTAGACTATCCCTAACCGTCACGTAACTTGGCCTTGTTGGACGGTCTATTAACAAAGCCCTCGATACATATAGTTAGCCCATTGTTGTTAACAAACTTTTCCAGGACCTTGTTCGGTGACACCTTTGTTATATTGTTGATAGGATTATCGTTTCCATTAATATATCGTAACTCCTTAACCTTCTTGCCTTTATAGGCTTTATGGAGTGTTATAACATCGATTATTAGGTGTTTTTCGCTGGTGGTTACGAGTTTCGACAGGCATTCGAATAGGTTTTTCGAGTCAATACATATTATTACCAGGATAGGAGAAATCCTTAGCTTCCTGGTAATAATGTTATGGTTTTTTTACAATGTTATACCTACGTTAAAACCTATTATTATGCTATAGACTTTCGATATTAGTACGTTTCGTATGATTCTTTTGTATTTGATAAGAGTCTAATAGATTAGGTTATTAGTAATATTGAATTAATCTTTAGGCTTGTCTTCATTAACGATGGTTATTTCGAAGTCGATCTGTAAAGATAAGTCTGTATTATTTGTAAAAGACCCGTTTGTAAAGATTATTAACTTAGTGTTCAATACGTTTATCGAAACCATATTAATCCCCCAGTACAAGTTTCGTATTTTCTATTCAAGCCTTTTATTTAGCTGGTTAAAGTTGTTATCCATTAAGTTATATACTTATGCCGTAATAGATAAATCGAAAAATGCCTTCAATTGATATAGTGTAGCGATATAGCTGTTATATGCACGTTGTTTCAGGTACTGTTAAGCCTTGGTTTACGTTAGTTTTATCGATTATGGTTAAGTTAACGACTTAGCCCTTTTAATGAAATTTAAGGCTGGCATTAATACCAGGTATACGGATTAACAATCCTTTGAAGTTAAGTTAGTTACCTTTTGCTAACATTTTAATTAGCTTAAAATTTCAAAACTTAAATTCTTTCACTGCCTGGAATTCTGATATTATAAATTTAGCCTTTTTTAAGAAAAGGATATAGTTAAAATATACACCTATTAAAACAAAGTTTTTTTCTTACGTTAATAATAGATACGGGTCGTATATTAAGGATTTTATACTTAGTTGTAATTAAATGTGTAATTAATAGGTTAGAAACCAATAGACACCTGCTTTAACCAATCTGTATAAAGTTTTAATATATTGTATTACAGTCTTAGGAGGGTAAATAACACGTAGTTCCTGTGATAATTTTAGTAGTACAATCTGTTATAAATTGGGTACTAACTATATGTCGGCTTACGTTATATTTCAGATATTAAGCATAAACTTAACTTTAATTTTAGCTGGTAAACTTGATGCTAGGGCAACTACCAAGCGTTAACTGATCTTTTCAATCGTTGCCGATTACGTAAGGATCTTTTTTTTACCTTTATTACGGTATCCTTCAACGATTAGACGTGTTTATTCGTACGGACGGCTTGTGATTTTACCTTTAACCTTGTAGGTAATCCTCGACTTAAAGATTATAACATTTGGATTTTTAAGGTTTAAGTCGGCCTTTAGTATGAATTATACAACCTTTTTGGTTAATAAACCGTTAATTTTAACTCTATTTCATTCTTTAAAAGTTTTGCTGAAGGTTTTAATATTACCTTATACTCGAAGTTTTAATTTTAAGCTTTCGTTATCCTTTTTTTTTACTTCATTAAGTAGTATTGTAAATACGGCCCGGTGTATATTCCTTTTCTTTCGCATTCCTTTTTTTTTTCGGAAGTCGTCCGCACCGGCAACGTTTCATTAGTTTTTCGATAATGGGGGGGAAAGGTTCGTATTAGTTCGGTCGTTTAACTCAATAATTTTTATCGTTCTTTGCCCTAATTTAGGGATTAACCTAGGTGATACGGAAAGTTACGAAGCCGTTAGTAGCTTTAATAAGTACTTTAAAGTTATCGATGCCTCAAATTTTGTATAGGTACTTTTATTTTCCTGGTTCCCGCTATACGAGGACTTCGTTTTATAATGGCGAAGCAAGCACATCAATAATCGTATGGATGTTTCTGGTGTTAAGTATATTGTTAACTCAACGAAATTCCAATTTCTTTCGAAGTTCCTTTAATACTTTTCCGTAGGCCGCAACCCGCTTCTAGGTACTTGCTAATAGCGGAGATATATTCGTTAGGCGTAGGTATACTCTGAAAACCAAAAGCGTTAATACTAGGCTATTAAGGCCTATAATATTGTTTGGGCCCTATACCGCCATTTGAAAGCGTGCTTTTGAATTTATAAATCTTTTAATTTTTAATTTAAAGATATTATACGTTTGGCAACATAGTGCATATGACTTTTAGACCTTTCCAATACTCTAGTATGACTCTATAGGGACCTATTTGAATTAGATTTCTATTATCTTGACGTCTTTTTAAAACTCTGCCGCCGCAAAGTTGGTGCCAACATTGTAGACAACGATGTTAAGTGGGCCCAGGTATTTGTTAATTTACAACATCCTTAACATTTCCCGCATATCCTTTGCTTAAAGGGAATTTAAAAATTTGGCTTCGTAAAAAGAAATTGTAAAGTTAATAACGTGAAAAACAGGCTTATTATTTAAGTAAATCATATTAATAGAAACTTTGAAATAATTTTATTTATCGTCTTTTAATGTAAACTTCAATGTTTGAGGGGCTTAAGCATGTATTTGGCAGTAGTAATAAAGCTTTTCGATGACTTTCAACGTAAAATATTCTATATATTTATGACCTACGGATTTTAGAACTCTATATAGCCTTTTAATAGCTGGATGGTTAAAAGGCTTGTGTATTTGACATATTTATGGCTTCTTTAGGTTTAATACCACTGCTTCTAGGCTTTAAAAATAAAACTATAATTGCCCCTACTTAAAGTCGAGGAGAAACTTTTGCCCTTTTTTATCCAGTTTGCCAGTTTTAACGTTGACTTTAACGCTAAGAGTCTTTATATCCTTTAAATAAATAAGGAATAAGTAAAGGGCTTAAGGATATAAAAGGTAATTGGTTTCACAATTATTTAAATTAACGTTATCCCTAATAACGATAGTCATTCGCCTGGTCTGAAGTTAACTTTGGACTTACTAGTATCGTAACGATTAATTTTAGTAGTTATAATAATTTCTTTTCGCAATGCTACATCTTGAAAATAGGCTTCTATTAAGTACTTTACTACCTTTATATCTAGTATAATACCTTGAAACGTGTGATACATGTAACGATTAAGAAAATTAAAGGTTTATAAGGGGTTAGGAGTTTGATTAGAGTAAAGGTAAGGGTTTTTACCACCTAAATAGTACAGAAAGGCGTAGTTGGCTAAATACTTAAGCCACATCAAAAGCTGTATTTATATATCACTTAATTCGGTTGGGATATCGTTACCGTTAATTGACTCATCGCCTTTAAAGTTTGTAATTTAATTCAAAAAGTCCTTTTTTAGACGTGATAGGGTACTGAATATAGTATATTACCTTTTTATTATTTCTCTTGGCTAGGGGGGAGGGGTGGAATGAGTTAGCTAACAGCTAAACTTACCATGAATTTAACATTTCTTACTACCATTACAAAGATAGTTTTTACGGTTAATTGGTCCGCTTCCATCTTAACCTCATTAACGATAATGTGGGTGTTACCTTTAGTCTGTAGTTGATAAGACAGATCTTAAACGTTAAGGGCGCCCATAACCATACTTACTATCGATATAATTAACTACCATAAGGTCTTTTTTATCCACGTTAGGGAAATTTCCAGTTTAGGGGTATATATCGAGCGAGTTTGGTATACTCGTTATTACAATTGTAAACGAGGAGTGTAACTAGCTAAATAAACCCTTATAATTAGCATCCAGGCATTATAAGGCGTATTTGAAATCGTTAACACACGTAATAGCTGCTCGTACCTATTAGCTATATGTGGTTTCACCAGTATACGTTTTCTACATTACCTGTTAATATATCATTAACTTATTAAGAATCTAATTTAACACATTTATTAGTATTTACTCATCTTTTTCCTTTGTTATTATCGTGGTTTACCTTTTGGTAACTCAATCTATGTAGTATTAAGTAAGGTGGAAGTCGTATTCGAAGTGACTTTTTATGCTATCATAAACTTCGCGAAAGGTGGTTGCTCAAATTAGGAAAGTCAGGTAATAATTCATGGCGTGCCTTTTAAGGATTCTAGAAAATAGTAAGTAAAAACCAAAAGTAAGAACTTTTACGTACTTGCATATGTTTAAAAGAGACATTATCTTCGTATCAAAAAGTTTATAAAGCTTTTAGTCGTACTCTTTTGTATTGTTTCAAATCTTAGCGAAGTTCGTAAAAAATTGTAATTGATATTAACCATCTTAATATGTCTTAAGGGAAGTCTACAATAATTATTTCAGTCCTCGTTAGTATTTCATTATAATTTAAGTTTAAAATCCTCCGAGCCGTAGTATTAAGGGTAATTACCAGTCGCTTAACAAAGGGTAAAGTCTTGTACTAAGACCTATGATAAGCTTACGCATGTAAATAAACCTTCCATAGGAAGATTTTTAAGGGTCTTAGCAATTTTGATTAAAGGGTTGGAAGGTAATAGAAACTTCAAAGTTTTAAGGAACTTGACGATATTATTTAACTAACTGGTAGAGATCGTTAACGTTAACCCCTTTAATTGTATTGGAAGCTATTTCTTTACGTACCCTACTACAGCTAAAGACATATTTCGCGTTATCATGTGAAATTATTAGGCTGTCAAGCAAGTTAATAAGATCCTTATTGTTAGCGCGTAACGAGGTTTAATTTAGTTAAGGGTAAGGGAGCTGTCTCTTAAAACGCGTATAAGGGCGTTAAGGTTCCTTAATGCCTTTCATTTTCGGATGTGGGTTTTAAAAATATTCCTCAAGTTAGTCTAAGTCGAAAAGAAATTTTGTCAACTTAGTGGCACTCTTTTCTAATATTTAGATGTCTTGTAGTCAAATTTTTTACTTTAACTTTAATTTAATAAACTTTCAAACCTTTTTTAATATATTAATAGTTTAGTTGTCGAAAAATTCATGGTATTCGCGAAAGACACGGTTAATGCGAATAAAGCTTTCGCCTTTATTATAATACACGATGTAGTTGCCAACGAAGTTAACTAGGTGTTTTTTCATTCAGTTTTTATCAATATCGTACCATTAAAGCTTTTTATCGTAATTCTTGAAGAAAAAAGATCCGAGGGCTTTATTTACTTCTTTTTTGTAGGGGTCGGTAAGAGCTTTAAAATTGGCATTAACAGTAACCATTTTGATGTTTTGGCTGGTGTAGGATTTGTTACTCGAGGGACTTGATGTTTTGGTATAATTTCGCTTGAGAACTTGGCGGCTTGGTGTTAGGTCGCGTAAAGTGGCTTTTTTTGGCGCGATTTGGCGAATTTTGGTGTTTTCGCTTAGGGTAGTAATCGCGGCGATAAAATTATCCTAGAGGAAGTAAAAAAATGTAAAGTAAATGGAAAACTCGATATTAAGGGTAAGGTTGGAGGTCGTTTGTTATTATAGGTAAAGGTTGAAGGTTGTTTGTTGTTTTAGCCGTAGGACTTAATCGTTCTTATAGTAATAATACCTGTAGGAGTTCTAATTTAGCCGTTCACTAATTTTCTAAACTTGAAGACTCTGAATAGAATATCAACAGTTAATTTCAACGTCTTTAAAAAGGATCTTTATTGAAGATTTCTTGATGTTTTCAAGTAACGATACCGTCGTTTACTTCCAGATTTCTGTTATGGACTAGAGTAACCTAAAAGTCTTTTTTGTTTTACTGCCGTTATAGACTATAGTAGTACTAATAATTGCCCTTTTTACGAATATTTTCTTTACTCTAGCCACCCTTTTTGACGTTGAGTATAACCGGAAAGTAGCTTTTTCTTCTACTTAGCTTATCTGTACTTAACCTAATAAGCACTAATTAGTGTTAGTATATCTTGCATATCAATAAGCCTTTAGATATTACAACGTTGACGATTCGATTGGTCGAAGTAAAAGTAGTATTGCATGGCCGAGTGATGGATGTATAGTTCTAGATTTGGAAGACTGCTAGCCGGTCTGCGCAGTAATTTGTATAGCCAATTGCTTAGCTCATGCCCTAGTTTGAAGTAGGTGCATACTATACTTGACTTGCAGCTAATACAGTAGTCCCACACAAAACAATACACTCAACTTGCAGTCAGTATAGTCAACTTTACTGTAAGTGAAGTTGACCAACTGTACTGCAATTACTACTATTACAAAAAAAAATTGAAAAAAATTCAATCTAGCATTCAAATAATAGGGATTTTGTTAGAACAGCAGTCAATTACAGTACAGTTAAGTAAACTATACCAACAGTTAGTTGATTGTACTAACTGAAAATTGACTGTAGTTTGTAGTATTGACTGGATCAACTGTAATTCAAGTCCAATAGGTGCCTACCCCAGGTTAGGGCACGGGCTAAGCAATTGACCATACAAATTAGTTTGCAAACTAGCTAGTGGTCTGCTAAATTAGGAAGTAACACATCACAACTTTCAATTTAATACACCTGTTACTTTGACCAGAGATTCGAATCGATTATATTTCAACAACAAAGGTAGACCAACACTGATGAGTGTTTATTAGATTAAACATAGATGAGCTAAGTAGAAGAAGAAGATACTTTCTGGTTACTATTTTTTTACGAAAGATAGAGGAAAGACTTTATCGAAGTGTCCCTATAAGTTGTACAGTTGTTCAAATATTTATTAAATAAGTTTTGGATGAAAAGGGTTAAGATTAACTGATAGAAGTTTCAAGATGGTCAAGTTTGCAAACGGCTAAGTCAGTAATATTGAGGGTACTACTACTGAAAATTTCAAATCGAAAGACGATGAAGTCCCACTATCTTTAACTACAAATAACAACATTGATGGCAAAAAACCTACAACCTATCCTTTTACACTACCCCCCTCCTCCCTCCCCCCTCCCCCCCTTATACTCTTCGATTATCGTTACGATGGCTTTTGAATACGTTGGAATTGATATCGTTGTAAACCCTGTTTAAAAGGAGGCAATTAGAGACCTCGGCATTTTCTTCACCAAGTATTACGAAGAAGACCTCTAGTTTGCGAACGTCAATAAAGACTCTTTAATTTAATACCTAATCAGAGCAATCTTCTGCTTTATCTTTGACTCAGACCTTATCTAAACCAATCAAAGGCCTATTTCTTTTGATGATTTTCAGGAATGGTTTAACAATTGGACTATAGATACATGGAAAAAGACAAAGAAAAAATATATAAAAAATATCCAGGTTATAAAATCGCGGCATCAATCCTTCCGCGAAAAAGAAGGAAAGAGTATTACCTAGCCAAATTACTTTATGAATACGTAACATATAAAGATCTTCAGTTAACTAAAGCCAAAGACAAATATATCCCTAGCAACGGTGTTTCTAAATGCTCTCCAATGGGTTTGTAAGGTTTTAATGAAGCCCAAATAAGTTGATCAAACATTTTTGAGTAAGAACCTTTACGCGTAAGCGCCGTTGGCCATGAGGAATCAGTTTACCCATGCGTAGCAGGTTTTTAAATCTATTAGTAAATTAAGTAAAAATACTACCAAAGATACCATTAATACTAATAGAATTATTATAAAGCTTCTCACAGCATTCCATAAACCCTCTAATACATTTAGTTTTAATAAGTTTATCATGGAAGGAGCGGCATTATATACAAGCCTACTATTGGTACGACTATTGACTTTTTTCCTCCAAACTTTGCTGAGGATAATAATCCTGCCTATCTATACTAACATTTGCCTTAACACCACTAGTTGAGAAATTTAAAGGGTTTTTACGACCAGTACATCACTTTCCCCCTCGAGATATTCCTATAGTGGATATAGATTGCTCATTAAGTACGACTTTCTTTAAGATTTTGAAAGGAAAGAAGAAATATAACGGTAAGACGTATAACCTTTTCTGCGTTAATCTGCGACCTTCTTTCGATATTTATCGCTAAATGAAAATTAATTTTCCAGAAGTTTACTCTTTATTTCACAATATTCTCACCGGCTGAACCGAAGATTATTATCTTTGATATTTAACGAATTGCTTGTCGTTTCAGAATATTTACAATGGTTTTAAATGTTACTTTAAAGAATGTTAACTTCCCCCAATATAACACGAATTGAAAAATGATTAAGTGGCCTTATATGTTGGTTTACAAGAAAAAGTTGGAAAGCAAGATGTATCTCCTTAATCAGA
This sequence comes from Anisogramma anomala, assembly GCA_038502455.1. Classification (NCBI taxonomy): domain Eukaryota; kingdom Fungi; phylum Ascomycota; class Sordariomycetes; order Diaporthales; family Gnomoniaceae; genus Anisogramma; species Anisogramma anomala. The sequence continues at coordinate 33,205,013 of JASMMZ010000002.1, read as the reverse complement.
TTCTTAACACTCTAAAATTTTACCAATAAGCTATAGGGAATATGAGAGGTAACGAAGCTACATTAAGCCAGTAAGTTCGCAAAGCTATTACAATTTATCAAAAGTATGAATACGCCTTAAAATATCTTAACAACACTTGTAAGGACTTTTTTTCCTAGTTTCGATTTTCGCTTGCAACCGTAATAACACGAATACCGAACTCGACTGGTATATAACCCTAAGCTTACGATCTTAATTATGACGATAAAAACCTCGCCCAACTGTATTACATCGATCTCAAATATAGTAGATCTAGGAAATACAGTTAATAAAAGGCTAATTGGAAGCCTAAACATAGAGGTACGTAGGATCAGGATATTCTTTGTTTTCAAAGTTTTCAAGTTGAATACAAAAATTCTCTTAAAAACTAAATCTTGTTCGATTTATAGAAAATCGAGCTGTTACTTAATACGATATACTATTGTCAAACGCGAATCAGTAGAGTTAATATACTATACTTAATAACTCTTTACCTTTGACTGGAAATACATTGAACGTATTATAGATTTTGAAAACCCAAAGGTATAAAATGGAGGAAATAAACCTGAAGCTATAGATTAACATAAAGATATTAGTAATAGCTTGGAGATAACGTAATAACTATCCGACTACGCTTTTTTTATACCTCTGAATTGGTAGAAACATTTATTGTTGTTATAATAATAATAATAAAAACATGAATTTAATACACTTATTTACTATTCGCGATCGTTATACAGAATAGGTTTTTCAAGGTATTATGCCATACACCGGGGTAGTACAGTACTCAATTGATGGCTATTTTCAGTACCTTGTATTGCGAAGGGATACAAATATTGTTACGGAACTTGATTACATAGATATCGGTAAGGCTAAAGTTGGTTTTGACCCTTAAAAAAACTTTTTTTACTAGGATCAACGACTGTAAAAACAGTCGTTGGGACTATTATCTATCATGTCTTAGAATCCCTTATCCCTTTCCTTCTTTGCTTTTAAAACATGAATAACCTCGGTGGTAACGTCAATATTAAAATTAACAAACTATTTATAGATAACTGAAGGTTTTCATTTAGTTTAAAATAGAAATAACTATAGTTTCATCTTTAAAAGTCAAAAGCAATGATATTAAACTATAATAAATCAAAACTTCGTTAATTATATCGATGTTTGAAATATCTGGCAACTGATAAGCTACATAAAATTCTTATAACAGGTGGTTATGAAGATTTAGATTCACCAACACCAAAGGCAATGAAATAAATTTATCAATACTGCTAAACACATATGTAAATCCTTGACGGTATATGTTTAAGTTGCAAACAAAATTCAAAATTTAACTTCAAAATTATCGTCAACGTGTTCTACTTGGACAATAAGATTGTAATTTATTTTATTAACTCTGTACGGGTATTCGACGGCGATAAGTCCCTTGAAAACCACACTATGAAGAAAAAATAAAGCGTATCACGTATTTTGTGGATTAATATGTACCTGAAACTCCTAAAAGTATTGGATTACAATACCAATACCAATTTTATTACTAGAAAGTTTTAAATAAATATTAATTCGATATAAATTCAAAGTAAATAAGTTTTTTTAAAATCTTATTAGGGTTTGAGTAAGGTTTAAAAGGTTTACTTACTTTTACAAAGGGTTTAAAATAGTGTTTACCTTAGATATTGGTAACTTTACCAGGTTGGAAGCACGTTTTTAATCAGTAGTAAAAGGTTTTAACGACATTGTTGACTCTAATAGTCTGGTATAAACATTGTTGGTATTGAAATTATATTTATATATGATAACGGAATTAGTACCATCGTTTAATATCTAAAAAAGTATTGAAATATATAATAAAGTCTTGAAGAAACTAAGTACAAAATCAGTATATCGTCAGATTAAAGATGCTTTTAATACTAGAAATATATTATCAGTAATAAATATTTTATTTTCACTTGTCAAAAGTGAACTCTTTACGTAAAAAAGTTAAATAAATGGGACGGATATTATAAGAAATGAAGTATCGTTAACCCAAATGTAATAGTTAAAATCTTCGACGGTTTTATTACTTGTTGTAATATATAGGTTAAGCAGTATAGAAAAACTTTCAATTCGATGAAATTCCGCAATCTGAAAACCCATGAGTCGAACGAATTAGCCAACATAACCCTCTTGAGCCGATTATGAATAAGATGATAAAACGTTAACGGTGAGGGAAATCATTTGAATGGAGGAAATATATTCATAAGAAGAACGGCAATAGGGATTATAAACCTAGAAAGATATAAATAATGGTATGAAAATTTGAAATAAAAGTCTAATGAAGACCTCGCCTTAAAGTTGCGAGTTAAAAGTATAATTAATATACCGGGTACCGGTAAGGTATAAAATACCGTATACGTTAATGTAAAGGTAGTAGTAGAAAAGTTGTAGTGTATATTGAAGATAGATAGATCAAAGGGAGAAGAGTCATCCGGAGAGTGTACACCTCAGGTAAAAGCTTATAAGATTTCACCCGGATAGTGGCACTCTACCATGTACTTTGCTAATTTCTCTTTTTCGTATTGGAATTTTACCATAAACTCTGCCAATGCCCCTTTTGAGTAGTGGCACGTTATTATACACTCAGTAAGAATGTATTTAACAGTATAGCATGTTACCGTACACATTATAAGAGTGAAACTTCTAGTATAAACGTTTATCAACTATAAAGATATATAATAATATTTATACAGGCAATCTTTACTTTTTTTGGTGCAGTCCGTATCAATAATTTAGTATTAATAATTTAAATTGGAATACAATTCGTTTAGGGTTTCAACTAGAACTTTTAGTAAGAATAGTGGTTATTATACAATATAAATTATAAAGGTGTTCATTATTAGCTCTTGTAGTAATATTAGTTATAATATAAGCTCTATTTAGTTTGTGTAGTTGGTGGCGGTTTTGGTTGTAAAGATTACAAATCCTTATGAGAGTGTAATTACAAAGGTATAATTGTCGGTATTACGTATTTTGGAGTTAGCAAAAAAGAAATATCGTTATCAATTTAGGTAAACTTTTTTTCCTTTCCTGTTAACGACACGCCTCTACTTATAATGTAAATTCCTAATTACTTAATTAGCATACATATACTTAATAAAATACTATTTTAATGAACTATTAAAACTGTTCTTATAATTTAATTACTTAACTAATTCTAGGTTTGAACCCTTTCTAAAAATATACAACTCGTAAATATTGTTTTTGGGCGCCGTTTAACGCGATAATTCAAACGTGAAAAAATAATCACCGTTACCTTCCGCCAACCTATCCTTAGCCTTAGCACAATTAAATCCAGCTTTATATCATCGATTTTAATATTTATCTTCGTCTTTCCCTCCACAATCCCTGCCGATAAAGCTCTTACCGTCTATTTTCTCTTTTTTCTCTCCACTGTTGCTGCCGACAAAGCTCTTACCCTTTCTTTTCTCTTTTCCCCCTCAACTTTTCCCTTTACCCCCTAAGGGAAAGAGCGGAAGGCTTTTAATATTATTAAGCTTACCCTTTCGTTATTGGTAGAGATACTATTACCTATAGTGGTTATTCCTCGCCATCAAAAGCGTAACTTCTTCGAATTGTAAATCGATACGTATTATTTATTTCTTCTTTCATTTATACTAATTAATATCCTTATAAACGAAAACGAAGCGGTTAAACTCGCTCGCCGCCTCGAAATACAGCTCTCGAAGGTGCGTTATAAGTCCTTTTTAACATGTAAAGAATTAAAGCGGCATAATTTGGTTCGTGTTTCTGAGCTGTTAATCAATAAGATTTACGTACCGTATGTTACGTCAGCTACCGCGGGTAAGTTTATTAGCGATTACAGCTAAAACAGAGATTGGTCAGCCTATTACCATCGTTAAGAGCGGGTTAATAACGGATACACCCTTGTTCCAGTAGTTTTAAGGCCATAATAAAAGGCTTTGCCATGCGCTCTCTATCTTTACAGTAAATTATCCTTTCATTTACTGTCCTAATCGCGACTAAAGATTATTTATTATTTCAATACTTTATTAGAAACGCTTTTCAAAAAAATCACTTTGGTAATTCCCAAAATAAGCCGATTATAATTAGTAACAAGCGTTAACCGACAGATTCAGAAAATATAAACCGCTATCTCTGCCTAGAAATCGGGCTTACATATATACTACGCAGGCGAATTCGATGAAGTTATCGCGCATCATCGCAAAGAAGGTAAAGAAAACTCCGCGCCCCTTTCCTAAGGGTTTTTTGTTTAAGGCGTGGGGCCTTCTTCCCGGCGACGCTCATAGAGGCATCGATAGCAGTGGTGGTGGCGCTAACAGTAATGGTGATGGCGAAAGCGATAAGGAGGAGGACGAAGAAAAAGACGATTACGTAGCCCCTCCATCCCCCTCCATATTTAACAGCGACTAACTACCTTGTTTTTACGTTTTTACAGTTGGCTCGACTATAGTACAGTTTTGTTAAATAATTATTAAATTGGTTTTAAAAACATCATAAAGCAAGTAATTAATATTAAAAGCCAAAAAAGGGTAACAATACATTTAGTAAAATCATAAATAGTAAAGAAAAAAAATGATGATATATTAGAAGTAAAGAAAATATTAATTATGAAAATCGTCAAAATATTAAGAGCGGTTTAAATAAGTAATATAAAACGAAAGTGTTAAATTATATATATATAAATAATTAATGATGATAAAATCGTAAAAGCTTTAAGTAATGTTAATGAAGAGAATGCTTATAAATATAAACGTCTTTAATACTATATTTGAGGCGCCCTTCATCATTTTATCTGCCGGTTTTGATTTTCCGTTCATTTGCTTCATTTTCATAATTTCGAGACATTCGTATTATTCGCGTAAAATCATAATATTAATTATAAAGCGATTGTTGATCGTGATTCCCAATTTGACAAATTATTTATTAGTGGAAAGAGAATTAGTATATATCACTCAAAAGAAGAGTTTAAAATTGAGGTTTGAAATCATTTTCTGGACCGTTATTGTTATTGTAATGCCGTAATCAAATCTTCCAACTATAATATAAATTCACGAGGAGAAAACTCTTCGAGTAACCTATTGACACTTGGTTAAACTCGAATAGATAACTTTATTATATAACGGAAATCTGTTTCGAGCTCGTATTTCATGAACAACAATAAATATAAATCCTATTTTCGAGTTGTAATCGGTATTATTCGCGAAAAGCTATTAATAAAAACAAAAGGCTTCATTATACGTATATTGAACGGTATAAAGCGTCATTCTAGTTTTGAATTACTTATTTGCCTTGTGAATCGTTTATTAAACATTTTATATACGTTATATAATGGATTTGTTTCGCATTGTACGGCGACCTAAAGGTCAAATACCGTCTTCGACTATATCATCGATATTATTTGAGCTTTATATACAGGTTAATCTTTATACTCGTTAACTTGTTTAATGATAATCAGGTTAATAATGGTAACTTTATCTAATTATCACTTGTATAGAAATTTTAGAACTTCATTCCTAAATGTTATTGTTATACCGTTAAAATTAACCAGGCCGTTTTTTTCCAACCATATTTTGGGGTTTGCTTGTAAGCCAGCCTCCCAAAGTTTCCCCTTTTAATATTTGAAAACAACTCATTACATATTATGAATGTTTTTTCCGTTTGTATTCCAATATATAAAAATCCCTTAAAATTTGGTATCGAGACTAATAGACATGGGAAAATATTTAACTACCTATTCCGACTCGCTCATCATAATACCTTTAATCGATATTTTATCAATATATCCTAGCTTTAACAAGTCCGTAAAATGGGTTTAAAATACTTCAAATTGTTCCGGATAAATAGTATTTTCGAAAATTTATAGGGAATTGAGTGTAAATATGTCGTTTAAATTGTTTGTTCAATTATGCGTAAGTTTGTATTATATCACTAAGCTTCATGCGAAAGTTAAAGAGGGTACTTAGGGAAGCAATAAATTTTAAAAAAAAAAGATGGATCGCCAGTTACAAAGTAGGCTATTAGATTGCAAAATCATCTTAACTAACGTTATTGTACCCTTTAACTACACAGAGTATTTTTATAGGGCTTTCCGATATTGTTTTTTACCTCTTAAACCAAACGGATGAAAAAGATTTCAAAGGTATTGTTAATTGCTAGGTTAAATCTTTTAAATCGAAAAGCTCTATATTCAATTAAAGCGGAGATTTCCTTATGTGTTAATCATTTAAAGGTGCTACCCAAGGTTATAATACTTCTATCATTACGGAGTTTTATATTTAACTTACGGTTTAATGTTTCCCTTTAGGTAATAAAAGATTTTATGACAAAGGTTTTGGAGGTTTTTTTTATTTTTCAAGTTAAGTGGACGCTCTTTACGGCGTAATAACGGTTCCTTCTGATTGAATTGACTGGTATTGTAAAGTGGAGGAGGTTATACAGGTTTATCCAGGGGCTATATGAATTTTGGAGGCGGTTTAGATTCATTTTTCTAGGAGTAATCTAGTTAGTGCTACTTTTCAGATCATGTTTTTAAACCATTATCGTTTTCCTTTTCCTTCTTTTACTTTTGTTGCATCTTTTAGCAAAATAAAATGGTGCCATTTGGTAAGTTTATAAGTAAATAGTGGCCTTCAAATCCTTTCATATTTTAAGGGCTAGTCTATCTATCCTTCGTTTTTGAAATTATGAATTTATACTATAATGGTAGGTCTAAAACTCCAGCTTTACATCGACTGTTTCTTGTAGCTAATACTTTCGAAATATGATTTTTAACCCGAAAAAAACGTAATACTCCTATAACCTTCCCTACAACATTAGACATTTATACCGTATCTGGTAATAGTACTAAGTTTATATGGACCCTAGGGTAAATACCGAAACCGAAAAGAATTAAAATTAGTATAATCGAGCCAAAAGTATTCTTTAAGGAGATTACTTCTATTTGTAAGATAGAATTTATCAAACCGGTATCTTCTAGCTCTTCAAATAATACCGTATATACTCCTTTGAGCAATCCGTAATATCGTTTATATTTTCCAATACCCTATGATACTTTTACTGGTATTTGCTTACATTTACTCCCAAAAATTTTAGCGTTAGTACGCCATTGGATTCAATCGAAATCTATGCCTGTATTGTAGTTAATTCAGTCTGGCGGTCTTAAATAAATGTTCATCCAAAAATCTACTGAAATATTCTAGTAATCTGAAACGGAGAAGTTTCATGTAAATTTAGCGGCTTAAAATAATGTTATTAAGTTAACGGCATACAATATTGGCTAGACGTCAAATTACATTATATATATAATAACTTCGTAGTCAAATTTTACGTCGTTTAAAAGGCGGAATTTAAACCACTATAAAGCTTACAAGTGTAATTGGCACTCTTGGCAAAATTTCGCGATAACGTTTATTGTTTTTCCCTCTATATTTGTGTATTCTATTAATTAAAGCAGTCGTAAAAAACGCTTCACGGCTGTGTATCCAAATCGACGATGTAGAAATTTTAGTTTCAGCTACGTTAAGTAAATTTCTTTAATTGTACGTGCTTTTAGGGAAAGCTACAGGTATTTAAACTTAAAACGAAACGGTATGGATAGGCTTTCTGAAACATGGACGAGTTAATTAGTCGTATTCAGAACCTTCATTTCGAACTTATTATTGTTAACTAACAATGACGGGTATAACATTTTAATTTTTCCTATGTAAAATTCAATAGGTCCGAATTCTGTATCTATGACAACTATACCAAGTGACGACGCTTGGACTTCACTGAATAAAAAATTTCGCTATTTTACTATTCAGTCGAATGAAAACTTGAAAAGTTTTGTCGCGAAAGAGTCAAATTATTGTTTTCCAGTGGTTGAGATTTCTGTTACATCGGTGTTTGGTATAATGACTTAAAATAGGTTGCCGTACCTATGAAAATGTGTAAATTGTAACGTTATATAGGTGTTTAGCACTTTGTTTTCGTTATTTAAGCCTGTGATATATAATAATGAAGCGTCTTGTAAGTTTGTAAATAATCGTTAGTTTCTTTCCCTATCCTGAATCGTTATATAAGCCTTATTTTTCTCCGAGTTGCCGTCTTTATAAGTGTATGTATAAAAGTAAGTATTGAAATCCTTTTGAAAACTTTTATAGTCAGCTACTTATATTGTAAAATTAGCTTCCGTTTGGTACTCAGGTAGATAATTGGTTTCAAATCATCGTCCAATTCAAACATACTCGTGTTTCAAGTTATTCGTTAATTAATGACTAACATTATTATATACAATATATTGTTTTCAAAAATATATAAAGCCTGGTATACTTGTCCATAGGTATTATAATATATGCGGTAAGTTTCGCATTTAGTTATATAGTCGTCTTCGCTGGTAACTACTTTGCTTTTAGTTTTTTAGAGCTTCTTTTTTGAGGTCTTTCGCTTTTATAAACGTATTTTGAGCGTTTATTTTCTTTATATATTAGATATACTTTCAATCGTCGGTTTAGTTCACAATGAATTGTTTCGTTAAAGTTTACTTCGGTGATTTAGCCCTCGTATTTAGCCTTTTTAGTTATAAATATTGAAAAAGCTTTCCTGTTAGCGTATTAATATTTTAAGCAATATCTTGAAATTCGTAAAAAATTCTTTTAAATTTTTTTCCGGTTAAAATAACGTAAGATCAAAATTTGGGTTTTGGCATCACATTTTTATAACTATTTGAAAAAATAATTTATCTCTCTTATACTTGAGTTCAAGAGCCGTTTAACATTTTTACAACTTTTCCAATAAAATGGTAACCATTTTTATCGTGTTTTCTTAGCGTTTTCACTCTAATTCTCCATAGATTTTCAAATGATACCCGTATAGTTTCTATGATAAAGCTTGTAAAAAAAGAAAAAAGTGTCGATATACATATTAAGTGGCTATAACATGCCGTAGATATATTTAAATACTCCAAATTTTATATATACCTTCCTTCACCTCATTCAGTCAATATATTGGATAAACGTACCTGAAATTATTAATGTTCAATATTTAATTTTCATAAGTATTTAGCATTATATGGATTTTAATGTCAAAGATATTTTAAAGCTCGCTACCATAGTTATCGTCCTTATTTTATAATTTAGCGAAGTTAGTAAGTTTCGTAGGGTAACTTTCTTTAGTAGAAAAACGGTATAGAAAAAGGTTGCAATAAAGGTTTTGATTAGTATATATTGGTTAGTAAGGTTCTTATTGTCGTTTTATGCCGTTTATTTTTTTTCTTCGAAAGTGGCGGTTTTCTTATCGAGGCCGGTTTTATCACATTAGAGGGGGGCGTTAATTGTATTCAGGTAGTGGTTTCATCTATATCCTTTTTCAAAAGTACGTTTTGAAGATCAATCGTATTCAACCCAAATGGTAAATAATAGTCGTTACCTTTCTCCCCTTTTATTGAATTTTGAAGCTTCGTGTACCTTTCGCGGGCCGCGATCAACATTTCCAAACGTTTTAAACTTTTCTTACATAAAGTATTTTGAAATTTGTTCCGCATTTTTTTAATCGTTTGTTTCTCGTATTACGTGAACCAGTATCGTTTTTTAAAAATCTATTTATATCACTCATTTATATTCTAAATCTAGAATGTCTTCGAGATACGTTATGGAAAGTAGGGCTTCTATAATACGGCTGTTTTTATTACTGAAAGTATTCATTCCTCCGCTCTCTAATTATACCCGTAATATTTTGGAAATCGAATTATATACTGTATGCTACGTTGCCAGCGTTTATTTAAAGTCTTTTTCTCGGGAATTATCGAATATTCTGATTCATTAGGTATGTTTCTTCTAATAAAAAAAACTCACGTTCGTAATGTAGGTATTTTATGCTTGAAGATTTAAATTTTTTCCTGGCGCTTCAATAATATTGTTCCACATTTTCAGGTTAATAAGCTGTAAAAAATTTCTTCAAAGCGTTATATATTGAAACAGGAGTTTCATGTATTGATCAGTGTTATATAGCGTCATTTTAGATATATTTTTGGTTGTAAAAACGAAGAATGTATTAAAGCGGTGTAAAAGTCTAAGGAACGTAATGATTAAGGTTCCGGTATACTTAAAATAGTTTATTTAAAGGGGGTTTGAAATTAAATGGTGAATGAAAATATGCGAAATAAAACAGTTGAAATAAAAGTGTAGAAAAAGTATAAGAAATATGAATACAATACGTTAACGAAATTCAAATAATGTTTTTAAAGTTTACTGCATTAAATAAAGATAAACAAGGCGTAATTACAAGCTAGTTCAGCGTCTTAAATTAACCGTTTAGCGTTTTTGAACGTTATATTAGCCAAGTAGCTAGTAAACTTGAATATCGCACCTAGTAATTTGAATACGTCGTGTAATTTAAGTTGAATCAGGGAAGGTAAATATAGTAAGGTAAACGGGTAAAAATAGTTTAATAGAGTTGTTAAATTGTTAAAATAGTGTATGATACTTAATATGGTAAGCGCTTAGAAATATGCTTTTAAGACATAAAGCGATTATAGGGGCGTTTTAAAAGTTGTGTTTTAGCCGCTTTTGAAGTTTGTAAACGGTTCAGATATTACTTTGAAGTCGGATAAGCTTTGATGAAAGGTTCCAAAAATTTAATAGTTTTAGCTTGTCTTAATACGTTATAAAACGCTTTTTAAGAAGTATCTAGATATGGTTTAAACGATAATTATTGGAATAGCAGTCAAATGCAGTAAAGTTAAGTCAATTCAATTGTTAGTTTAGTTGATTATACTGACTGTAAATTGGCTGCAGTGTAGCAGGTTTAATATAGGGCATATGCTAAAGCATTTAGCTATACAAATTAGCGTGTAGACCGGTTAGCGGTCTGCCGAACTTAGAACTCACAACTCAAGCAGAAGTAATTTCAATGCAGCATTAGTTACTTCGACTTCAGTGATTCGAATCGACTACTTTATAACAATGAAGGCCTACTATCACTACCCAAATTGATAGTAATGTAATGGAGCTTTTAATGAACAGGACACTAATCGAGTTGATGGTATTATAATAAAGCTGTTTTTTTTTAAAAAAAAAACTACTCTGCTATTATAGTCGTTTTACACTTACTTATATTTATTGTACAACGTAATATTAGAACACAAATAGTTAGGACCTCTACATCATCTAGTTATAGGTATTCAACTAAGATTCGTCCCTGCTTTCCTAGGTTATCTATAGTCGACAGAATCGGTTTCTAATTAGCATTGGTAAGGTTTATTATACGGGGTACGTTAACGTAAAGATAGCAGTAAAAAAGTTTCAATATATATTAAAGATAGATGAATTGAAGGGAGAAAAGAGATCCGGATAGTATAAGCCTTAAGGAAGAGCTTATAAGCTCGCTCTAGGGCAGTAGCATTCTACCATACACTTTTCCAATACCCCTTTTGGGCAGTGATACGCTATTATATATTCTATAAGAATGCACCTTGCAGGGTGATACGTTGTTGTACTTTCTACAAGAATGCAACTTGCAGTGGAGCTACTTACTAACTATAGATATATATGATAATATCCACACCGGGTAAACTTTTAAAGTAAAATAACCGAATTAAAACCAACAGTCTTTCTATATAAAGAGTTATTTAATTTGTACCGTCAACAGAATTCAAAGTGCAAAATGCCACTATTTTAAAGTCAAAGATGCTTTCCAAGGTTAAAGTAAAGATTACAGATAAGACTTAGGAATATTTAAAGCTAATCGCTTATGAATATAAAAATAAATTTTAAGACTAGATCCTTACTTAATTACTCACAATTCACAGAATCTATTAACGTTTAATTATTATAATTGCTACGTGGTCAATGATTAAAGTAAAATGTAAATATACCCTTAATAGCTGTGGTATTACGGAAACGTATACATAATTCGCTACAAATCTTCAATGGATTATATTATAAAAGATTGGAAAATATGAATGGATAAGGGTTAATTAAAATGGTCATTCAATATGTTGAACTTTTATTCGAATTAACTTCAATAGTTGTTTATTGATTTTGAACGTATTGAACAAATTGTAAAAATTAATAAGGTATGAAAACGTCAATGTTAAACCCGTATTTATGAATTACATAGGGTCGAAATTTTGATATCGTTAATATATAAATCAATAATAACTTGATTTCTTGAGATAATGAGGTTTATTATAGTTAAATAACATATCATAAAAAAAGTTAGGCCCTTCAAAATATAAGTTTATTAAAAGAAGACGATGAAAATATATAACTTTATTTTAATGGATCGTTAATCAATATTTATAATATGAACGATAATCGTAACAAATTCCTTACTTAATATCAAAAAGGGTAAGTTATTAGTGTAACTATAATAAGTAAAACCAACGAGATAAAACCATTACTATATCTAAAGAAAAGAGTTCAAATAGCTTATATTATTATATTATACCAACTGAAGGTATTTTACGATTTATTAATTACAGTACAAACAAAGAATTTTTATGATAAAGATTCCAATAGGTTGAATAAATGTATGTATTATACATTGATAATTCGGTAAAGGTATTAATATAATAGTGGTAGATTTAACAACAACGAAATGAATAATTAATACGAATGTTTTTTTAATAATAATATTAATTTTATATCATAAATAGAATATTTTATCATTCTCATAAATGACGATAAAAAGAATAAACAGTGTACGATCACCAGAAGCTTCGTATAATAAAAATCTATTAAGTTTAAACGTATAATACGAAACGTATTAACATCGGAAATTTAGAGTATAATACTAAGCTTTGATATTGGTATAATAATTAACGACACGTTACAAATCATTAGTGAAGAACTAAAACTATCTCTAATACCTAAAATTATATATATAAATTCTAGGAAAATTTACAAATATTTATTCAAGTTAGGTACAACCACTGAAAAACCTTGAATAATAAACGTAATAGTTATAAAAGAGGTATACAAAATCTAGAAAATCTATTGATTAGATAAATTAACGGTAAAAATAACCCTGTTAACTCCATAACAATGGTTACATGTAATTATGCCTTGGAGGGGTTTGTAAAAAGTAATAAACTAACCGTACGGATTAAAAGTTACGTAGACTGCTCGATACAGGATGTATAGAAATAGGAATGCTCTGACAAACTAGAAGATTGTCAGGGTAGCTGTAACAGCAATAACGTATAATAAACGCATATTCGGACCTATTGGCAAAGGGTACGCAATTGATAGCATATAAGTTAATAATAAGTACAAGTTTCTAGCGAAAGATTTATATATAGGAGTTGAGGAATGCGGGACTAGGGAATATGAGACTAAGAGCCGTGATGTCACGACCCAAGCATGATAGTGGGTCAGGAAGCAAGCCAGTGTGCAGCTGAGCCCGAAGTCCAACACATCAGGCGGGGAACACCTTTCCTTTGTTAGCGGAAATGACTAAGCCAATCATGTGATTAGGATCAGTGGGATCAGCACTGATCCAAGTGATCCAGTACTGAAGACGGTATGAAGGCACGGATATATAAGGACACGGTCATCACCACATAGATAGTATTTCCTTTATAGCCTCACGGCTTTTGATCATTACTTGCACGGTTGCGATATTGTTCACTCAGCACCTCTACTACCGTCTTGATAACATAAACCCTCAGACACCTTCTATATACTCACGGGTATTTAGTGTGATCATTACACGTGATTGGAGTGATTTTGAATGCAAAATCATTGAAATTGATAGGGGTTTGACATGCATATTAAGGAAAGAGTTTAGGGTTTACCTAAAAAAATAATTAACCACATAGTGTACGCACACAAACCAAAAAGCTGTTGCTAGCGTTGTAGAGAGGCAACATAATTTTGAAACAGTAAAGTACTCTAACTATGGAAGAAGAATAAACTAGAACTATGGGCGAAGCTTAGTGGAGCTGAGCATGTAAGATATGCAGGCATGGATACGTGCCTTCTTCAAACCACCATGTGCCTTCCTCAACCCACCAGTTGTCATGTATATCCCTCCACGTAAGTACAAGGAATCCCCAGGACGAAAAGAAAGGCAATGTCTTCATCGCATAATATATATGATAGCGTGACGCGAGACGCGAGAAGCAAGACGCGAGAAGCGAGAAGTGAGATGTGAGATGCGAGACGTGAGATGCGAGACGCGAGAAGTAAAACGTGACACGTGAGATGCGAAACGCAAGAAGCGAGTTGCGAAACGCGATAACCTTTTTATACGCAGATATTATTTTCGTACGCCTTAATAAGACCTTTACAATGATTTCAATCTTTTATAGCCTTTTATTTGTCGTTCTTTGAGGAATATAATTTTCAACGAACTAAATATTGGGTTTGGTAACCTATACAACGACGACAATCTATACATCTATCCACGATTATCCCGACCTTTTATTCATCATTATTCCAAAAACAAATATATATATTATACTAATCTAAGTGGCGGAAATACGCAGGTAAAAAGCTTATATTGAGGCTCGTTGTAAGCAATTAAATATTATACGTTGACGGTGCAATAAATTCGTGACTTGGCAAGAAAATTAAGCGTATATGCCAAATATCCTACGCGATTCAACACTGTCTAAGGATCGAGTCTAGGAGGTATTTGTTTTACTTGTTGATAAAGAGGCTTACATATTTTTTATTTATCTCATTGCATACGATTTCTAATATTTAACTCTATTTCATAGTAATTTTTATTATAACGACGTTTGGTTTCGACGGTTACAATATTCATAATAAATTGCATATCTTTATACACATAGTTCTTTACAAAACGAATTTAAGTTCATCATCTAGTTAAGACGGTATTCAAAAAAATTATTAGAGCGCGTTACATAAAGTTGGACAGGAATTAGTAGGGATTGACGTTGATACTTCGAAAATGAGCGTTGTTGAAATTTCATTGAAGAATAGGTATATGTTTCACCTAGAATTTATTTGGGTATTTAGCGATATAATATTGTAAGCTAAGTTTGACTTTTTTCACGGTGTATTTGTTTGTCTGGGGGTAATATACCATCGCTATTTTCAGTTTTTTATTAAAACCTTGTGACAATTTCTTCAGAATAAAGACAGAAACTTGGCGTCCCGATTTAAAATGATTTCTTTCTGATATAGCCAGTTTAAAAGTAATAAAAGGTGATATATAATTGTAGTCGAACATGTATTCTTGTATATAGTGTGGCTTGAAAGTAGATTAATACGTTTAGATATTTTTCAGGTGATAGGAATAATTCTGTTCAACTTATTATAGCTAGATTAATGCCTATAAAGTAGAGGCCAATAATATATTTGGAAGAGCAGTGATAAAGTCGATATATGGAGTATATATGGGTTTTTTTTAAGATCTTGAATTAGGCGAACACTTCCTACTGAATTCTGATTTTAGTTTTGCAATTGAATATAATAAAAACAATAATGACGGGATTTTTTTACCATTTTTTAAAAAAATCAAAATCTAGTTCGTCCAGAGCGATTATTTTGTGTTTTTTCCTAAAGTGGTATCGGTTATAATAAGAATTGTAAATTATTTTTTGGATTAGGAAGATAGGGAGTACAAAACGTTCCTATCATACCTCATCTTCATTATAAAACAAACGGTTTACTAAAGGAAAAAGATAGCTAAGTTTAATATCGTTGACCATCGTCCTATTCCTTTGATTTTCGCCCTTCATAAGGTGAATTATAATAAGTCGCCAAGTTATTTTGTTCTTTTATATTTTCACGAATTTGGTAAGGTTTTTGTTGGGTAATATAATATCAGCAATTAATAAAGTAAGATTAAGTTTGTTAGGTTTTGTAGGAAGATTATAGAAAATCTGATTAAGTATAGGCACTGAATTCGAAGTTTTTATTTTTTATTAGATATTATTAGGAGCTGGGAAAGGGTTTTGAAAACAAAATCAAGCCATTAAAATAACATACAAAGAAGAAATTAAATATATTTCAGTAAATTTTCGTATGGAAAAAGCAATTCATTTACGTAACAACCATTACTAATACAATATGAAAAATTACATTTCATATTAAAAACAAATTTATTCGTTCCTTTCATATACATAAAACATAAGGAAGCTAAAGATTATTATTAATGTTATCCTTAATAACAAGTTTCAAAAAAAACGCTTCCTATTAACCCGGAAATAGGAACAATTAGAATTTGGTTTATAAGATGTAAAAGCGATAATTTCAAATCTGATTAAAGTGGAATTACAACCACAACAACAGATAATTATCTATTTAAACTCAAAAGTACTACATTCACGCATTAAAATGCTAAAAACACTAATAAAAAAATTTTTATCCTCGAGAATAAAAGAAATTTCTATTACCATTAAATATTTAAACATCAACAACACGAAAAATTTAACTAACACTCAAAAATAATAGAAATTTCAAATTTATGATTTTTATTGACGTATTTTCATTACATGAATTACCAATACTTCATATTATGAACTCTATGATATCTGGC
Organism: Anisogramma anomala; assembly: GCA_038502455.1. NCBI lineage: Eukaryota > Fungi > Ascomycota > Sordariomycetes > Diaporthales > Gnomoniaceae > Anisogramma > Anisogramma anomala. The sequence continues at coordinate 33,188,483 of JASMMZ010000002.1, read as the reverse complement.
GATAAAACAAGATTTTTAAAATCAATTGTGGCCAAAAGCTCTGAGGCAACCCTACAGCACTTATAAATTAATTCATAAATCGAACCACTAAATATAATCATTCATAAAGCTAGAACAAACTTCTTCATTATAAAATTTCAAATGGAACTCAATATTATAGGGATTATATGATACTCAATTCTCGTTAACGCCTATGAAAACTTTGGAAAAATGTAAAAAAAGAACCGTATCAATCATTTAACACATGGAATACTTTAAAAGAAAACAAATCGATTAATATATATGTTAGAAATCCTAAAAAAAAAAAAAAAAAAAAAAAAAATTGAAATAATATGGTTGAATCTAATAGACTGATTATAATTTTACTTGTATTCATAATATATATACGGATCAACAAATATATCTCTGACATTAAAATATATCTTAAATAGATAAAATGCCCAAGCACAACCTAAAAAGAGTTATTAATATTATCAATATAAAAAAGTCAAAGAATTTATTTCCATCAAAAAGGAAACTACTACAAGAAATATACTCTTATTTCCACTTCTAAAAAAAGTTCTCGTGCAGAAGTAAAACTCTAACGACTAAAATGAATCCTTCAAAATCTTGAGCATTGTAAATTTATGAATGAGGATGAAAATAATGAACTAAATTATTTAATTTTTCATAACATGAGTACTGTTGGTAGGCCTTAGACGTTGCAACGTTGTCCATTCGATTGGTCGAAGTAACAGTAGTATTGCAGTAGTCAGATGGTGGATGTATTGTTCTAGGTTTGGCAGACCGCTAGCCGGTTTGCACTGTAATTTGTATGGCCATTTACTTAGCCCATGCCTTAGAGTGAAGTGCAGCGTACTGCACTCGACTTATACCCAATGCGGTAAGTACGCACAAAGCAATACACTTAACTTGCAGTACAGTCAACTTTACTGATAGTAAAGTTGACCTATTGCACTGCATGTAGTACTATTCCAACAAGTATGATATAATTGAAGATGAACAAATAAATGAAAAAAATCTACAAAATTATAAGACGAACCATCAAAAATATTCAAGCCCGGTTGACAAAACACCTCCTTTAATATTACATTAAATAATCACTTCCAATTATGTACATTGAATAACAAACTCCAACAATTGTGAAAAACCTAATATTATACGTATAATATAAAAATATTAAACTCATAACCAACCCAATTGTTAAGTCACTAAATACTTGGCAAATAAAAAACGTTAAATTGACAATTGAATGTAGCTAATAAACTACCATTATATGATAAAATAATAAATATAACATAAAGAAATATGGAACGAAAACCTGAAAATATTATTGAACTCCCCAAATGATGATATTAAAAATTCCTTAACGCCTAATGATAACAAAACACCTGAAGAAACATTAACCTAATTACAAGATGATAAAACTAATTTTGAAACGTTCGAATGGAAAACAAACCGAAAACTCGGCAAAAAAATCTTTATACAACCTTACTACAAAAGATATATATCACAGAGAGAATAAATGTAAACCTATGCATTTATTCGATTTTTGCAACAAATACAAAATATAAACCTTGTGAAAGTAAAAATGTAATATATGAAAATAGCTAAATGTTCGACAATAAATTATTTGTAATACAAAATTTGTTCATAAATAAAGATTTTAATTATGGAAATTCACCGTAACGACGTTCGTAAAATTGAAGTAAAATTAAAGTTAAGTAATATTTTTAGGTTGGATAAATCATAGTTTTAATCATTTTCAATTATTTTATCTTCCACTTTTTCAAAACACTTACACGTTTTCTTTATTTTTAATGGATATATGTCTTTCGTATTATTGTTGAAATTTATACAAATGAATCGATTCGAAGACAACGAATATTTTCTATCTTCCAGAATCCAAATACATATAAGTTTAGTTTTAAATATAAAAGTTAATGATGAGGTATTGATTAAAAAAAAGAATTCAGTCGATTAAACATTGAATTGGATTATTCTTCCGTAAACATATGATATATCTCTTTAAAGAAAGTTTCAATATGACAATGGAAACATATTTCACCAAGAATGATCAAAACCCTTTGAAGCTACTATCAAAAATAAACTTCAATTTTCTAAACATTTCAATTTACCTTAAATACGACAGAAATTGCGCCTGCAGAATAGTTATCAACATTTTCTATTAAGAAAACAAACCCGTGCTTTCTATACTAAATTTTATGTTAGGTTTTTATAGAATTTATGTTCGTTAGTTTAATACTCATAACCGAAATATATTAAGTTTCAAAAAAAAACTATAAGTAGATGCCTACATAAAATTTATGATGTGATAATTCACACCATGAGGATAAAGAGTTCAAAAAACGGAATTTTGAACCAACGTCAATATTATTAAGATATTGAAAAGATTTAAGAGGCGTATATTATATTTTTAAAAGTGTATATAGTTATTATTCAAGTGGTCAATCATTATATTACAAAGGAATACATTATATGACGAGTAGAAACGGGTCATAATATATTGCTCAATATAACAAATTAATATTATCGGTATTGATATTTTGAACATATTTATATATAACGCATTTATTTCTATCATTGAAACCCATATCAAGATGTAATATCAAATAATGAGGTTACAAACAAATTCATGAAAGGGAAGTTTGAATAATGAATAGATATTTACAAATATCAATAGAATATTGATAATGAACTTATTATTCTTATCATGGTAAAACGTAGTTCTTATATGGCGAAAAAAATACAAAAGGACAATTGTTGATAGGAATTTAGACATTGCAATGTTGTTGATTTAAAATATAATTTAAGTAACAGTATTATTGCAATAGTCAGGTGATATATTATTGTTACTTCTAATTTTGGTAGACTGCTAGCCGGTTTCGATATTACTTCGTATAGTCGATTTATTATCCTGTAACCCACATTAAATTATGTACTCTAAGTAATTCCCTTGAAATTAACTAGTAATTAGTGCAGTTTAATTTGATTGTAATGGAATGAAACTTTATTTTAATATTTCAACTTTTGGTATAATGGGGTTAATATATCTTATAAGAAAAGTTTTCCGTAACGCAAATGCTTTTTGATGCCTTTTCCACTACCTTTTCTATAACTCTTTCACTTCCTACCACTTTTCATCTTGCAAAAAGGTGTTTTATTACTTTCCTGGTCTGATCCTTCAACATATATCTAATTTAACTGTGGCAGCTGATTAATTACGCATGGTTAATAGCTTTATATTTTTCTAATTTATCAGCGTATCTTTATCTTCCCTTCTTTCTGTCGTTACATGATATCTCAAGAGGGTGATTTTTGAAGTAGTTGTTAATCCGTATTGTGTGCCTATCATTATCTATAAACCCATCCAAGGATATATTAGACTCAGCCTTCGTTTCAATAATATCCAAATTATTCATCCTATAGATTTAATCAAAATTTTTAATTTGTTAACTCAAATTCACTTTGCAAAGTGCTATTAGGTTAATTTGAGACATTTTTTATTACTTCTTTCGAGTTGATAAAGGCACTCGATTAGGTTTAGAAAATAGGTTTAATAAAGACTGAAATAGATAGAATCAGCAACTATTTGGTAACGTCATTAAGGTAGACCCACATTAATATACATATATTTAAACCGGATCTTATAGCATAAACTTTGAAAGTTAGTATACTTCGTGTAACCATTTTACACTTAACAAACGTTTAGTGGATGAAGTCATGGATAATAACATATTAGTTACCCTATTTTTTTCCATCATTAACAATCATTATAAAAAATAAATTTGTAACCACAAATCAATACTATGGGAAAAAAAAGACGTCCGAAAATATTTTGCTTTGTTGCCATTATTCCGACAGTTGTTCATACGAACGCCGCCATCGTCATTATTATTACTCTTTTTCCAATGTTGTATACAAATTAAATATGTGATCTAAATTATGAAAACCGCTAGCCGGTTTTACTCTAATTTGTATGAGTTAAACATTAACCTATACCTTATTTTGAACCTTATCGACTTTTTATTTCAACAAATTACGTTACTGAGATAACTTATTCCATATAAAAACATTAAAAATATATCCATAGTAGAAAAAACCTATAACTCAACTATAAAGCGACTAGCCCGACTTAATTTATTTAATTGCAACAAACTTACGAGCGATATCTTATTGGTGAATAGAATATTAGTATAATGGAAACACCTGTCAATCAAATAATGAATGTTTTACTTAGGAATAATAGAAAATATGCCAGATTAAATCGTTATCTTTGTCTAATATTAAAACGAAGTCAATAGTTCCATGAAAAATACATATTCCATATAAAAACATTAAAAATATATCTATAGTGGAAAAAACCTATAATTCAACTATAAAGCGACTAGCTCGACTTAATTTATTTAATTGCAACGAACTTACGAGCGATATCTTATCGGTGAATAGAATATTATTATAATTAAAATAACTGTCAATCAAATAATGAATGTTTAACTTAGGAATAATAGAAAATATGCCAGATTAAATCGTTATCTGAATCCAATATTAAAACGAAATCAATAGTTCCATGAAAAATATATCAATCCTTGGGTAAAAGGTGTTTATTTACATCTCTAATCGTCCATTTTATCCATAGTAATCTTCATCAGCCGGGTTTTAATTTTTCGTTTCAACTTATGAGTCGTAAGATATCTTCAGTCAATATAAGGTCGTAATATAATTATCATGGGCACGTCATTTTCAATATAGTTAGACTCTTAAGAAGTTAGTTTTGTCAATCCGTACCAAATTAATACCTTACTATTAAAATAAAAACAGAGGTATTATATATTATTAATATTTTGTTCACGAGTTAATCATCTATTGAAATATCAATGTATATCTTTAGTAAAAATCTTAATGAGCTTGCAATCTCAAAACTTCGACTATTAAATCATACACTGATTTACTATTACGAAACCAGCAATTCTGACGAAAAGTGCATCGTTAATTTTTATGCTCACCGTGTCAAAATCTTTTTTTGTATTTGAAATACACGGGTATAAGATAAAAATAAATGATTTTTAACTTATTTTAAAAATACAGTGAAACTAATAGATTATAACCAAAAAAAACTTGCTTCAACTAATTAATACTATAATTATATTTATCATATGATTATTGATAATAAATACTTATCACGGAATTTTAAAGGTAATTGTAGCAAAATTATACGCTGTAAATCAATCATTAACTACATTCATACTTGACTAATGTCATAGCTATTGGAGGTAAACTTCCCCTCAGTACCTACCTCCAAACGTACTATTAATCCAAAGAGTAATCACTAGCAAATCTTTTAAATCGTTGGCGACTAATTAATGGTTTAGTTTATTCTTTAATTAATATATCTCCAACCAATCAAACGCAACTTTTCGTATGAATCATCCCTGGTATTTCCTTTAACATCGTAAAAAAAAACTTTACCTAAAGATTATAGCGTTAGGGTATTCAAGGTTAAAGTCTCGTTTAGATATGAATCATAAAACACCTTGTGTAATAAGTTCATTACTCTCGACCCTTTTGTTTTCTTAAAAAGTTTTATCTGGGGTTTTTATAATTCCTTTCGTACGAAGCTTAATAATTAAGTCTTATCCGTTTTCATCTTTACTATTAACACAAATATTTGAGTAGATCTGACACAGTTTAGGTTCATCATCCTTGTTATTATTCATATTTAGTGGTTGACTACGCCGTTATCACTACATTGGCTTATCAATTACTAATAAAGTTAGGTAATATTGGCTATATTGCTCAGCTTAAGTATTTTCATTGAGAGTTATAGTAATATAAGGCTTTACTTGGTTTATATAAAATATTGTGAAATAGTTGGCAATTTCAACAACTACTTTTTGATTAATAATATTTAAAGTTTCAAATAGATATTCATATGAATCTGGTTCTTGTCACATGAAAACTTCGTTGTTTAATATCAAAGTTGTACGTTAATCATCGATAAGCCGTTTCTAGTGTTAAGAATATAATTAAATTAGTGCTTGAAATATTCCTTCCTCAGTTCATTCAAAGCTTTTCTATACGACGTAGCTTTTTTGGGTGCTTCCTAATGAAAAAGATTCACTCGTTAGACAAGAATATACTTCAAAAATGAGTAGCTTTAATATCACGCCATTAGAGCCTACAGAGTTATTCAAGTCCTTTACTGTTATTTAAGAACGAGCTTTTTAATTCGTGAAGCATCCAATCTTTAATGTAAAAATGTTGTACGATTTTATGAGTAGCGCGTATATTTTTTTAATAATTTTGATATTTCAATCGGCTTTAATAGGTATCTATTTACATTGAATACCTATTGTTATAGTGTTAATTTCAAACTTTGCCATCGGAAAATCGGTGTTGACAATATAAACGATAATGTTCAGTGGTCCTAAAGATAAAAGGACCAAGGCCGGAGCTGTCGCTTAAGGTGGTCGAATTCTATCTAAAAACCTCGAGAAAGGAGAAAGAATAAACACATGCTAAGGAGCCTCTACAGAGCTGTGAAAGAGAGTGCGACCCGGTTACATGACGAGTAAAAGTATGCTCCCATACAGTTTCTAAGTGGCTTCAAAGCGCTATAAGAGTATGATAACTACCAAGGCTGGATCCTTGGTAACTACTAGTTGAGCACTAGCCTGAAATATTGCCCTTCGGTGTACGCTCCCCCCCCCCCCCTATGTAAAAGGTAATAAAAGATGTTAGGGGGATAAAGGGGTAACAGGTGCTAAATAAGCGCTCTGGAGCGTCTTAAAACGATATAATATCACGTGAAAGATTGTAAGCCATCAAACGATTTGGTATCACGTAAAAGGTTCCAATGTTATCCTTTCCCTATAAATGATTCCGTAAGCCCCCCCCTTTTAAAATTTAAACTTTTCCTTTTATGAACATCTCTTCTTAGTATAAAAATACCCATCTTTACGTATACGTAACATCAAATGGCCTATTAAAAAGTAAATTTTCCTTCTCCTATGATTTGTTTTTTCATTATTATTTACCTCCTTTCTTAAAAAAATCCTCATTAAATGAAGGATGTGGACAAGCTTATTATATTTTTAAGTGAATTATTTAATAGTTACGTTATCCCTTTCAACAAACGAGTCATTCCGTTTCTTACGTTTCATAAATATATATCCCAACGGAAAACGCGAATAGACGTATTTTGAATACGAATACCGCATAATGTATAATTAGTCAAATTATTAATAAAAGTTTAAATGTAAGTTGAATTCGTGTAACCGCAAGAGTATTATAAATAAACGTTTAAATACCGGTACCCGATATCTTTTTAATTCGATCGATATAATAAGCCATAGTTTTAATTATTGGTATACGGCTTTCAACTTAAATCCTAATATCAACGAGGCTATCAAAAAGCTATTTAAAGTTTACTTGATATTCAATGTTTAAAACTGAGGTAACTTGGTTATTTGTAAACAGTTTATTAGACTTTAACAAACGGCTTCAAATGTGTAGGCTTAGATAGTTGCCGAAAAAAGGCAATAAGGATTTGGCGTACAACATAGAAGAAAATCGATGTTTGCGGTAGGGCGATCTCGATACCCGCTACCTTTATCCGTTCCAACAGCATATAGGTTGTATAACTCTTAAGTAAAAACCATAGTTTTCAAATAAGGTGAAGTACTAAAAAGTAACGTAATAATTACCGTTAATAAACCAGTAAAAAGCGGAACTTGAAGTAGTTGAACAACTTATTACAATATTCGAATGTATTAAGGGTAAATTAGGCTGAATCAATTTTAAATTATGTAAGTTAGTGAAAATAGGGGAAATAATATGAGGTAAGGACGAGGACGGAAATTTCGAAGATACATTCGAATAGATTAGGTATAAATGTAATCGGTCGTTCAAATAAATACGTTACCTTTATATTCGATACCTCCCAAAAACGGATTTCACTCCATTTCATAACGCAAAATATAATATTTTAAGTCCGTTTACTAAATAAGCGTGAAGGCTCATCGTTATATTTAACCGAATTATAATTCAATTTGAAAACATCGAAAGTTTAGGTATTCGAAAAGCTAAAAAACGGTTTTTAAGTTGAATATATATAATCTATTCCCTTCATTAAAAACAACCGTTTTAATGGATCATTATGCCCAGAGCTGCATGTTTAAGGTTCATTTCTAATTCGTTAAATACTTTTGATATAATGTTCCAGTTCTGTTTCGTCGTTATCACTTATAATATCAATAGCCTATAGTTAGAAGTCGCGGATTCACTAATTCAAGAACGGGTTCTAAACGATTTGAGTAAGTTAATATACGTAAAACCAGGGATATTTACCCACAAGAAAGTTCAATTCGATAACATGGAAATTATCAATACGTATTATACTATAATTAGTATGTAGTTAGTTGAAAGTTTTGAACAATATATTTTGTTTCTAATTCTTAATAAAAAGTTTAATATCATTACGGACTCGAAAACGTTTTGAGAAAAAAAAAACATTACTTGATAACAGTTTTTTCTATACATCATTACGTAATTGTTCTTACGGTTTATCCAAATTTTGTAATATCGCGGATACGTTGCACGAAATCCTAGTTTTTATACGTAATTTCGTAATTGAGACAAATAAACTTTATACTAGTTATAAAAGGTTAACATAATAGTTATAATTTATTGAAAACGGGTTGATACGAATATTCATTATATTTTTATCATTAAGTTCTAATCAATTATAAGGTAGTTAATGGATTGAATTCAGTTAAATATCAATTACGAAAAAAGTAGGTATATTAGAACCTTTTAATTAACACGTTTGGTTGCGCCGTCGGTTCTGGGTTATAAAGCGGTATTTAAACGTTACTTCACTACAGTTAAGTTGTAAAGTGTCTTTTGAAATCTTCTGGTCCAATTCAATCTTTGGTTACTAATAATTACACGAGTAAATCTATAAAATCGTTAATAACAACTTAAAAACCGTTTTATATAATCTTCAACGTTTATAATGATTATAACCTTGAAGATGATAACTTCATTTAAATTTTCGGTAATAACCATAAAATAACGTAGTTTTTTAGCACGTTTTGTGGGTAGGTAGACTATAAAGTCGATAAAATTTTCATTTTAAAGCCGTTTAAAAACCGTAAAAGACTTATAAAGTCCCTTCCAACGGTATTTCTAATAGATTATACGCCTACAAATATCGTAATTCAGATAAAAGCGCCGGATCGCACGGTATGAACCGGGTTGAAAGTATATTCTAAAAAAAACAACGATAATAACGTCTTGGATCGAGGAATTAGTGAAAAGTAAATCATAAGTAACTTATATTAACATAAAAGTGAATAGTTAGTAAACTAATATCCAAATACGGTTACGAAACCGTAAAACCTTATTGTAGTTTACTCAATATTCTTAAATTAAGCTCTGAATACTTAATTGTTATTAATACTAATATTGATGGAAAAACTCTGGTCATCTATACGTATTACGTGAATTGGTTGAAAATAAATCTTATAACGGGTGATAACGGTGTTTTAATCAATTAAATGGTTAAAATCATTAAAAATTTTACGAATTTCTAAAATGAATTCGCCAACGATGGTTAACCAGGGGATAATTGTATGCGAAAGCTATTCTAGAATAGTCTATTCAGAGTTCAAAAACTAAAATTCTCGGCCTAAAAAGCGTAAGTCGAAAAATCTGTTTTGGATATCCTAATCCTTTCTGAATAAAGTATCAGGTCATATATCATTCATCCCTTTATCATAAACCGGTTGAAACAAAATTGAAAAAAGCGTTTCAATTAACAAATCTTGCATTTAAAAATTCTTTATATAAATAAAAAAAATTAATTTTTTTATCATTTATAAAAATAGTAAACGGATGTTCCGTACCCCGGAACTACACGTTTCATTCTTTTAAGTAACTTATATTTTTGAGTGATATTTTATAGTAAATTTTATAACTACATTCTATAGGAAACAAATAATGAAAGTAGTATACCACCGGATATCAATTTCGTCAGTTATCGCGTTAAAACAAATAGTCGCCTAAGATCGGTCATAACAATCGTTTTTGTTTTTTGAAAGGTATCGCGATCAGGATCCTATTAGGTAAATACAAGTTGAAAAAAAATAACTTCTAACTATTCGATTATAAGTTTTTTATGAGGCCCTTAACGGAAAGGGGTGCCTTTTCGGATTGATCGAATTCAATGCTTCATAATCGTAAAATGATCGCGAATGAAATTTCGATAAAAGTTAGTGAACACGACAAAACCTTTTACCTTTGAAATAAACATAACAGCCGTTTATTACCGGATGACGCGTCGATTTTCTAAATCTAAACGAAAACATACGTTAACGTCGATAAATAATCCCTGTTAATAAATTATCTAAACGTCGAATTTATATTCAAATATATGAAAGTCAAAGCCATAAACATTTAAAATATTCAATGAACATTGAACATTAACGTTATAAGTATCAAATATACCATTCAAATGAATCAAAATGTCGTCTAGGTAAAAGAAATAGAAATAAATAAAAAGGGACTTAAAGAATTAATAAGATAACGTTAAAAGGTAACCGGCACATTGAAAAGACTAAAGGGGGTAACGAGTTATTCGGAAAGTCTAAAAAGTATAGGAAACGCGGTCTCTTATTTATCTTTTTCTTTAATACAAAGTTTTTAAAACTTTACTTGAATATTTAACTTAGTAAATTATTCAATTTGAAAGATATTTTCAAATGTTTTCTTTGAATAAATTGGAATGAATAACGATTTGCTTGCAAGATAGCGTTGAATCGACGGTACTAGACGTAAAAACGCAAGTTACCTTAATGTTTTTCAACGAAAAATATGGGGTTGCCCATTAAAACCCTATTTACTCGAATGAAACCCTCATAGAATAGCTTAATTAATGATTTCCTTGATATAAAGAACTCCTCACGCGATATAGTGTTTAACGGGCTTTATGAAACCTTCAAAGGTTGACCTTGATCATCGTTTTTAAAAACGATTTTATAATCGGCCTTAAAGTGATAAAGAGGCAGTTCATCTGAAAAACCTTTATCGAATAAGGGGGCGAACTTTTTAAAGGCCTTTGAAAACTTATTGTAAACGGAAATAAATGGTTTTGGAGTGAATACTTTATTAAAAAATTTGAAAAAAACGATAAAGAGCCGCATAATAGTCGCTCGATCCCTGCAGGCTTTTTGTAAAACGGCGTCAAATGTAGTAAAGCTAACCCCAATAAATATCTTTTGTATCGGGGCAAACCCCCGTTCCCAAATACGGTAATAATCTATTAATTTTAAAAGTACTATATATCTTCAAACGACGGAAGTTACCTATTTGTCTTTTATTTAAGGTTGACTTGAAATAACATCGTATTATAAATAAGGGATAACGTAAACTTTTATCTGGTATCGGTATTCATTAAGGTTTATATTTAAAATGTTAATAAAAAAGCCGTAAAGAGAAATCGGGAACGTAATATATAACTTCGCTAAGTCGTTGAGGTGGGATAAAGATATGCAGTAACTTTAAGCAGGTGACAAATTACTTATTCACGATGTTGTAATATTTATAAACAATATTTACTAATGTATAAACAAAGTAAACAACATTGTAAACTAAATTTACTATAAATAGAAAACTATTCAAAAGCTAGAATGAAGCTACCTAGTCGAATTGAAGTCATGCTAACTTCTGTACGCCATTTTATACAAAAATAGCGTTGTTTCTTTTTTAAAATTGATAAAGTTTTTTATCCAAGTAGGGAAAATTTCTATAATAGACATAAAGTTAACGTTACTCGGGCGTTACGTTACGACCAATGAATAGATATAAATGCGATAGCTGTTTGCGTCGTATCATAAATATAACCTAAAGTCTTCACGATGGGAAAGTTTCGAGTGATTATCTCAGGTAACGTATCGCTTAAAAGCGGCTCGAATTTTTTTACTCCGATTATAATAACGTTTCCTTAATTATTACGAACGGATACGTTACCTCTGCCATTCCCTTCACTTGAAACACTCCTAATAATAACAATAATATAGTTGTTGATATCGTGCCAAATTCAAAGAGTATAAAAGTACCTATTTATAAGATAAATGCGGGCGATCTATTCATTGTAATCCGCGAATATATCAAGGAAAATCAATATATTAGTTAATATATAGTTAATAACTCCTTTTAAAATAGAAAATTTGATGGCGGACTTTTGGGCTTTATCGCTAATTTTTTGTAAATAAAGCTTTCTGTTGGAATAGTAGTATTTGCAATGCAGTAGGTCAACTTTACTTACAGTAAAGTTGACTATACTGACTGCAAGTTAAGTGTATTACTTTGTGTGAACCTACTTTATTTGACTGTAGGTCAAGTGCAATATGACTCCACTTTACACTAGGGTATGGGCCAAGCAATTAGCTATATAAATTACTGTGCAGACCAGTTAGCGGTCTGCCAAACCTATAATAATACATCCACCACTTGACCATGTAATACTACTGTTACTTCGATAAATCGAATCGACAACGTTACAAAGTCTAAAGCACTACCCATACTAACCAGTGCTTATTAGGTTAAGCACACATAAGCTAAGAAAAAAAAAAGCTACTTTCCGGTTACGCTCTACGTTAATAACGGCGGCTAGGGTAGAGGAAAGATTTTGACGAACGGCCTCTACTTCTTCGTCGGTTTTCATAGCAGGAAGTAGAGAAGACTTTTAGGCTGCGTCGGTTTTCTATAGCAACTTAGAGGTAATGACGGTATCGCTATCGAAATTACTAAGAAATGTTTACCAAAGATCCTTCTTAAAAAACGTTAAAACAAACTCTCAAAAATCTTAAAGTTCGGCAAATTGGCAAACGAATAAGTCAGTATTATTACAGGTATTACTATTATAAGAAAAACGACTAAATGCTCACGCCAAATAACTTATAACAACAAACGACCTTCGATCTTACCCTCTACACCAAAACTTCACTCTTACTCTAATCTTTTCACTTCTCCTACCTTAATTCAATTATAAAGTCTACTTTTTTAATAAAAACACCAAGAATCGCCAAGTCATGTCAAAAAAGCCACATCGCGCGACCCAACACCAAATTGCCAAGTTTCCATGCGACTTTACGCCAAAATACCAAGTCCCTACTGTTATAACCCAAGGACCAACTACAGGTTATGGAATAGGCCAGCGGTCCGCTGCGCTATTAGAAGCCTGATGTCCAACATATCAAGCCAGGGATCTCTCTTATGTAAGCACCCAGGGTTAGGGTTTGGACCAACAGGACCGCCCGCGGTCCAGTCGACAACATTGGGACCGAAAGAAGCGACATCGACTTCAGCGGTCCAGTACTAAAGATGGTATGAAGGCCATAGGATATAAGGACACGGCCATCACCACATAGATAGTATTTCCTTCATATCTCTTCAGTTGTCAATCTAAGTATTCAGTCTACACACCTGTCTAGCCCAACGGCTAGTGATCATTCTACAGCACGAACACATATCTTCTTAATATTGCATCTTTGTTACCTCTACTACCTTACTGCTAATATAAACCCTCTAATACCTTCTATTCCCTCACGGGTATTTAGTGTGATCATTACACCTACGCCTAAATATTATCAAGTCCCTCGCCCTATGCACCTTACATGTTCTACATAAGCCAAAACATCAAAATAACCATCTTTAGTGCTCACTTTAAAGCCACTACCGACCCTGCTAGCAAAAAATGAATAAAAACCCTCAGATACTTCTTCGCCAAACACCACAACTACAACCTTTATGGATACGACGTTAATAAAGACTTAACCGTGAAGTATTTAATAAACTTCGTCAGTAGTATATCTTTAAATATAACATCGGAGAGAATCCTAACCGCGTTTTCCGGAAGTATCATGGGTTTTTCAACAACTAGATAATTAACATGTAAAAAACAACCCAAAAGATTGTTAAGTCCAATTTAAAGGCTAAACTCGAACTCCAAGGAATTTACGTGCGAAATAAAAGCTAAACCAAGCTGGCAAAAACCCTTTTCGAATTGGGCCAGCTTAAAAATAATCTTAAGACTCACAGTCTAAACGAAAGGGTATTAGAAAACCGTAACGCCCTCACATGTAATTTTGGTGACTACCCCTCTACCATTAGCTGAATTAAGCATTTTTATATGCTAGCGATAAGGAACCTATTACATTACTCGACAATTAATCGCTTCTATATGACAACACAGAGTATATCTTTAGTGGTATCAGGGCACGTAATACAGTAGCCATCAACGCCTCCAGAGGAATTAACGTCAACGCTTTTCACTAGTTAGTTAAATATGATCGTCATGTTCCCCAAAACCTTTAATCCACTATTACCCTTTAACCCTTTAATCGTTAAGTTTCCCAAAAGCTTTCCTACAGAAGATTTTCCTATATGAGAGATTCCACTATAAGTACTACGATAGGACTTTAACCCTCGGACTAAGCAACTAGCAATTACCCTTAATACTGTATTTTAAAGGCTCCAAAACTTAAATTACTAGGAAATACTAACGAAGACTGGGATAAATATCGCAACTTGCCCTTCAAACCTATTAAGATGGTTAATATTATTTAAAACCTTTTCACGCACTTTACAAAAATCTGGAACAACGTAGAAAAGTATAACGGGAAATCCTACAAACTTTTCAACATGAAGATAATTCCCTTCTTAAACATTTGTAAGTAAATAAAGTTTCACCCTTCTGGTTTTTACTTGCTATTTTCTAAAATCCTTACAATATACGCCAAGAATTATTACCTAAGCTTCGTAAATCGAGTAACTACCTTTTCTGAGTTTATAGTAGCATAAAAAACCACTTCAAATACGATATACACCTTATCTAATACCATACAAATTGGGTTACCATTCGGTAAACTACGATAATGGCGAAGAAGAAAGATCAAGAAATACCAATGGATATGCTTAACTAGATGTTTGACAAGTTGATATTGTGCTAGTAAGTAATGGGGAAAGCCTATGTTAGCGAAGCTATATTTTGCGAGCAGGTACACATAGCAGTTACAGGAGTTAACGAGTTCGAATATGCCTTATAACGTTTAAATTCCACCTGTCAAAGCTTTTTGAACCTATTAAGTTTCTCGTATACAACTATAATAACACGTATATCAAATTCGTTTGGTATATACCCTTAAACTGGAAACTTCCCTAACGTGGATAAAAAAAACCTTACGGTAATTAATTACGTCTACCGCAAATATGGTTACGGACGCCCTTAACGCCTAAGGTTTGGTTCATCGACCACAGATTGAAGGCAACAGCTATGTTAACGCTAATGAGGCTAAAATTTAGTGGACCGATTGAGTGCAAATACTATTGTCACAATAGTAGCAAAAGATATTAGATTTGTAATAAGTTTAACTACTAGTGAATATGGTAACGCCTAACCGAGCAAAATAACAAAAAAAAAATGTATTCCATCTAGTACCATACCACTTTTAAACAGGTTTACTTAAACCAAATTGAAAACTTCGAAGGCAACGAACTATTCAATAGAAATAATACCCTTGAATAAATTAAATAATATCAAAATACTGTTTTTAATACAGCTTAGTAATTATCTGACTACGTCCTTTTATACAATTTAGGTAGTAAAAACCCTTACCTTTTCCTTAACTATAATCTTAACCTATTATATACCTTTAACTTCTATAATTATTTCGCGAACCCTTCATTTCAAGGTATTATGCCAGATAAAAAGGTAACAAGATACTTAATAGGAGGCTATTTGTAGAACATAATATTACGAAAAGAAAGTATTACAGCCACTGAAATTAATAGTTACAATGTTAATGAGGCTAAAGTAAGTTTTTCATAAGGCGAATAATGATCTCTATTAGGGACAACGATAATTTAAACTATCATAAGGTTAACTCAGTTTTACATTTTTTAGACACTTGCTCCTTTTCTGTTTTATTTAAATTATATAATGACTTTTAACATTAAAATTATGTTTCACGTCGTTAATTCTGTTAACTTTTTTTGAGAAGCCAATTTTTTTTAATTCCTTTCGGTAAAAGACCCGCAGGAAGCCTTAAAGATATTACAGATTAATACGTACTTAGGCCCACTTGACGTTGGTATTTACGATACTAGCACCAACTTTACGACGGCAGAATTTTAGGAAAACATTAAGATAATAGGTATTTAGTATAAATAAATGCTTATAAAGACCTACTAACGTATTGGAAAAGTTGAAAGGTCATACACCCTATTTTGCCGAACGTATAATATCCTTACACTGAAAATTAAAAGCTTTATAAATTCGAAAGCACGACTTTAAATGACGGTAAAGGGTTTAAACAATACTATAGGCCGTAACGGCCTAGTGCTAACGTTGCTGGTCTTTGGAGCGTACCCACGCCTAACGAATGAATCTCCGCTATTAGCAAGTATCCAAAAGCGGGTTACAGCCTACTACAAAGTACTAAGGGAACTATAGAAGTAATTGGAACGCTGCCAGATCAACGATACCCTTAACACTATAAATGGCCCTTTAACAATCGATATAATTATTTTGCCGTTGAAAAGTAAAGTCTTCGTATGAAGGGAGCCGGGTAAATAAAAGGGATTATACAAAACCTTAAGTATCGTTGACTTTAAAGTAATTATTAAAATTGCTAACAGTTTTGTGTCTTTTGGTATTACTTAGGTTAAGCCTAATATTAGAGTTACTAATGATAAAGATCCTTAAGCTAAGTGATCGATCCAATACAAACCTCTTTTACCCTTTATTAATAAGCCGATAAAACGATTCCAAAGCGAACGACCCCTAAATAAAGGGAATATTGAAGAGGGAGAATATATATCGGGTCGAATTTCTAATACTATTTAGGTAAGAGTTAAAGAGAAAAACAACAAAGACATGGTACTAAAGCTCCGAGTACAATATATCATCAAAGCTTTCGCCAAACCTTTTAAAGAAAACGATAAGGTCGAAATTGACGTCCTATCAACTCGAGGGGTTATAAATTTGTATAGAAGGTCGATTTTAATCTCTAAAACCTAAACGTTACAATTTTTAAGTCGAGGATTTTTTACGAGATTAAAAGCAAAAATACGGGGCGGCCGTACGAAAAGTCACATCTAATCGCTCAAAGATACAGTGATAAAAGTAAAAACTAAATCCTTACGTGATTATCAACGATTTAAAAGATGAATCAACACTTAGTAATCGCTTTGGCAACAGGTTTACTAGAAATCGCTTTGGTAACAGGTTTACTAGCTAAAACTAAATGTAAGTTTATATTTCATAACCAAAATATAACATAAGCTCATATTCCATTAGTAACCAACCTATAACAGGTTGTATTACTAAAATTGACACAGTAATTGCGGCCTATTTACCATTTAAAAACGGTAATACGATATACCAAGCCTTTATACGAATTGGTTAAAGTAAGTGTTTACTAGTTCCTAACCTATTCGTTGTACTTTAAATTAAGGTTAAGTATAAAGTTTTGAATATACGATCCGTATTTATTAGTAATTTTAAAAAAGGACTTCGGTCTAATGAGTATGTAAATCAACGATACCCTTTTTGTTGAAACGGCTAACTTTGAGGTATTGGAACAGTAGGCGATTAAGGTTTCCAAGATCTGAAATTACAAGCCGATGATAACGTTGGCGAAGGGCAACTAATTTAACTTTAACGAATTATTAATCCGAATACTTGGTGTTAATAATAGCCTTAGTTTTCGCCAAAAAAGTCAGGACACTGATTTGGCTACAATCGACTAGATGAACGCAGCTAAAGCCTAACGGTACCTAAAATAACGTGTTCATAGCAGCTATATTGCCACCTTATGTCAACTGAAGGCCTTTTATGACCATTCTATTGCGACTAAAACTAAAGATCTAATAGGTACCAACTTTAACCAACTTAATAAGAAATCTGAATGATAAATACAGAATCTAGACCAAGGAATTAATATAGTCTTAATAGACCTGTCGAAAGCTAAGTAAATTATTTTTATAGATAAGTCTTTTTAAAATAACACCGACAAGTTTTTATAGATCGGCTTCCTAGTAACCTTCGTTAATAAAGATAGGCAGAAAGACTAGCTTAACATTATCGGTAGCCTAATCTATTGGATATTTATTAAATAAAAAAGTATTACACGAGGTACAAATTTAAAGATCTACATCAAAATAACAGGCTTCGATAAAAACATAAAAATATAGGAAACTATTGGTAGGGCATTAGGTCATTGCAAAGTTGTCGATTCGATTGGTCGAAGTAACAGTAGTATTGCATTGGTCAAGTGGTAGATGTATTGTTCTAGGTTTGACAGACCGTTAGCCGGTTTGCGTAGTAATTTGTATGGCCAATTGTTTGGCCCATGCACTAGTCTAAATTGAGCACTCCATAATCAACAGACTTGCAGTCAGTAAAGTTAACTTTACTGTAAGTACATTTGACTAACTAAACTGCAATTGACCTACTAAAAATAGAAATCAATATTGTTTCAACAGAAACCCTTAACTTTATTACTAGGTATCTAAAAATTCCTCTTATTCCGATAGTAATCTGTACCGACTCGAGGATCCTATTTAAATGCTTTACAAAACTCGGATCTATTAGCAAAAAACGCCTAATAATCGACGTATTGGCACTCCGCTAAGCCTACAAAGGGAGGGAAATGAAGGAATTCCGATAAATTAACGATAAAGATAATCCTACCAATTCCATAATAAAGGAATCGCGAAATGAGGTCCTTCAAATGTTTTTGGATAGAAATATGCTCATTATTCGGATTGAGAGCTATGTTAATAGGCCGCTCGGTAAGCTCAAACCACGTAACGATAATCTAAAATATGTTGGAAAACTGGAAAACTGCTATGGGAGTAACGATACTATTTTTTTTAATTAGCATGGTTGAAGTAGAGGATTACACGAGTCTATAGCAAAAGAACCTTTTGTAGGAGTCGATAAAGTTGAATCTAAGAGCGGTGGGGTAATTAACAGCAATAAGCGTTAATTTACATACAAATATGTGTATTTTAATGCCGAGATTAATTAAAATTAATAGGGATCTGGCCAGTTGACTAGGTTATAGTTTATCGTTTACCGGAAAAGATTGGTTAACTACACTAGCGTACGCGTACAAACTAAAAAGCCATTAGTATTAGAATAGTAGTATTTGCAGTGCATTTAATTAACTTTACTTACAGTAAAGTCGACTATACTGACTGCAAGTTATATATATCATTTTGTGTGAGCTTACTGTATTTTACTATTGGTCAAATACAATATAGCCCCACTTTACACTATGGCACGGGCCAAGCAATTAGCTATACAAATTTCTGTGCAAACCGGTTAGCGGTTTGCCAAACCTAGAAGAATACATCTATCATTTGACCACGCAATACTACTGTTACTTCGACCAATCGAATAGACAACGTTACAACGTTTAAAGGCCTATCAATACTTTCTAAACGTTAAAAAAGACCTAAAACTGTTTTTAAACTCCTTGTTCTATAATTTTAAACTAAGTGAAAAGGTTTTAGCCGCATTAAAATCGTAGTAATAAATGCAAATATAACTATAAAAGTATTATGGTTGTTAATGCCGTCGCCGTCGCTATATTTATATTGACTTTTTATTACTGTTTTTGAAAAGCCCTTTAATCATTAGAAAATAACATAAAAGTAATCTTTTAAAATATTAATAAATTTTCCATTTTTGCATACCTTATGTGATATTAGAGCTTTTTATACCAGGAATTGTAATTCAATGTCAACGAATTCAACCCGCTAGTTAAAGGGTTTAAATTCAGGTCGTTAACACCTGTTGAATAGGATACTAATATTATAATATAAATCTAAAGAATTCGAATCATTATCGTCGGGAAAGTTAACGTAATCCCCGGTAAAGAGTGATATAACAATTACGTTGTTGGTAAATATTGTAGTAACAACCTCTTAAAGGGGGCATCGTTTCGAAAACATAAGTGTACCGGTAATTGAGAACTAGGAAATTATATTCGGTAACGTGTTTAATTCGTCAGTATTTCGTTATTTTTGTTTCAAAGCGTATTTCCGAATATTTTAGTTCCGTTACATGAATTTTACACGTGAAGCCTCGGTAAAACATTTATATAAAGTTGTAAAAAAATCTGTTAAGCCTTTAAAACGTTATAAAATTAATCTTTAATACGTACGTCAAAACACTGCTTTAAAATTGAAGTGTTTCAATTCGGAAAGTCGAAGAAGAAAGACATAACCTTAAGCTATAACCGTTAATAAGCAACTAAAAACCCGTTAGAAAAATAATCTAAGTTTATATGTAAAGGAATTAAAGCCGGTGCTATCGCTTAAGGTGGCCGAATTCTATTTATAAACCTCGATAAAAAAAACACCTGTTGGGGAGCCACTATGGAGCTGTAGAAAAGGGTGCGACCCAGTCATATAACGTGTGAAGGCATACTTATGTACAGCTTCTGATCGGCTCTAGAGCGCTGTAAGAGTATAAAAACTACCAGGAGTGTATCTCAGGTAACCACTCGCCAGGTACTATCCTGTGATACCAAATGCATATTAATTTATTACATCTTCTGCGTTTTTACGTATGCTTTGCTGATAACGACTTGATTCATTTAGCACTGTGTTAGGAGACTATCAAGTTTATAACCCAAAGAACGGTTTTATCATCTAAGTAAAAGACGTTTGGTAAAATATTTCAATTTAAATATTAACCGTTTTTCAAAGTGCATTTAAACATTTTAAGGGCTTGGTTGTAGGTTGAGTAATGGTATTAAAACCTTTCAGTAGCTTTTAACTTAATGTCTTCTACATTTATATACTCTATAGATATAAAGACTCTAAATGACTTGTCGACAACGAATTGGTTAAAATGCTGGTATAACTGACGTATTTAAAACTTCATTATATTTATTATCATTTCATTTATTACTTAAAGATAAAATCATAGGTATCCTTATTTCAAGGTAAAAAGGAACCTCCAACTTTATTCAACCAGTTTATTAACGTTAAAATTAACGTTAACACTGAAAACCTTAGCGTTTTCAAAATGAAAGAGGAATGTAGTAAGGAATTTGACTATATAAAAAGTATTCGATTCAAAAACTATTTGTATAATCATTGAACCTAATAATGATATTTCCTTACCTAAACTAAAGCTACCTATCATTTTACTTGAGTTTCAACAATTAATATTTATAACGGTAATAGTTTTCCTTCATAAAGTAATATATAACTAATACACTCTATTCAGTATCTTAAGACATCTTTATATATTATAATTCCCTCAAAAGTATACTTAGTGTAACGATTACGGTAATCAAAAGTGTGTTAAAAGTCAAAGATCAAGTCTTAACGATAAATATAAGGGTTTTATTGGAACAATATTGACTGCTATTTTTAGCAGGTTAATTGCAGTACAGTCAGTTAACTTTACTTACAGTGAAGTTAACTATACTGACAGTAAGTCAGTTGATTGAGGAGTGCCCAATTCAGTCTAGAGACCGAGCCAAGCAGTTGGCTATACAAATTACAGTGCAGAGCGGCTAGCGGTCTGCCAAACCTAGGACAATACATCCACCACTTGACCAATGCAATACTACTATTACTTCGAAGACCAATCGAATAGACAACATTGCAACGATTTAAAGAACTGCGAATAGGTTTTTATCTATTAGTCCATATAAAATGGCGTGATTGGCTAGTTATTAAATTGATCTAAAAGTAGTAATCTTATATCACGTTAGTTTCTTTAACGCGTTATACTTATCTCATGATACCTGTACGCATATGTAGTTTGCAATTCGGTCCATTAAAAATTTCAGAAGTAGTAAGATATCAGGTATAATATATTATCTGTTACTTATAATATTGAGTAATGAAATGACGTCTAAACTAATAACCTAACTTACTACAAATTCAATAATTTTAATTACCATTATGATAATAATCTCCATATTTACCACATTTATTTAAACTATATCCCCGTTTTTAACGCTAATATAGTTTCTTATTTATTGATTTTTAACCAAATTTTAAATACGTCGACCTACTGTGTTTACGGTCGATATAATACGTTATTCAAATGTTCTTATCGTCTTATTTACGGAAACTATCAACTTAGGTGAATATAACAATTTAGTTTGGCATACGCGTTATTAAAATCGTAAAAAAAGACTGTAATTAGTTTAAAAAAGCTATCATATATGGTATTTAAGAGTTATAAAACGTATTTAAACTCATCAACACCTGTAATAGCTGCCTAAAAATAATCTTAAAATGTATTATATATAACTTATACACCCCCTATTACTTATTAATACATTATCAACATATTGAATATTTGATTGAAAAAATAAATAGGTGATTCCTCGTTTTTCTTATTGGTTATCATTGTTGTTTAACGTATTATAACCTAAGCCATAAAGTATTACTAATGGTGGACGTCGTATTCAAAACAACCTTTTGTTCTGTTATAAAATTTGAGGAAAATACATACTTTAGTTAAGAAATCTAAGTAATAATCTCTGACATAACTTGTATGAATTTCTGGTAATATTATATTAAAGTCTAGAGGTAAAGATTTTTTCTACTTTTAAATGTTAACAAATAGCATTTTTTACATGAAAAATATGTCGTAGAGTTTCTTATCATACTTCCCTATATATTTCTAAATATTAGTGAAATCTACAAGATGTTTGTAGTCAATATCAACCATTTTAATTGGTTTAGGAGGGAGGTTACGTTAATCATTCAAATTGTCAATCATTATTTTTTCAATCAACTCAAATTTGAAGCCTTTAAAATGTCGGTAATAAAGGTAATTTTTAGTATGTTAGTCCCAAGGATAAAATCATATAGTATGATTTGTAATACGATTGCATATATAGGTGTATCTCTTTAGGTTTTACGTAGTACTACCATATAACACTTCAAATTAATGATACCTTTGATGGCGTTAACCATTTTCATTAATTAAATATTAAATGGCGTTAATTCTAATTTCTTGGGTATCATTAATAACCGCTAATTAATGTTTTTTTCTCCACAAAACCTGTATTCAGCGCTATATTGGGAATAAATTATATTGATTAGTAAATGAATAGGTTTCAATTTTTCAGGATATAAAAAGTTGGGAACCAGTGGTTATAAGTTTGATTTAATTAGGTATTTGGATGTGATTACTTGAAACGTTCAAAAATTCATTAGTAGTCGCTAGTAATACCTTTTATTTTACTTTTCAGGTTTTGATTTTAAGGGTTTTCCAGTTGAAAATGTTAATGATAATCCTCTAATCGTACCAGTTTACAGAGTTTTTTTATTAATTTGTTTATAGTTCTATTTGAAATGAAGATATCTTATCTTCAAGTCTCCGCCCTTAAATTGATTTCCATCTCTGTTTAATCATCTTCGACATATTAATTGTTCAATTGTTAAAAACTTCAATAACATCTTAGAAGGAGTAAAAGCCGCGATTGTATTTTTTACTGACGATCGAATCAAGGATTTATTGACTAACAAAATTGGTTCAATATTATTTGGTAAGCGTTTCATCAACATCTTTACGTCAAAGATCTTTGTTATAATACTTGACAAAGAATAGGTTCGAGGGATTTAATTTCCTCTAGTTTGGTATTTTCGGGAAATATCTTCACGTTCGAGGTGGTAAGTTAATGTTAATTAAAGTAATATATGGATTTCAAACTCTAGGTATATAATTACGTAACATATTTGTTTAACATAACGTTAATATTTTTAATGTTTTTGTTTGATATAACGATTTTGACGTAGTTGGTAACATATTCGATTTGAGATCTAATTATATAGGAGAAATGTTGGAATGGTAGTAACTGCAGTGTAGTAGGTTAACTTTACTTACAGTGTAGTTGACTATACTAACTGAAAGTTGAGTGTATTTTTTTTTTTTTTTGTGTCTAGTGTATTGGCTGTAAGTCGAGTACAGTATGTACCCACTTCACACTAGGGTATGGGCTAAGCAATTGGCCATACAAATTACTACGCAGACCGGCTAGCGGTCTGCCAAACCTAGAATAATACATTCACTACTTACCTATTGCAATACTACTGTTACTTCGACCAATCGAATCGACAATATTGCAACATCTAATGCCCTACCAACACCAATCAGTGCTTATTAGGTTAAGCACAGATAAGCTAAGTAGAAGAAGAAGCTACTTTCCAGTTACACTCTACATTAACAACGGCGGCTAAGGTAGAGGAAACATTCTTGCGAAGGGCCTTTACTACTGTGTCATTCTTTATGGTAGTACTGAAAGAAAACTTTTGGGCTGCGCCAGTCTCTACGGAAGTCTAGAGGTAGCGACGGTATCGCTATTAAAAACACCAAGAAATCATCAACGAAAATCCTTCTTGAAGACATTGAGATTGACTGTCAGAAGTCTCAAAGTTCGGCAAGTTGGATAACGGCTAATTCAGTACTACTGCGGGTGCTACTACTGCAAAAGCGACCAAGTCCCACGGCCAAAAAAAAAAAAAAAAAAAAAAAAAAAAAAAACTTCGACCTCTATCTACAATAAAGGACCTCCAACCTTGTCTTCAATACTAAACTTTCTACCTACTTTACTCTTTTCACTGTCCACACGTTAATTTGATCGTCAAGATCGCTTCTTTGAGCGATTACACCAAATCACACCAAGAAAAACCCGTCGCGCAATTTAACACCAAGTCGCTAAGTTTTTACGCAACTTCACGCTAAAACACTGAGCCTCTACACTCACAAATCGCCAAATTCACGCCACGCCTTGCCCACTAAATCTTACACCAGCTAAAAAGTCAAGATAATATCTAGTTAGAAGGTAATGAAGGCAATTAAAACCCTTGGACCACTTTTCTTAAAGTAATATAATAATGAGCTTTAGGGTTACAATATCGACGAAAACTTAATAGAGTAACATCTAATTAACTTCATCGGAATTTACATCGTTAATTCAAACGGCGGTAGAAAACTTAACCATGGAGACCGTACATTTCGCAAATATCGTGAGTTTATCGACGACTAAACTATTAATATGTCGAAAAAGATTTTAAAAAATGTTAAGTCCAAACTAAAGCAAAACTTGAACAACGAAAGATCTTTATGTTAAAAAAACAATAAACTGACAAAAACCCTTTGTAAACTAACCTAATTTAAAGAATATCCTGAAACCCCACGTCCTAAAGTAAAAAGCGTCGAGGAACCTTAACGCCTTTACATATATTTTAGTGTACCTTCCTTTTACCCTTAAGTAAGTTACGTTCTTTCACGCGCTAATGATAAATAACCTATCAAACTGTTCGGAAGCCTAATACCATTACGTAATAGCACGAAGTACGCTTTTACTGACGGCAGGGCACGTAAAACAGCAGTTGCTAACGCGGGTAAAAAATTTATATCAATGCTATCCACCAATTAATTAAATAAGATCATCAAGTTTTTTGAAATCTTTAAGCCCCTATCTCCCCTAATACTTTAATCAAAATTACTCAACACCTTAAAACCCTTCCTATGATAGGTTTGCCTATAGATGCGAGCCTACTATAAGTCTTACTATAGTAAATTACCCTTCGGGCTAGGCGACTAACAATTACCTTTCATATTGGGGCTCGAAAGCCCTGAACTTTAAATTCCTAAAAAAAACACTAATAAAGACTAAAACGAATATCGCGCCTTCTCCTAAAACTTATTGGGATAATTAATATTAATTATAGATTTTTCATAAACTTCGCAAAAATTTAAAACAATATAGAAACGTATAACGAAAAGCCTTATAACCTTTTCAATATGAATATAATACTCTTTTAAAATATTTACAGATAAATGAAGATTTTACCTTTTAGTTTTCACTTACTATTTTTTGAAATACTTACGAAGTACGCTCAAAACTACTACCTAAGCTTTTGCCCCAAGCAACCACTTTTTACAAAGTCTACGATAATATAAAAATCCATTTCGAATGCAACAACCACCTTACCTAATACTATATGGACTAGGCTATTACGAGGTAGCCTCGATAATAGTAAAGATAAAAAAGTAGAAATACCAATGAATATGTTAAATGAAATTTTTAATAAATTAATATTATATTGATAGGTAATAAAAAACCTTACGCTGGCGAAATTATCTTTTATAAACAGGTACAGACAGTCATTACAGGTGTTAACGAGTTTAAATAAGCCTTATAACGTCTAAATACCAATTTTAAAGACCTTTTTAGCCAGCTAAACTCCTCGATTATAACTGTAATAATACACACACCAAACTCGTTTGGTATATTCTCACAAGCCGACAGCTTCTTTTACATATATCAAAAAATCCTCTGGTGGTCGATCACGTTAACCGTAAATAAGACTATGAACGCTCTTAACGCCTAAGGTCTGGCTTAACAAGCTTAAACTAAAAGTAATAACCACGTTAGCGTTAAAAAGGTTAAAGCTTAAACTGATCTATTAACCGTAAAAACTATTGTAGTAATAATGCCAAAAAAATATACTAAGTTTAACTATTAGTTTACTTGCCATCCCCCTACCAAACGTAATAACAAAAAGGTAATATACTATATCCAATACCCTTATATTTTCGAATGTAATTAATTGGATTATATCGTAAACTTTAAGGTCAACGCGTCAATTATACCGATATCACCCCTAAACGAATTAAGTAATATAAGGATACATCTCCTAATACGGTTTAGTAACTAGCCAACTACGCCTTCCTATACCACTTGAACAGTAAAAACCCTTACTTTTACCCTAATTAAGACACTAACCCCCTATAAATCTTTAACCTCTGCGATCGTTAAGTAGAACACATATTTTAAGGTATCATATTAAATATAAGTGCGATGATGTACTTAACAAACGATTATTTGTAATACGTAAAATTACGGAGGAAAAGTACTACGATTACCGGGATTAATCGTTACGATATTAGCAAAGCCAAAATTAGCTTGAAATCAGGCAAGAAATTATTGTTACTAGAGATAACAGTAATTGAAATTATTGTAGGAGAAATTATATTCTATATACTCCAATACCTTACCCTTTCTCTTTTCTACGAAAAATATATAACAACACTCGGTGTCAATGTTAACATTAACATCCACAAACTGGTAAAAAACGGCCAAAAGTTTACTTTCGCCTTCAAATGCGTATACCTATGGTTTTTTTTTTTTAAGGTTCAAGAGCAAGGGAATAAAACCTAATAAAGCTAAAAATATATAAATTGCGCCGGCGTTTTAACCACCCAACTATTCAAAAACCGTACAAAATCCTACAGTTCGAAAGGTATTAAAATGTAGAATACTTTGCCCTGAAACCTATGGAAAATATTTACTACTACTACAAAATATATATTCAAACCCTTCGAACATTTAAGTTTATATTAAAATTGGAAAAAGACTTTAATAATGACGTTTTTGTAAATATATTAAACTTAAATAACGAACTTATTTTTCAAAAAAGTTAATTTCGCAAACTTTTTTTATAGAGCCATATTTTTGAAATCCCTATCAGTAAAGAATACGTGTAAAAAACTAAGGTTACTTTAAATTAACCCATACTAAGGCCCAGCTAACGTCTTTGTTCACAATACCAAAAACCAATTTTACGGCGGCGGAGTTCCGAAAAAAAATACCAAGATAATAGAAATCTAATACAAATAGGTGCCTGTAGAGGTCCAATAGAGTATTAGAAAAGTTTAAAGGGTACACCCACTACTTTTCCGAATGTATAATATCTTTAAATTAAATATTAGAAGCTTTATGGACCCAAAAGCACGCCTATAAATATCGGTATAGGGTTTGAAAGATACTATAAGCCTGAACGGTCTAGTACTAATGTTACTGGTATTTGAAGCGTACCCATGCCTAACGAGTAAATATCCGCCATTATCAATTATCCAGAAATGAACTATAACCTATAACAAAACACTAAAATAACTGCGAAAAAAATAGGCATGCCAACAAGTCAATAACGCCCTTAACATTAGAAATAGCCCAATTATTATCGACGTACTTACTTTTCCATTAGAAAATGAAGTCCTTGTGTAACGAAAAAGTATAATTAACTTTAAAGTAATTATAAAAATTGTTAACAGCCTCTTCATTTTCTGTACTATTGAATTTAAACCTTATATTAGAGTAATTAACGATTAGGAACGTTAAGTCAAGCAATAGATTCGAAACGAGCATCTTTTACTTGTTGTTGACAAACCGATAAAACGCCACTGGTACAGGCAACGCCCGAAAAAGAGAAATATATACCGGATCGCATTTACAATATCATTGAGGTAGATAAAAAGAGAAGGATAAAGAAAACTTGATAATAAAGTTACGAATATAAGGCATTGTTAAGAATTTTGACAAACCTTTTAAAGAAAGCGAAAAAAACGATATTAAGAGCCTACTAATTCGAAAAGTTATACAATTTGTATTGAAGGCCTGTTTGAATCTTAAAAACTCAAATATCACGATTTTTAAGTCGAGGATTATCCATGAGGTTAAAGGTAAAGTTATGGGACCGCCGTACGAAAACTTACATCTAATCGCCCAAAGATATAGTAATAAAAGTTAAAGCTAGATCCTTATATAATAGCTAACGGATTGAAAATTAGCTAATGTTTAACAGACGTTTTCTTAATGACTTATTTAATTAAAATGAAAGGTCATTTTACGCTTCATAACTGAAATACAACGTAAGTATATATATAATTAGTAACTAACTTATAACAGATTATCTTACTAAAGTTGCCATAAAAATTACTCTTCATTTACCATTCGGGAATGATAATAAGATATATCAAGCTATTATATAGACTAGTAAGAATAGGCGTTTATTTAGTTTGAACCTATTAATCTCATTTTAAGTTACGGCTAGATATAAAGTCTTTAATATACGATTTATACCTATTGGTGACGTAAAAGGGACTTCGGGCTGGTAGATATATAAATTAACGATACCATATTTGTTAAACTGCTAAATTTATAGATTTAGAATAATAAGCGATTGAATACTTTAAATTTTAAAATTATTAACCGGATACTACGTTAATAAAAATCAATTAACCTAACCTTAATGGATTGTTATTTCGTATACTCAATATCAATACTTGTTGGTAGGTTTTAGACGTTGCAACGTTGTCAATTCTATTGGTCTTCGAAGTAACAGTAGTATTGCGTGGTCAGATGATGGATGTATTGTTCTAGGTTTAGCAGACTGCTAGCTGGTCTATACTGTAATTTGTATAGCCAATTGCTTGGCCCATGCCCTAGAGTGAAGTGTAGCATACTGCACTCGACTTATACCCAATGCGGTAAGTCCGCATAAAGCAATACACTCAAATTTCAATACAATCCACTTTACTCACAGTAAAGTTAACCTACTGCACTGCATATAATACTATTCCAACACTGTCGGCTTTTTATTTTGTTTGTACGTACGCCAATATAGCTAACCAATCTTTTCCGGTTGCCACTAAATTACTTTCTTGTCAATTAGCCAGACCTCTGTCAATTTCAGTTGACTCCTATACTGAATTACACCTAATTGCATGCCAATTCACTTTGTTTAACCTGAATTACTCCGTTATCCTGAGGTTCGAATTTATCAACTCCTACAAAAAGTTCTTTTGCCACAAACCTTTACAGGCCTTTATTTCAACTGTGTTACTTAAACAGATTACCATTATTAATCTTCTGGCAATTTTTTAGTTTGCCGGTACACCCCTACCTGCTATTACATGATTCAGATCGTTTAAACGGTTTATTAACGTAACCTTCGATTCATATAGTTAGCTTATTGCTATTTAAAAACATTTTTAAGGATTTATTCGGCGATACTTTCGTTATAACGTTAACGGGATTGTTTTTATTATCGATTTATCGAAATTCCTTAATCTACCTTCCTTCGTAGGCTTCGTGGAGTACTATTACATTGATTATCAGGCGTTTTTCGCTAATGATTCCGAATTTCTAAAGGTATTCGAAAAAACTCCTCAAGTCGATATAGATTAACACCGGAATAAAAGAAATCTTTGACTGTTTGGTAATAATGTTAAAAAGAATTCATATTACTATACCTATATCGAAACCCGCTATTTTGTCGTAAGTCTTTAAAGCTAATACGCTTCGTGTAATCCTTCTATACTTAATGGAGATTTATTAAATTAAGTTGCTACTAATGCTAAACTAGTCCTTTAATTTATTTTTATTAACGAGGGTAATTAGGAAGCCAATCTTCAAAGATAAGTCCGTTTTATTTACAAAGTACTTGTTCGTAAAGATTATTAACTTAGCCTTTAAAAGGTTGATTAATACTATATTAATCTCGCCGTTCAAGTTTTACATCTATTACTCAATCCTTATATCTAGCCGATTAAAGTCCTTATTTTTTAACGTTTATACTTATACCATTATAAATAGATTATAAAAGGCTTTCGGTTAATATAAGGTAGTAATATAATTACCTCGAACAAGTTATTTTAGGTACTGTTAAGCCCTAGATTCGTTAGTTTCATTTACTATGGTTAAAATAACATACTAATCCTTTTAATAGAAGTTAAAGTTGGCATTAACACTAAATATACGGATTTACGATTTATTAAAGTCCAATTAAGTGTTTTCTGTTAATATCGTTATCGGTTTACAATTCCAAAACTTAAAATACTTAATCGTTTACTATTTCAATGTTATAAAACTATCCGTTCCGACGAAAAGGGTATCGTTAATCTATATGCCTACCATACCAAAATCCTTCTTAGATATTATTAACAGGTATCAGTTATACATTAAGGACTTTATCGCCAGTTGTAATTTAAAGTGAGATTAATAGGTTGAAACCTAATAAACGCTTACTTTAACTAATCCGTGTAATTGCTTAATATAACGTATTATCGTACCTAAAAGATAACTGATACGGAGTTCCTATGGCAATTTTAGTACTACAATTCGTTGTAAATCCGTTATTAACTATATATAAACTTACGTTATATTACGATTATGAATTATAAACTTATCTTTAGTTTTAACTAATAAACTTATTATTAAAGAAACTACTAAACGTTAATCAATATTTTAAATCGTTAACTATTATATAAAGATCTAGTTTTTACCTTTATTACCGTATCTTGAAGTAATAAAACATAATTTTTCATACGGCTGCCCCGTAGTCTTACCCTTGACCTCGTAAATAATCCTCGACTTAAAAATCGCAACGTTTAGTTTGTAAAGGTTAA
Organism: Anisogramma anomala; assembly: GCA_038502455.1. Lineage (NCBI taxonomy): Eukaryota > Fungi > Ascomycota > Sordariomycetes > Diaporthales > Gnomoniaceae > Anisogramma > Anisogramma anomala. The sequence goes on along the minus strand of JASMMZ010000002.1, from coordinate 33,157,156 downwards.
AGTTAGTTTTCGGTATAAATTATATAATTCCTAGAATTAGTTAACCGTCAATCTCAACCCTGTTACTTTTCTTCAAAGATTTGCTAAAGGTTTTAGTAATCTTTTACGCCCGGAAATTTACTATTAGGTTTTTGTTATCATTTTCTTTTTTACTTACCCAAATAGTATTATAAATACGCCCTGGTATATATTCATTCTTTTTTTAAAAAAAAAATCAGAGGTTATTTACGCCGACAACATTTTATCAGCTTATCGATATCAGGTGAAGGAGGTTCGTATTAGCTTGGTTATTTAGCTTAAAAGATTAAGGGATTTTATCTTTAATACCCCTAATATAAGACTTAACCTGAGTAATTGGAAAGAATATAAAACTATTAGCAGTTTTAATAACTACTTTAAAGTTCACGATACTTAATATTTTATATAAGCCCTTTTACTTACCTAGCTTCCACCATATAAAGACTTTACTATATAACGATAAAGTAAATACGTCGAATATTAAAGGACCTTTTATAGTATTAAAGACGTTATTAACCTGGAGGCGTGTTAATTCTCTTTATAATTCCCTTAAAACTTTACTATAGGCCGCAGCACGTTCCTAAATACTTGCTGAAGGCGGAGATTCACTCGTTAGGCGTAAATACACTTTAAAAACTAAAAACGTTAGTACTAAGCCGTTAGAGCCTTTTACTATTATTTGTAAACGTGCCTCCGGATTCTTAAAGTTTTTAATTTCAAACGTAAAGTTATTGTACATTTGACGAAGTAAGGCGTATACCTTTTTAACCATTCCAATACCCTAATAAATTTCTATAAGTACTTATTTAAATTATATACTTATTATCTTATCATTTTCCTGAAATTCTACCGTGGCAAAATTTGTACCGGTATCGTAGAAGACGTTAAGTGGATCTGGGTACGTGTTAATTCACAACACTTTTAACGTTTTTCATGTGATCTTTACCAAAAGAGACTTTAGAAACTTAGCCCCATAAAAAAATTATGGAATTAACGGTGTAAAAATAGGCTTATTATTTAAGGAAAATACATAAATAAAATCTCGTAATTAAGATCCTTATCGTTTTTTCGTGTAAATTTAATTTTTTGGAAGGTTTAGGTATACGTTAAATTGTGGTAATACATCCTTGGAATGGATTTTAGGGTAAAGTATCCCTTCTCATTATATTATACGGATTTCAGGACTTCATATAGCTTATTAACGGTTGGATGGTTAAAACGACGGTATAGTTAATATATTTCCGAATTTATCAGGTATAGTACTATTGTTTTCGTGCTTTAACGATAATACTATAAATATTTCAATTTAAAAGCGAGTAAAAAACAGTTGTCGTTTTTGACTAGTGCGTCGACGTTAACGTTGATATTAATGTTGAAAATCTTTATATATTCTAAATTAGGAAGAAAAGGTATAAAAACTTAAAAATGTAAAACGTAATTACTTTTATAATGGTTTAAATTAATATTATCCCTAATAATCCCAGTTATTCACCCTGGATAAAGCTAACTTTAGCCTTATTGGCATCGTAACGATTAATTTTAATAGGTATGTTATTTTCCCTTCGTAATGGGATATATTATTAATAGCCTCTTATCAAGTACCCTATTACTTTTATGTCTGGCATAATACCCTAAAACGTATGGTTCGTATAATAATCGCAGAGGTTAAATGTATATAAGGGGTTAAGGGTTTAGTTAGGGTAAAGGTAAAGGTTTTTACTACTTAAACAGCATAAAAAAACGTAGTCATCTAGTTATTAAGCCGTCTTGAAAGCCGTATCTTCGTACTATTTAATTTGTTTAGAAGTATTGGCGACGTCGTTAACTAGCTTATTGCTCTTAACATTTACGATTTGATTGAAGTAATCCTATTTCTAAATAATAGAATATTAGGCGTGGTATACTTTTTTACGGTTATTACGTTCGGTTGAGGGGTGTCGAATTAACCAATAGTTAAATTTGCTATAGATTTAATATCTCTTATTATTATTTCGACGATAGTGTTTATGATTAACAGGTCCTCCTAATTCTTATTAGAGTTAACGTACTTGTTACCTTTAATTTAAGGTCTAAGTCGATAGGCTACACTTTAGGGGTCATAGGCGTCTGTAATTGTAATTAACATAATTAATTATCGTAAGTTTTTTTTTTTATTTACATTAATAAATTTGTTAGCTTGAGAGTATATATTAAGCGAGTTTGATATACGTGTTATTACCGTAATAAGTAATGATCGTAACTAGTTAAAAAATCATTTGTAAGTAGCATTTAAGCGTTATAAGTCATATTCGAACTCGTTAACGCCTGTAATTGCTACTCGTACTTATTCGCTAGGTGTAGCTTTGCTAACGTAAGCTTTCCCCATTTCTTTTTAGCATAACATTAACTTGTTAAGTATTTAATTAAATACTTTTATTGGTATTTCCTCCTTTTTCTTTTTCTTTATTATTGTAATTTATTTCGTAATAACCCAGTTTTTATGGTATTACGTAATTTAAACATCGTATTCGAAGTAGTTTTTTATGCTGTCATAGATTTCTCGAAACGTGATTGTTTAGATTAGTAAGGTTAGGTAATAATCCTTGACATACCTTGTAAAGATTTCGGGAAAAAGTAAGTGAAAACTAAAAGGAAAAACCTCAATTTACTTTCAAATATTTTAAAAATGTATCATTTTGGTGTTAAAAAAGTTATAAAGCTTTCCGTTACACTTTTTCATATTATTCCATATTTTAACGAAGTCTTTTATAAGTTTGTAGTTAATTTTAACCATTTTAATAGGTTTTGGAAGAAGGTCGCAATATTTTTTTTATCCGTAAATAGTGTTTTTTCACGGTTTAAGCTTTAGAGTTTCTGAGGTATGATGTTGGGAATAATTGCTAGTCGCTGAACCCGAGGAGTAAAGTTTTATAATAAGACTAATAGTGGGCTTCCGCGCGTAAGTAAATTTAAAGGGAGAAGGTTTTTAAAGGATTTGACGAGTAAATTGCTAATTGGCGATAGGTACTTAAAGGTTTTAAAAAGTTTGACGAGTTTGCTTAATTAACTGGTGTAAAACAATAACTTTAATACCTTTAGCTGTATTGACGGCGGTTATTTTATGTATCCTACCGCCGTTAAAGACGTACTTGGCGTTATTATGTAAGGGTAATAAACTGTCGAGTAGTTCAACTAGTTCCTTATTGCTAGAGCATGAAAAGTCTTAACTTAGTTGAAGGTAAATTAAAGGTCCTTTAAATCTCGTGTTTAGGCGATAAGGTTTTTCAACCGTTTTTTCTTTGAAGTATATATTTTAAAGGCGTTCTTGAAATTAGGCTAAGTCGACTAGTTTTTGTATTAGCCTTATATTACCCTGTATTGGTATATAAATTCCTTACCTTATAAGCTTTAACTTAATCCTTATTTTAATCACTTTTTAGAGTAAAGTTTACATAGTAATGGTCCAGTCGTTAAAAAGAGTATAGAAGTTTTTAAAGGCGTGATTAGGATTATTAATATAGTATTACTTAATAATATAATAGCCGACAAAGTTAATTAAGTGTTTCTCGGTTAATTCCTTATTAACGTCCTAGTATAAAAGGTTATAGTTATAATATTTAGCGAAAATTAATCCTAAAGCTTTAACTTTCTTTATATATTCTTGACTTAGATCTATTTTAACGGTTTAGCTTATAAAGGATATGTGGAACACGTAGGGCAAGGAACTTGGTGATCTTTGATTGTGAAGTTGTATGAGAACTTGGCGGTTTGGCGTAAAGTCGCATGGCATAGCTTTCTCGGCATGACTTAGCGATTTTAGGTGTTTTCGCTTTAAGTAGAGGTTTTAACGATTAAAGTAACGCGGGGAGTAAAAAAAGTAAAATAAAGCAAAGGTTTGATGTAAAAGATAAGGCTGAAGGTCGTTTATTATTAAAGGTTGTAAGTAAAGAACGAAGGTTGTTTGTTGTTTTAGCGTAGGGACTTAGTCGTTTATCTTACAGTAATAGCACCTGTAGTAGTATTGACTTAACCATTTACCAATTTGCCAAACTTTAAGACTTTTAACAGTTAATATTAACGTTTTTAAAAAGGATTAATGAATATTTCTTAGTGTTTTCCAATAACGATACCGTCGTTACCTCTAAGTTGCCGTAAAAATAGACATAGCTTAAAAGTCTTTTTTACTTATTGCCGTAAAAACAAATTTAGTAGTAAAGGCCCTTCGCAAAAATCTTTCCTTTACCCTAACATTAATTTAAAACGTAACAACCGGAAAGTAACTTTTTTTTTTATTTGGACAATCTGTGTTTAACCTAATAAATGAGAAAATACTGATTAGTGTTGGTAGGCCTTAGATGTTGTAACGTTGTCGATTCGATTGGTCTTCAAAATAACAGTAGTGTTGCGTGGTCAGATAGTGGATGTATTGTTCTAGATTTGACAAACCGCTATCCGGTCTGTACTGTAATTTGTATAGCCAATTGCTTGGCCCATGCCCTAGAGTGAAGTGCAGCATACTGCACTCGACTTACACCTAATACGGTAAGTTCGCACAAAGCAATACACTCAACTTGCAGTACAGTCAACTTTACTTATAATAAAGTTGACCTACTGCATTGTATGTAATACTATTCCAACAATACTAGCCTTAACTTTTTCCAAAAGGGTCAAAACGCCAACTTAACTATAATCGATAAAACAAACGTTATTGAGGCTAAACAGTACTTAAAATAAAGTTCCCGTAATAGCTATATCGTCACCTTATCCTAAGTGGAGGCCTTTTAAGATTTATCTATTACAGTATAAATATAGGATTTAACATATAAAAATTTTAACCGGCTAAATGAAAGATTTACGTATCAAATACGAAACTTGGACTAGGTGATTCATATAGTCCTAATGGAATAATCGAAAACTAAGTAAATAATATTTACGGATAGATTTTTTATAAATAAACTTTTTAATAACTCTTTTTAATAAATATAAGCGGAAGAATCAATTTGGTATTATCGATAATTGAATTTATTAAACTTTTATTAAATACAAAATGATTACAAGAAATTTATTTGCTTTAAAGGGTTACGACATCATAATAGGCTCTAAAATAGTTAAAATATTATAGGAAACCCTTAATATTATTATTAGACGGTTCAAGATTTCCCTTATCCTGGTAATAATTTATACCGATTCGAGAAACCTATTTGAATACCCTTTGAAGTTCGAAAATACTAGCGAACAACACTTGATAATCGATGTAATAGTACTCCGCAAAGCTTACGAAGGTAGGGATTTCAAGAAATTTCCGTGAATTAATAGGAAGAATAATCTTACTAACGTTTCAACGAAGGCATTACTAAATAAGGCCCTTAAAAGGTTTATAGATAGCAACAAGATAACTATACATATCGAGGGCTACGTTGAAAGGTCGCCCGGTAAGGCCAAATTACGTGGCGATTAGGGATATACTGGCAAATTTGAAGACTGTCAAGGAAATAACAATAGCGATTTATTTAACTAGTAAGGTTAAACTGGAAATTTATACAAATATAAAGCGGAAGAACGTTTGGTAGGAATTAATAAAGTCAGACCTTAGAGCCGTAGGGAAATTAAGGGAAATTAGGGTCAACTTGAGTGTAAATGTGTGTAATTTAATAATAAATTCTACTGGAATTAACAAGGGTCTAGCTATTTGACGATGTCGCAATTTAGCGGCTACTAGAAAAGATTAGTTAATTATATTGGCGTACGCGTATAAAATACAAAGCCACTAGTTTTGGAATGGTAATAATTGCAATATAACAGATCAACTTTACTTACAGTAAAGTTGACTATACTGACTGTAAGTTAAGTGTATTGTTTTGTATGGATATACTGTAATGGTTGTAAGTTAAATATAGTATGCGTCCAGTACATACTAGGGCATGGGCCGAGAAATTAAACATATAAATTATTGCGTAGACCGGCTACCAGTTTGCCGAACCTAAAACAATATATATATCTCTTGACTACTATAATACTACTATTACTTCAACTAATTGAATCGACAACGTTGCAACGTCTAAAGCATTACCAACAAGAAATGATCATTATATGAGGTAAATTTAAAGTTTTTTTACTACTACAGTTGTCATTTGTTATATGGTTTTATAATTGACGGTTTTCGATTTGCAATTTGAAGCAATATTAGTAGCGACTTAATTGTTTGATAACTGTAAATATTTAAGCAACTTAGTGGACGTTTTTGAATAATTTGAGGCCTTTGGTGATCAATTTTGTCGCTCTCTTCATAAAGTGGTCAATAAAATTCCTCTTTTGTTTTCTGTAAAAATAATGTTACTATTTCTAGGTTTCCTTGAAAACTGGCGTAGGTTAGAGTTCTTTTTATTTATTGCCATGTCAATTGAGATAGTTGATAAAAGATTTTTGGAAAGAAAATTTCCCTTTTTAATATAAAGCGTAACCGGGAAGTAGTTTCTTTTACTCAGCTTATCTGTACTTAAACTAATAATTACCAATTAGTATCAATAGGAATTTAGACATTGAATGTTGTTGATTCAAAATGTAGTCAAAGTAATAGTAGTATTTCAATAATCAGATGGTAGATTACTATTACTTGTAAATTTGACAGACTATTAGCCGATCTGTATACTACTTCGTATGTACAATTTCTTGGCCCATATACCTCATTGAATTTGGTACTCTAGGGTACTCTACTGCAATTTACTTGAAGTCAATACAGTACACTTTAATTTCACTGCACTTTAACGCTATTACAACAATTATTATTTTCAAATACATAATATTGTAATATCAAACGTAATGAATGATATTATAAGAAGTCTAACAACTTTTTACACAATATGAATCAAATTGAATTACAAGTCGAAATATAATGAGAATTGAAATACATCTACTATGACAAGAACTCTACAATAGAATTATTATAATCTGGATACGAAAATTATGAATAAGCTACAGAAACGATGATCATACGGAAATCCATTTAAAAAGAAATCAAATTCGAATAACAAATACCAACTAAAAAAAACATGGGTATGATAAAGATTAAAAAAAAATGTAATTCAAAGCTAGCTATTAATCTTAAACTAGAAGAAATTATTGAACCACCCCGTATGGGATTCGAAGAAATTTATGAAATCAAAATTAATGAATTACTCAAATGATAAATATCACACTTTATACCAGAAGAAGACTTATATAAGCTGGAAGTACACAGATTGAAGTGGAATATAATTTACCACATTTAAAATATACCGATTGCTAAACCCTTTAAAAAGTCTAGGCTTATTGTTTCAATATAAGGTGATCAGGGTAAGGAAGGAATAATTGAACAGTTGTTATTAATTAGTGCTAGTAAATATTAATTGTAGCCATGGTTGTTAATTCGAATGGTTGGTCGAAATAAATAATAATATAGAAATAAGTGACAAAATGAATTCAAAGTTCCAATTTGTATGATATGTTATCCAGATCCTACCTATTTATGATTATTATGGCCATGGATTACACCTACTATATTATTCAATTTATATGTAATTTATTATATGTTACAACTGTTGATATTATAACTATTGTACGTTATTACCGTTGCCATTAAATTCGTCAAAGTAATTCAAAAATTTAGTTAATTTCATTGCATGTAATTGATGAAAATAATCAACTATACTATATGCAATTAATGATTAAGTCAACCACATTATACGTAATTGATAAATATAGTTAATTATACTATAAACAATTGAAAATAAAGTTAGTTTGATTACTTTAGTACATGATAATATCAGGTATTTTAATTATCAATAAAAACATCTAGCACTGCTGTATTATAAACGTTACACATAAAAAATCTAACTATATTCAGAGTCTAATGTTATTATAAACAAATTTAACTTTGAAAGTAGTAGAATAAGATTATGTTGAAAACCTGCAATGCGATTTTGAAAAACTCTGAAACCAAAAAAAAAAAATTATATGCGATCAAGAGATCAAAAATCCTAATCTTACAGCAAAATTCGTTAAAATTTTAGAAATTAAAGTTATGAATAACATTAGTTTAAGTCTTAATATTGAATCTCTTTTTATAAAACGTGTTGAAATAGTTTGTCGTGGTTATTTTTAATATGTAAAAAGATGAGGAGGATAACGAGGATCATTTTTCTTAGGAATCACTTGCTGTAGTTTCATTACCTATGGCTATATTGAAAGCTACTATGCTTGATTTAAGGATAAAATACTCCTACTTTAAATCTATATTTCTATATTATTATACAAATATAGGTATTCAATAAACAAATTATTATTATTGTATAGTTATAAAGTTTCATTACGGCAATTGTTCCACGGATACGGGTAGCATGGTATTTCGTGTCGTGGCTGCGCACCTTGTTGGGACCTCCCCCCCCCCCCCCAAATCAGACACGAGGACGCGAAGAGGCGCCCGCCTCCTTGCAAGTCTTCTGCCTCGTCGCCCCCCTCTACATTGAAAGGAAGGGGCCCCGGGTTTTGTCGCTGATTATCGCTAATCTAGTTGGCAGTCGCCGGTGAAAGTGGGTCTCCGTGCTGATACGGTACTTCGAGAACAGGCTGTCTGTGGGGGCCTAGGAGGCTGGTTATTGACTAGGTAGGCAACCCCTTCCTGCTGCCACACCATGCTTTGGAATTTTAGGTACCTGGGGTTGGAGAGGCGTATGAACTTTGTGAGCTCCATGCAAGCATCCATATATGATGGGGGGTTATCTTGACGCCGACTTCCAATGTCAGCGACAGTCACTTGAGTCCGGATACCAGGCGGCCAGCTTTGTACACTTCGGAAATACCAAACTTGCCTGTAGCGCTGAGCCTCGGGCATTGAAGCTGCCCGTCATCTGGCAGTGGGAATCAAGTAGCTTGCGGCCGTGGCGCAAATAGCAATCTCGAAGAGCCTCTTCCGATCTTCTTACTATCAAACCAGCCAACTGTGACCGGCGGCGGGAACCAGAGGCACAGCAGATGGATTGCTCAACGAAGTTCCAAACAATTTTACAGTCGAGGTTCGTGGAGAAATATCAAAAGATGTGACACACAGCATAAGAATGTTTTGCTTGAGTAATACCATCAGGGAGCCAAGTTGTACCTCGCTATGGATTACGGCGAGCAAAATAAAGAGCGTATGTGTGTTGTATTACATTATTGACTTTTCATTTGTCATATTAGCTACTGTGTGTGTGTACAGGCCTCCTCTCCAAACAGGCTTTTGCAACCTGGCCGTGTACCTGATGGGTATTCATTAAAGAAGGTGATATACGCTGAAAGCCAAAAAAAGGCGAAAGAAGGCAAAAGACCCAAGGTCCAAGTGTCCGACCAGTCGGAGACCGTCTCCTACAGCTTGGTGGTGAGAGCATGAGCGAAACGCTTCCTGGCGAGGTTGTACTCGATAGCCCTCTTCCTGGCGGTGGGGCTCTGGGTGAAGGCGGCAGAGCCACCAAAGGGCCCGGTGGCGGCGTTGTTGCGCATCCGGACGATGCAGACGTTGGTCGCGCCGCCCACGGTGCCGGAGCAGACGGTGCCGGCGGGC
>JASMMZ010000002.1:33120269-33147208 GCA_038502455.1 Anisogramma anomala | reverse complement strand
ATGGCGGCCTCGTGCAGCGCGCGCGCGGCCACGGCCTGCGTGGTGTTGCTGGCGGCGCCGTCCATGAAGGCCTGGACCATCTTGGCGGCGTCGACGGGCCCGCCGCCCTGGGTGCGGCCAAGCGCGGACGCCCGCGCGGTGCCGAGCTCGTTGTTGCGGATGATGGACGTGTCGGCCTCGGAGCCGCAGGCGGGCGTGGGGCAGTCGCGCGGCGTGCCGTCGATGACGGAGAGCGCGGCCATGTTCACGCCGTTGGCGCCTTTGACCTGGGTGACGACGCCGTGGGCGCAGATGTGGGTGGCGGCGAAAGCCGCCACGAGAATGGCGCTGGCGTACTGCATTTTGGATGGCTGCGGTGTGAAGTTGGGAATATTATTACTGTAATTGTACTGTAAATGGTTGCAAAAAAGAGGAGCACCAGGCTCTTGGGACAAGGAGAAGCACCAGGCTTTGGGGAAAGGAAGATGCTCAGCGGCGGATGATAAGACTACGCGGGAGCCGATGAGGATGATGGAGGAAAGAACTGGATTGATCTGTATGGCGTGGATGCGAGCTTTATACGACATTTGGACGCCATCCCACATGCCCAGACGCCCAAACGCCCAGGAAAAAAAGCGGATTCAAGGATTTCACGTTACTCGGAGACCAGGTGAAGCAATGATCTGACGGCGTTGTCGAGGTGGTTCAACGTTAGCCTCGAAGTCGGGATCGAATCTGCAGTGTGCACAGGAACCGGGCACGGCCGCCCGATCTACAGAAGGCAGCGGGACGAGACGGTAGATCGTGGACACAGGCAAACACAAGCTTGCGGTTGGCGATCGTCGTGAAACGAAACAGGCTTGGGCGCCACATAGTGTCAAGGGGGCCGATCCCCGTGGGCGGTGGGTCCGTGGGGTCTGAGTTTGCAGTGTTCGTCAGACATGAAAGCAGTTGTCCCTGGCAGGAGCGTGTTTGGTGGTAGTCATTGCGGTTTGCTGTGGCGTGAAACGAGGTTGATTTAAGGCTCCACAGCCGTGCGATTGCGGAGCCTCGCCCATCCTCTTTGGGACAAGGCTGTGGCCCGCACAGAACTCGTTTTCTGACACTGAATCTCAGCCGCTGACATCATCATCTGTAGTATATCCTGGGCCATGAACGATAATACGGCATCGCAACTACCGAGATTACTTCAGGCTCATCTCAACTCAAACTCGTACCCGGAGGACAGACTGCAAACAATCCAAGGAGAAAAGCCATGTTGTGCCACGCCACATTATCAAGATTTGTGGGGTGTGGTTGGCTTTTAAGTTATCAGCGACAACCGATCCGTCGAATGAAGTCTAAAAAAATTAAAAGAATGGAAAAATTAGTAAGAAGGGTTGGATTAAAATCGACAACCTCCCGCGTTGGAATGTGGTGAATCACCGAAGAGTTAAAAAAATATCCGCCATGTGAAAATGTAGGCAACTTTGCCTGGGATCCTTCGAGTGCTTTTCGTGCACTTAATCATCCCCAGCGAAGTTAGTCGTTGTATCCGTTGAGTTATTTCGCCATGCCTGCTGCCGTTGTAAATCAGTGTACATGAGTAGCTTTTGTTCATAAAACGAATCAAAATATTGATGTATGTGCCGGTAACACAAGGGACTTGATTACACGTCGCTATTCGCACTGCCCTTGTTTTTCCGGCTGCCAAAGCCTTGCTATTGCGATATTTGTGTTCTGTGCGGGTCTATAAACTTGACTGTTTGTGTAATCCTCGGCCTCGAGGTCGGTCTCGGCTGTGAGTAAAGAGAGGGTATTGAGACGTTGTATTTGTCTGTATTTTCCCCGCAACTCTGTCTCACATTGAATCTACAGCCGAAGTTGACTGTCCGTTGACTGTCATCAAGATGGTCAGGGTCCTCGATATTGACTCCGATGGCCATGTGTCTGGTCCGGCGCTTGTGCATACGGTACTATATTGGCTGAATTTGGGTGGGCAAAGTATTCGCCTTGCCTTTGCACTAGATCGCATTTGGCTATATTGGATTTCGCTGGCCTTGTTGTCTTACGGCAGGCAATTATGGTTTGTCCTCGCGACTGGCCCTGGATTTGCGTTTGCCGTTGTTTTTGTCGTTGCTGTTGCTTCGTGTTACAATAAGGTGCGCTCTACCTCGGGATTATTTCGGTCAACTTTGGATATCTAGTCCGGGAGAACACGAAGGATCATGGGATAATACAGAGGGTTATATGATTACATAGAGAAGTTTGAGATCGTTCATTTTCATTAGGGATAGATCACCCGGTTTATTTTACTTTAATCAATCCAATTGATAACTGACCTTTAATTGAATAGTAATGAGTTTAGTTAGTTGTTACCAATTAAATTTATCCTATTAAGTCTGGTTTATTCATTTATAATCTTATACGTTTGATTCTCATATATTATCGTGACGACGTTTTCAACCAAAACCTTGTTATTTTTTAATTCGTTTAAGCTTCGTTCCGCTGAATCTTTTAGTTATATCAAGACGTTGAAAACTTTATTATACCTAAAATTACTAATCTTAATGATTGTACCCTAAACATTGTTGAACCAATTGTCCTAATCGAAACAATCTAGTTAAAAGAGAAAACAAAAAAAACTAACAAGATTTTTTTCAGGTCCTATTGACATATCTTACCCAAAAATAAAACACGGTTCTTATTACTTGTCCAAGAGAATGCAAATATATTTTATTTGAATGATTGTTTTTTGAGAACATGTTTACGATAGAAAACAACTTTATAAATAATAGTATCAGTTCTCATAAATCTATTTTATAGACGAATACATCCGCGTAATAATTATTCTGACCACAAGTAGCTGATTTATATAGTAATATGCCATAATTAGATTTTTCGGGCATATTAGAGGAAAATATAGATTTTAAAAATACAAAATTTGATCAACTTCATCTTATAATACATGTTTATATTGACTAACCAGACTTATAATGATAAAATAACATAACCGTTATTTTGCTACTATTTCACATGTAGTGCAATTAACTATATTTGTTGGTAAGCCTTGCTTGATAGGCCTTTAGACGTTGCAACATTGTCGATTCGATTAGTTGAAGTAACAGTAGTATTTTGTGGTTAAGTGGTAGATGTATTGTTCTAGGTTTGGCAGACCGCTAGCCGGTCTACACAGTAATTTGTATGGCCAATTTCTTGGCCTGTGCCCTAGTATGAAGTGGAGCCATACTGTACTTGACTTGCAGTCAATATAGTAAACCCACAAAACAATACACTCAACTTGCAGTTAGTATCGGTAAGGTCTAAAACCTTTTCTTCACGTGAAGTAGGTAAGTAGAGGAGTAATCGTTAGATTGGTATTGTAGTATAAAAATAAGATGATCATAGAAGAAGCATTCAAAGGTACACGCTACAGGTGAGGGCTTATAAGCCCTTTACCCAGAGCGTACCACTCTGGAGTACCTCTTTTAGATCGCTCCATACATGATGTACTTTGCGTCTTACAAGAGTGTAGCCTGCAGCGTAACACGTTACCGTGCACTTTGCAGGAGTGCACCCTGTAATACAGTGTACTGTTACTTGGCTTATGTATACTATTTATGGAGGTATATAATAATATCCACATAGGCAATCTTTTTTTCCCCTTATGTATTCCGTACCTATAATCCAATAACGATAGTTTATTTGTGGTTGTAAAGGTTTAAATTAGCAGTTTCCGTAGTAATAATGTTGTTATAAGGGTTTAAATTAATAGTTTTCGTAGTAATAGTGTTATTAGGGTATCAATTACAAAAGGTCTTAATTCGTAAGTTCGGCTAGGATTAGTAATATTTAGCCGCGGTAGTAATTGTTGTTTAGCTCTAGTTAGTGTAGCAAATTGGTAGTGATATAATTAGTAATAATACCTTTCATGGTTTTTGATAAGGGTAATTGTATAGGTGTTACAGGGGGTATTTACGCGAGGACAGTTGCGTAAGTGTAATTACGTAATTACGTATTAGGTCGGTATAAAAAGATATATTGCTATCGGTTGAGGGAGGGAAAATATTATTTTCCTTTTAAAGACGTGTAATCTAAGCTAATACAAGTCCCTATTTCAATTTAATCTTTATTTTATTCAATTAAACCAAACCGCCTTAATGGGTACGCTATTTGGTTAATACATACCTATATATTAATCTTTCCTTCGAATAGATGCCGCGTAAAAATTGGAAAGCTAGGCGTCGGCTAGCGCGAGAGCGTCGCCACGTTGCTGCCGCCGCCATAGCCGCTACTACCGCCGTTAGCAGCCCGCCTTCGTCGGGTACAATCTCGTTAATAGCGACTATTCCGCCCACCGCCGCCACCCCACCTAGCTTTGCCGTCGTCGTTTCGTTTCCGTCCGCCATCGCCGCTACTATCTTAAGCCCTTTTGCCACCGTTACCTTGCTCCCTTTCACCGCTGCCGCTACCCCCCCTCTCCCCCCTTTCCCTCCCCTTTCCCCAGATTTTAGGGGAAGGAGCTAGGGGTTCCTAAGGTTATAAACCTTACCCTTTCCTTACGGGTAAAAACCCCCTTACTTATAAGGCTCCTTTGACGCCGTAAACGTAACTTTACGAAGTTTTTTCGCGGTTTATATTACCTTAATCTACCCGTATATATACCTTTAATTTACTATAAACGAGTAATAGGAAGCGGATCTACCCCATCGCCTAGAGCTCTGTATTGTTAAGGTACGTCGCGAGGCTTCTTTGACGCATAAAGCGTTAAAATAGCGTACCTGAGTTCATAGTCCTGGGCCGCTAATATATACCCTTTACGTGTCGTATATTGCATCCGCGGCCGCGGGTAAATCCGTTAGCGATTACTAAGAAAACGGGGGTTGTTTATCTTATTACTATCGTTACGAACAAAACGGTAGTTTATACGCCCCCGTTTTTATAGTTTTAGAGCCATAAATCAAAGCCATATTACATGTCTGTCAGTTTGATAATAAGTTTTAACCGAACTTTGAAAATTTCAATTCATAAAGACGTAACATTTACGGCATTTTAAAAAATGATCGCTATAATAAATGATTAAAATAAGCTGATATTAATTAGAAATAAGCGTTAACTGGCGGTTTAAGGAGTTTACGGCTACCGTTATCGCTTAAAAATAAGGCTTAAGTATATATTACGTAAAGTTTGGTAGGCCTTAGACATTGCAATGTTGTCGATTCGATTGGTCTTCGAAGTAATAGTAGTATTGCATGGTCAGATGGTGGATGTATTGTTCTAGGTTTGGCAGACTGCTAGCCGGTCTGCACTGTAATTTGTATGACCAATTGCTTGGCCCGTGCCCTAGAGTAAAGTGTAGCGTACTGTACTCAACTTACACCTAAAGTGGTAAGTCTCCACAAAGCAATACACTTGCACTACAGTCAACTTTACTGTAAGTAAAGTTGACCTACTGTATGGCATGTAATATTATTCCAACACTGACGGCTTTTTAGTTTGTACGCGTAAGTTAGTATAGTTGAACAATCTTTTTTGGTTGCCACTGAATTGCCACCTCGTTAACTGGCCAGACCCCTGTTAATTTTTGTTGACTTCCATACTAAATTGCATACAATTCCATGAAAATTAACCCCATTTGACCTTAATTGCTCCTTTACTCCGAGGTCCGAGTTTATCAACTCCTACAAAAATTTCTTTCGCTATAGCCTTTCGTAACTTCAACTATGCCATTTAAACAGGTCGTTTTTTCGCCATAGCCTTTCGTAACTTTAACTTTACCACTTAAATAGGTCGCCATCATCAATCTCCTAGCAGTTTTCCAGTCTACCAGCACATCTTTGTCCGCTGTTACATGATCTGTGCTTTCTGGGAAGTCTATTTACATAGCTTTTAATGCGTATTGTTAGCTTGTTATTGTCTACAAACCTTTTTAAGGCTTTGTTTGGCGTGGCCTTCATTATAGAATTTATAGGATTATCTTTGCCATCAATCCATCGGAACTCCTTAATCTTCCTTCCTTCGTAGGCTTCGCGAAGTATTATTACGTCGATTATCAAGCGCTTTTCACTGGTGGTTTCGAGCTTTAAAGGGCATTCGAAAAGGATTTTCGAATCGGTATAAATTTCTACCGGGATAAAGGGAATCTTTAACTGCCTGATAATAAGGTTAAGGGTTTCCTATAACATTATACCTACGTTGAAGTCCGTTATTATGCCGTAAATCTCTGAAGCTAACACGCTTCGTGTAATTCTCTTACACATAACAGAAATCTAGTAAATCAGATTTATAATAATACTAAACTGTATTTTCCGCTTATTTTCGTTAATAAGGGTCATTAAAAAGCCGATCTGTAAAAATAAGTTGGTGTTATTTGTAAAAGACCCGTTCATAAATATTATTAGCTTAGCTTTTAAAAGATCGATTAATATCATATTAATCCCGCAGTCCAGGTTTCGTATTTGCTACTTTAACCTCTTGTTTAGTCGATCAAAGTCTTTATCAATTGATATTTATGTTTATACCGTAATAAATAAATCGTATAAAGCTTTAGTTTAACATAGTGTAGTAATATAGCTACCCTATACACGTTATTCCAGGTACTTTTAAGCCATAACCTTATTAATCTTATCGATTATGGCAAGAATAACGCTCTAACCTTTTTAACGGAAGCTTAGGCCAGCATTAATACTAAATATACGGATTAATGATTCATCAAAGTTAATTTAGTTGTTTTCCGTTAACGTCGTTACCGGCTTACAATTTTAGAACTTAAAATCCTCGATTTTTTGTTATTTTAGTGTTATAAAACCAATCGTTCCGACGAAAAGGATATCGTTAATTTACATACCTACTATACCAAAGTCCTTTTTTTACGTTACTAATAAGTATGGATCGTATATTAAAGACTTTCTTGCTAGCTGAAACTTAAAGTGCAACTAATGAGTTAGGAACTAATAGACACTTACCTTAGCTAATTTATATAGTAGTTTGATACACCGTATTACTGTTCCCGGTAGGTAAATAACACAGAGTTTTTACAGTAGTTTTAATAATACAATTCGTTATAAATCCGTTGCTAATTATATATAGCATTTGTAATGACAACACTAAATACCCGTAAGTATATAGAAGGTGTCAGAGGGTTTATGTTATTAAGAAGGTAGTAAAGGTGCTGAGTCAACAATATTGCAACCGTGCAAGTAATAATCAAAAGTCGTGAGGCTATTCAGATATGTAGACTAAATACTTAGATTGACAACTGAAGAACTATGAAGGAAATACTATTTGTGTGGTGATGACCGTGTTCTTATATATCCGTGCCTTCATGCCATCTTCAATACTGGATCGTTTGGATTGTTTTGCTATCCTAGCGATCCATAGATTTGTTGAATCGCCTTGCTATCCTAGCGATCCATCGGCTAACCCTAAACCTAGGTTGCTTACATAAGAGATATACCCCGCTTGATGTGTTGGACATCAGGCTCTTAATGGCGTAGCTGACTGCTCTCCTGTTTTATGACCTGTAGTTGGTCCTTGGATTATAACAATATTGCGTAATATTATGACTATTAAATGTAAACTTACCCTTAGTTTTAATTAGTAAATTTGTTATTAAGGTAACCACTAAGCATTAGCTAATCTTTTAAATCATTAGCGATTATATAAGGATCCAGTTTTTACCTTTATCATTATATTCTTAAATGATTAGCTGTAAATTTTTATGCGGTCGCCCCATAGTTTTATCCTTAACCCTATGGATAATCCTCAACTCAAAGATCGTAATATTTGGGTTTTAAAATTTAAATTTAACCTTCGGCATAAATTGTACTATACCTCGAATTAGTCAACCGTCGATTTCGACTTTGTCGCTTTCTTTGAAAGGTTTTCCGGAATTTTTGAATACTCCTTATACACTAAATTTCATTACCAAGTCTTCTTTATCATTTTCTTTGCTGCTTACCCAAACAGTATTATAGACACGGCCCGGTATATATTTCTTCTTTTCGAGATTCATCTTTTTCGAGGATCGTTCGCGTTGGCGGCGTTTTATTAGCTTGTTTATAACTGGTAAGGGAGGTTTATATTATCTCGGTCGTTTAAATTAAGGGTTTTTATCTTTAGTAACCCTAATATAAAGCTTAATTTAAGTAGTTTCGAAAAATATAGGGCTATTAACAGTTTTAATAACTAATTTAAAGTTTATTATACTTAATATCTTATACGATCCTTTTTATTTTCCTGGCTTCCTTTATACGAGGACTTTATTTTATGATGGTAAAGTAAGCACGTCGATTATTGTAGGCTCGTCTTTAGTGTTAAGGGCGTCGTTAACTTAACGACGTTCCAATTTCCTTTGCAGTTCCCTTAAAGCTTTTTTATAGATTGTAGCACGTTTTTAAGTACTTACCGAAGGCAAAGATTTACTCTTTAAGAATAGGTACGTTTTAAAGACTAAAATCGTTTGTATTAGGCCATTAGAACCCACGGTGTTATTAAGGCCTTTTACTGCTATTTGTAGACGTGTTTCCAGATTCGTAAAGCATTTAATTTTCAACGTAAGGATGTTATACGCTCGGCGAAGTAAGTTATGTACCTTTTTAATCTTTTCAATGCTTTAGTAGACCTTTACAGGTACCTGTTTGTACTGGATACCCATTATCTTAGTATTCTCCTCAAACTCCGCCGTCATAAAATTGGTACCGGTATCGTGAACAATGATATTAGTTGAACCCAGATACGTATTAATTTACAGTATCCTTTACGTTTCCCACGTATCCTTTGCTGAAAAGGATTTTAGAAACTTAGATTTATGGAAAAATACTACGGAGTAAATGATGTATAAAACAGGCTTATTATCCAAATAAAATATATTAACAAAAATCTTATAATAAAAGTTCCTATCGTTTTTTAGTGTAAACTTAAATTTACGGGGGGTCCAAGCATGTATTTGACAGTAATGGCAAAGCTTTTTAATGACTTTCAAGGAAAAGTATTCTATATTAATATACCCTGCAGACTTTAAGACTTTTTATAGTTTATTAATAGCTTGGTAGTTAAAATGCTTATATAGTTAACGTATTTTCGGTTTTTTTAGGTTTAACACTACTATTTTCGGGCCTTAAAAATAAAACCATAAGTTCCCCTATTTAAAGGCGAGTAAAAACCTTTAGCCGTTTTTAACCAATTAGTTTACATTAACGTTCACGTTAACGCCGAGGGTTTTCATGTCTTTTAATCAAAGTAAGAAAGGGTTAGGATACTTAAGGATATAAATTGTAATTATTCCTATAATAATTTTAATTACCGTTGTTTTTAGTAACAATAGTTATTCGCCTGGGTTCAATCCAACTTTAGTTTTGCCAATATTGTATCGGTTAATTTTAGTGGTTGTAGTGCTTATTTTCTGTAATGTCATATACTACGAATAGCCTTCTGTTAAGTACTTTGCTACCCCAATATCTAGTATAATACCTTAAAACATATGATTCGCGTAATGATCGTAAAGGTTAAAGGTATATAAGGGGTTAAAGGTATAATTAAGGAAAAGGTAAGGGTTTTTACCACTTAAACAGTATAAAATGGCATAGTCGGCTAGTTATTAAGTTTCCGTATCAAAAATAGTATTTTCGTGTCACTTAATTTGTTTAGGAGCATTTTTAACATCAGTTGGCTTATTACCTTTAACATTTATTACCTAGTTCAAGTAATTTTGTTTCGAAGCAGTAGGATATTAAACGTAATACGTTGCTTTTCTGTTGTTACGTTCGGTAGGGAGGTGGCGAGTTAACTAGCATCTGGCTTTATTATAAATCCAAGATCTTTTGCCATTATTATGACGATAATTCTTACGGTTAATAGGTTCGCCTAAATTTTGTTAGCGCTAACGTAATTACAATCTTTAATTTGGGGTTAGGGTTAATAAACCTAACTTTATATGTTATGGGCGCCCGTATTTACGGTTGACGTAATTAACTATTATAAGGTCTTTTTTATCCACGTTGAGGAAGTTGCCGGCTTAGAAATATATACCGAACAAGTTTGGTATACGTGTTATTACGATAGCGAACGAAGAGCGTAGCTAACTAAAAAAGCCTTTATAGTTAGCATTTAGGCGTTATAAGGCATATTGGAATTTACTAACGCTCATAATGGCTGCCCATACCTATTCGCGAAATGTTACTTTACTAGCGTAAGCTTTCCCTATTTTTTTAACAAATTATCAATTTATTAAATATTTAATTAAAAACATTTATTAGTAATTTCTCTTCTTTTTTCTTTGCTATTATTGTAGTTCATTGCGTGGTAACCCAGTCTGTTTAGTGTTACATAAGGTAAATATCGTATTCGAAATAACCTTTTATACCATTGTAGATTTCGCAAAACTTGGTGGTATTTGTTAGAAAGGTTAGGTAGTAGTTTTCAACGTAACTTGTAAGGATTCCAGGAAACAATAAGTAAAAATCTGAAGGTGGGACCTCTATTTACTTATAAATATTTAGGAAAGGCATTATTTCGGTGTCGAAAAGATTGTAAGACTTCCTGTTATACTTCTCTATATTATCCCAGATTTTAGTGAAATCAGTTATTAACTTGTAGTTAATGTTAACCATCTTAATAGGTTTTTAAAAAAGGTTACGATAATTATTCCAGGTTTAATTAATGTTTTTTAGCGGTTTAAATCTTAAAGCTTTCGAAGTCTAGTGTTAAAGGTAATTGCCAGTTGCCTAACCCAAAGGGTAAAGTCCTATAGTAAGACCTGTAATAGGTTTGCTTACGTAGGTGTATCTAAAAGAAAAAGGGTTTTAAGGGTTTTAACGATAGATTTTTTAGGGGACGATAGGTATTTAAAGGTTTTGAGAGGCCTAATAATTTTGCTCAATTAACTGATGTAAAGCGCCAACATCAATACCTTTAACCGCGTTAAAGGCCGTTACTTCGCGTGTTCTATCATCTTCAAAGGCGTATTCTTCGTTATTATGTAATGGTATTGAATTACAGAGTAGGTTAATAGGTTTTCCATCGCCAAATCGTAAAAAGGTTTAATTTAATTAAGGATAAGTTAGGGGTTCTTTAAAACGTATGTAATGGCGTTAAAATACATTAACACTTTTTCTCTTAGTTCGTAGGTTTTAAGGGTATTTGTCAAGTTAAACTAAGTCGAAAAAAGCTTGGGATAACGTTATAAAGCCTTATACTTAAATAAAAATCCCTTGTTCCTCTAGTTCGTATTTAAATCTTAACTTAACCCCTTTTTAATTACTTTCTACATGTCTATTATCTAGTCGTTAAAAAACTTATAGTATTTTTTAAAGATGCGATTAAGGTTGTGGATAATTCTGTATTTAATAATAAAGCTTTCGACGAAGTTGGTAAAGTATTTTTCGGTGGTTTTTCGTTAACATCTAACGTTTAGAGGTTATCTTCGTAAAACTTAGTGAAAGCATATCCAAGAGTTTTGATTGTTTCTTTTCGGATAGGTTCGGTGATTGTTTTAAAGTAGGCGTTAGAAGAAGACATCTTAATAGGCGTGTGTGGTAAAGAACTTAGTGGCCTTAGGTGTAAAAACTTGGTGTTTTGGCGTAAAGTCGTGTAGGAACTTGGCGATTTGACGTTGAGTCGTGTGATGTGGCTTTCTCGATGCGACATGGTGATTCTCAGTATTTTCGCTTAAGGAAGCGAGCTTGACGATTAAATTGACGTAATGAATGACAAAAAGTGAAGTATAGGCAAAGGTTTGGTGCAAAAGATAAGGTCGGAGGTCTTTATTAGTAGTAAAGGGCGAAGGTTATTTGTCATAGGCTGTAGGACTTAATCTTCTTTACAGTAGTAACACCTATAATAGTATTGACTTAGTTGTTTGCCGACTTGTCGTTTTGAGACCTTTAGCGGTTAATTTCAACGCTTTTCTTTAAAAAGAATCACTTAAGATTTCTTGGTGTTTTCGATAGTGATACCGTCGCCTACTTTCAGATAGCTGTTAAGGACTGAAGAAACTCAAAAATTCTTCTCTATTTTTCTGCCGTTAAGAACTGACGAATTAGTAATAAAAGCCCTTTACAAGAATCTTTTCTTTACCTTAATAGCCATAGCCATAAAGAGTAATAACCGGAAATTAGCTTCTTCTTTTACTTAGCTTATTTGTGATTAACCTAGTAGGCAAACACTAATTAGTGTTGCTAGGCCTTAGAAGTTGAAACGTTATCGATTGGATTGGTCTTCAAAGTAACAGTAGTATTTTGTGGTTAGATAGTGGATGTATTGTTCTAGGTTTGGCAGACCGCTAGCCGGTCTGCACTGTAATTTTTATGACCAATTGCTTGGCCCATGCCCTAGAGTGAAGTTAAACGTACTGCATTCGACTTACACCCAATGCTGTAAGTCTACAAAGCAATACACTTGCAGTACAGTCAACTTTACTGTAGGTAAAGTTGACCTACTACATTGCATGTAATATTATTCCAATCGTAAACGAATTTAACGACATTATTGTACATCGCTGCAAAAAGGGTAATACCTCCCCCACGTCTTTGCCTAAGGGTATTCGTCGTAAGGCGTAAAGCCACATTTCTATTAACGTTAATAACATTGATGACGGTAATAACTGTTCCGTTAATATAAAAGGGAAAGGTAACAAAAAGGACAGTAAGGACGCGACAGCGTCGCTTTTTCCTTTTTAAAATAGTAATTAACTTCCCTTACAACCGGTCCAATGTGCCAAGTAAAATTGATATTATTACGTTATTCAAACTGATTGTTTTTAAAATATAAAAAGTATAATTTGAAGTATATAAAATAAAAAAAAGTAATATTTAAAAATCGTTTCAATATTGTGCATCTAAAGCAAGAAAAAAAAGAAATAAGATAATTCGTTGATTCAAGGCGTGTAAAAAAAAAAAGGTGATAGAATATTAGAAGCGGTACGAAATAATAAGATTAAATAAAGATACAAATCTTAGGTCAGCACGGATAACGGAACCTAAACCGCTTTAAAACTAGCGAAAGTATTGTATTGGGTTATTAAAATCGTAAAACTTTTTTTAATTATATTAACAAATGAAGTATTTATCGTTATAAAAGTTTTTAACGTTTCGTTTCGTACAGCTTTAGTTATTACATTTACTGGGTTTAATTTACTATCAATTTATTTTAATCGTTCGATTTTCCGGCGTTTATATAATTCTCGTCATGTTATAATATTAATTATTAACCATTTTTCATTCATAATGCCTAATTTAACCAGGTATTTTTAAAGCCGAAGAAGTTCATGTAAATGATAAAAAGATATGGCGTAAATTAATATTAGAAATAATTATTCGGAACGTTATCATTATGATTATATTCGAATCGAAACCTTTAATTATATTATAGATTTTAAAAATTAGAACACTTTTTGTAACCCTTTTACATTTAGTAAAACTTTAATAAATAATGTTTTTACGAAACGTAAAGCCGTTTCGGGCTGGTGTTTCATTACTAAGGATCATGACGAAGTTTATTTATAAATTATAGTCGTTATTATGAGTAGAAAAGTCGTGAATAAAAACAAATATTGTTATAATACGTATATTTATCTGTAAAAATTATAAACCACGTTTCAAATTATGTATTTATTATAAAAAACGTTTGTTAAACGCTTTACATATATAGTCCATCGGGTCGGTCTGATATTACGCAGTGATAAAAAGGTTAAATGTTACCTTTGGTTATATTATAAAAGCGACCTAAACGTTACATACGCATTAATACTTGTATTTGTCAGTCCGTTTTACATTATTTAAAACGATAAGGGTAACTTTATTCAACTACCCCGTTTACTTAAGGCTTACAACGCCGTTCCGAAAAGTGATAATAACGTTATTAAAATCGATTATATAGTCTGTTGTTAGGTACGATTTAGGTATCCCTTTCAAATTAACTTTCAAAGGTTTTATTTTCTTAGACAAGAAAACCAAAATGTTATATAACATTAAAGTATCGTTTATTTATATAACTATTAATATAAAGCCTCTTAAACGGTTTATTGATACTAATAGATACAGGTTGAAGGTAAAGTTAGTTATTTCGAATCGATTTTTATAATGCCTTTAATAGATGTTATACTAGTAAATACCGGTTTCGGCTAAGTCATAAAGTGGTTTTATAATACGTAAAATCGTTTTAAGCGGGTAATGGTACCTAAAATCTTTTGGTATATTGGCGTAAATCCGTCGTTTAAGCCATTTTTTAATTAAGTATATGTTTGTATAATATTTCGAAATTCGATATGTAAATTATATAGTCCGTTAAAAGAGGTCGCGAGTATAAAAATCAGGCGGTAATCAGCTCGTTGTAATATAGGAGATTAAATTATATTATCTTTTTTACCTTCGTTGTTATATTCCTTAATAATTAGATAAATCTTTTCGTAAGGTTTTCCGGTTTTAACTTTAACTTCGTAGACGAAGCGGGTGAAACAAATCCTATAGGTGCCATAAATAGTCGAGTTAAATCATTTAAAACGAAAAACGCTTTAATCGATTAAAGTCGAAATCTTTATTTGGGTAAATTATTCGAATAAAGTATTTGAGGTGGTAATAATATTTTTGTTATGGAGTTTCAAGTTAAGCTTACGGTTTATTATCTTTTTTTACGTAATAAAAAGTTTTTAATAAAGCTTTTAAGGCGTTTTTTATTTTTCGAGCTAAAGGGGAGTCCTTAGCGACGAGGTTTTAATAGGGTTAGTATAAACGGGTCGCTCTTATTTGGCGTAAACGGGTTGAAATCGTATTTAGTAGGGTAGGCTAAAGTTGGGATCGGTTTAAATTCGTTTCTTTAAGGGGTGTTTCGTCAGTAGTTCTAATCGTTTTACGATTGCGGGCCGTTTCTTTTCATTTTTTTTCATATTCTTATACTATTATGTAATGATCACACTAAATACCCGTGAGTATATAGAAGGTGTCAGAGGGTTTATGTTATCAAGAAGGTAGTAGGGGTGCTGAGTGAACAATATCGCAACCGTGCAAGTAATGATCAAAAGGCGTGAGGCTATTCAGAATATAATGAGACTGAATACTTAGATTGACAACTGAAGAACTATGAAGGAAATACTATCTATGTGGTGCTGACCGTGTCCTTGTATCCTTAATCCTTCATACTCCTTCAGTGCTTGATCATGTTGGATCGAAACATGATCCCAATGATCCTGTATCTGTTGGATCGAAACATGATCTCAATGATCCTTAGTGCGTAATTCCAGCCCTAAGGTTGATGACATAAGAGATATCTCCACCTGATGTGTTGGACATCAGATTCTTAGTGGCTTAGCCCCATACTGGCCTGTTTTCTGACCCTCCGATGTTCTTGGGTTATAACATATTATTTAACGAAACGAATTTGTAATATTTGGAAAATTAACGAGTGAATTATAGCATTTGAAATTTTCAATCTTTTGAGAGCCAGTTTATTTATCTTTCGTTTTCCAAATTGAAACTTTAAATTATAACGATAAATTTTAAACGCTAATTTTGCGTAGACCATTTCTTATAACCAATGTTTTAAACACATTAATTTAGCTTATAAGGAGTGTAATATCGTTATAGCCTTCGTTAAAATATTGAACCTTTATACTATAAAAAATAATAATATAAAATTCATATAAATCTTCGGATAATCATTAAAAAAAGAAGTGTAAGGATAAGTTTATTTAGGCTAAAAGTGTTATTAACGGCGTCAACGTTTATTTAAAGTATAAATCCCTTAAAATTAATACCCTTTCATTCCTTTAATAATATCATATATACCTTTTTAAGAGATTCGTAGTACCGCTTACATTTTTTAGAACCTTATTGGACTTTTATTCAGATTCATTTACATTTATTTCCGGCTATTCGAGCTTTATTACGTCATTCAGTAAAATAAAAGATCGTATTAACATCGTATATAATTCAGTTCAAGGGCCTTAAATTAACGTTAAATTGATCGTTAATTAAAAAGTTTGAATACTTTATAACAGAAACGTTTCACATAAATTTAACGGCTTAAAATAATGTTGTCGCATCGACGGCGTAAAGAACTGGTTAGCTGTTTAAAAATATAATATTAATAATTACTTTGTAATTAAACTTTATATTGTTTTAAATACGGAATTTAAATCGTTGTAAGGCTTATAAGTATAGTTAATATTTATAACAAAACTTTTCGATAACTTTAAGTACGTTTTTTCATATATCCGTATGGTTTACGGCATGGAATTGGCGTAAAGAACATTTTACAACCATGTATTCGAATCGTCGGTATAAAATCTGTATTTTCGATTATATTAAGTAAATAGCTTCGATGATGCGTGTTTTCGGGAAGAATTATAAATGGTTAAACTTAATTTGGAACGGTAAGGATACGTTATTTAAGGCGTGAATAAGTTAGTTAGTTGTATTTTGAACCTTAATTTTGAATTTATTTATATTAACTAATAAAAGAAGAAATGATATTTTAAAGTTTATTACGTAAACTTTAACCGGTTCGAAATACGTATTTATGACGATCGTTTTAAACTATAACATTTTATCTTTATTAAATAGGACTTTTCGGTATTCTTTTATTTGGTTTTGCTAAAATTTCGAGAAATTCGCTATAAACGCGTCGAATTTCCGCTTTTCGACTATTAAGATTTCGACTATACTAATGTTAAGTATAATATTTTGGAACCTGTTTTCGTATATATTGAAAAGCATGAATAATAATATTATGTAGACGTCAAACACTTCGTTCATATAATTCAGGCTTATAATATATATGAAGGAGGCATTTTGTAGGCCGGTGAAGATACATTAAGCAGTTTTATTTTTTTAGGATAATAAATAAGTATTATTATATTTAGGGTCGTTTTCTCCCGATAAATATTTATACAAGTAGGTGTTAAATCCATCATTTATACCTGTATACTCGGCTGCATATATTATAAAATTGGCTTTTAACCGATTTTTCAATATAGAATGATCTGCTTAAAATTGTCGTTTAGTCCGAATTCGCTGTTAAATGAGATGGTTTGTAAATTAACAGCCGACTTTGCTGCATATAATTTACCGCTTTTGTAAACTCGCCTAACTTCATGTGCCTTTTCATAAGTATTGTGGTCTTGGTACGTTTTTTCCATTTCCGAACTATCGTCCCTATCCCTTATTATTAGGGTTTCTTTTTTAATACTTATACCTTAGGCGTTAGTTTTACTTTAGGTAAACTTTATATTTTTGATTTAAAATGTGGTAAATGGTTTCGACGAGATTTATTTTAGTAATTTAGCCTTTTCCATTGGTTTCATTAGTTATAAATACTAATCTAAGGTTTTTACGTTGGCTTATAAAGGTCTTAAACAATATTTCAAAGCTTATATAAAAGGATTTTAAATCCTTTTCCGGTTTCAAAAGTATAAAGTCGAAATGTGGGTTTTCGCGGCAAATTTTCGTTACTATTTAGATAAATAATTTGTTACCCTTATATTTCGGTTTGATAGCTATTTGATATTTTCGGAACTTAATTAATAAGGCAATAAAAACCTCTTATAGGTTTTTATCAGCGTGATTTTATTATTTTCAACGGATTTCTAAGTTATAACAATTTAGTTCTTATCGTAAAGTTCGTAAATAAATTTTTATATAGAAGTGGAATTTTAAGAGGTTATAATATTTTGCGAATATATTTGCCTAAGTAAGGTAATATATGTATTTTTTTAATTTACCCTCAAAATATGCCGCGTAAAATAATATGAAATTGTGATATTTCAATATCCAATGGTTTACATATATTAAATATAATGCATATTTTATTGTTAAATACATCGTACGACTTATCGTTAAAATTATTATCCTAATCCTAAAACCTAATAAAGTTAATTAACTTTGTAAAGTCGTTCCTATTAGTGGGAAAGCGGTACGGTGGGAGGTTACGGTAAGGTTCGTGGTTGACAGGCATTAATCTATAAGGCACGTTTTAGCGTTTTACGCCGCTCATTGTTTTTTAAACCGGATAATATTTTGTATTTCGGCCACTTTTGCTATGGCCGAACAAGCTGTTTTCGGTGTTCCGGCCGCTTTTATTTTAGCCGAGCGGACTATTAACGGTAATCGGGGTATAGTCTTGTCTTTATTTCAATTTTAAATTACGTTTTAAAAAAGGTTCGCGTTTAACCTTCGTTATAAATAATCGTTACGGTACCTCCTTCTTTTCCGTCGATTTCTCCAGTTGTATTTTGACCTCGCGGCAGGTGTTTAGCTTTAATTAACGCCTTATTTCAATTTACGGTGGCGTTTCGTAACTCCGATCGGTTATTTCAATTAGGTGTTCCTAGTGTTTTTTTTAATTAATGTCTTTTTATAAACTTTATTTTTATTACTTTATTGTTTATCTACTTTGTCATTTGTATAAGCTAAGTTATTTCTAACAGGTTTTTTTGCGGTACGGCTGTTATTTTCATCGGTTATATTAATATCTTTATGTTGTAATTGTTTTTATAGTGTTTTGAAAATCGTATCATCCACAAT
This sequence comes from Anisogramma anomala, assembly GCA_038502455.1. Taxonomy (NCBI): domain Eukaryota; kingdom Fungi; phylum Ascomycota; class Sordariomycetes; order Diaporthales; family Gnomoniaceae; genus Anisogramma; species Anisogramma anomala. The sequence goes on along the minus strand of JASMMZ010000002.1, from coordinate 33,128,735 downwards.
TCGCTATATATCCGGCATCCAATTCATAAAATTCTTTTCAAAATCGTCGAATAAGTCGCGTCCTTCAATTTTGCCGTCGCAATAGTTAAATATTGTATTAATAATATATATATTTTCTATATAAGGGTCTAAATCCTTTATTAATACTTCTATTTTGTTATCCTATAAATTAAGGTGCATGTGTTTTAGGATATTACTTCCAAACAACATGTATATAAAAAGGTACTCTATATATTTGTTGGCTTTGGCCAAATCCGTTATTAGTGAAGTTATCGTATGTTTAAGTAGGGTAGTTTGTGTGTATCTATAATGTTTGGAACGGCGCGAATTAGTAATATCGCGCCGTGGTTAAATTAGAGTACGTCCGCATTTCAAAGTTCAGGGTAATTCGTTTTATAAATAGTAAATATAAAGTAAATAAGATAATCAAAGCGGTCGGAGTAGTGGTTATTAACGCTTATTAATACAAATGAATTTCAAACGATACGTAAAGAAAATGTAACTACAAAATAATTAGGCGTTTTAAAATAGTTTTGTTAACGCTTAGCCAAGTCGTTAACAAAACTCAACCGTTACAAGTATTATACTTAAAATACTCAGAGCGAACGTGAGAAAATTTAGAATACATAAGCGGACGTAGGAAAGTAGGTAGGGAAAAAGGAGTGTAATTATATGATCTGGTGTGTGTGTTGTGTCTAGTAATTGGTCCGGATTAATGTGTCGTAGTCGTTTTTGGAAGAGTAAACGGTTTGGTTACTTTGTTTATAATTTCTTTTGCTGAAGAGATCGGCTTAGTTAGCGTATTCGAAACCGCTTTTGGATTAAACGAGAGGTTTGGATACTTTATTCTTAACCGCTTTTATATTTCGCGAATGGTATAGATTATCGAAAATCGGATGGGTCCTAAGAAAGGGTCTCGAAACTTGGTAGTTTTAGCTTATGTGACCTTGTATGTAATAGGACGCGTTTTGAAAAGTATCCAGATACGTTTAAAGCGATAATATAAATTAACCCTTAAAGTAACGGGGCTTTTGAGTAAATATGGTACTAACTGGTTAATAGTATTGTATTAAAAGTAGTTCTTTTTAAAGTTACTTCGGATCTTATAATCTTATTATGTTTCGGGTTTTTCGGCGCTCCTACGTAATTCTCCATTTTTGTATGGTTTTTGTAAGGCGTAATGGTAAAGCACAAATATTTAAAACCGTTACAACATCCTGTTATAGTTATTGAACTTCGATTTATCTCTTTTTCACTTAATTATTCGTAATCGATCTAATCGACTACTAATTAATATTAATAAGATCTAAAAAAAATTCTACGTAAATTAAGTACGTAGAATAAAAATCGTTAGATCAATATTCTAATATAAAAGTAAGATAATTATAAAAAAGAAATCCAGAGGTGCACGCCACAGGTAAGGGCTTATAAGCTCTTTACACAGAGTGTACCACATTAAAGTACCTCTTCTAGACCGCTCCACGCATTGCCGTCTGTCTGGAATAGTTATTCCAGACCGCTTCACATATGATGCACTTTGCTTCTTACAAGAGTTCAGCCTGCAGCGTGACATGTTACCGTGGACTCTGCAGGAGTACACTCTGCAATACAGTGCACGGCTACTTGGCTAATGTATACTATCTATAAAGATATATGGTAATATCCAAAATATATATCGTAATAATATAAATTATTTATTTTAAGTTTATTTGAGAATGATGTGAAGTTATGTTGTATTATGAACAAGAAATAATATAGGTTAAAATAGGATTTTTATACTTATCGAAGTTTATACTGAAACAAGTTATAAAATAATATATTGTAAATATGTAACTGTAGAATACCAGGTGATAATTTTATTAATTTGTTGGGATGAAATAAAATTAATATACAACTTCAATATATGAGTAACTTCATTATGAAAAGAGTTAAAACATTTATAATATATATTTACTAAAAAGTGAATGAAATAAATGAAAATACAAAGTGAATTTATCATAAAGTAAAATTATTCATAATCTGTAAATAAAGTATCAGGTTCAATTAATGTTTCTTTAATTTTCATACGAAATTATATACATGAGTTATATTTATTCCTTCCCAAATTTGATAATCTAGTTGGCAATAATACGATGAATAATTGTATTAGCCTTAATTCCAAAGTTTCCTATGCGTTAAACGGGATTTAAAGGATAAGTATAAATTAGGTAATTATTTTCTTTGTATCGTAGATACAAGTCGTATTTTTTACGACGTAAAAGTGCAATTTAGTTAACTTAAGTAAAGCGTCGTTTAATACCGATTTAAAAGGCGTGTACATCCATGATTATAATATCACTTTAGTCATTGTACGCGGGAACATTGCTGTTACTAATCCCAACGCGGGTGTCACCGTTTTTATTATTACTATTAATTTAACCTTCGCTAATACCGTTATATTAGATACGGGAATTGTAAAGCCGTTTGTCTATAAGTTGAGCTGTAAGAATTATATATTATATTAGACAAGTAATTCAAAAAATAGTAACGTATTAGCTAATATATCGTTAAAAATCTTTTCAAAAACAGTAAATTTGACCGCAGATTTCGAAAATATGCCGTAGATTTCGGTTAACAAAACTTTTCAATCGTTTTAAAAAACGCAAAGCCGCTTACGAAAGCCTTATTTTCAATCCTTAAACTGAGCAATAACAGTTCATACGGCGCTGCGATCGTAATTGTAAGCGTAAAATATCGTTATAAAGGTATCGAAGTCATTGTTACGGTCGTTTTCATTACAAAAGTAATAACTTTTTATAACGTTTTTAACTATTCCCTTTAATTATTAACATTTTACTTAAAATCAATCCTTTTTATATTGATAATTTCTTTATTCCTACAAAATTTACGTAATATCGTAATTTTTCATTTTGAAAGGTATAGTTTAACGCTGAAAACATTACCAGCTGGTGAAAGGGTTTATGTTTAGTTCGTTAACAGATAATATTATCAAGTGAACCGTTAGATTCATAATAAGAATCAGAGGAATTCTAAACGTCTTTGTTATTGGGTAATTTGATGCAGCCCTTGGTATGGAGAGACGTAAAAACTATATTAGTATTATTTGTGTGATTAATATCTTACGTAAGATACATAGCAACAGCTTTTTTTCATACTAAAAGTTAATTTAATAACGTAAGTATACTGGTGAAAACATGAAATGATTGGATTATATTTATAATCGTAGTGAATGCGTTCATTTCTTTTTACTTATAATATACTGACAAACGATGTAATCTTATTCGAAGAGTTTAATCTATAAGGTTTTGGTAGATCTTTTTTGTTAGGCGGTTAATTTATTTTGTTGTATATCTAGGACGTTTTGCACTTGGTTTTTGAAGTACGTATCAAATAATTAATTAAAAGTATGAAAGTTTAAGTTAAGGTTATCGGAAAACATCATCCTAAATTATATCTATCAGAAAAGAGTTGATATACCGTTAGCAAAGGAAGGTCAAGGATTATATGTAAAAGGACTGAACCAGAGGCCATTGTTTAAGCTGATCAGATACTATTTATAATACGCAATAAAAATGAAAGAGAAACCCTTGTTAAGGAGTTGTTATGGGATAATCGATACGGTGTAACCTTATTATGTAATTTAATACGTGGCTTAAATATACTAAGGAATAGCGTGAGAATATCACTTAAGTGTCATAATTTCTCTGGCTAAATCTCTAGCAACTACAAGCTTAGATACCAGCTTGTAATACTATTAACTTATTGAATATTGGATTAATAATCTTGATAAAGGGTGTTTTTGTGAATGATACTAACTTATCGTTACAGATTGAATTTATTATAATAAACGTAAATAAGTTTAAATCATGAAATAACTAGTTTGCTATTACTAGTAACATCATTTACTAGATCCTGTTCAGGTGTAAAATAGGTATATAAAACTCATTTACTTTATAAATATACAGCATAATAACCGGTTTCTATATAATTATATTTATATAGGAAAATCTTAATATCGTTATGAAACAATGAAGGATTTTACTCATTCCGGTTATTATTTATATCGATTTACAAAAATTATTTAAATACCTTTCCAAATTCGAAACCAATAATTAAAAACGTTATATAATCAACGTAATATCTCTCTGTAGAACCTATAAAAGTAAAAAAAAGAAAGATTGAATTCCGATGGAATAATAGTAGAATTAATCCAACCAATGGTATTACAAAGTTTATATTACATAGAACTTTGAAAAGTTTATGTATAATAATAATATAACTATAAAAATCGAAATCTACTTCAAAAGAACACTTAGCAAGGTATCACATAATAACAGATAGAGTGGAAGGTAAGGATATCCTAGTAAACTAGAAGACTGCTAATTTGTTAACGTTTTTAACTATATAGACTTAATTGACTAGGACAGTTAAGTTGTATATATATTAATGGAATAAAGTTTAAATATAATAAATCATTTTCATTTCCGAATTAAAAATAGTAGGAAGTAAAACTTCTATATAAATAGTAATAGGCAAAGTATAGCGAAACACTTGTGTTACCAGATGATTTTCTACAAAATACCTTAGCATTATAAAATAAAAAGCCGTTATCATTAAAATAATGTTCAATTATAGTATAGTTAAAGTTAACTATACTAAATTCAAGTCAATTATAGTACATTACTCAATTCAATATTAATTTCAAGTAAAAGAATTACCTATACCAAGTTATTTATCAACCGGTTAGCAGTCTATTAAAATTGAGAGAAATGACAATCCATTACAAGAATTTTGCAATAATACTGTTATTTCAACTATTGTTTAAATAGAGAACGTTGTAATGTCAAAAGTTCTATCAACATTCATTGAATGAATAATGAAATATTATAAAATAAATACCAATGTTAATACAACTTTTTACCACTTAAAAACATGGAAGATGTTCATATAAACTTGATAACATTGTTTACAACATATATACGAAAAATATAAACCATAAATCAAATCATATAATCGCATTTTTATTTGAAAAGAAGCGGATAACATGGTAAAACTATTTCACCAGATATATATATGTATTTAAAACAAAATTCAAAACTTACCGAAGAAATAAAATTTCCGATTTTAAAAACTTGTAATTTTTAAATCAAAAACTTGGGAAAAAAATTCAAAATTACTCCTACGATTAAAACCCACAACGAATATTCAAGTACCCACCTAAGGTAATACAACTCATAAAGTACAAATGAAATCACTCAAAGAAAAATATACATTCCGAGAATAAAAAGCCTGAACGACTATAAAAAATACATTGTATATAAAACATTGGGCTATAAATTTACAAACAACTAAGGGGACTAAATATAAAGAATTAAATAACTATTTGAAGTAAAATATACACACGAATACAAAAACATATAAAATCTACAGGATAACTAGCTAATTACATGAATACCCGCAAAAAATAAAGTTTTTATAACAAAATAATGCATGATAATAATCATTTTTAAAAAAGCGACTCCAATTATAATACAATATACTCAAGGAATTGTAACAAAAAATCCAATATAATTATTTTTATGAATTTTCAAAATACTTCGTTTATATATTACATGAATTGAAATAAAACTTCCAAAATATTCAATATAAATATTATGTAAAACTTCATGCTTTAAAACTGCTGAAATAATGAATTCTATAATAATATTTTAGATATCAACTTAAAGGAAATTTCGACTATTCAAAAACATCAATTTAAAATTTTCGTTAGTAAAATTTCGAAAATTGTACCAAAGCATACCGAGAAATGACGAAAAGTCCCATTCTGTAAGGGATGAACAACATCATTTAAAATGATTATAATTAATACACCTTTTAAACTTGTAAAACATTTAGTTTCAAATTCGGAAATACTATTTCTTCCATTATTCACAAATACAACTAAATTTGATACTGAAATCCAAAATATAACAAACTAATTAATTCGCGTAAAAATGAAATCTCTATTCTATTAGATATAAAATCAAAACCGTTTGAAATTTGTTATAAAGCTACAGATATTTAATTTTGCGTACCTTATATTATAGTCACTATATACACAGTTGTAGATATTATTATATTCCTTCATAGATAGTATATTTGGGTGGCAGTATACTACGCTGTAAGGTATACTCCTGTAGCATGACACGATCACGTGTCATGCTACAGGCTGTACTCTTGCAGAGTATATGATAACGTGACATGCTGCAGATTACACTTATGTGTGGAGCGGTCTAGAAGCAGGTATTCCAGAGTGGTACGCTCTGGACGAGGGCTTATAAGCCCTCACCTGTAACGTACACCTCTGGATATTTCTTCTTAATACATCTTATCTTACTTTATACTACAACTACCAATCATTCTGATTACTTTTCAAAGATCTTATGTTCACGTGAATATTATAGGCTTAAAACTTTACCAACACTAATTAGTATCCAACTCGGTCGACTACAGACAGCCTAGGAAAGAAAAGACAGACACACGTTGAATACCTATAACGGGATGCTGTAGCGGTCCCAACTGTTTGTGCTTCAACACTTCGTTTTTACAAGAATTATATGCCAACGTGTATAAAGACTGTAAAGTCTAAATGACTTGAAGAAGGAAAACTTTAACATGATATTATCAACTCTTGTTTAGCGCTTTATTTGATAAAATCCCCGTTACGCTACTGTTAACCCTTGTTTGGCGCTTTAATATACCCGAGTATTTTTTGGAAAGCGTCCTATCACGCACCAAGCCACGCAAGTTAAAACCACCAAGTTTTCGAACCCTTTACTAGGACCTATCTGAATTACTTCAGTTAAATCGGTTACGTATAAATAAATAACCCGATCGCCTTATTAAATTCGGTTATACATCAAGAAACCAACCGATTCCTTTCCCAAGTTCTGCTATAGCATATCAATACAGACAGACTACCGTATACCGGATCATATATTACGCCTCCCTACATACACACACACTTTATCCTACCCACATTCCTTTTGCCCTACCCACTTCCTCACGATTCGCCTTGTTTTTTCTTTTTTTTTGCCTTGCTTGTTTTAAAATGATTTAAGTTTTCCTAGCTGCTTGGCTATTATAGCGCTACTAAGCGTTAATAAAACCTTTTCGCGTTCGCCTTATTTTCTATTTTCGATTACCTTACTTATTTTAAGTTTTTCAAGTTCTTTTTTAGTCGTTTGGTTAGTGTAGCGCTACTAAGCGCTAACAAAACTTTCCCGCGTTCGCCTTATTTTTTATTTTCGTTTGCCATATTTGTTCTAAGTTTATTTAAATTTTTCTTAGCCGCTGGGCTAGTATAGTGTTACTAAGCGTTAATGAAACCTTTTCCCATTCGCCTTGTTTTTTTAGTTTCGTTTGCCCTATGTATTTTATTTATTTAAGTTTTCCTAGCCGCTTAGTTAATGTAATGCTACTAAGAGTTACTAATTTGAAACACCTGTTATGACCCTAAGATTAACAACACTGGAGGAGGTTAACGTTTACTTCGACCTTTTGATCGCATACGTAGGAATCAGAAAGGCTATGATACACGAAACCGACCTTTGTCTTTAGTAAAACACTATCGATTCGCCAGTTGAAAAACTTAAACCCTATATAGCCAACACATGTATTTTAGCCGCTATATTTCACTATTGGGATAAGAAATTTTAAGGACCTAATATACTAGATGATTTTTACAAAAGATTTTCGAATTAGATGCTAGGTATGTGGTAAATAGTAAACCTTTTTATTGCTAAAGCTTTACAAATTCGTTTGAAAAAAGGAGGCATTAATACCTCACGGGGTAAAAATAGCTGCTTTATAAAAACCAAATTTGAAACAATACAACTTCTTAATTTGTTAAACTAGGAGGATAAAGATTTTTATTAGTCGGGTTTTATAAAGGGGTGTTACCTTATAAAGTAAAAAAGACTGTTATTAAAACAATAGGAATAAGGTGTAAAACAGCCTTAAGACGAAGAAGGGTTATGAAAGAAAGAGATGAAAGGCCTAAATATATAGTTTAGGCCGTAATAAGAAAAATGAGGAAAAGGATTGCTAGGGAAAAAAAGCCTGTGTAGGCTGCAATCAGAAAAACAACTGTTAGGGGAGTAAGGCCTATGTGGGCTGCAAGAAGTAAAAGGACTATTAGGAAAAACAGGCCTATTTAAGCCTCAAGAACAAAGAAGACTATTAGGAAAGAAAGGCCTATATGTATAGTCCAAGCTACAACCTCAAAGTAAAGGAGGGCTACGATAGGGAGAGAATTAAGGGCTTTCTACGTATTTCTAGCCACGACCTTAGGAGAAGAAGGGGCCGGATATAGAGTCCGGACCATACCTGTAAGGAGGAGGAAAGGGGATATAGGAGGAGGAAAGGGGATATAGGAGGAGGAAAGGGGATATAGGAGGAGGAAAGGGGATATAGGAGGAGGAAAGG
>JASMMZ010000002.1:33109658-33120114 GCA_038502455.1 Anisogramma anomala | reverse complement strand
TAGGAGGAGGAAAGGGGATATAGGAGGAGGAAAGGGGATATAGGAGGAGGAAAGGGGATATAGGAGGAGGAAAGGGGATAAAGGAGGAGGAAAGGAGATATAGGAGGAAGAAAGGGGATATAGGAGGAGGAAGGGTAAGATTTACCATAAATACAACTTTTAGCCGACTACGAATCATAGGATCTGACACAAATACAATAAACACACCGCTCGCTTAATTTGAAATCGGCTACAATTGCAACACTTACGCCGATCTCTTTAGCAAAATCTGCTATACCACACCAATCCGAACCGATACTTTAGGAAGAGGAGTGGCTAGACGCTTTATATGCAACTAGGTCTCTATAAGAAAACAAAAGCGCTCCCGTTACCACGAAAACAAAACACCCTAAATTACGTATTCATAATATGTACGTTGCTTTTGACATTTACTACGACTATCGACGTTACGAGGAAGGTTACGTAACCTAATTCGTAATATCACTATTTTACTATAATTAAAAGGAAAGAAAAAAAAGAAAAAAAGAAAAAAAGTTTTGTCTAAAACTATGACATATACCACTGTCACTATTAACTAAGAATATCGCTACTATATAGCTAATACGGATCGTACTAATTATATTGTCACTACTGGATTACAGATACGAACCAAATCTATACTATCACTACTAGATACGGAATGCATAAAGAAAGAAGAAAAAATTGCCTGTGTATATATTATTATATGCCTTTATAAATAGTATATCAAGTGGTAGTACATCATGCTGTATGGTAAACTTCTGTAACATGACACGATTACGTGTTATGCTACAGGCTGTACTCTTGCAGAGTATATGATAACGTGACACGTTACATATTATACACATGCGTGGAGCGGTCTAGAAGCAGGTATTCCAGAGTGGTATGCTCTAGGCGAGGGCTTATAAGCCCTCACCTGTAACGTACATCTCTGGATGTTTCTATTCGATACATTGTATCTTACTTTATACTACAACTACCAATAATTCTGATTACTCTTCAAAAACCTTATATTCATGTGAATATTATAGGCTTGAGACCTTACCGATAACTGTACTAATTTTTTTCCACCCAAATAAAAAACGCCTGTTGAGGTTGTTATATACCATTAACTACTTAAATATTAATAAAAACAACCTTAGTATAATCGGAAACCTTTAATATAAACATTACGTCCATTTTTATAAGCCTCTCTATTTTATATTTTACATTTAAAACAACCTTAATTTCAAGTAAAAAATTATGAATAACGTCATATACCTTAAGAAATAACCGATTTTAGACGTTGCAAACGTAATATTTTTTAAACCATAAAATTGACAAATTACGCCTTAACTACGAATTATTGGGATATATTAATTAAGTGTTAGTTTAATATATATAGATATGATATTTATATTGGTAGGGCCTTAGATCGTTATAATGTTGTCGATTCGAATCGTGGTCGAAGTAACAGTAGTATTACATTAGTTAAGTAGTGGATGTATTGTTTTAGGTTTGGCAGACCGCCAGCCGGTTTGCACTGTACTTTGTATGACCAATTGCTTGGTCCGTGCCCTAAAGTAAAGTGAAACTTACTGTACTCGACTTACACACAATGCAGTAAGTCCATACAAATAATACATTTAACTTGGAGTTAGTATAGTTAACTTTATTATAAGTAAATTTTACCTACTGAATTGCACGTAGTACTATTCCAACATTGTCAGCTTTTTAGTTTGTACGTAGATGCCATTGTAGTTGACTAATTTTTTTCGGTTAGCGCTGAATAGAAACCTCATCAACTTGCCAACCCCTTGTTAATTCCAATTAACCTCTATACCAAATTATATCTAATTTCATGAAAATTAACGCTGTTCACTATTAATTACCCTATAGCTTCAAAGTCCAAGTTTATTAATTCCTATAAAAAGTTTGTTCGCCATAGGTTTTCGTAAACCTTTACTTTATAAACCTTTATTTTAGCCGTATCAATTAAGCAAATCTACATCAATTCCCTAGCAGTTTTCCAGTTTACCAGTATATCCTTGATCGCCGGCACGTAACTTGGGTTTGTCAAACAACCTATTAACGTAGTTCTCAATACGTATAGTTAGTCTATTGCTATCTATAAACATTTCTAAAGCCTTATTTAGTATGATTTTTATTGTAAAATTTGTAAGATTATCTTTGCCATTAATTTATCGGAACTCCTTAATCTCTCTTCTTTCGTATACTTTATGAAATATTATTATGTCGATTATCAAGCGTTTTTTACTAGTGGTTTCTAGTTTCGAAAGGCATTTAAATAGGCTCCTCGAATCGGTATAAATCACTACTAGGATTGGAGGAATATTGAATTTCCTGGTAATAAGGTTAAGGTTTTTTTTTATAATGACATGTCTATATTAAAACTTATTATTATATCTTAGATTTCTAAGGCTAATACGTTTCATATAATCCTCTTACATTTGACAGAGATTTGGTAAATTAGGCTACCGATAATGTTAAATTGATTTTCTTACCTATCTTTGTTAATGAAGGTTATTAAAAAACCGATCTTTAAAAAAACAGTTTGGTCTTATTTATAAAGGATCTATTCGTAAAAATTATTAACTTAGCCTTCGATAGGTCGATTGGAATTATATCAATTCCGTGGTCCAGGTTTCGCATCTGCCATTCGAACCTTTTATTTAGCCGATTAAAATCTTTATTTGCCGGATCCTGTATTTTAACCGCGATAAAAAGATCATGAAAGGTTTCTGGTTGGTATAAGGTAGTAATATAGCTGTTACAGGCACATTATTCCAAATAACATTAGGTTTTAGCCACGTTAGTCTTATCGATTATAATTAAAATAATACTCTAGATTTATTAGATAAAATTAAATCCGGTATTAAAATTAAGTATACGGATTAATAATTTATTAAAACTAAGTTTATAAACTTTCGTTAACATAGTAACAAACTTGTAATTTTAAAACCTAAAGTCTTTAATCGCCTATTATTTTAATGTTATAAATCCAGCTGTTTTAATAGAAAAGGTATTGTTAATTTATATACCTACTCTATGGAAATCCTTTTTTAAGTTATTAGCAAATACGAGTTGTATATTAAAATCTTCATTGCTAACCATCATTTGAAATGTAATTGATATATTAAGAAATAATAGATATCTGCTTTAACCAATCCTTATAATGGTTCAATACATAGTATTATCGTTCTTGAAGAATAAATAACATACAGTTTTTATGGTAACTTTAGTAATACAATCCGCTGTAAATCCGTTACTAATTGCGTATAAGTTCATATTATATTATGATTATTAAGCGTAAACTTACCTTAGGTTTTAGCTAGTAAACTTGTCATTAACGCGATTACCAAGCGTTAGCTAATTTTTTTAATCGTTAGCAACTATATAAATATCCAGTTTTTGCCTTTATCGCCGTATTTTTAAGCGATTAAATGTGACTTTTTGTATGGCCGCCCCGTAATCTTACCTTTAACTTCGTAGATAATCCTTGACCTAAAAGTCGTAAAGTTTAGGTTTTAAAGTTAAAATCTGTTTTCGATACGAATTGTATAACCTTTCAAGTTAGTAAACCGTTAATTTCGACTCTATTGCTTTCCTTTAAAGGTTTATCAAAGGTCTCGAGAATCCCTTATATTCGAAGCTTTAATACCAAATTCTCGTTATCCTTTTTTTCCTATTTACTTAGGTAATATTATAGATACAACCCGGTATGTATTCCTTTTTTTTAACGTTTTTCTTTTTCGGGGGTCGTTCACGTTGGCGACTTTCTATTAGCCTGTCGATAACGAATAAAAGAGGTTTATATTAACTCAGTCGCTTAATTTAAGAGTTTTTATCATTGATAACCCTAATATAAAGCTTAACCTAAGTGATTAAAAAGATAAAAAACCATCAGCAGTTTCAATGACTACTTCAGAGTTCGCGATACTTAAGATTTTATACGGGTCCTCCTATTTATCCGGCTCCCGTTACACTAAGATTTCACTTTATAATGGTAAAGCAAATATGTTAATTATTATAAGGCTGTTCCTGGTATTAAGGGTATTATTAACCTAACGGCGTATCGATTCCCTTTATAATTCCTTTAAAGCTTTATCATAAGCCATATTACGCTTTTAAATACTTATTAATAACTGAGATTTACTCGTTAGACGTAGGTATGCTCCGAAGATCAATAGTATTGATATTAGGTCATTAAGGCCTATAATATTATTTAAGCCTTTCACCTTTTTTTATAAACGTACCTCCGGGTTTGTAAAGCTTTTAATTTCCAACGTAAGGATATTATACGTTCGATGAAGTAGGTCGTATACCCTTTTAACCTTTCCAATGTTTTAATACCCTTTTACAGGTACCTAGTTATACTAGATACCTATTATCTTGGAATTTTCTTAATACTCTGTCGCCGTAAAGTTGGTACCGATATCGTAAACAACGACATTAGATGGACCTAGGTACGTATTAATTTATATTATCCTTAATGTTTTTTTTTGTATCCTTTGCCGAAAGAGACTTCATAAACTTAACCCCGTAAAAGGAAGTAATAGAGTTAACGACGTAAAAATTAGGCTTGTTATATAGGTTAAATATATTAATAAAAACCTCTTTGTTAAAGTCTTTATCGTTTTTTAGTATAAATTTGAATTTCCGGGGGGTTTATATATACGTTTGGTAATAATGATAAAGTCTTTCGATAGCTCTCAAGGTAAATTACTTTTTATTTCTATAGCCTTCGGACTTTGAGACTTTTTATAACCTATTAATTTCAAGGTAATTAAAGAGCCGATATAATTAATGTATTTCCGCCTTTGTTAGGTTTAATACCACTACTTAAAGGCTTTGAAAATAAAATTATAAATCCCCCTATTTAAAGACAAGGGGAAACCTTAAACCGTTTTTAACAAGTTATTTTACGTTAACGTCGATGTTAATGCTAGGACTTTTTATATCTTTTAGGCAAGGAAGGAAACTGGTAAGTGACTTAAAAATATAAAAGGTATTTATTGTTACAATAGCTTAAATTACTGTTATCCCTAATTACAATAGTTATTCGTTTGGTTTAAAGTCAACTTTAGCCTTATTAATATCGTAACGGTTAATTTTAGTAGCTATAGTGTTTTTCTTTCACAATGCTACGTATTGCTAATAGCTTCCTATTGAGTATCATATTGCCTTTGTATTTACCATAATATCTTAAAACGTATGGTCTGCATAACGATCGCGAAAATTGGAGATATATAAAGGGTTAAGTACGTGATTCAAATAAATATATAGGTTTTTACCACACAAAAAATATAGAAAGGCGTAATCGGTTAATTATTAAGCTGCGTTAAAAGTAGTATTTTTATATCACTTAATTTATTGAAAGGCATTATTAACGTTAATTAGCTCGTTGCCCTCGAAGTTTACGATTCAATTGAAATAATTCTATTTGAAAGCAATAGGGTACTGGATACAGTATATTACCTTTTTATTATTTCGCTCGATGAAGAGGTACCAAATTTACTAACAACCGGATTTACTACAAATCTAATATATTTTACTACTATTACGACGATAGTATTTGCCGTTAATAAGTACGCCTAAATCTTGGCTTTATTAGCGCCAACGTGGTTAATACTTCTAATTAATAATCGATTGGCCAGACCTTGGGCATTAGAGGCGCTCGTAGCTGTACTTGCGGTGGACATAATTAATTACCATAAGGTTTTCTTTATTTACTTTAAGGAAGTTGCCGGCTTAAGAGTATATATCAAGTGAGTTTGGTATACGCGTTATTATAGTGGTAAGCTAGAAACGTGATTAGTTAAAAAAAACTTTAGTAAGTGGTATTTAGGCGTCATAAGGCGTATTTAAATTCGTTAACGCCCGTAATTATTGCCCGTATCTATTCGCAAAGTGTGGCTTCGCTAAGGTAAACTTTTCCTATTACTTGTCAATACAACATTAGCGTGTTAAGCATTCAATTGAATATATCTATTAGTATTTCCTCCTCTTTTTTCTTTGCTATTATCATAGTTCACCGCGTAATAGCCTAATTTATATGGTATTAGACAAGGTGGATGTCGTATTCGAAGTGGCTTTTTATAATATTGTAAATCTTATGAAACGTAATGGCTTGAATTATAAAGGTTAGGTAATAATCCTTAACGTGCCTTGTAAGGATTCCGGAAAATAGTAAGTGAAAGCCTAAAAGAGGAACTTTCCATCTACTTATAAATATTTAAAAAGGGTATTATCAAAAATGTTATAAGGCTTTTAGTTATGCTTTTTTATATCGGTTTAATTTTTAACGAAGTTCGTAAAAAGTTTGTAATTAATATTAACCATTTTAATAGATTTAAGGAGCAGATCACGATAGTTATTCTAGTTGTCCTAGGTATTTCTTGGCAATTTAAGTTTTAAAACTTTCGAAACACGGTATTAAGGGTAATTACCAGTTGCCTGGTACGAGGGATAAAGTTTTACAATAGGATCTATAATAGGTTTTAGCGTATAGGCAATCCTATTATAAAAAGAGGTTTAAAGAAATTATCGATTAAAGTGTTAGGGAGTAATAGGTAATTAGAGTTATTAGGAGGCTGGAAGATCCTATTTAATTAACTGGTGGAAAACGTTAACGTTAATACTTTTTACCGCGTTAATAACTATTACTTGGCGCGTTTTACCTCCGCCAAAAAAAGGTATATTTCACGTTGTTACATAAAGGTATTAGGTTACCGAATAAGTTAATAGATTCTTTATTCTTAACGCATAAAAAGCCTTAATTTCACTAAAGGTAAAGAGGTAGTCTCTTAAAATACGTATAAGGGTAATAAGGTTTCTTAATACCCTTTTTTAGGGTATAAATCCTAAAGGTATTTCTAAAACTAGGTTAGGTTGAAGAGTTTTTATACTAGTTTTATTTTACCTTATACTGGTATATATATGCTTTACCATTTAAGTTTTGCCTTAATCCTTATTTTAACCCCTTTTTGAATTAAAGTTTATATATTAATAGTCTAATCGTTAAAAAGTTTACCAAAGTTATACAAAACGTGGTTAGACATTGGTATTATTATACTTAACAATATAATAGGTAACAAAGTTAATAAGGTGTTTTTCGATTAAGTTTTCGTTGATATTTTACCCTTATAGGTTTTTATCGTATAACTTCGTAAAGAGGGATCCCAAGGCGTTAATTCCTTTCTAAATCTTTTAAGCAGGTGTTTAAGGTTTAGGGAGATATAGAATTTGATAGACGAGAGACTTGGTAATTTAGGGCATAGGGGCTTAGTATTTTGGCGTAAAGTCATATGTGAATTTGGTGACTTGGCGTTGGGTTACGCGGCGTAGCTTTTTTAACGCGACTTGGCGATTCTTAGTGTTTTTGCTTAAACTAGCGAATTTAACGATTAAATTAGTATAAAGTAAAATAGTGGTAATGGTTCAGTGTAAAAGGTAAGGTCGAAAGTCGTTTATTATTATAGGTTATTTAATGTAGCGACTTAGTCGTTTTTCTTATTATAATAGTACCTATAATAATACTAACTTAGCCTTTTCCCAACCTACCAAACTTTAAAACTTCTAATAGTCAATTTTAACGCCTTTAAAAAAGATATGGTAAAAATTTATTGATGTTTTTAATAGCGATATCGTCGTTACCTTTGGTCTACCTTAAAGACTGGCGTAACCTAAAGGTCTTCCTTACGTACTGCTGTAAAGACTAACGTAATAATAAGGGCCTTATGTAATTTTTTCCCTTTACCCTGACGATAATATAAAGCGTAATAACCGGAAAGTAGTTTTTTTTTTTTACTTAGCTAATCTATACTTAACCTAATAAGCATTAATTAGTGTTGGTAAGGCCTTAAATCGTTGCAACGTTGTCGATTCGAATCGTGGTCGAAGTAACAGTAGTATTACATTGGTTAAGTAGTGGATGTATTGTTTTAGGTTTGGCAGACCGCTAGCCGGTCTGCACTGTACTTTGTATGGCCAATTGCTTGGCCCGTGCCCTAGAGTGGAGTGTAGCGTACTGCACTCGACTTACACCCAATGCAATAAGTCCACACAAACAATACACTCAACTTGCAGTCAGTATAGTCAACTTTACCGTAACTAAAGTTGACCTACTGCACTGCACGTATTACTATTCCAACAGTTTATATTTATTATCGTAAAATTAACGTTTCTTCTTCAATAAAATATTTTCAGTTGGTATATAATCGCGATAAGTAACTTGTTAAAATGATATATACTATTTTCAAGTGTATTTCCAAGACAATTTTCGAAACTTTACCCTAACCTTACTTGTTTATGCCTCACCCTTACACACAATATTCACTGATAACCACACTCGTTAAATGAGCCGCCATACCAGTTTACACCTCGAATAAACATTTAAATTCAATGGAGGTAAACGGTGCCCTGTATTGCACCAAATTTGTGGCGAGTATCAACCTTGGTTGACAGGATTGCTTACACATCTCGATTAGTTCGCCAATCGCCGTGGGGACTAGTATAGGCTGCTCCCTGGGCGTTGGTCAAGACAGAACACTGCCACTGCATGGCATACCACCCGAGCTTCAGCTTTTCAGTGACAAGTTTCTTGACTGCTCCACCGAGACATGATCATTACTCCAGGTACCTCCCGCTGTCGTACGCCATCACGCCCCCTGGAGGCTCGACCTGGCTGGCCTCTGCGTCAGGTCCATCAGCCTGGTAACCTAGTGGCTATCCTGTGTCGGTCCTATCTTTACCACCCTGCACATTTGTCGCCATGTCCAAGGCTTTTTTCATCGAGGAGGGTCCAACTAACGACTGGTACTGTAGCCTGCAGTGCCATCGAACCCGCTGCCATTCTCGTTGCAATCCTCCGAGTCACGAGCCCCATGGGATTGATGTCGACAAGCTCCACTGGGACGGACAAGAATGCGTCCGGGAGGCCGTTCTTGATGTCGTCCGTTTGATCAAGCCAGAGCGTACATGAAGCCGAGCGGAAATGGATGCCATTGACAGCAGCGCGGCGGAAAATGATCAGTTTGGGTCCACTTCGGGCTGACTCGGGTCATGGTTTCGGCAGCTCACGAGCTCCGAGCATGTGCTTGTAGATGGTGGCGTGCCACAACATGGCGTGCCACAACATGGCGTCCGGATGAAATGTGGGCCTCGCATTGTTTGTCCTTGCCAGCGGCAGCCCCGCCCCAAAGCCTCTCCGCCATCTCCACCAACGCGGACTCGCCTCACGAAGTTACGTCACAGCTAAGCCTCCCACAGACTGTCAGCTGACCGCCTCGACTGAGTTCTTGAGCGTGAGCCTGTTGGGGACAAGCAGACCGCGTCCACTGCCCTCTGATCAATCAATCAACCAATCCACTATGGATTCCTCCGCCGACAACACCGCCCCCAAGCCCCTGGAGGCAACGGCCCCGGCGCATGCCGAAGCTACCGCGACACCAGCAGTGGCGCCACCGACAGAGCCAAAGGCCGCCGTGGACGACTTAGCTAAGGCCACCGAGGGCTCCACGCCCTTCGGGGCCTTGAAGCGGCGCACCACCGACGCCTGGAACAGCATCGCCAGACCCGGCGTGCCGACCGAGCTCCCGCAGTTCCCCGGCATCTCCCGCGAGCTGCCCTCGCACGAGTCGGCCAGGGAGACCTTTGGTACCCTGAAGCGCCGAACCACCGAGACCCTCGGCACCCTGTCGCGTCGAACCACCGACCTGATGAAGAACGTCTCCGTGCCCAGCGTGCCGGAGAACATAGCCGGCCGTGTGCCGTCCGAGATGCCCAAGTGGGCTGACCTCTCCGGGCTCGCCTCCAGGCTGCCCAAGGTACCGTGGGCCCCCCACGCTGAGCACACGCTCCCCGCCACCTGGGAACGCATCTTCATCCCCTCGCTGCCCCGCTCGTCGCACTCCATCAACGTCGTCGGCGGCAACGCCTACATCTTCGGCGGCGAGGTGGAGCCCCGCACGCCCGTCGACAACGACATGCACCTCCTCGTGCTTCCCTACAGCAGCGCCAGCGCCGACTACATCGCCCTCAAGCCCAAGGCCGCGCCCAGACAGGCCCCCGCACAGATCCCGACCATCGCGGAGCCCGTCACGGAAGAGGGCAAGGGCAAGGGCAAGGAGAAGGAGCTGAGCGACGTGGACCTGACGTCCCCCGGCCAAGAGAAAGGAGAGCCCTCCGTCACAACAGGCGCCGTGGACACCGCCGGCGACGGACCGGCCCCTGCTACGTTGTCGTCGACGGGCAAGGCGCCCGCCCGCCCGCCGCCCGACATCGCCGCGCTGGGCGACCTGCCCTGCCCCCGCGTCGGCCATGCCACCGCGGTGATCGGCAGGCGAATCTTCCTCTTCGGCGGCCGCGGCGGGCCCGACATGGCCGCGCTCGCCGAGCACGGCCGCGTGTGGGTCTTCGACACCAAGACCAACCTCTG
>JASMMZ010000002.1:33005540-33107576 GCA_038502455.1 Anisogramma anomala | reverse complement strand
GTTGTACATGGTGTAGAAGGAGGCGACCTCGTAGACGCGCATGGGCGGCATCTCGAGCCGGCGCGCGACCTCGTCCATGACGCCGATGGAGGTGAAGCCGTGCTGGCGCTGGCCCAGGTCGAGCAGCGGCATGACGGCGGCCTTCTTGTACTGCGGCGGGTAGCGCTTGAGCAGCTCGGCGATGACGGCCTCGTTCTGCGGCGTGAACTTGAAGGGGATGCCGGGGTTGTTGTCCGGGGTGTTGCGGTGCTAGCAAGGAGGAAGGGGGGGCGCGTGCAGGTTAGTTAGTTAGTCTTGGGTTGCCGTCCGCGACCCTGCCGTGGGTGCTCCTGGCGGGGAGGGGATGGGTTCTCGGGGGAGGCGCCAGGCCGTCCGTTCGGGGCAGCCGTGGGAGCGAACAGGTAGCAGCAGGATAAGCAGGAGGAGCAGGAGGAGCAGGAGGAAGGAAGAGGACGTACGACCATGAGCGAGTCGCTCGGCCGTGGTGTGGTGGCCGAGAAGGCGCGGATGTGTAGTCTTTCTGCCCTCCTTGCAGGACGGGAAGCTGTGCGGAATAGCATGGGCGCGATCTTGCTTGCCATTGTGGGTGTTGTGGTGTGCAACCACCAGCAAAGTCGATGTCGTCCAATATGTGGTTCCAGCTTGCTTCAGTTCGTCGGCGACGGCCTTTGCGAATCCGGGTCGTTGGCTGGGGTGGGGCCAGACACGTCCTTGGCAACTGCTTTGCATATAATAAAGATGTATATGGTTTACACCGGTATGCATTTAACCAGACGATATGCCTAAATCCACCTACCAATCAGACCAGCCATTGCGAGTTGGCGGGTACTTGGTAGCCATCTCGGGCCAAAGCTCGTAGTTTATAGGGGAATGCGGAAGACTTTTGGGCCGTTCCAGGCGATGTTGCTTGCGTGCTGGGGTTTTTTTAGTCGCAGTAAGTGCTGATCGGTTTTCTCTTCTCGATCACGGTAGTAATGGCGAATACAGCGTAGGTAACGATGTTACAAGGCAGCTATTGCCAATCACTGTAATCACATGGTACCTAGCTTACACGCGTCTTTAACATGAAAATATTACAAACAACGGTTTTATACAAAAGAAACCACAAGATTAAATATACCTGAATGTTCTTTGTTATTTCACTAAATAAATCATAATCAACCCTTTTAAAGAAAGGTTACAAGTGGCTAACACCCTTTATACTTGTAAGATAGGATTACTCAAATATAACTGTATTATATCATCTCTATTTGGAAAGATACATTTTACCACATCCGATATACTCATTCAATTATATGAATAGTACTGTTGGAATAGTACTACATGCAGTGCAGTAGGTCAACTTTACTTACAGTAAAGTTGACTGAACTGCAAGTTGAGTGTATTGTTTGTGTGGACTTACCGCATTGGGTGTAAGTCGAGTGCAATACGCTGCACTTCACACTAGGGCACAGGCCAAGCAATTAGCCAAACAAATTACTGTGCAGACCGGCTAGCGGTCTACCAAACCTAAAACAATACATCCACCACTTGACCAATGCAATACTACTGTTACGTCGACCACGATTCGAATCGACAACGTTGCAACAATCTAAGGCCCTAACAACAACAGGTATTATATTACATACACTTCTCCCTCATCTTTAATGAGAATTACGTTCTACGTATCGCAAACTTTGAAGGGAAAGAGGTTACAAATTAAAAGACAAATGCAAAGCTATCAGTTGGCATAAAAATACTAACACTGGTCCAAAAACAACGAAATAACTCGTTGACCACGCCTTTTTATACTGCCTATTAATTGAAAACCCTTATCACCGTTATAACGACGAAATCTCGGACCCTATGTACCTATTTACTATTTGCGACCGTTATGTGAAACACGTTTTTTAAATTATTAAGCTAAATACTAGAGTGATAGGGTACTAAATAAAAGGAAATTCGCAATACATTACATTATAAAGAGATACTAATACTACTACAAAATTTAATCATACGAATACCGGTAAAGCCAGAAATGGATTTAGCCTTGGAAAAAATAATCTTTCACCAGGATTAACGATTGTCAATACTATTGTTAATCCTATTATTTTCCACATCTTAGAATCCTCTAACCCCTTTCTCTTTCACCTTAAAGATATAAAAAAAACTAGGAGTAAACGTTATCGTTTAAATTGATAAACTGGTTCAAATTAAAGACGATAAAATGTTTCTATTTAGCCTTAAATAGAGGCATCTCTAATTTCACTTTCAAGGGCTAGAGGTAATGATACTGAATCAGACGAAGTCGAGACTTCGTTAACTACATCGTCGGTTAAACTACCCAGCCACTAATAAGATTTACGAAATCTTAAAAACGACTAATCATGAAAATATAGACTTACCAACGTTAAAAGCAATTGAAAGGCTTTACTACCACTACTAAACACACTAAGAACCCCCTCAAAAGTTTAACTTTACGCTGAAGGATAATTAAAATTTAACTCTAAGATCTTCGTAAATATATTTTACTTAGATGATAAGTTAATATTTTATGTTATTAACTTTGTCACGACGTTTTATAATACCAAGTTCTTTAAGATTATCTAGGCAAAAGAAATGCAGGAAGCACTATATACTTTATAAATCAACACGTATCTAAATCCACTAAACATATTAATTCACGACGCCGGTACCAACTTTACTGCGATAAAGATTTAAGTTAATACGAAGTCGATAGGAATTTAATACAAACAAATACCTATTAAAAGTTACTAAGGTATTAGTAAGGTCGAAAAGACTTACTCTTTTTTTGAAAAGGGTGTACGATATTTTTACCTTAATAATTAAAAGCTTTATAATTTAAATAGCATAGCTTTCAATCACGTTAAAGGGCTTTAATGATACTACTAACCTCAAATGATCTTATACTAACTTTACTGCTATTTGAGGCATACTCACGTATAACGATTAAATCTCTATCATCGATAAATAAATGAAAATGTGTTGTAATATACAATAAAGCCTTGAAAAAACTAAGAAAGGAATCGATACACCGCCAAATCAATAATACCCTTAATACTAGGAATGAACTATCAATAACAAACGAACAAACGTATTATCTCTATCTCTTCAAAACAAAATCCTTATATAACAAAAGTCAGGTAAATAGGATAATCTGTATAAGACTTTAAGTATTAATAACCTAAACTTGGTGGTTAAAACCGCCAACGTCTTTATTACTTTCTGGATTATAAAGGTGAAACCTTATTAAAAACCTCTTAAGTTTAATAAAAATCCTTACATCTAAAACCCTTGACTATAATAAATTAATTAATATAATCCTTTCGAACCCAATATTCATAAGTTAATGGAATGTCGATAGCATGGAAAACCACTCAAAATCAGGATATGAATTAAAGAGAAGGATGGTAACAAGGATTACAAGCGTAGAAAGTCATATATAACAACATAGGTATTTCAAAAATAAAAGTTCAACGGAGAATTTACTCTTAAGTTACGTGATGAAAATATCGTTAATATATTAAGTAAATCTTTGAAGGAAAACGACCGGATGGAGATTGATAGCCTCTTTATACAAGGGGTTATTTTACTTAAATCATCAACGTAATTTCAAAGCCAAAATATTATAATCTTTAGAGTGAGAATAATTTACAATGTTAAAAACAAAACCATGTGCTAGCCGTACGAAAATTTACTGCTCATCGCTTGAATATATGGTAATAAAAGTAAGGATTAGATCCTTACTTCATAGTCTATAATCCAAACAAATAACTGGCGTTTAATCGTAATAATTTTCATCAGTTTTACTTTCGGAATAAATAGTAAGTCCATACTTAGTAACCGTAATATAATGTAAGCGTACACGTAATCTGCCACCGATCTTTAGCGAATTGTATTATTAGAGTTACCGAAACCATCAAGGGAAAAGTTTCAAGCTAGCATAGTAATATATTATATGAAAACTATATACGGACTAGCTAAGGCAGGTGTTCATTCATTTCTAACATATGAAACGAATTTTGAAAACAAGTCAAATATAAAAACTTCAATTTTTCACATATATCTATTAATTACGTAATGTAAAAGTTTCAATATCGAAAATATACAAACTAAAAATATTCTCTTCCCCTGAAATACTGGATTTATAGCGGCAAAACAGTGTACTATTAGAAAGTTAGTTCTTTAAAAGTGAAAGCTAATCTAAACTTTAGTTAAAGGAAATATAAATTAAATTTTGTAGATTGTTAATCCACGTTAATGATATTAAAGTTAGTAATACTAACGGAACAAACATTAACCTACGTTAAAAATAGAGAGCCACAAGTTTAATAACTATCGATAAGGACAATGAGGTAAAATTACAACTACATTTGAAGCAAAAGGCCCGTACAGCTTACATTGTCACGCTATACCAACCCTAGGTATCGTACGACCTATCTATTATAGCACAGGCATAGGAGTCACAAGACGAGGACTTTAATAGATAGTATAAGAGTATTTAGTTGTAAATGAAAAACCCAGGAAAAATATTAATATGATTTCGGTAAAACTAACAACGGCGAAGTTAATAATCTTTACGGACGGCTACTTTACCAAAAACACTAACCTTATATCGCAAATCGCATTCCTCATAATATTCGTCAAAGAAAAAAAATCTAATAAGCAATTTAAAATTACCGGAAACCTCGTATATTAAATATTCGTCACGTATGAAAGTATGAAATAAAGAGTTCTAATATTGGAGGTCAATGGTATATTAACAGGTTTTAACATCGCGATGATAATTAACAACACGTTACGGATTATACCAAATAACAAAAACTGCACCCGAAACCTATAATAATATATATATATATTCCCAAAACCTTAACAAATACCTATAAAATCTAGGTACAACCAATGAAAAACGTCCAATAATAAACGTAATAGCTTTAAAAGAGGTATATGAATCCCAGGAAATCAATACATTCCGGGAAAACAATAGAAAAAACAAACTCGATAACGCCATAACCAAATACACGTCCAATGATTCCCTAAAACGGTTTGTAGACAGCCATACGTTAACCGTATAAATCGAGAGCTACGTAAACTATTCGGTACTTAACATAAAGAAATAAAAAATCCCTAGCAAATTCAAGGGCTGCTAAGGTAATAGTAACGATATAAATAAGTGAAACTATTAACAAAAGGTATGCAAGTGGTAGAATGCATGATACACATAGGTTTGTAGCGAAAGATCTACGTACAGGAGTTAAAATAAGAAGGACTTGAGAATGTAAAATAAAAAGCCGCAATTAATGTAAGTTTCAGTTCAAATTGACTGGAATTAATAGGGGTTTGGTTTATAAATAAAAGAGAGATTTCAAAGGTTTCCACCAATTGGAGACAAACTACGCTAACATACAAGCACAGAACAAAAAGCCGCCAGTATTAAAATAGTAGTCAAATTCAGTACAGTCTAGTCAACTACATTTACAATTAATTAATTCTAGTTCCTAAAAATTGACAGAAATTTGTGAAATTAACTGCAGTTTATGAAATTAACTTTAATTTATGGTATTAACTGAGAATTTAGTACAGTAGCGACCCACTTCAAAGTTGGGCATGGGAGAAAGCATTTGGCTATATAAATTAGCATATAGACCAGCTAATGATCTGGAAAAATTAGAATTTACATCAATCAGAATCAATTTCAATGCAGAACCAGTTACTTTAATCACAGTGACTCGAATCAACTTCATTGCAACGATAAAGTCCTACCAACAATAACATTATAAACATCCGTTATCGTAAAACTAAAATTAGTGTCGCTTATTTATCACTTTCAATTATTCGTTTTCACTAAATGAGCGGGAAAACTTCATAAGTTTTAAAAACGAAACCATTTCAGTCATTGAATATATATAAACGTCTTATCTTTATATTGATTAATATGTATCAATTAACGTAATTCTAAGCTTAATCATAATTTCCATTTTTATTACTTTCAAAAACTCGATTATAATTGATAAAAAAGTAAAGAAATCACTTAAAAACCTCTTTACTACGTTAATATACCAAAATATATAAATATAACAAAAAAAACGAATCAATGAGATAATATAAACATTTTTTTTTTGGATAAAAAGCTCATTTTTAACGACGATATATAAACAACGGGTAATATGGATATTATTAGGTATCACCATAGCTAGAAAGTGTAGGAGACTACATTTGAGGAGTTCATGATAGCGTTTTACACTGTAGAAAACATTTTTACCAAGTGTAGAGTAGTGTGCTACACTGCAGAAGGTATTTTTACGGAGTGTATGATAGCGTGCCACTCCCCAGAAGAGACGTAAGTAGAGTGTATGGTAGAGTCTCATTCTCCGGGTGAGAGAATATAAGATTTTACCTAAGGAATGAATTTTCCGGATACCTCTTTTCCCTTTTATCTATCTATCATTAATATTACCAATCTTACTCTTCTAAATACTATCTTTTCGTGCTTTAACTTACAAAAACCTTACTAAGACTAATTTGTAGTCGACTTGGTCATCTATAAATAGTTTAGAAAAAAAGAGACGACTTTGGTTAAATACCTTTAACAGGATGTTATAACGGTTTTGATTGTTTCGTGCTTTAATATTACGTTTTTCAAAAAATATATAGAAATATAGAAAGATTGTAAAACTCGGAGTAACTCTGGAAAAAATAGCTTTAGTATAATATTATTAATTCGGTTGGTATATTTCAATTATTAAAAGCCTCATTACGCTATCCATCAACTTGGTTGGCGCTTTAGACGTATTTAAGCCCCTTTTGGAAAAGTATTTTATTATTAACTATATAAGCCATTAAGTTTCGGAACCCTGTATTGGGACCTATGATAAAACAACTTTTAAAACGTTTCGGCAAACTCGGAAAACGCCGAAGGCAACTTTTAAAGGGTTTTGATAAACTTGGAAAGCGGGTAAAATAATCTTTAAAGCGCATTTACAATCAATATAAGCTTTAAAAGGAATTTTTGAAGCTCTTATATAAAAATACACCAAGCGTTTAAAATACTTTTTAAAGCTCTCCGGCATATTTCACAAGCGCCTATAATATCTTTAAAGTGTTTATATATTGGGAACGCCTCAAATAACATCCAACGCTCTTATATCATCTTAACCCTCAACCTATGCTCACCGATTCCCCATTTTTAATACCCAACTTTCCCACCCCATTTACCTTATTACATATCATTTGTTCTAAATTTTACTTACGACGTTGAAGTTTACTAATATAAGCGTTAAATACCTAGTTTGAAATATTAAATTGGTTTGTAGTTACAACTTATTTATATTTCATTTGTACCAATAAGCGTTAAAAGCTCTATTTGGAACGTCTTAATATATTTATTCATGTTTCATTTATGTTGAAATAATATTACATACAGTACAATAGGTCAAATTTACTTATAGCAAAGTTGACTATAATGTAAGTGTATTGCTCTATAGAGACTGACCGTATTGGATGTAACTCAAGTGCAGTACGCTGCACTTCACTCTAGGGTACTGGCCAAGAAATTAACCATACAAATTACAGTGCAGACTGGCTAGCGGTCTGCCAAACCTAGCACAATACATCCACCATCTGACCACGCAATACTACTGATACTTCGACCAATCGAATCGACAACGTTGTAACGTTTACGGCCTACCAATACTGATCAGTACTTGCCTTCTAATTTAAGCACAGATAAGCTAAGTAGAAGAAGAAGCTATTTTCCGGTTACACTTTACGGCTATGACGGCTAAGTTATAGGAAAGATTCTTGCGAAAGGCCTTTATTAGTACTTTGTCAGTTTTATAACGGAAGAAAAAAAAAAGAAGACTTCTGGGCTGTGTCAGTCTCATAATGGCAATCTAGAAGTAGGCGACAGTATCTTTACTTGAAAAAACACTAAGAAATCTTTATTGGTCCTTTTTAAAGACGTTGAGATTGACTGTTAGAAGTCTTAAAGTTTGGTAAGTTGGTAAACGGCTAAATTATTACTACTGCGGATGCTACTACTATAAAAAAATAAAAAAAAAAAAAAAAAACCCGACTAAGTTTTATAGCCTATAACAAACAACCTTCGCCCTCTACCTACAATCTTTACCACCAACAATAACCTTCAACTTTACCCTTTATACCAAACTTTTACCCATACTATACTCTTTTTACTCCTCACGTTACTTCAATCGTTAAGTTCGCTAGCCTAAGCGAAAACACTGAGAATCACCAAGTCGCGCTGAGAAAGCCACGTTACTTAACTCCACACTAAATCGCCAAGTTCCCACGCGATTTTACACCAAAACACCAAGTCCCTACTCTTAAATATTACCAAGTTTCTTATTCTACACGTTCCACCAAGTCCTCCATAGTCGTAAACCATAAAACGGCATTTACCCTAGATATTCAAAAGGGAATTAATGCCTTCGGAACTGCCTTTACCAAGTTTTATGACGAAAACCTTTAAGAGTTGAATATTAACGAAGAATTAACGGGAAAACATTTTACCAACTTTATCGGCTATCACATCGTCAACTACAATAATATTAAGGACCTTAACCATGCCTTTAACAATTTTCGTAACTTTTTCGGCGACTAAACTATTAATATGTGGAATTTAGTTTAAAAAGGGGTTATGCTAAGGGTTAAGGTAAAACTTAAAAGTTACTGATTTTATATATTATTAAAGGGTATTATTAAATTGATATAAAAACTTATCGACCTAGCTTAGATTTAAGAACACCTTTAAAACCCTAATCTTTAAAACTCTTAAGGAAAAGAGAAAGGCGTTAAGTGATCTTAATGCCTACACATACGTTTCAGAAAACCCCTAACTTACCCTTAGCTAAGTTAACCCTTTTTTACGCGCTGGCTATAAGGAACCTATTAACCTATTTAGAAGTTTAGTACCACTATGTAATAGCGCGGAGTACGCCTTCAGCGGCGGTAAAGCACGTAAATAAACGGCCGCTAACGCGGTTGGAGGTATTGACGTTAGCGTTTTATATTAGTTAATTAAACAAAATTGTTAGGCCTTTCAAAAACTTTAAGTACTTATTTTTCCTTAGTAATTTAATCGCTAATATCTTTAAAAACCTTTTACCTTTAGATTTGCTTACACGCATGAGTTTACCACAGGTTCTACTATTAGACTTTACCCTTCGGGCTAAGCGACTGACAATTACCTTTAGCACCGCGTTTCGGAAGCTTCAAAACTTAAATCACTAGAAAACACTATTTAAGGTTGTGATACTTATCGCGACCTTTTTTTAAAACCTGTTTAAATAGTTGATATTAACCATAAATTTATAACGGACTTTACTTAGATTTGGAATAACACAGAAAATTCTAACGGAAAGTTTTACAACTTTTTCGATGCCAAGATAATGCCTTTCCTAAATATGTGTAAGTGGATGGAAATCCTATATTTTGGTTTTCACTTATTATTTCCCGGAATCCTTACAGGTTACACCAAAGACTATTAATTGACTTTTTTGACGAGCGCTATTACGTTTTTCGAGATTTACGATAATATAAAGAGCTACTTTGAATACGACATCCACTTCGCGTAATACCATACAAATTAAGCTATCATGCAATAGACTATAATAATAGCAAGGAATGAAAAGGAGGAATGACTAATAGATGTTTTCAATTAAATATTTGATAAGTTGATAATGTATTGAAAGGTAATGGGGAAGGCCCACGTTAGCTAATTTACGCTTCGCAAGTAGGTACAAGCGATAGTTACTGGTGTTAGTGAGTTCGAATACGCCTAATAATGTTTAAATGCCACTCATAAAGGCTTTTTCAATTAGTTACGTTCCTTTCTTGTTATCGTAATAGCACTTATACCGAACTCGCTCAGTATGTATTTCTAAGCCAGTAACTTTCTAAACGTAAATAAGGAAAATCTTGCGGTAGTTAATTACGTTAACCGTAAGTACGGGCGCCTATAACACCTAAGATCAGGCTTTTTAACCTTAGCTACAAATTGGAGGTAACACCTATGGTGGTGTTAATAAGATTTAGGTGGACCTATTAGCCGTAAGTATTATCGTCGTATTATTAGTAAAAGATATTAGACTTATGGTAAGGCTAGCTATTAATTTATTCTGTATCCCCCCATCAAAAGTAATAATAAAAAAGTAACGTACCACGTTGAATACCTTATTATTTCAGAATAAAATTACTTAAATTAAGTTTCGGACGTTAAGGGTGATAATTTAAGTGACATCGTTAACGCTCCAAAGTAGATTAAGTGGCACAAAGATGCTGTTTTTGATACTGCGGCCTGGTAATTAGTCGACTATGTATTTTTATACCGTTTAGGTCGTAAAGATCTTTACCTTTACCTTTAATATACCCCTAAACCTTTATATGCCTTTAACTTTCGCGATTGTTACGCGAATTATACGTTTTAAGGTATTATACCAAATACTGGGGCAATAAGGTACTTTATAGGAGGTTATTCATAGTATGTGGTATTGCGAAAGGAAAGTATTATAACTATTAAGATTAATTGTTACAATGTTGATAAAGTTAAAGTTGGTTTTAGCACAGGCGAATAACTATCGTTATTAGGGATAAAGATAGTATAAACTATTGTAAAAGAAATTAAGTTTTATATCCTTAAGTCACTTATCTTTTTATTACTTTACTTAAAGGATATAAAAACTTTTGGTGTTAACGTTGACGTTAACGTAAACGAGCTAGTCAAAAATGATTAGAGGTTTTTACTTGTATTTAAGTAAAGATATTTATAATTTTATCTTTAAGATTTGGAATTAATGGTTTTAAACTTAACGAATCCGGAAATGCGTTAATTATACTAGTGTTTTAATTATCCAGCTATTAATAGGTTATATAAAGTTCTAAAGTCTGTAGAGCATAACGATGTAAAATATTTTGCCCTCGAAACTATTAAAAGGTTATGTTATTACTGCTAAACATATATTTAAGCCCTTTGAAGATTCCAATTTATATTTAAAGACGAGATGAATTTTAACTACGAAATTTTGATTAATATATTTTACTTAAATAATAAACCTATTTTTTACGTTGTTAACTTTGTAATCCTTCTTTACGGGGCTCAAATTCTAAGATCCTTTTCGGTAAAGGATGCGTAAGAAGATTTAAGGATACTATAGATTAATAAGTACCTTGGTTTGCCTAACGTCGTTGTTTACGATGCTAATACCAACTTTGCGGCGGCGAAGTTTTAAAAAGATACCAAGATAGTGGGTATTTAGTGTAAATAGGTACTTTTGAAAGCCTATTAGAGTATTGGGAAGGTTAAAAGGGTATACGTTTTACTTCGCCGAGTATATAATATTTTTACGTTGGAAATTAGAAGCTTTACAGATTCGGAGGCACTTTATAGATGGTAGTGAAAGGCCTTAATAATACCATGGGTTTTAACGACTTATTGTTAAAGTTTCTAGTTTTTGGAGCGTACCTACGCTTTATGAGTGAATCTCTACCCTCGGCAAGTATTTAAAAACGTGTTACGGCTTATAATAAAACTTCAAAGGAATTGCGAAGGGAATTGGCATGCCGTTAAATTAATAACTCCCTTAATACTAAAAACGGTTTTTTAACGATTAACGTACTTACTCTAACATTGTAACGTGAAGTCCTCATGTGGCGGGAGTTGGGTAAATGGGAAGGGTTATATAAGATATTAAGTAGTATAAACTTTGAAGTAGTTGTTAAAATTACTAACGGCTTTATATATTTTCGAATTATTGAGTTTAAACTTCATATTAGTAGTACTCAAGATAAAGATCTTTAAGCTTTTTAAATAAAGCGAATAAGTCAATACGAACCTCCTTTACCCGTTGTCAATAAGCAAATAAAATGCCGTTGGTGCAAACGACCCCTGAAAAAGTAGGAAAACATTAAAGAGAAGGAATATATACTGGGTTGTATCTATAATATTTCTTGGGTAAACAGGAAGAAAAATGATAACTAAGATTTAGTAATAAAGCTTAAAGTATAAAGAATTATTAAAACTTTCGGTAAATCTTTTAAGTAAAGTGACAGGGTAAAGATTGATAGCCTATTGATTTGAGGTATTATATAATTTATATTAAAACCCGATTTTACCCTTTAAAACCTAAATATTACGATTTTCAAGTCAAGGATTATTTACGAGGTTAAAGATAAGACTACGGGGCGGCCTTACGAAAAGTCACGGCTAATTGTTTAAGGATACGGTGATAAAGGTAAAAACTAGATCTTTACGTAATCGCCAACGATTTAAAAGATTAGCTAGCGTTTAGTAGTTTCCCTGGTAGTAGGTTTATTAACTAGCTTTAAAGGCAAGTTTATATTCAATAGCTGTAATATTACGTAAGCTTATATATAATTAGCAACGGGCCTATAAAGGATTATACTATCAAAATTACTATGGGAGTTACGTGTTATTTACCTTTTAAAAACGGTAATGCAGTATATTTAATTACTGTGTGGATTAATTCAAGTAGGTATTTACTGGTTCCTAATTTATTAGTTATACTTTAAATCCTGTTTAATGATTAAGTTTTCAATATACGATCCATGCCTACTAGTAACGTAAGAGAAAGACTTCAGTATAATAGGTATGTAAATTAACGATATCCCCTTTGTTGAAACAACTGGTTTTATAATACTAAAACAATAAGCGAACGAGTATTTTAAATTTTGAAATTATAAGCCGGTAACGACGTTAACGGAAAATAACCAACTTGAATTTAATAGATCGTTAATCCGTATTTTTGGTGTTAATACTGGCTTAAACTTTCGTTAAAAGAGTTAAAGCGTTATTTTTGCTATGATTGACAAGATTAAAAAGGCGAAGGCTTAACGGTACTTAGAATAGCATGTACATAGTACCTGTATTACCACTTTATGCCAACCGAAAGCCTTTTACGATTTATCTATTATGGCATAAGTATAAATACCAACGAATAAAGACTTTAATTGACTAAATAAAAGGTTGGAGTGGAAAATACGGAACCTAGACCGCGGAATCAATATAGTGCTAATCGACCTTTTAAAAGCGAATTTAATAATCTTTACGAATAAGTCTTTTACAAATAACACCAACTTATCTTTACAAATTGGTTTCCTAATAACCCTTCTTAACGAAGATAAACAGGAAAATCAATTTAATATTATTGACAATCTAATTTATTAATCTTTCGTTAAATTCAAAAGAATTACACGAAGTTTATTGGTGTTGGAAGTTTATAATATAATGGTGGACTTTAACGTAGGTATAGAATTAAAGGAAACCGTTAACCACATTATTAGGTAGCTACGAATTTCTCTTATCTCGGTGGTAATTTGTACCAATTTTAGGAGCTTTTTTGAGTACCTTTTAAAGCTCGGAACCACTAGAAAAAAGCGCTTGATAATAGATGTAATAGCACTCCACGAAGTATATAAAGGGAGGGAGATCGAGGAGTTCCGATAAATCGATAACAAAGACAACCCTATTAATTCCATAACGAAAGCATCGCTAAATAAAGCCTTGGAAAGGTTTATGGATAGCAATAGGCTGACTATACGAATTGGGGGTTACGTTGATAGGCCTCCCGGAAAGCATAAGTCAGGTGAAGACAGATAGGGGAGTGTTGGCAGACTGGAAGACTGTCAGAAGATTAATAATTGTGATCTGTTTAAGTAGAATAGTTGAAATGGAGGTTTGCGAAAGTTTATAGCGGAAGAGCTTTTTGTGGGAGTTGTTAAACTCGGACCTCGGGGCAATGGAGTAATTGAGGTTAAATGAGGTTAATTTTCATTCAATTGGATGCAATTTAGTGTGGGAGTCAACTGGAATTGACAAGGGTCTAGCTAATTGATAAGGAGGCAATTTAGTGGCAACTAGAAAAGATTAGTTAGCCACACTGACGTACGCGTACAAATTAAAAAGCCGCCAGTGTTGGAATAATATTACATGTAGTGCAGTAGGTTAACTTTACTTACAGTAAAGTTAACTGTACTACAAGTGTATTATTCTGTGGAGACTTACCGTATTGGGTATAAGTCGAATGCAGTACACTGCACTTCACTCTAGGGCACGGGCCAAGCAATTGGCCATACAAATTACGGTGTGGATCGGCTAGCAGTCTGCCAAACCTAGAACAATACATCCACCATTTAACCACGCAATACTACTGTTACTTCAACCAATCGAATCGACAATGTTTCAATATCTAAGACCTACCAACAATTTACATATCATAAACTTTCATTTACCATTCTATTTCGAAATACTTTTCCATACACTATTTGAAGCGTATAAAGAAATATATTACTATGCTTCATTTGTATTAACCCATTACATACAACAATTTCACCCTCATGGTATTACTCACAACGAGTTTATACAAGGCCAGCAAATATATACACCTCTTGTTCTATTATATAACGTGATGAAAAATCGTTTTGCACTTTGTTCACTTGAATATATGAGATAATACTATTAAAGCGTCGGTGGAGATTCCAAACCCTTAGATGGTAAATATATACATTATATCTATAATTTTTTCCTATTGGAAATACAGAGACTAAAGCCTTGGTATATTCTACAATTTACGAATATAATTTTCAAACTAAACTTTAGAAATATGGTATACTGTATACAATTCAATCTTTAAAATACTATGGGTATAGTTACTAAATGGAGGGATTAATACCTTAGATAGGAAAAAACGGCCGTATTATAATATACCTATTTACTACGACCTAACTTAACGAAATTCCAGACTAGGAAGATGAAGAGATGTTATAGATGGATTATATAAAAGGATACTGGTTAGCAGAATGTAATAAACAGATTATTTAGTAAATGCGTAAAAACCCTTAACGTGGAAACACTTCACGTACGTAAAGCGTAAGACTCTCTGGAAAACTAATCGTACCCCACGAAAGATAAACTGATTTTAATGAATTAACGGAAAAAAATAAGAGGCTGTAAAGGTTATCCGTCACTTGGATTAAATATAGGCTATTTTTAACTAACATATTTAAATAGGGATACAAGCTAAGCTACTTCCCAAACACATTTGATGCCCTTCTGAATCATAGAAAAAACGCCACGAATAAGGAAAACGGCGTTTTCGAATAAAATATTAATAGTAATAAACGACTATATAATATTTACAAACCGATGTTTATAAACTACAACCCATATTGCAACCTTTTATTATACCGTTTTCCTATTAATGAAAGTAACCCTACAAAGTTTACGAACTTTGCCAAATTATGGGGTAAAAGCGAAAAGTATAGGGATAAGCCCTACAATATCTTTAATAATAAGATTCGTACGATATTGAATACCTGTAAAAGATTAGATATTAAACCCTTACAATTTTATATTATATTTCCTGGTATATTAATCAATGAAACTAGAAAGATTATACATATATTATTTAACGTAAGTAAATACATTCATAAAATATTATAATCGCCTAAAACGTACTTGAATACTGAAATTAAATAAGAATTATATGATAGGGATTGAATAGGTATTATATGTATATTTGTTAGAAATCATTGTAATAATATAAATAAAAATATTATAAAAATCATCAATTACTTTATTGGCGAAGTTTATAGAGTTTTAGGCTATATTCAAACAGTAGTACAAGGACAATAAACTATTTGTTTTAGTAGCTACGACGGTATGATATAGAAATTTGGACTTTTATTTTACTTTATTTAAACCGAAAAAGGATTTAAAAGTTTTTCATGCAAGCTTCATAACATTATTTAAAACCTTAATACTCCAATAAGTGAGCTTTAAATTAGTATTTGTAGCTCGAAAAGCCTAAGCAAGAAAGCCTATAATTTATGAAAGCTGATTCTACCGAGACAATTTACCAAGTTTTAAATCAGCGATTCAAAATGTATCCAAAAATAATAATTGTAATAGCTCCAAATACGGATATAAGAACGATAAACACCAAAGATGAAACTCTGAAATCGAAGATAAACTGGGTATTAGTGAGGTCGCCCCTATAACTAAGTGCTAAGTTTATTACATATACCACTATATCTACGTAAAAATATGCGAAATTTTACGGGTTACTAAAAGCGATATATTATATTTAATAAAATCGGTTATTAGTCTACTAATTATCCGGTTCCCGATTGGATTTTTTTTGAACGATAATTTAAAACCGATTACCAGCCCGAATATCAGATAAAATGCAATGTTTCAATATATAGATCCGATTAATAAAGCGCAAATATGGATTTCGACGTTTATTTATATGAATATACCTTCGGAGAAGACGATTCGAAAGAGAACGAGACTTATATAACGACTCAATATGAGAAAAAGATTAACGGGTATTTACAAGCCTATAAAATACCTAATTTTTATATATCGCAGGCATGGATAGTTAAAAAAACGTATTAAACGCCTATATAGAGTTGTAATTCATATGATTTGATAGATATGGTTGCCGTTTTCAAGGTATTATATGAAATATCGGCTTAACAAAAGTTTCGACTACTGGAAAATGGCAATCCGACGTTTTCGCGATAAAGTTTCCCAAGTTATAACTTTATTAAGCGGGAAAGTACTACAAGGTTACATTTAACGAAGATAGGGTGTTGTTACTCAACATAATAATAATAAATATACGATTTGAACCGGTTAAGTTTTATATAGTAAATTTTAAATTATTATTCTTCTTTTCATCAACTGATAAAAATCAATTCGAAATTAAGGTTCGGAATATGAAAAACTAATGCATCATTTCTTCGAGTAGTGTATTAGTATCTCTCTGTTCAAAGCTCAAATACCTATTTTTTCCCCCAAAAAACGCACATAGTTAAAGTCACTTATTGAATAAAATAAAAATTACGTATATTATACTGAAGGTTCGGGTACACTATTACGGAACGCCTTTTACGATTATGTTGCGTAACGATTTATATGAATATTAGAAAGGAAGTTTTAAAAGCTATAGAATATTTCTGCTACGAGTACCAATTACACCAACAAGCTTTACAACAGTTAAATTCCGCCTTTAGGATGACGTTAACTTTAATTACAAGGTTATTATATATATTATACATTTTAATAGATAGGACATCTTTTATATCATTAATATTACAATGTTGTTCTACGCCGCAAAGTTTATATAGAAAGTTTCCATAGTAAATTGTTAGAACACCTTAATTAAGAGCTAAACGAACGTTTATCTTAGGTTTCAGGATTGAATCATTTACAAAGCAAATACAACTTTCGATTCTACCGAATAGCAAACCAAGGATAAGATAGCTGGAAGCAAATATAAATAAATATTAGTAAAGATGTCTTAGGATATTGGCAAATGCGAAAAGTATTCAAAACCACTGAAAAAGCGTGGACGGTCTTGTCAAAAAACCGAAAAGGAATCAGCATCAAGGATTTGATCCTATAAATAGCCGTAAATGTTGGAATAGTACTACATGCAGTGCAGTAGGTCAACGTTACTTACAGTAAAGTTGACTATACTGCAAGTTGAGTGTATTGCTTTGTACGGACTTACCGCATTAGATATGACTCGAGTGCAGTATACTGCACTTCACTCTAGGGCACTAGCCAAGAAATTAGCCATACAAATTACAGTGCAGACCAGCTAGCGGTCTGCCAAACCTAGAACAATCAATCCACCACTTGACCACATAATACTACTATTACTTCGAAGACCAATGAAATCAATAAAGTTGCAACGTATAAGGCCTACCAACACTGATCAGTACTTATTAAGTTAAGCACAGATAAGCTAAGTAGTAGAAGAAGCTACTTTCCGGTTACGCTCTAAGTTAAACGACCGCTAGAATAGAGGAATGATTCTTGCGAAAGGCCTCTATTAGTATTGCGTTAGTCTTTCAACAGAAGGAAAATAGAGAAGGCTTTTGGGTTTCGTCAGTCTTCCAACGGCAATTTGGAGGTTGGCAAAGGTATTGTTATTGAAAACACCAAGAAATCTTTACCAGATTTTTCTTAAAAACGTTGAGATTGATTGTTAAAAGTCTCAAAGTTCGGAAAGTTGGCTAAAGGCTAAGTCAGTAATACTACGGATGCTACTCCTACAAGAAAAACGACTAGGTTCCACAGCTTACAACAAACAACCTTCGCCCTTTACCACTAACAACGACTTTCTACTTTACCCTTTACACTAAACCTTTGCTTATACTTCACTCTTTTTCACTCCCCCCATATTAATTCAATCGTTAAATTTGTTACTTCAAGCGAAAACACTGAGAATCGCCAAGTTACGCTGAAAAAGCCACGTCGCGCGACCTTACGCCAAGCTATTAAGTCATCAAGCCGCTAAGTTCCCACACGACTTTACGACAAAACATCAAGTTATCTACGCCTAAGATTACCAAGTCCCTCGCCATAAACTCCTATCAAGATGTCTGCCGCTAATGCCCAATTTAAAGCTATTACCAACCCTACCTAAAAAGAAGTAATTAAAAACCTCGAATTAGTTCTTATTAATCAATACGACCACCAACTATAGATTACAGATGTTTATGAAACTTTAACTAAAGATCACCTTATCAATTACGTTAGCTAGTATATACTCGAGTTTAATGCCGGTAAAGAGTTCGGCCGTGGCGCCTGCGCTTTTCAAAACATTCGCGGGTTTTTTAACTACTGGACTCCTAATATGTGAAAGATAATTTAGCGTACGGTTAAGGCCAAGATGAAGGAGAAGGTAACACGCTATGGTATTTATATCCCTGAAAAAAACTCTATTAGGATTGGTGGAAACCTTTTTCGAACTGGCTTAACAGGAAGACTGCTTCCAAGATTCTGATCCTTAAGATGTTAAAGGAAAAGGAAAAGGTGTTAAAGGACCCCAACGCCTATATATACGTTTTAAGGGACCCCTAACCTACCCTTAGTTAAGTGAAACCTCTTTTCGTAGTAGAGATAAGAAACCTGTTAACCTATTTAGCAGTTTAATACTTTTACATAATACCGTGGAGTACGCTCTTAGCAGTGGTAGGGTATGTGAAGTAACAGCTGCCAACGCGGCTAGAGGAATTGATATTAGCTCCTTACACCAGTTAATTAAACAGTATCGTTAGGCTTTTTAAAACCTTTAAGTACCAATTTCCCTTTAAAATATTTCTCCTTTAAATTTACCTACACGTGAAAACCCATTACAGATCTTACTACAGGACTTTACCCCCCAGGTTAGGCAATTGTGAATTTCCCTTAACACCCCATCTTAAAATATTTAGGCTTAAACTGTCCAGAAATACCATTTAAAGCTGAGATAACTATCGCGACCTTCCTCTAAGACTTGTTATGATAGTTAATATTGATTAAAAAAATTTTAAAGACTTCGCTAAAATCTAGGACGATATAAAAAATATAACAGAAAGCTTTATAACTCCTTTAACACCAAGATAATACCTCTTTTAAACATTTACAGATAAATAGAGGTCTAACCTTCTAGTTTTTACATACTGTTTTCTGGAATCTTTATAGGGTACGTTAAAGACTATTACTTAACTTTCCTAACTAACGCCATCACGTTTCACGAAATTTACAATGGTATAAAGAGCTATTTCAAAAACGACGTTTACCTTAGGTAATACTACACAAATTGAGCTAATATGAGGTAAACTATAATATTAGTAAAAAAGAAAAAAGAGGAAATACTAATGGATATACTGAATTAAATTATTAACAAGCTGATGTTCTACCAAAAAGAAATAAGAAAAGCTTACGTTAGCGAAGCCACACTTCGCAAACAGGTACTGGTAGTAGCTATGGGTGTTATTAAGCTCAAATACGCCCTATGACGCCTAAATACTATTCACGAAAGCTTTTTTAACTAATTACGTTTTTTGTTTGCTACCGTGATGGCACGTATACCAAATTTGCTAGGTATATACTTCCAAGCTGGCAACTTTTTTGATATAAATGAAGAAAACTTTGCGGTGGTTAATTACGTCGACCGTAAGTATGGGCGCTTATAACGCCTAAAGTTTCGCCTATCAACCTCGGCTTTATATTGGAGGTAACACCCACGTTAATGCTAATAAGGCTGAACTTTAGGCGGAAATTTTAACCGCTAATACTATCGTCGTAATAATGGCAAAAAGAATTAGATTTATGGTAAGCTCGGCTATTGGTTAACTCGGCATCTACCCGTTAAACGTAGCAATAAAAAGGTAGTATATTATTCTTAATACTCTACTGTTTTTAAACAGAATTACTTGGATTAAATTACAGACTTTAAAGGCTACAAATCAATTAACACCATTGACACCCCTAAGCAGATTAAGTGGCATAAAGATACTATTTCTGGTACGGCCTAATAACTAGCTAACTATGTCTTTTTATACCGTTTGAGTGATAAAGACCCTAACCTTTGCCTTAATTAAGCTCCTAACCCTTTATATACCTATAACCTCCGCGATCGTTATGCGGACCATACGTTTTAAGGTATTTTGTCAGATATAAGGGCGGTAAACTACTTAATAAAGAGCTATTCGCAATACGTAACATTACAAAGAAAAAGTAATAAAATTACTAAGATTAATCGTCAAGACGATGGCAAAGCCAAACTTGGCTTTAATCTAGGCGAATAATTATCTTTATTAGGAATAACGGTAATTTGAACTATTGTAGGAGAAATTAAGTTTTACATCCTTAAGTCTCCTACCCTTTTCCTTTTTTGCTTAAAAAACATAAAGACTTTCGGCGTTAACTTCGATGTTAACGTAGACAAACTAGTTAAAAACGGCCATATGTTTCCGTTTTATTTTAAATAGGGGCACATAAAGATTTACATTTAAGGCCCGGAATTAGTAGTATTAAACCTAATGGAGATGGAGATATGTTAGTTATATCGGCGTTTTAACCACTTAGCTGTTAACAGGCAATATAAAGTCCTAAATTCCGTAAGGTATAATGATATAAAATACTATGCCTTAAAAGTTATTAAAAGACTTCGTTACCACTGTTAAACTTATACACAAGCACACTGGAGATTGAAATTTACATTAAAGGACGATAAGAATTTTAATTACGAGATTTTAGTCGATATGTTTTACCTGAATAATAAGCCTATTTCTTACGTCGTTGATTTCTTAACCTTTTTTTATGGGGTTAAGTTTCCAAAGTTTTTTTCGGCAAAAGATATATGGGAAACGGTATGGATATTATGAATTAATACGTACCTTAGTCTATCTAACGTCGTCGTTTACGATACTAATATAAACTTTATTAAGGCGTAATTTTAAAATAATACTAAGATAATGGGTATTTATTTTAAATAGGTACCTGTAAAAGCCTACTGGAGCATTGGGAAGGTTAAAAGGGTACAAGCTCTACTTCGCCAAACGTATAATATATTTATGTTAGAGCTTGGAAGTTTTACGGATTTGGAGGCACGTTTATAAATAGTAGGAAAAGGCCTTAACGATACTATGAACCCTGACGGCTTAGTACCAACTCTTTTGGTCTTTAAAGCGTACTAACGCCTAACAATTAAATCTCCGTTCCCACTAAGTATTTAAAAACGGGTTACGGCTTATATAAAAACTTTAAGGGAATTACAAAGAGAATCGGTGTACCGCCAAGTCAATAACGCCTTTAATAACAGAAACGTCCCTTTAATAATCGACGTACTTACTTTACCGTTACAAAGTAAAATCTTCGCATAGCGGCAGCCGGAAAAATAAAAGAGCCTATATAGAATATTAAGTATTGAATCTCGAAAGTAATTATTAAAACTATTAACGGTCTTGTATACTTTCGAATTACTTAGGTTAAATCTTATACTAGGAGTATTAAAAATAAAGACCCTTAAGCCCCTTAAGCCAAGCGACCGAGCTAACACAAAACTCCTCTACCCATTATCGATAAACTGATAAAACGCCCTCGGCGCGAACAATCCCCAAAGCAAAAGAACGTTAAAGAGGAGGAATATATACTGGGCCGCATATATAATACTATTTAAGTAAGTAGGAAAGAAGAATATAATGAAGACTTTATAATAAAGCTCCGGGTATAAAGGATTATTAAAACCTTTAGTAAACCTTTAAACGAAAGTGATAAGGTCTAGATTAATAACATATTAACTTAAAAGATTGTATAATTCGTACCGAATACTGATTTTAACTTTTAAAACCTAAATATTACAATTTTTAAGTCGAGGATTATTTAAGAGATTAAAGTTAAAACAATGGGGTGGCCGTACGATAAGTTACGACTAATCACTTGAGGATATAACGATGAAGGTAAAGACTAGATCTTTACGTAATCGCCAACGATTAAAAAAAATTACCAAAGCTTATTAATTGTTTCAATAACAAGTTTAATAGCTAAAACTAATGGTAAGTTTACATTTAATAGCCGTAATATTACGTAAACCTATATATAGTTAACAAGGGATCTACAGCGGATTATATTATTAAAACTACAATAGGAACTCCGTATTATCTACACTTTATGCATGGTAATATAATATATCAAGTTATTATATGAACTAGTTAAAGAAAGCATCCACTAGTTTTTAATCTATTAATCGTATTTTAAATTATGGTTAACGATAAAGTTTTTAAAATAAGATTCGTATTTACTAATAATATTAAAAAACACTTCGGCATAATAAGTATGTAAATTAAAGATACCTTTTTCATCGGAACAACTAGCTTTATAGTATTGAAACAGTAAGCAATTAAATATTCTAAGTTTTGAAATTTCAAGCTAATAACAAAATTAACTAAAACACTTAACTGGATTTTAATAGATCGTTAATCCGTATATTTAATGTTAATTCTGGCCTGAACTTTCTCCAAAAAGGTTAAGGGGTTATTTTGGCTACAATTGACAAAGCTGACGAAGCTAAGGCTTAATGATACTTGAAATAACGTGTTCGAGGTTGTTTTATTGCTACCCTATGCCAACCGAAATCTTTTACGATTTATTTATTAAAGAATAAACACAAATACCAACAGATGAAGACTTCAACCGGTTAAATAAAAGGCTTAAGTAATACATGCGGAACTTGAACCGCGAGATTAATATAGTACAAATCGACCACGTAAAGGCCAAGTTAATAATCTTTACGGACGGTTTTTTTTATCAAATAGCATCGACTTATTTTTACAAATCAGCTTTTTAATAACCTTCGTTAACGAATACAGGCGAAAATATCAATTTAATATCATCGGTAATCTAATTTACTAATACTCCGTTAAATGTAAAAGGATCACACAAAACGTGTTAGCGTCGAAGGTTTATGGCCTAATGGCGAGCTTTAACGTGGGCATAGCATTGTAAAAGACCTTTAACATTATCTCCAGGCAGCTGAAAATTCCCCTTATCTAGGTGATGATCTGTATAAACTTAAGGAGCTTATTTAAATACCTTTTAAAGCTTAGAAATATTAGCGAAAAACGCTTAATGGTCGACGTAATAGAACTTTGTAACGCCTATGAAGGGAGTGAGATTAAAGAGTTCCGCTAAATCGATAACAAAGACAATTCCGCAAATACCATAATGAAGGCGGCACTAAACAAGGCTCTGGAAAGGTTTATAGACAATAACATTCTAACTATACATATCGAGGGTTACGTTAATAGGTCTCCCAGAAAGCCTAAATGACTTAACGACGGATAGGGATATGTTAGCAAATTGGGAAACTAACAGGGGATTCATAATAGTAACCTAGTTAAGTAACAAAATTAAAGTGAAGGCTTACGAAAGGCTATAGCAAAAAAACCTTTTGTGGGAGTTGATAAACTTGGACCTTGGAGCGGCGGAGTAATAGAGGCCATATAGGGCTCATTTGCATGCAATTGGGTATAATGTAGTATGGAAGTCAATCGGAATTGACAGGGGGTACGAGGCTACTATTTAGCGTTAACAAAAAAAGATTGGTCAACCACACGGACACGCGCATACAAACTAAAAAGCTACCAGTATTAGAATAGTACTACAGGCAGTGCAGTAGGTCAACTTTACTTACAGTAAAGTTAACTATACTTCAATTTGAGTGTATTGATTTATGCGGATTTACCGCATTAGGTGTAAGTCAAGTGCAATACGTTGCACTCCATACTAGGGCACGAGCCAAGCAATTGGCCATACAAATTACAGTGCAGACTGGCTAGCGGTCTGCCAAACCTAGAACAATCAATCCACCACTTGACTACGTAATACTACTGTTACTTCGAAGACCAATCGAATCAACAACTTTGCAACGT
The DNA here is from genome assembly GCA_038502455.1 of Anisogramma anomala. Taxonomy (NCBI): domain Eukaryota; kingdom Fungi; phylum Ascomycota; class Sordariomycetes; order Diaporthales; family Gnomoniaceae; genus Anisogramma; species Anisogramma anomala. The sequence goes on along the minus strand of JASMMZ010000002.1, from coordinate 33,083,330 downwards.
TTAATACCTACCAACAGTAAACTTTATTACTAACACTTTTATTCCAAATAGATAAATTCTTATATTCCTTATTCTCGACGTTTACTACAGGATTAATACGGATTCCGTGTCGTTACAAACCACGGTTTAAAAAGAAAACGATGTGGCAAGTTGTATAATAGTTTTACGTTCCTTATGGACTAGGAATTATAATGTAAAAATTTCATTCACAAAAAACGGCCCGCAAAAAATGTGGGTTTTAAAACTACTATTATAATCCAAAGTACTGGTTAAGAAAACGAAAAAAGAGTAAACTAGCCTTTGGATGATTAACGGTATTTGATGATATGAATTATTTTTAAACTTAATCAATGGTATGGATTTATTTCGTTAAACGATAATACGCAAATATAAAAAAGAAAGAGTAGATAATAAAGTCCTAAAAGTGCCATTTACTGAACATTAACCGAGCTATTTCTATAATAACCTAAACAACCCTTCCCCAAAATTTATACACCCTCAAAATACCCCTTTACAACTTTTGTCACTTTACTAACACAAATACCCCATACAAACGAAGCTGGGACTATGCAGACAAAAGCGTTCGTTTAGTTCGAAAAATAAGGGATGTGTTGGAATAGTGCTACGTGCATTGCAGTAGATCAACTTTATTTACAGTAAATTTGACTATACTGAACTGCAAGTTGAGCGTATTATTTGTGTGAACGTACTGCATTAGGTTTAAGTCGAGTGCAGTGTGCTGCACTTTATACTAGGGTACGAGCCAAGCAATTGACTATACAAATAACAATGCAGAATGGTTAGCTGTTTGCCAAACCTAGAACAATATATCCACCACTTGACCAATGCAATACTACTGTTACTTCGACCACGATTCGAATCAACAACGTTGCAACAATCTAAGGCTCTACTAACATTGATCAGTTCTTGTTGGGTTGAGCACAGATTGGCTAAATAGAAGAAAAAGCTACTTTCCAATTACGCTTTACGTCAAACTACGGCTAGAGTAGAGGAAAGAATTTTACGAAGGACCTTTACTGTTGCATCGGATTTTACGGCAGTAAGTAGAAAAGACTTCCAAGCTGCATCGGTTTTTACAGCAGCATAAAGGTAGCGATGGTATCGTTATCGAAAAATCTAAGAAATCTTTACAAATCTTTTTAAAGACGTTAAAATTGACTATTAAAAGTCTTAAAATTCAGAAATTTGGTAAACGGCTGAATTAATATTACTACGGGTATTACAATTATAAAAAAATGACTAAGTCTCTATGCTAAATAACCTTTACCACCAACAAACGACTGTCAACTTTACATTTTACACCAAACCTTTACCCCTACTTCACCTTTTTCGCTTCTCAACGCCGATTTAATCACCAAAATCGCTGTCCTGAGCAAAAACACCAAGAATCGCAGAGGTACGCCAAGAAAGCTACGTCGTATAGCCTTACGCTAAACTACCAGGTCGTTAAGCCGCCATGTTTCCACGCGACTTTACGCCAAAATACCAAGCCTTTACGCCTAAAGATCACCAAGTCCTTCGCCCTAATACATCTTACATGTCCTACAAAAGCCATAAACTCAAAATGGCTACCTTTAGCGTGCACTTTGAAGCTATTACCAACCCCGCTAATAAGGAAGCAATTAAAACCCCTAGTTACCTTTTCGCCAAGCATTACAACTACGATCTTTAAGGATATGGCATTAATAAAGACTTAACCGAAAAGTATCTAACCAACTTCGTTGGCTACTTTATTTTGAAATATAACGGCGTTAAAAAACTTAATCGCGCTTTTTATAAGTATCGCGAGTTTTTCGACAACTGAACTATTGACATGTAAAAGGAATTTAAGAGATCGTTAAATCCAAATGAAAGGCTAAACTTGAACTTCGAAGGATTTATATGCTAAAGAAAAGTTCTACTAGGCTATCGGAAACCCTTTTCGAGTTAATTTAGCTTGAAAAATGCCTTTGAAACCTACAACCTAAGGGAAAAGGTGTTAAAAAACCTTAACGCTTTTACATGCGATTTAGGAGACCTCTTTTTCACCCTTAACTAAGTTAAGATTTTTTACGCGCTAGCGATAAGGAACTTGTTAAATTATTTGGAAGTTTAACACCTTTACATAATAGCGTGGAATACGTCTTTAACGGTGGTAGATCGCGTGAAGCAAGGGCTGTCAACGCGGCTAAAGGCATTGATGTCGGTTTTTTACACCAGTTAATTAAGTAAAATCGTTAGGTTATCCAAAATCTTTAAGTATCTATCACCCATTATCAATTTAATAGATAATCCCTTTAAAAACCTTTCCATAATAGTTTTTCTTATACGCGAATGCCCACTACAGGTCCTATTACGTGGCTTCACTCTCGAGCCAAACGATTGGAAATTACCTTTAATACTGTACCACGGAAGCTTTCAGACTTAAACTGCCAGGTAATACTAATTAAAACTTGGATAACTATCGCGACCTGTCCCTATAACCTATCAAAATTTTTAATATTAATTATAAACGTTTTAAGAATCTCGCCAAGATTTGAAACGACGTAAAAAAGTATGACAAGAAGCCTTATAACCTCTCCAACACTAAGATAATACCTTTTTTAAACATTTATAAGTAAATGGAGGTTACCTCTTTAGGTTTTCTCTTACTATTCCCATAAATCCTTATAAGGCATGCTAGGGATTATTACTTAACCTTCCTCACCTGAGCCACTACGTTTCACGAGATTTATAACGGTATAAAAAGTCACTTTAAACACGACGTCTACCTCGCTCAATACTAGACAGATTAGGCTACCACGCGGTAAACTATAATGATGACGAAAAAGAAAGAGGCAATATCAATGGATATACTGAATTAAATGCTTAATAAGTTTATATTATTTCATAAAGTAATATGGAAAACCTCCATTGGCGAAGCTATACTTCGCTAACAGGTACGGATATTAATTACGGGTATTAGCGAATTCGAATACGCCCAACAACGTTTAAATGACACCTACAAAGGCTTTTTTAACCAGTTACGTTCCTAGATTACCACTATAATAGTGTGTATACCAAACTCGCTTGGTATATACTTTTAAGCCGGCAGGTTTTTTAACGTAAATAAAAAAGAACTTATGGTGGTTGATTACGTCGACCACAAGCACGGCTATGGGCGCCCCTAACGCTTAAAGTCTGGCCCACCAGCTATAAACTGGAGGCAACAGAGACGTTAGCGTTAATAAGGCTAAGATTAAGGCGAACCTGTTAGCCATAAACACTATCGTCGTAATAGTAGCAAAAGATATTGAATCTGTAGCAAGTTTAGCTATTGGTTAACTCGATATCCCTCTGCCTAGCAAAACAACACAAAGGTGATATATTATATCTAGTACTTTACCACTTTTAAACAAAACTATTTGGGTCAAATCATAAACTTCGAGGGCGACGAGCTAATTGACAAAAATAATGGCTCGAAGTAAATTAAGTGGCATAAAGATAATACTAGCAACACGACCTAGTAATGAGATAACTCAGTCTTCCTGTACTGTTTGGATAGTAAAAACCCTTACCTTTACTTTAACTTAGCCTCTACTCTCTTATATACTCTTAACCTTCGCGATTGTTACACGGACCGCACGTTTCAAAGTATTATACCAGATATAAGGTTGGTAAGGTACTTAATAGGAGGTTTTTCATAATACGTGGTACTACGAAGGGAAAACACTATATTTACTAAGATTAATCGTTACGATATTAATAAGGCTAAAGTTGGCTTTATACTAGGCAAATAACACTCGTTACTAGGAATAACGGAAATTTAAATTATTATAGGAGTAATTACGTTTTATATCCTTAAGTCCCCTATGCCCCCTTTTTTGAGAGAATATAAAGACCCTTGATGTTAACATTGACGTTAATGCAGACGAGCTGGTTAAAAACGGCCAAAGGTTTCCCTTAGTCTTTAAGTAGGAGTACTTATGGTTTTATCTTTAAGGACCAAAAACAGTGGTATTAAACCTAATGAAGCCGAAGAGACGTTAATTACACCGAAGCTTTAACTATTCAGCCGTTAACAGGCTATATAAAGACTTAAAGTCCTCAGTGTATAAAATATGGAATATGTTACCCTAAAAGTTATTGAAAAACTTTATCACTACTACGAAACGTAAATATAAGCCTCTCGAAGATTAAGTTTACATTGAAGAACGATGAGAACTTTAACTAAGAGATCTTTGCTAATATATTTTACTTAAATAATAAGCCTATTTTTTATATCATTCATTTTATACTTCTTTTTACGGGGCTAAGTTTCCAAAGTTCCTTTCGGAAAAGAATATGTGGGAAACGCTAAGAATATTATGGATTAAGACGTATCTGGGCTCACTTAACGTCGTCGTTCACGATACCGGTACCAACTTTACGGCGGTTAAGTTTTGAAAAGATGCTAAGATAATAGATATTTAGTACAAACAGGTACTTGTTAAAGCCTATTAAAGTATTAGGAAAATTAAAAAGGCATACGCTCTATTTCACCGAATGTATAATATCCTTATATTGGAAACTAAAAGCTTTACAGACCTAGAGGAACGTTTAAAAATAGCGGTAAAAGTCCTAAACGATATTATGGGCCTTAATGGCCTAATACTAACTCTGCTGGTCTTTAGAATGTACTTACACCTAACAAGTCAATCTCTGCCTTCAGCAATTATTTAAAAGCGTGCTACAGCCTATATTAAATCTTTAAGAGAACTACGAAGGGAATCGGCATGTTACCAGGTTAATAATGCTCTTAATACTAGGAACAGCCCTTTAATAATTGATGTAATTACTTTAACGTTATAAAGTAAAGTCCTCGTATAAAGGGAGTCGGGCAAATAGGAAAGCCTATACAGGATCTTAAATATCAAGAACTTCGAAATAGTTTTTAAAATTGTTAACAGTCCTATATCTTTCCGAATCACTAAGGTTAAGTCCTATATTAGGGTTACTTATGATAAAGACCCTTAAGTCAGGTAACTAAGTTAATACGAATTTACTTTACCCGTCACCGACAAACCTATAAAACGACGCCAATGTGAATGATCCCCAAAAAGGGGGAACGTTAAAAAAGAGGAATATATATCGGATTGTATTTATAATACTATTTAGATAAACAGAAAGAAGAAGGATAATAAAAACTTAATATTAAATCTCCGAGTATAAAGGATTATTAAAACTTTTGGTAAACCTTTTAAGGAAAGTGACAAAGTCGAGATTAACGGCTTGCTAATTCGAAGGGTTATACAATTCGTACCAAAAACCGATTATAACCTCAAAGACCTAAACGTTACAATTTTCAAGTCGAGAATTATCCACTAGGTTAAAGGAAGAACTACGGGGCAACCGTACAAAAAGTTACGCCTAATCGCTTAAAGATACGAAGATGAAAGCAAAACCTAAATCCTTATGTAGTCGTTAAAGATTTAGAAAATTAGCTAAATTTTAGTGGTCGTTTTAATAATAAATTTATTAGCTAAAAATAAGACCAAGTTCACGTTTAATAGCCGTAATGTCATATAAACCTATATATAATTAGCAACAAATTTATAACGGATCATACTATTAAAGCTATTATAGGAACTACGTGTTATCTACCCTTTAGAAACGGTAATAAGATGTGTTAAACCACTATAAGAATTAGTTAAATCAGGCGTGTATTAATTCGTAACCTATTAATAGTACTTTAAATTATGGTTAGCAATAAAGTCTCTAATATACGACCCGTACTTACCAGTAACGTAGGAAAAGGATTTCAGCGTCGTAGGTATATAAACTAACGATACCTTTTTCGTTGGAACGGCTAGCTTTATGGCACCAAAACAACAGGCGATCACGGACTTTAAGTTCTAAAACTGTAAGCCGGTAACAAAGTTAATGAAAGGTAGTTAATTTAACTTTAATAAATCGTTAATCCTTATTTTTGGTATTAATATCGGCCTTAGCTTTTGCTAAAAAGGTTAGGGCATTATTTCAGCTATAATCAATAAGTTCAATATAGCTAAGGCCTAATATTATCTTGAACAAAGTGCTCGTGGCAATTATATCGCTATCTTATATAAATCGGAAACCTTTTACGACCTCTTTATCATAATATAGGTACAAGATCCAGAAAATGAAAACTTTAACCGGCTGAATAAGAGGCTTAAGTGGTAAATGCGAAATCTCGACCGCGGAATCAATATGGTTTAAATAGATTTGTTGAGGGTTAAGTTAATAATTTTTATGGACAGATCTTTTATAAACAACATCGACCTATCTTTACCGATCGACTTTCTTATAACCCTAATTAACGAAGATAAGCAAGAAGACCAGTTTAGTATTATCGGAAACCTAATTTGATAAACTTCCATTAAGTATAAGAAAATTACATGAATCATACTAACTTTGGAGGTCCAAGGTATAATGGCAGGTTTAAACGTAGGTATAATATTGTAGGAAACCCTTAATTACATTATTAAGTAGTTGAAGATTTCTCCTATCCCGGTGGTGATTTGTACCGATTCGAAAAACCTATTCTAATACCTTTTGAACCTCAGAAACACTAGTGAAAAACGCTTAATAATTGATGTAATAATACTTCGAAAAGCGTACGAAGGAATTTAGATTAAAAAATTCTGATAAATTAACAGCAAACATAATCCTGTTAATTCTATAACGAAAATAATATCGAATAAGGCCTTGGAAGGGTGGGTAGATAGCAACAGGCTAATTATACGTATCGAGGGCTACAATAGGCCGCCTAGTAAGCCTAAATTACGTGCCAGAGACCAGGGATATATTGGCAAAACAGAAGACCACTGGAGAAGTAATGATTTGAATCTGTTTAACTAGTATGGTTAAACTGGAAGTTTGTAAAGGCTTGTAACAGAAAAACGTTTTATGGGAGTTGATAAACTCGGACCTTGGAACAACAGAGCAATTAAAGTTAAATGGGGTTAATTTTCATGTAATTGGGTGCAATTTAGTATAGAGGTTAATTGGAATTGACAGGGGGTTGCTAAGTTTACGAGGTCATAGTTTAACGCTAACTGAAAAAAATAAGTTAATTATACTAGCGTATACACACAAACTAAAAATCCGCCAGTATTGAAATAGTACTACCTGCAATGCAGTAGATCAACTTTACTCATAGTAGAGTTGACTATACTGAAATGCATGTTGAGCGTATTGTTTGTGGACTTACTGCATTGAGTGTAAGTCGAGTGCAGTACGCTGCACTTCACACTAGGGCACAGGCCAAGCAATTGGTTATACAAATTACAGTGAAGACCGGCTGGAAGTCTGCCAAACCTAGAATAATACATCCACCACTTGACTAATGCAATACTGCTGTTACTTCGACCACGATTCGAATCGACAATATTGCAACGATCTAAGGTTCTACGAACAGAATGTTTTAAAACCATTATTAAAAACTATTTTCTTACTTAAAATGAGAAGTCAAATCTTAAATTAAGCATGAGATTCCATCTTAAAGGCATTACAAAAACCCCGGATAGCTTTTTGAAGGAGTAAACTTATAAAAAAAATCTTTGTATTAATTGAATAAGGCGTTTTTCCCTTTAAAATATTTTATTCAATAATTTAAAACGATTATAAAATCTTCCTTACCCGATGAGTTTGAGGGTTGAAAGACAACACCGGAAAGCCTTATAAAAAGCCGCCTTAAAGTTAAGTGGTACGATGAAGTTGGGAAAAAAGATGTTATAACTTAATCGTCCACTTTATAACAAGCGAATCACCATTTAATTTTGATGATTACCGCTTTCCTACACACTTTATACAACCTTTATTTTAGGTTTTTTGATATTACGTAAACTTATAAACAATCATAAAATCACATTGAACGACATATTTATGCACATATACTTATAAAGTTTCGGAAACAATATTTACCAAGAACAATCCTACGTATTCTAAAGCAACTTTATAGCCTCGTTAAAATTAGTATATACTGGTTTGATATTTACCAAAGGTATTACGGAAAAAACCTCGAAATAACTAACTTAACCTTCGATCCTTATCTACTAATTTCAACCCCATATTTGAAGAGCTTTACGCTTATTGAAATATAAATGAATGATATACTTATATTATGTAACACTTAGTTTTTCGCGGCAGAGAACAGGAAGATTTAAAAAGCAAATTTAAATTCGAAACCAAAAGCATGACCAGGAGAGGACCACCTAATACACTTTATTAGTCTAATAATCATGCTTCAGAAGGATGTTCCAAAGCTTACGAAAGAGAAATAATTAAATAAAGTTGCCTTTGAAAATCAAATAAGCGTAAAACGTGATAACGAGTACAGATACTAGCATACACTAGGTGTTTGGGTTATATCGGTCGCATAACCGGAAACTGCGTTGAACTTTTTCATTATTTTGTAATGTTAGAAAACCCCAACGGATAATATATACAAAACTCTAAATAAAAGCCTCTAGTAACAAATCAGCAATTTATAATACAGCCTCCGCTTTATATTATTCGATATACGTATAAAAAAGCTATTCGTTTTTACTAATAAATCTTTTACGAATAATAACGATTGTAACTTGTAAAAAGGATTTCTATTTGTTATTAGTTATGAAATACCGACTCAAAACGGGTTTATCCTTTTTGGTAACGTTATTTATGAACCCCAAACGCAATACAGACAGGTAAAATAAAGCGTTTTCACCTCCAAAATTTATAGTATAGTTTAAGGTTTTAACTTGGGCATTACCATAGAGATAATAATTCATATCATTATTTATAATCTTGCTTTGAAACCCCTTCCCCTGATGACTAATACTTTTTTTTTTTTTACAAATACCTCTTTAAACTTGGTACTACAAATGAAAAACATATTATAATCGATATTCTAGACTTGTACGAATCGTATAAGCACCGCCAATTTTTTTTTTTTAACAAAAACGAGATGTATCGATGGAAAATTGAATCCAACGGATAAAATAACCAAGGGTGACTCTAATAAAGTATTGAAATCGTTTATATCTCCAAACACTCTCTTTATTGTTAGTGATAAAAAGTTTTTTCCAGTTACTCTCAGATAAACGTACTATGTCTCACCCATTTTTGTATTTCACGCCTCGCACTTATCACTTCCCTTTTAAATAGGCTATTTACTTCTCTTCTAACATATTATCATCCTTTACATTTGCTATTCACTTCTCTACTCGCACATTATCACTTTTTACATCAACAATTTGTCAATTTCGCTACGATTTTATAAATACAATTTATTTGTATATAGCTATTTATACTAAAGCCGGGAAAAATCGGTACACATAAAAGATAAAAGTTACTCACTACTAAAGGGAAAGGGGGAAACGGGGGATTCGTTGTCGTTATAACCGTTAACGCTATCATTACCGTCGACGTTGTTATCGGTATCGTTGTTACGAGGCGGGCTAAACACTCCCCGCGCTTTAGGTTACATACTCTTAAGTAAAAAACACGGAACGTGTTCGCCTTTTTTACGACGACGAATAATAACTCCGTTAATCTTACTTAAGTAATGTATACGTAAACCCGCTCGTTAAGCGGTAATAACGATGGTTATCTTTTTTGGCCTTCGACTAACGCCTAACGATATATTAAATTTAGCTTGGTTTAAATATTGAAAAGTAGTTATTATTTATAGAAATTTGAACAAAGATATAAAAAAACAAATGATAAATATCTGAATCCGGGATTATATATTGGAAAAGTGGGTATCTTACTATAAAAACGGTGAGTACGTAATAAAGTTTCGATTTAAGGGCTTAATATTACCAGAATGAGGGTATACCCATTACCGTTTTGTTTATAATAATGGTAACGGGATAAACGATCTCTTCTTTAATAATAATCGTCAATAAATTTACCCGCTTCGATGGACTTAACGTATGGCACTTAAGGCGCATGTATCAATAGCCCAGAAAAACGAATCTAGGTACGCCTCCTTATCGCTTTATATACTAATAAAGCCTCGCTATAAACCTTCGCGAGCCGCGCGTCGAAACGGTAGGCCCGCTCCGCTTTTACTGCTTTATTCAATAGATATTAATATGATACAATGTAAATTAATATTTATTATATACCGCGTCATAATTACGCGATATTACGCTTATAGCGATAAGGGGTCATTACGGGTAAGGGGGTTTTTATCTGTAACTAAATGGTAAGTTTTATAACCTTAGACGACTCTCGTTCTTATTATTAAGGGGTAGGAGAGAAGGGAAAGGGGAAAGGGGAGGAGGGGAGGGAGGTATAACAGTTAAAGCGGTAACGTACGAGTGTGGAAGAAAAGAAAAAGAAGTAGCAGCTGTAGTGGCGGCGGGCGACGAGATAAATATAGATTTGGGAATCTATGATATGGTGAAGTTACTGGAACTGGTACTAATAATAGCGGTAGAGCGGCGTGGGACAATTGCGATAGACCCAACTAGGCGCCGTTAACGCATTAAACAATGTCTTTAAACCTTGTTTTTGCACGGCATCTATTTAAAAGAACGGTTGGAATATAGTATTAATTAAGTGGTTAATCTATATAAAAGCGCCGGACAGTAAATTGGAAACGGATGGTTTAAACGTGCGAGCACCTAATACCTAATTAAGGGTATACCTTCAAATTATAAGTACACCGTTAAAGTGAAAAAAAGTTCTGCCTAAAACGATAGAAAAAAATCTTTTTATATTAACTTCAAAAAATATCATATGAACAATCACACCTTTATAATTACATCTTTATATGGATTACAAACCTTTCCCAACAATATTTCAAAACCTATACCATTATTACTACGAAAATAACTAATTAAAAGCTTTAACAAATTATACTATTAATACTAAACGTATGATTAAAGGGTTGAAATAAACTGTACTATCATTACTAAATTATAAATACGAAGCTCCTCGAAAAAAAAAAATCTGTGTGAATATTATTAGATATCACCATAACTAACACACGTAAGATACTACGTTTAAGGAGTACATAATAGCATATAAATCTGCAGAAGGCACTCTTGCAAAGTATATAATAGCGTGCCACGCTGCAGAAGGCACTTTTTTAAAGTGTATAATAGCATGTCATACCCCAGGAGGGACGTTGGCAAAGTTTATGGTTAAGTTCCACCCTTTGGGTGAAAAATTATGAGCTTTTACCTGAGGCGTGCACTCTCCGGATGCCTTTTCTTCCTCTTATCTATCTATCATCAATACTATCAATCTTACTGTTCTGGATATTGTCTTCTTTTTACATAAACGTGTATAGATGTTATTGACAGATTACAAACCTCGTAAAAATTCTTTTTACCAACTAAATAGTGGATGAATCTAGTTATATATATTTGATAAGAGAGTATTAGAAGTATTATTATTTAACGTCTTATTTAAAGTCCATCAAAACCCCAATAAAAACCCGTAGATTCGCTCCTTTCATCGCTTTCTAGAAAGCAATACGTTATGAGGAATGATATTTTAAATATTCGTCAACAAACTCTTTATATCATTCCGCAGGTTACGAGATTCTTTACTTTATTGAAAAAACTGCTAGTCTATTACAAACTATTATGTTAACTCACATAATTCCCCAAATTAATAAAGTGAAAGTTATTGTATTAACGTATACTAAAGAGGTCGATGTCTTGAAGTAATCTAAAGCGGTAGGAAATAGAAAATGAAAGATTCTTTGATTGAATTAACTTACTTCGGAAGAGAGGGAGGCAAAGGCTCAAGCCTAAGCTTGAACTAATTGAATTATAATTCAAAACCCCCGCTCACGATATTATCTAAAACGTACATCGCGATACATAATTCTAATATACTTTATTCAGTTGAAATATATCCATTGAAACAAATAACGAAAACGTTAATAATATACTCGTAAATACAGTATACAAACTTTCAAACTTTAAAGTCGCGCCTTTACGTGTCGAGAGCTCTGTGGATGATCTAAACGTTAAAACGTTAAAATCGGTATGAAATCGCATCCTTACCCTCTTAGGACAGTCCAGTTGCCTAGTTCTTCTGCTAGGGTATTTATTCTTTCTTCAAATGGTAGGCAAACTTTGCAGGCGCACCGAAAGCGTGCAGTGACGATTTGGCCCCTTTAGAATTGGTTATAACGGTAGCTATTGAAGAGTTTCTCGCTGATTTTAAAGAATAGTATACAGTTTCTAATGGAAGAACTAATGATTGTGGGCGCTACCTATAAATGTATCGAGAATAATATTACTTAGGTGTTATAAAACGTATTTAAACTCGCTAACTCCTGTGATATCTACTTGGATTCTCATGCGTAATATGAATTCTATTATATATACCTTCCTTTTTACCTATTATAAAAGCATGAATTTATTGAGGATTTAATTAAATATATATATGAGTGTTTTCTAATCTTTTATTCCTACTATTTAGTGTTGTTTAACTATATGTTACCTAATTGATATGGTATTATGTAAAGTAAACGCTGTGTTTAAAATAACGCTTTGTTTCATTATAAATGTTCACAAAAGTTTATGATTTAGTTAGGAAGGTTAGGTAGCAATCTTTAATATATCCTGTAAATATTTCCGAGGAAAATGAGTAGAAACCTAAAGGTTAAACCCCTATTAATTTACAAATGTTAATGAATGATTTTTTTTGTATAAAGTTAGTTATAAAGTTTCTTTTTATACCTTTCTATGTTATTCAAAATCGTAGAGAAATTCATAGAAAGCTTATTGTTAATGTTAACTATATTAACCGATCTAGAAATTAGGTTACGATAGTTGGTTGAGTTGTTGATAGTGTTTCTTAATATTAACTTAAATTTTTGGGGTTTGAAGTTTTGGTGGTGGTATGAATTGGTAATTGCTTAGCCTAACGGATAAAGTCTCGTAATAAACCCTATAATAGGTTTCTACATATCAAAGTATTTTCTTTTCAAGTGGTAATACTAATTTGGTGTTTGCGTAGTCGCGCTTCATGCGGTCTCATTACCTTGGTGACCTTGAAGATTACCTTAGAGGTTTTAACTATTTTCCCTAAATAAGCGTTAGATAGTATCAATATTGATTCCTCATTTTGAGTTAATCACAGCTGTTTTACATAGTTGTTTTCCCACAAATACCTACTCCGCACTTCTGTAGACAAAAGTTTAATTAGCTAATAGATTAATAGGTTTCTTATCATCAGAATGCAAAAAGGTACTTTCGGGGGGTAAGTAGGGGGTTAAAGGTTTAACTTATCTAGGAATTAGGACGTAATTCCTTAAAACGTATATAAAAGTGTTGGTAATTATAGGTAATACTTTTACCTTTTCCTTGTGTATTTTACGTTTGAGGGTATTTAAGTTAAGTACCTTAAAGATAGTTCTTCATTGGAATAAATTCAAAAAGTGTTTTTACTAGTTCTGTTATTATATATGTGAAAACAATATTCCATGTTCACGAATTTCCGTTCTCAACATATTAACCTATTTTAAAACTATTTTCTACATAGTAATGATGCAGTAATTAAGAAATTTATAAAAATATTAGAAGACGCGAGCGCTGCAACCAAACTCTATACTAATGTTCAACTCAATGATATATTAGTCAACAAAGTTGGTTAGATGTTCCTCAGTAAAAGTTTCGTTGACATTTTTACACTAAAGATTTTCATTGTGATTTCTTGCAAGAAGGGATAATTGTCTTTTTCTTTCAGTTTTTACAGATATCTTGACGTTTTAATTAGGAGGTTAACCTCAGGTTAAAGAGCGGGAATTTAACTATTTAGGTGTGGTGTCAAGTTACGTAACGTAGCTATTTAACGCGGTTTATAGATTTTTCCGAATAGAATTAATGTATTTGTTTGCTTGCAATTTGAAGATCTTAGTTTTTTTTTGTTTGGTGTATCAATCTTAAACGTGTTTACAGATGCGCTTAATTAACTATCTTGTGATACAAGGGAAAATTGGTGGCTTTATGGTAAAACCAAATATTAATATAAGAGGAGAAGTTGTAGATTATAGGTTATTTATTACTATCATTGTTATTTGACGTTAAAAGGTCTTAGATTTATCTGGTTGCGATTTACGATTTTCAGTAGGAGTAATAGTATTTACTTAACTGTTTGCAAACATAAAATGTCTCAATAAGTTGGTAATAGCTTTTTAACGATTAATGTTATGTATTTAGACTGTGAGCCATATATTCTGAGTCATTTGGCTGTTCACGATATTGTGTTCTATGAGTCGTATCATGTCCTCACCTCATATAGTGTAGTTGGCATAATCCAGAAGCGTTCTGGATTATTAGTATTTCTAGTACAATGGTCCAAAGGGCTGGCTCACATCAGCTGGTGGAAACCACTCACACTAATGTGTTTAAGCTTACTTAGTAAGACCATAAAAATTAATCTTGAAACTTTTACCTGTTAATCTTAACGCTTTCCTCAAAATAGATTCAACCGATTTTTTTTATATTATTAATAGCAATACTGTCACCACTTCCAGACTGTCGTGAAAAACCGACGCAATCCAAAAGTCTCCCTCATTTACTGCCGTAAAAAATGATGCAGTTCGTAAAGTTCTTTCTAGAAACTCTTTCCTTTCCTTTTTAGTAAAAAACAGAACCAAAAAGTAATTTATTATTCTATTTAACTCATTTATACTTAACCTAATAAATATCAATGAGTATTAATAGGTTTTTGAACTTTTTAATGTTTTTAATTCGAATTTTAGTCGAATTAACAATATTATTACAAAAGTGATGGTATCATTATTCCCGATACATTCATGGGCATCCCCCACTTTTGTAAATGCTACTATAAACCATACATACGATTCTTTAACATCATACCGAAATTTATACAATGGCCTCCTTTATGGCTAATGCAATAGGAGCCCGACCAACTACGCGCGCTATCAGCTTGCCTATGAAGGCTGCCCAACCTTTACAAAGTATTTAAAAGCCTAAGTAAAAGCGCCAGGCAATTAGCTTACACCCGGCGGAAAAGGACGTAGTTGAGTACTATATCCAGAGATTTCACGCTGGATCCTTATATAAGGCTTTCTACGAACAGAAACATGATCTCGAGGTCCTTAAAACTGTATATAAGGTTTACAAATAAGTTATTAATACTTTCGTTCTATACTTCAACGGACCCGAATATACGGAATACCGTGTACTAGTATTACGTATTACAACGTACGCTACTAACTACCTCATAAACGGGTATTAAACAATATAAACGGAAGAGCCGGAAACAAAGCTTAAGCATATGGCCTATATTATTTGGGACGAATAAATATGAGAATCACTTCGAAAGGTTTCCCACTCGCCTTCACCTTCTCCTGGCGTATATACGACCGCTTCGATATTACCTATAAGCCCGGCGAAAAAGGGTATATAGCCCTTCACGCCGTTGATATACACCGCGGTAACTGGGCGCGACAAGACGCTGGTTCTTCTTATGTTATAGAAGACTTTAATATATATTAAAGGCTAACAAGATTGTATTCGCGACCTTCCGAAATACCACTATAGGTAATATATCATCCTATAGAAAACGGTGAAAAAAAGGACCTAGGAGTTTTTATTAAGGTTTTCAAAAGTTTAAAACATAACTTTAAAGGATTTTACTTTGAATACGTATTGTTAAACAAATATAACTTAACCGAATTTTATAAAATCGGTAGATAAGACCCCTATAAAGTACACGATTCGCTACGCCAACATAAGTTCTAAAAACAAACTTTTCTTACAAGATATCTTACCGGCTTTACTTTATTTATTCGAAGAGATCTCTATTATATGTTACTAATCCTAATACACGTACTTATTAAAAGGGGTCTCTTGTGTCATTCATTTTCCATTTAAAAAGACCCAAATGAAAGTTTCAAAGTGATATAAAAAGAAATCCTACTTAGGGTAAAAACTGCGCCGGTTGATATATATCTATCGGTATACGGTTAAGACGTTAATACGGGCCTTACTACCTAGATTATATCTTTTTCACGTCCCTTCCAGTCTTTCCAACCATTCGATATTAGCGAACGGTTAAAAGGGATCGATAAACGCTATTAATTACAGTTTTATGAGAAAATGTATTTATAATGATATATTAATATACGTTATATCTGCCCTAAAAGTTACACTAACTAAGCGGTACCAATTTAAAATTTCGCCCCTGGGATTCATATAATTATATTTCAATGTTATAATTATTACGGCCCTTACCTGTCTGCCTACGAAGGTTTCACAGCGGCTTTAAAACGGAAGGGCGGAAAATATATCCGCGTTTCGAAGCACCAGCTAAAAAAGATCAAACTCCTTAAACAGGCCCAGTATAATACGAAAGTAGTTACAATAACACTCGCTAAAAAGGCAGCTATCGCTGGGCCTAATAAAACGAACCTTCTCTCGGCTAAAAGGGGCTAAAGGGTAAGACCCTTTTATACTAGTATATATCAGTACTTTGGTGGAAAAGACACGGCCCGCCCTATATTACCTATATGCGACAAAGTTCCTAAATAGCACGTAGTCGTATTAGTTATAAGGGTGAAACCCAACTAACTTAGTGATAAAACCTTTAGGGTTATTAAAATAGTATTAGAATATTAAAGCTATTAATATTAAAGACCCGAGTTAACCCGATGAACGGGGATAGAACCGCGTACGAAAGAGGCCCTCCGATGCTAAACTCGGCTACCTTTAAAACGAAGGCCGATTCCCGTCCCCTCTTTAACGCTACCCAAAATTAATAAGCTCTAATTAACACCACCACAAACCAAAGTTACAAAATAAATAAAAACCCTGTTATATTTTCAGGTTTCATTAAAGTTAATATTATAAAATACCAAGTACGCTCTCGACAACTATACCTAAGGTTATGAAGCGTTATTAAGTACCGAAACTAAATATAGAACTTATAATTACATAGGTAAACATAGGTAAATCGGCGGCCATATATTAGGTTTTACTTTTAGGTTACGCGAATCACGGCGTGGATATTATCAACGTACAAAACATATAGTGCAGTAAAAGGGATAACGGGTAAGGTTTTATATAATTTTATCCGGCGTACGACCTCTTTTTCCCGGTACGTAATGAGGGTAGGAACGCTTTTACTTGAGAAAACCGGCGCTAATCAATTTTAGCAATTTGCCTTCAGGTTCTTTTGTACCTTGAACGAAGAGCGGCCCTTATTACCACTGAAGATTACTCGAGCTCCGGGAAAGAATCCTGATAATTACGGGTTAACGAATATAACATAATTAATATATACTAGGATTAATTTTTTAACGAAGTATTAAAAGAAATATGTAATTAGTTATCCGAAGTTTTAATTATCCTTGGTAAGGACTTTAACCTTATATATAACCGGGTGAAACCTACTTTAATTAACGTTCAAAAAAGGAACGTCTTAAATAGTGAAGACTTCGTAATAGGTATATATTTTAATGAAGAGATAGGAGTCTCTATATACCGGCTAAGTTACGTCTTCGACTTTACCTTTACTAATATTTTTAGGGCTGCGGCAGTTATATGACATAAGCTAAATAACGGATCGGATTATAAAATACTATTTACGACTCTTTTAAAACGGGGATTTTATTCCTCTACTCTCCCGCGTATTAAAGTTTCGAAAACTAGCCTCCTCTAATTCGGAAACCTAATTACTAGCTGCATTACGTCTTTACTATCCGCCGAGAATACTAAAAACGCTACTGATATATACGAATAGGCGAAAACCTTTATTCGGTTATTTAATGACGCTTTATATATTATCGGTAAACCCTTGAAAATACTAGTGAAAATTGTAAAATAATAAAC
Organism: Anisogramma anomala; assembly: GCA_038502455.1. NCBI lineage: Eukaryota > Fungi > Ascomycota > Sordariomycetes > Diaporthales > Gnomoniaceae > Anisogramma > Anisogramma anomala. The sequence goes on along the minus strand of JASMMZ010000002.1, from coordinate 33,065,520 downwards.
CCCTAAATTAAATCGGCTCCGTTTTCATATAAGGCAAATAAGCGCGGTACGGTCGCATAATACAAGGTTTATTAAACGTCGGAATTTCCTCGTAATGGTATAACAGGTTAAGACCGTCCTTGAAAAAATTAAACTCAACTACTTCGCGGACCTAATAGAGGTTTACAGCACTATCAACTGGTATAATTCCCCTTTACCGCTTCGAACTCCTTTTTTTAAATTTAAAGGCCGCCTTATCCTCGATACCCCTTCATAAACCCGGGTTTTACGAAACTATTTTTAATAGGTTTTCCTCTTACAACGATATCCTAAATTACCTTTGAAAAATTGAGATAATAGAAAAATATATTATCTCCTAAGTGTTTAATATGTTGAAGGAAAAAAACCCGCCATAATATTATACACATCTGTAACACCTTTATAAGGCTGAACGACATTATAATCCGATTATTTAAAGTATACTGGGATGAAATAACTAGGCTTTTACGCATTTTCTATAATAAGTATTTATATCTAGGCATTTTTCAATAAACGTAATAGCAATTTAAGGTATTTATAATACCAAAGTTTAGGAATCGCCACCTATCTAATATACGGTTATAAAAACCTATAGTGCTAATACCGATTTATTGTAAAAAGCTCAAATGCATCGTAACTAGAATAATATTATGATTATTTATTAAATTAAGCAATATTAACTGTTAATAATGATAAGGAATACTAAACGATCTATATCCAACTTGGTTATGTTTTTATATATGATATCAAGTTTATTTTATTTAAGTGAAAAGTTGTATCAATTCTATTACGATATGTACAAAGGGATTTCGATAGCTTTCTTTATAATATCCTAATCCAAAAAATAAAAAGCTCAAGGTTTTACCGAAGCTTGTTGACTCTTGTTAAAGGCTTTTTTTACTAATAAAGTAATAAGAATTCGATATTAAACGGTAATCATGGGTTGTTCAAATATTAATTAAGTGATTTTGTAAGCTTTTTCCATTTTTAACTCTTTACATAATATATATAACGGACCTCACCAGGTTATACTTAAGGCTTGTTTTTATTTCTATTAACGACGTGTTTTTGTAAGGATATTGAACTTCTTAAAACAAAACTTAAAGGGTTTTAGAACTAACCCAAACGCAGTTAATTAAAAGACAATTAATAACCGGTTAGTATTTCTACCGGAAAAGTCCGAAGTTTTATATATTATCGAATGCAAAAGGCTTTCGAACCTTATAAACGGGGAAACCTATACGTATATATAGAGTTAAAACTAGTTTACCCGGTTACTAACCCTCTTTCGAATACTAGATATCTAAGTATATAATAACTAGGATTTTAATTCCATAAAATCTTGTTAAAAAGGTTTATGTCGGGAAACTTGTAACGAAAGCTTTAAAGGTTACTAAGTATTATAAGGGATTATTACAGATAAAACGCAGGCCCCTACTACATTTATTACGTATAGACGTTACTGTTATAATCGTATTTATGTTTACCTATTACGTTAAAAACTGGTATAATGAGCGTAGGTAATAAGCCTTTAAAAATCAGAATATAATTTTATTCATCGTCGTAATACGGGTAGTCGCCTCATTAAATAAAACCCCGCCTAATATTATCTCTTTTAAACACTTCAGAATACCCTCCGACAAAGTCGCCCTCGAGTAATGACTTCTCCACTTCGCATACCGTTTAAATACTCTCGAAGCCTAACACCCTTTTAACTACGAATTACAAAAGCAGGCAATGAAACTCGGCTTTTAAGCCTATTGAACTTATTAACCAGCTCCTTGGATAATATTTAGGGTACCCTGTCTATTAAAAAAGGCCTACGACGTTCCGATAGGTTATAAGAGGTATAAGGGAATTATAATGTCTATGACAACTTAAAGGTAACTACTTATATAATCCGAAGACACCCGGCGGGTAAGTTTTGTTCCAGGTTACTTGAAGTTAATAAATAATTCCCTAATTTTGTACGATTTACATTACTAGTTTCGCGGTATATAACCAAATCTCTCGAATTCTTTCCAAACGAATTTATGAGAAAGAAAGTTATTATAACGTTGATGATATAATATTTTTACCTTGATAACAATTATATTATTGTATCTATAAACGATTTCGAGTGAATAATAAACGAATAAAAACATGATGGGTACGGGTTAATAATTTTCCAAAACGGCCACACTATTATGAGAAGATCCAAGGGACTTTACTATACTATATACGTCTTCAAAATAAGGGTTGTAAGTGAGTTACATAACCTAAAGGTAATTATTCACATTACGATAGGTAAATTTACAACATATATTAATAATACCTTCGTAATATAGGACTTAAAGAAAGACCCGGTTATTTCATTATTATATGTATTTGAGGAATTTTACACGGTAAACAAATCCTAAATATAACAGGTTATAATACGATAGTGTTTAGGATATATAGGTTTTAACGAAAGCAAAATCGCGGATAAACTGGTAAATATTAATATAAAGCCCTCGTCATTTTAAAACGAAAATAATAATCCCTTCGCAAACAAATTAAAGTCATATTTAAAGATATAATTAAAAAGGATAAAGTAAAAGTAATATAACCAAAAGAAAGAACATCTCTCCTTATAATATAAGAGATAAGTCCTTACATATTCGATCAAGCCCGTCCTAAAATACCGAAAATCTAAGTAAATTAATTTCGCCTTACCTTTACTACCGCTTGTACGACCTTTTCTATACCGTTTCCTAGTTATAAGGCATGAGTACAGTGATTTAGAGTTTTACTATTAACGATTTAAATTATAAAATACTAACGGACTTTATCTCTAGTAAAATGGAAAACGGGATGTTTTCCATTTAGTATATTATCTGGCCTCTATTAAACTTTCGAAATTAAAACCATAACCACTTAAAAACCCCTAAATAAACAATCATTGAAGGCTTAAATATATAAAGTCTTTGCAATCCTTTCGAATTTCCGGGTATTCGTAAATATTATAGTTTGTTTTTTGAAAGTATAAGTAAATCAAATAATTATAACTTATATAAGCTTCATTTAATACTTGCCAGCAACTGGTACGGTTTTACTCTCGAGGTCGATAACCACGTTTTGAACCCTCTAACTTAACATTATATATAACATTTAGCCGTTAATCTATTTATTTAACAGTTTTACTACCACCGTTACTAAAGCTTTTACGGCTGCGGCTTTATAGCTACGACTTTATCCGCAGGAAAAGATAGGGTTCGGGAATGGGTTGGGGTTAGGGGCAGGCGTAACGGTAAAGGAAAAATGGAGTAAGGGGACAAGAACAACAGAAACAGGTTCTTTAACAATAAAACCCGTATCGCCGCTATTAATTCTATTATCCTCGTTTTTGTTATTAACCTCCTTTTAAGTAATGATAGGAGCCTGCCGACCTATTAACATCTCGGCTTCCGCTTATATCGCATTGCCTTCAGCCGTTTCGACGACGACAGGAAGAAGCTGCCGTAGGACTAAAACGCCCGGAGAGCACTTTTATAACGATGGCGACGCGGTAAGCGATTAATTGCCTCGCGACATTAATATAGATGGAAATGTACCCGACTTTACAGTTTATTACTATTAGTATCTATTAATTAATATTCGGTCTCTAATTACGTTTCTCATGTAATACTGGGATCTTCTATAAGAGTAACAGGCGTATCAAATTCCTATCCCCCCCCCCCCTCCAACATAAATATCATCGAAAACCTCAAATAAAAACTACCGTATATAACCTACGTAAAGCTATACCCCGCATGGTTATAAGGGGCGTGTCGATGTAATAAAGGGGTAAGATGTAAAAAAGTGTAAAAAGGGTATAAAAACGGGCGCGTATAATTTGTATAAAGGTAATAAAGTAACTCCAAAAGGCGGAGAAACGAATCCGGTAACGCGTTACACGTATGGACCGGTTTTTACACGTAGAACCTATTAATTCCCTTAATATATATATCGAAGTTACAACGGGGTATAAATTTAGATTTTGAAGTATTAACAATATAAAAATTCAAAACTCCGGGTATTTATTAATATATATACGATTAATTATTAACGGAAAGGTTAAAGGTAGATTAAATAAAATGCCCTTTTTTATATTAGGACTTAATGTTCGGATTATCGTATATATAAGAATCCTCCGGTTATATATATTTACAATTACTGGTTACTACACTTATATATATATACACGCTTGTACCTATATATAAGCCCCAACGCGCGTCCACGCGTTTCGACTTTAGTAACACCTTAATACACGGGTTTTTCTTTTTGTTACTATAAGCTTTATAGGGTCCATTTGAAGGCCTATACAATTATATACCTAGCGCAATCACGCGCGGGCCGGGGACTGAGCCGATACTATTATGGTGCCAGACCAAGGCTGCAATTTACACGCTTATGGGTCTCCAGACTACGGGGCACCCTAAGGTCTTAATCGGGTGGATAGCATAAGGTCTCATTAGCTTATACGGGTCTGCACAAAGCTTATATTGCGATCTACCCCGCCGGTATCTACAGGATTATTTCTTAGCAGCTAGCGCGCCTTTGCAAGGGGCACTGACCGGTGATAGTAAAAAAAAATGATGGGACTTTATAGTGATATAATACAATTGAAGTGTAGTATTGAAGATGAAGAAGCTAAGTTCTTACTGCTGCAAAGTTTGTAGGAAGTAAAGTATGTACAACAATAACAATAAAGTCAGATGAGTAATAGTACCCCACTTAAGTCTAATGAATAACTGAGGACAAAAAAACATAATGTTCTTATTATGTAGAATAGGTACTTATAAGAATGCTATCATATCTCATGGAAAAAGCTAATCATGAGAATGAATACTCACAAGAATTAATACTTGCGAAACAATCATTATATCTTATTTTTCAAGATTCCTTTTCAACTTTTTGATTGAGTACTTACAATATTCTAGGTCCTTAAAGCTTACTTATTTACTATCATTAGCTATAAACCCATTGTTTTTTACCAAATATGAGACTTGTTGGCTGAAATAAAAACTACGTTCAAACCGCATATATAATATCTTTTTTATTTCATTTTCATTATTATAGTATTCAATAAGAATTCAAGACGGAACAATTCAGCTTAAAGGTTTCATTATTTCTAGCAAGCGTTATGTGTAAAATGCGAACTTTAAAATGAATTGTGAAGTTAAGAGGGAAATGTTATGACTCAAGAACATCGGAGGATCAGAAAACAGGCCAGTATGAGGCTAAGCCACTAAGACCCTGATGTCCAACACATCAGGTGGGGATATCTCTTATGTCAGCAACCTTAGGGTTAGGGTTACGCACTAAGGATCATTGAGATCATGTTTCGATCCAACATGATCCAGCAMTGAAGGCGTATGAAGGATTAAGDATATAAGGACACGGTTAGCACCACATAGATAGTATTTCCTTCATAGCTCTTCAGTTGTCAATCTAAGTATTCAGTCTCAGTATATTCTGAATAGCCTCACGGCTTTTGATCATTACTTGCACGGTTGCGATATTATTCACTCAGTACCTCTGCTACCTTCTTGATAACATAAACCCTCTGACACCTTCTATATACTCATGGGTATTTAGTGTAATCATTACAGGAAATTCAAAAGGAAAGCGAGTTTTTCAACCTTATTTATAATAGTAAAGAGATCCAAACGAAAAGGAGAAACTTGGAGATAGGCTATTTATATATACAACTAGGTCTCAACCAAAACCGATCTTCAACCTTAAATTATACCATTTATAATTTAAATTATATCTGTTTTTAGATTTTGCGACTGTAATATTTTTAGTTGACTATGCATCTCGTTTTAAGTGCTTTCGTACGAAACGTATGTTAGCATGTTAACTAGGAATACGATACAGGACGTGATAATCTACGGGTAATTGCAATTTAAAGCCAAAAAAAAACTCGTAAGATCTAAAAACGATAGTCCGAAAATGGGTGTTAAGGTTCCATTATAATATAGGAATACACTCAATCTAAAACTGTTTTGGATATTCAGTCACATGGTAACGCAACGCTAACTAATCAAACTAATTATTTCTTTTAAACTAGCTATCAGCTTAAGAATAATAAACTATCGTTATTATCAACTTCGTCTCAAAAACCTTCTATAACCCTTACCAAAATACGGGGGAAAAACTTGTAATCACGGTTTACGATTACATCTTTAACGAAATTTAATCAAACAACAACCAATTCTTAGATAATATAATAACCCATTTATCGACAATATAGGTTATATATTCTAGAAGAAAAATATCCGATCTTATTTTTGGTATGTACCTAGTATAATTTCATCGAAATTATCCCTTATTAATAAACATCATAATATATCAAATAAATCAATTAGTTACAAAACTACGATAAATTCCATTCAAATTTTATATACAGAATCCTTAAAAAAATTTATTAACAATAATATCCCTACAAACTTTTCATAATCATTTTAAACTTAACTATATTGTAGGCAATCCCTATAATATATCTTAACCAACTTACTTTTCAACTAAAAGATTTAACATTTCTATTATATACTTGGGAACGAAACAACAACGCTTATTATAATCGACAACGAGGAATTCATATATTATTGCAAATGGTAACACCAAAAATTTACAGCTAATTACATTTCAGTTATATAGTATATGATTGATGAAACCAAACGAAATACCTAAGCTTTAAAACTAAAACAACATCTTCTTTATCACTTTTATCTTTTTTTAACCTATGCAAGATTTATCTTTATATTATATTTTCCTCGTAGGCGACCTAAAGGCATAACCTCAATTCATCTAACATTTGTACTTCTGTTATATGTGTAGTAAAATACAACTTATTTCTAACTACGAAATAATTATGGGAAATCTAGTTGAGGCTAAGATATTTTTCGTTTACGCGAACGATCATAACACCTAGTATCGGCAACCTCAAAAACATACGTGGAAAAAAGTTAAGGCATCTGAGAAAATAAACAATATCCAAATAATATATATTCAGGAAAAAAGAGGCGTTAATTATTTTTGTCTATGGTTTTGGTATATATAATATATAGTAAATCTTCATTTATAATATTCTTTGTAAATTTATAGTCCGTACATATATGAATTAGGTAATTATTGTTAACAAATGTAATGTATAGATGTATGTAAGCCTAAACAAAGCAAGCAACCTCATAATGTAGTTTCGCTTTAATAAAGCATCGATTGAAGAATGTAACAGTCGTCATTATAATAACTGTAATATGTTAATTAGGAACCCAAACATAATCTTTTTTCAACTACAAAAACCTCACGTTAAGTTCGTGTTCCAAGCTGTTATTAATTTATAAAAAATAAAGGTTTTCTTAGATTAAAATAATACAAACGTAAACTTAGGTATGAATACTTTTGAAACTCGTCTAACGAACGTTATTACTTATTAGTAGTGTCGGCGCTTATAGATTACATGAAATGTTGACGTTTTCTTTTGTTTTCAAAGTCAAATCTGCTTTTTTTCGATTGTATATGAGTAGGTTGACCTGATGTTTTTATAACGCGTTAGACAATTACGCAAAATATGTAATCATTTATCTCAGAAATCTTGCTTCATCTAAGTAGATTTCTAAAGCTTTTTAACTTATAGGGAACAATAATTCTCGATAAACTTCAATATGTTTCGCAATTATTAAAACACACAAACTATTAACGTTGAAACCTAGGAATTAAATAGGTGGGAAGCTGAAATGTTTTTTTTTTTGGGAGAAAGTAACAACCTTTTTGGGGGAACAAACCCAATATTAGCATTCATTAGGTGAGTTGATCTTTGAACATATTAAGGAAAAGAATGAAATCGTCAATAAAAGCTTTACAAAAATAGAAAAATTACTTAAAACAGGATTTATATATTTTTATAAGTAGGATGAAGAATTTGAAATCTCATAAAAGCAACCTTAAAGAATTCCAATCCACTATATCTTATTACCGTAAAACCATTTTTAAATTCTAGGTAAATAAATAGTTAAAAAATCTTTAGTGGTATTTAATACTATAATTAATTATTTTCTATGTAACAATTCGATGATATCATTCTGTAATGAGAAATTATAACTATACGAAATACTTCATTTGTTGGAAAACTCATATCAACTATAATGAATCTTTTTTAAACACTATAGATAATACGCTGAACTACAAAAACAGGCAAAATAAATGATAAATTTTATCTGAATATTTCATACAGTCTTAATCATAAAAATTATTGAACCATTTATCTAAAATTTACTTATTTCTCTATAAAATTCAAAAGAGGTAACAGTTGAGTTTTTTATATTACCAGCTTTCAATCAATAATGCCTTTATTATTTACTCCTTTCAAACCTTAATTGAACCATTATTGTCGGTAAAATCGATTTGTACCATGTACGTTAATGTAAAGGTAAGTGGAAGATTGAATGGTTTATATTAAAGATAGATAGATAAAAGGGAGAAGAGGCATCCGGAGATTATACGCTTTAGGTGAGATCTTATAAGCTTTTACTCGGACAGTGACACTTTATAATGCACTTTGCTCATCTCCCTTCTGAGTAGCGGCACGCTATTATACACTTCGTAAGAATATACCTTACAGCGTGGCACGTAACCGTGCACTTTGTACAAGTGTAACATGTAGCGTCGCCGCTTTTTAACTATGGAAATATAAGATAATATCTATGTAGGTAATCTTTTTTTTCTTCGATTCGTTCCGTATCCGTATTTTAATAGTAACAGTTTAGTTTATCCAAGTTTCAATTAATCATTTAGTAGTAATAGTATTTGTAGTATTACTCGTTTAAGGTTTCAATGAGTAGTTTTAATGGAGATAGTAGTTGTAGTGTAATTCATTTAAAATTTCAATTACCAATTTTATTAACAATAATAGTTATAATGTAAACCATAATGAGTTTAGGAAATTGGTAGCAATATTATTCGAGTAAATTGTTAATACCTTTAAATTTATTGTCATAAAGATGTAATTATAGGCGTTGTTTTAGGGTTAATATAAAATGATATATCGTTATCAATTTAGTCAAAACTTTTTCCCTCTTAACGATGTGCCTTTACTTATAAGATAAGTATCTCATTAACTAATCGGCGTATATACGCCTACACCACTATTATAATTAGTTATTCGAACCGTTTTCACAGGTAATCTACTTAACTAATACCACGTTCTAATCGTTTTAAAAATAAATAACCCGTAAGAATAGGTTATTATGATGTTATTTAACGCATTAACTTAAGCGGGAAAAAGTTGCCGCTTCCACTGCCCGCCAGCCTAACCTTAGCCCTAATTTTATTAGTTTTGGTACCATGTCGTCGATCCTAGTATTTATCTTCGTTTTCACCGTCACTGCTGCTGCCGAAAAAGTCTTTACCCCCTTTTCTATTTTCTTTTCCCCCTCCCCTTCTCTTCTTACTTCCTAAGGGGAGGAGTAGAGATCTTTTAAGGTTATAAACCTTACTCCCTCGTAACAGGTAAAAGCCCTATTTCTTATAGAAACCCTCTGTTGCCATAATTGTAACATCGCTAAGATGTAACGCGATTTGTATTGATTATTTCCCCTTGAACTTATGTTATATTAATATTTTTGTAAACGAGGTCGAGATGGCCAAACGCAGTCGTCGTCTCGAGTTTCGGCTTATAAGGGTACGTCGCGAGGCCTTTATGACGCGTAAAGAGTTAAAACGGCGTATCTGGGTTCGCGTTTTTAGGCCGTTACTAGATATATTTTACGTGCCGTATATTACGTTCGCGGCTGCGAGTAATTGTATTAGCTATTGACGTTGAAATGGGGGTTGGTCGGCCCGTTACCATGGTTATAAGTAGATTGGTAACGGATACGCCTATATTTAGGTAGTTTTAAAGCCGTAATCCGAGGCTTTGTTATGTGCCCACCGTTTTACAGTAAGTAACTTATTTCCTTGATTCGTAATCCTTACCGCCACTAAATATTACCCACTATTCCAAAATCTTATTTTGGGTATTCCTAAAAAAATACTTTTATATTTATCAAAATAATTCGATATTAGTAAGTAGTAGGTGTTAACCAACAACCTAAAAAAATGGGAACCGTCATTATCTCCTGGAAGGTGGATTTATATATGTATTATGTAGGCGAGTTCGACGAATTAATTACGCGTTATCACGAAGAGAATAAAAAAACACCGCACCCCTTGTTTAAGGGTATGTAGCTCAAGGCGCGGGGTCCTCCTCCCAGTGGCGACGCCGATGGCAGCGTCGATGGTGGTAGTAACGGTGGCACCAGTAGTCATGGCGGTGAGGATGACAAAGAAAAAGACGATAACAATAAAGTAATCCCTACCTCCTCTTTTATATTTGGTAGTGATTAGATTCTTATTTTTACGTTTTCCAGATTATCTATCCATAATTTAGTTAACTATATAATAATGAATTTGCTATATTTCAAACATTGTAACGTAAGTAATAATTACTAAAAGTAAAAAGTGAAAATATTTCACTGAAGCTGTAAATAATGAAAATAGAAATTGATGATACATTGAAAATGGCGTAATTAGTATATTTTTAAAGAGATAATATATTAGAAGCGGCGCAAATAGTGAAAACAAAAAGCGATAATATATTAAAAGCGATGTTAATGTGTAAAATGAAAAAAAGTAATAAATGTAATTTACAAAATAATCAATTATAATAAGGTTGTAAAACTTTTCTAATAACGCTGAGGAAAAGTATATTTATAAATATTAGTGCCTTTAATGCCTCGTTTGGGGCATTCTTAGTTACTATATCCGCTGGGATTACCTTTCTGTTCATTCATCTTTTTTCAATTTTACGGAGTTTGTACAATTAGCGTAAAGTTATAATGTCGATTATAAAACGCTTTGGATTTGTAGTATCGAGTTTAACGAGCTATTTGTAAATTAAAAAGAAGTTGTTGTAAATCTCTAGAAAAGGGGGTTTTTAATTAAGGTTTAAAATGATTATTCAGACCGTTATCGTTATATTAATTTCAGAGTTGAATCGCTTAATTATATTTCAGATTTTGAAAGCGAAAACTTTTCGAGTAACCCGCTTACACTTTGTGAAGTTTTAATAAAAAATATTTTTATGAAGGGTAAGTTCGTTTCGAGTCGGTATTTCGTTACTAAGAATTAGTATAAATCATATTTACGAGTTACAATCGGCATCATTCGGAAACTATTAATTGATAAAAATAAAAGGCTTTGTTGTATGTATATCGAGCGGTATAAAGGGTAGGCCGTATTTCGGATTACTGATTTATTACGTAAGGAATTTGTTAAACGTTTTGTATAACTTATCTGATGGATACATTTGATATCATATATTAATAAAAAGGTTAAACTTGGCTTTTAGTTATATAACTGATATAATCTAAGCTTTATGTGTACGTCAATACTTTTACTCGTTAGCTTGTTTTATATTAGTTAAGTTGATATAAATAACTTTATCTAATTGCCACATTTATACAAGGTTTAGAATATCGTTCCGAAACTTGGTTATTATATCGTTAAAAAAAATTAGGCGGTTTTACGCTAGGTATATTTTGGGTTTATTCTTCAAACTGGATTTTCCAAGTTTTTTTTTATTTTTTAGCGTAAAACAACGTATTATATAATATAAGTATATTATTTATTTGTGTTTTTATAGGCGTATATCTTTTAAAACTTTATTTCAAAACTAATACCAATGGGTCGAAAGTTAAATTAGCAATTTCGAGCCGCTCCTAATAATGTCTTCAATAGGTATTATATTAATATATGTTATATTTCACTAAGTTGTAAAATGATTTCAAGATACGTAGGATTTTTTCGGGTAGATAATGTTTTCGAAGCTCGATAGGTATATGGGTATAAATATATCGTTTAAAATGGTTTTCTCATTTTCAATAAGCTTGTATAATATTACAAAATTTAATCCGAAGGTTATAAGGGGTATATAAGGAGAGAGTAAGCGTTAAAATTAAACGATAGCTTATTCGTTATAAAATGGGCGATTAGGTTATAATATCCTTTTAACTAGCATTATCGTACCTTTTGATTATAAGGCAAGTTTTTTTATAAGGCTTTTTAGTCTTATCTTTTACCTCGTAAACTAAACTAATATGTAAAGATTTCTAAACTCCGTAAATTGTTAAGCTCAACTTTTGAAGCAAAAAGCGTCTTTTTAAATTAAAGAGTAGATTTACTTATAAATCAATTGTTTAAAAGGGCTACGTAAAGCTGTCCCAATACTTCTTTACAGAATTTAATACTTAATTTACGATTTTCCATTTCCTTTTGAGTAATATAGAAGGTTGAAACAAAAGCTTCAAAGCGTTTTCTTTTTTTAAGATAAGTGGACGCCTTTGACGGAGTGGTGCCGATCCCGTTTGTGTGGATTAGCCGGTTCTATAAGGTGGCAGAAGTTATAAAGAGGTATTTGAAAAGTGTGTAGATTTTGAGGGAGGTTCGTTTTGTTTATTGTAAGAGTAGCATGGTTAGTATTATTTATCCGGTTTTTTTTTCAGGTCTTTATCGTTTTTTTCTTTTTGAATTTTCGTATCATCGTTTATCAAAATGAATTTTCATCGTTTGGTAGGTTTATCAGTATATCTTATCCTTTAAACCCGTTGATTTTTTAACGGCTAGTTTATTTGTTTTTCGTTTTCTAACCAGGACTTTGGATTATAATAGTAGGTTTAAAACGCCAGTTTCGCGCGAGTCTTTCCTTATAGTTAATCCTGCTGAAATATTATTCCTAGCCCATAACGAATAGAATACCGTTATAGCTTTTTTTATAATATTCATTTTTCATCTCGTAACGAATGATGGTGTTAAATTTGTATAGATTTTGGGGTAAGCGTCAAAGATAAGGTGTGTTAGTATTAGGTTACTTAGGTCAAAAGTATTATTTACGACGTTTATTAATATTCATAGGATTAACCTATTGGTATTAGTATTTCTTAGGTTTTTAGATAGTACTGTATACACTTTTTCAAGCGGTTCGTGATATTATTCGTATTTCCCGATGCCCCAAAGCGTCTTTACTAGTATTTGTTTGCATTTACCTTCGGCGATTTTATCTTTAGTTCTCTATTTAGTCGAGTCGAAATTTGTACCTATATATTGAGTAATTTAGTTCATATTCCCTAAATGAACGTTTATTTAGCAGTTTACCAAAGTATCTTTGTAATTCGTGGCGGAAGCGCTTTGCATGAATTTCGCGTTTTGAAATACTATTGCTGAATCGATGACGTAGAACATGAGCTAGCCGTTAAGGTATATTATATCTATAACAACATGATAATTAAAGTTGATGTCGTTTTAAAGGAGTAATTTGAATTATCGTAAAGTTTGCGAGTGTAATTAGCACTCGTAATATAATTTCTCTATAACTTTTAGTGTTTTTTTATATTTGTATGTTTCATCCCGTAAATTAGCCATAAAAGACGCTCCGTAACCGTTTCTAGGAAAAACTATAGGTATCCAAACTTAAGACGGAACGTTATGGATATATTATCCGAAGCGCGAACGATTTGATTAGTCGTATTTCTAACCTTAATTTCGAGTTTAGTTATGTTAATTAATAATAGAAAAAATGACGTTTCAAATTTTATTACGTAAAACTTAACCGGTTCGAATCGTGTATTTATAACGACTATATCGAGTGTTAAATTTTTATTTTTATTAAATAAAACTTTTCGTTGTTGACCTTTTCGGTCGAGTGGGAATTTGGTAAATTTCGTTGCAAAAGCGTTAATTTATAGTTTTCTAGCGGTTAAGATTTTTGTTACGTCAATATTTGGTATAATACTTTGAAACAGGTTATTGCACTTATTAGAAAGCGTGAATTGCGACGTTATATGAGAATTCAACACTTCGTTTTCGCTATCCAGTCCTGCATTGTGTAAAACTAAATTTTTCTATAAGTTTTTGGATATTCATTGATCCGTCTTCTTATTTTGAATAGTTAGGAAAATATTATGTTTTTCCGAGTCATTTTTTTTGAAGGTATATTTGTAAAGATAAACGTTGAAATCCTGTTTACCATTTTGTTGTAGGTTATGTACGTTTCAAAATTGTTTTTCATTTGGTATTCGGGGGGGTAGTCGGCTTGAAATTATCGTCCAACCCCAATTTACTTGTCTACCGCATAACTTGTCAACTAATAGCCGATCATGTTATATATAATATATTATTTTTGGAAACCCGTAAAACTTCGTATGCTTTTTCGTAGGTATGTTAGTGTATGTGGTAAGTTTTGTATCTAGTTATAAGGGAGTTTTCATTAATAGCTACTTTGTTTTCGGTTTTCAGGTTTTTATATTTAGGATTTCTTTGTTTTAGTAACCGTATTTGGAACGTTTATATTTTTTATACTTTAGGTACACTTTTAATCAGCGGTTTAAAACATGATGAATTGTGTCGGCAAGGTCCGTTTTGGTGATTTGTGAGCCTTTGTTTTTAGCTTTTATGGCTTTAAATTCTGACTCAAAGCTCGCTTATCATAGTATCAAGGTTTCAAACGATATTTTAAAGTTTGTACAAACAGCTTCCAAGTTTTTTCCCGGTTTAAATGACATAATGTTAAAGTTTGTATTTCTACGGTAAGCTTTTATAATTACGTGGATGAATAGTTTATTGACATTGAATTTCAAATGAATGATTTTTTTAATATTTTCGAAATTTTTTCAATAAAGCGTTAAGTATCTCTTATAGTATTTTGTTAAGGTTTTTACGCGAATCTTCAATGGATTTGTAAGTAATGTCTGTCTAGGTTTTGTTATAAAGCTTATAGTTAATTTCCGTATCGAAATATATTTTTAGAAGGATATAGTATTTCGTAAATATTGTCATTTGTAAAAGAATATATATGTATTACTTTTTGACTTACTTAGTCAAAATACCAGGAAAAATTACATAAAATTGGAAGGATTCAATGTTTAGTCTTTTATAAGTGTTTAACATTACACGGATTTTGTTATCGAGTATATTATAGGGTTTGTTATTATATTTTTCGGTTTTATTTTATAACCTAGTAAAGTTCGTAAGCTTTGTAAGCTTACTTTAATAAGTATGGAACTGGTATATCGGGAGGTCGCGATAGGGGTCGTGGTTAGTAAGTATTGGTCCGTAAGGTTCGTATTATTGTTCAGCACCGCTTATATTTCTGCCGGAAAAGTCGGTTTCTTTTTAATTTGGAGCGCTTTTGTTACAGCTAAAATGGGCGTCAATTATATCCGTAAAGTAGCTTGGTTTTTTTTTTTTTTTACAAATAAGTTTTTAAAAAGATCTGTATTCTACATGAGTGGTAGATAATATTTATATTCTTTCCTTTTTATTGTCGATTCCTCAAGTTCCGTTTGCTTTCTGCAGCGTATGTTCAATTTTTCTAAGCGTTTTACACCCTATATTCACGGAGTCTTTTCTCGTTCCACCTTATTCGTTATTTTAATAAATCGATTTTCACGTTTTTTCAATTATTATCCTTTGACAAATTTACCATATATTACTTTATCGTCGATTTTTTTTGGTATTTAGGTAAGTTAAGCCGTTTTTATCTAGGTTTTTCCGATGCGGTTATTCATATTACCGGTCGTATTGATGCTTTTTCTTCGTAATTATCTCCGCAATGTTTTTGAAATTATATCGTTTATTATACGCCACATATCCAGCATATAGTTCGAAAAGTTCATTCGGAAATTATTGAATAAGTTGCGCTCTTTTATATCTTCATTGTGATGGTTGAAAATTATGTTTATAATATATATATTTGCCGTATAAAGGTTCAATTTTTTATTAGCACCTTAATTTTGTCATTTTGAAAGTTAAGGTTTAGATATTAGAAATCGCCTTTACGAAACAAAGTATTTTTTTCAAATGTATAATCCATGTATTCGTTAACTTTCGTATGGTTTTCCGTGAGTAAAGCTATAGTTATAAGAATAAGAAATGTTGCGAAGAGTTTTGGAAGTTAGTTTAAGCGTTTTCCAGAATTACTGGAGTAGTGCAAAAGTTACTAAGACGTAGTGGTTGAGATTCTAGTGTGTTTTCAATCTTATATTGAAAGGGGTTTTAAAATGAGACGGTAAATAAAAATATACGAAATACAGAGTTTGAAATTAAAGTTTATAATATATAAATAAATAGTAAATAAAATGAAATAAAGAGTTTAAAATAAAGATTTTAATATTTACCAGTACGAATAAAATGTAAATAAAGCGTAATTACAAACTAGTTAAGCGTTCCAAATTAGCCGTTTATCTTTTTTTATTTACTATTACCGGATAATGCTGCTTACAAAGGCGCAGCAGCTTATAAAAAGTATTCCTGTAAATACCGGCGGGGTAGATTACAATGCAAGCTTTGTATAGGCCCGTGTGAGCCTATAGTACCTTACGCCATCCACCTGATGAAGATCTTAGGGTACCTTATAGTCCAGAAACCTGTGGTCGTATGAATTGTAGCCCTGGTTTGGCATCGTAATAGTGCCGGTTTACTTCCCGCCCCGCGTTTAATTACGCCGGGAATATAACTATGAAGGCCTTTAAATGGATCCCGTAAAGCTTATAGTAGTAAAAAGAAAATCCCGTATATGTTACATGCTAGTACCTGGCTAGTATTACTAGGGATCTAGCCCTAGTAGTTCTACGCGCTCTTATAATGCTCTGGAACAGGGAGGAAGCTGTACGGGAACATGCTCCCACACGTCACATAACCGGGTTATACCATCTTCTCGGATTTATAGAAGCTCTTTGGTAGGGACTTCTCCTTTGTCTCTTTTTATCGAGGTTTATGGATAGAATCCGACCACCGTAAGCGACAGCTCCGACCTTAATCCCTTTACATATAAACCTCGATTTCTTCCCGACGGTGTTTTATTTGGTCGTTAACGGCTATAATTTAGGGTTATATTATTATTTTCCGACCCGCCGATTTCAAACCTTTTGAACTTAAAGCTATTCCTCGACATACGCGTTATGAAGTAGCTTTAAAACTTTTTAAAAGCTTAGTACGATTACCCTACGGTTTAATATAAACGTTTTACCGACGCTTTACATGCAGAAATTATTAAGTAAGACCAAACCATTTAGTAGTACGCTTTACACTTGGAATAACGGAGTACCGACATACTAAACATATTAACGGATATAATTCGATATTTCGAAACTACCGGCACGCCTACGTCCTCGGGATAATACTCCTTTTAAAAGGGTTTCTTTACGTACGTTACGACGATATAACTGTCACATTGTTTTCTACTGGAAATCTTGTTAACTTTCTAAACGACAAAAATTCGAATTTCTTTAACTTCGAATACGATACTGGTGCCCCACTTAATGGGCGTTAACTACCTAAATGTAAGCTTTTTAATTATCCGGTTAGGTTTTCCGATATTAAGTTACGATTTTCGATATAAAAAGCCACGATAATATGTAATTTATATAAAACCCGGAAATTAATCGGTATTAAAAATAACCTTTACTTTTTTTAATAGGTAAAGAGCCTCGGAAAACCATTATAAAAAGTTATAGTAACTGCGAAAACGACGGCGGTATTTACGACCCTAACGTTTTCATAATTATATTTCGCGTTTATTAATACGATCTTAACGAGGTTAAAGCTATTATAGTTTGGCTTATAAATATGGAATAAAAAGTTTACGAACAATTTTACGTCTTTTTTAACGTTTAGAAAGCCTTGCTTGCGAAAGCTGGCAACATAGCCCAAAAATCCATCGTTAAGCTCGTTATTTTGGAAAAAGCTATTAACTACACACTTGCTAACATTTTACTCCCCCTCGATATACCCGCAAATTATAACGAATGGGTCGTTTAAATTTAACTTATTAACGGACGCCTTTATAATCTTCGTATTCGTTATCAAGGTATTAGTGCTATTGCTACTAGAAGTGTTTTCTATTGTGGTAATAATAGTAATGATATGCCTGCCTAGGATAGCTAGGGCGACGTTATTATTATCGGCGTAAACGCTTTTCGAGTTACTCCTAAACGATGCGCTGCCTAGATTAACTACTCGGAATTTTCCCATCGTAAGGACCTTGGGTTATACTTATGGTGTGACGCGGATAACTATTGTATTCGTATTTGCCCGTAGGATTCGGCGTAACGTTTGAACGGTTTTAACGCCGAAGTCTCTATAGAAATACATTTTATTTCGACCGAGAATCTTATCGACTTTTAGAAGTAAAAAGCGTAAATTCTATATATAGTCGCATATAGAATTTAACAAAACTTAAATTCAATTCTGTAACTTCGTTCTAGTTTTTGAGCAGTTTCTTGTTTATAGTAAATTTACTTTATAATTTCAGTTATTTTATTTACGCTTTAGTAAATATAGGTCATAAATGCTATAACGCCGTAAATAAACAGTTTATGAACCGTTTGAAGTTATCATATATCCCTATCCTATTACGACGAATTAGCGAAGCTATATATCATGAACCCGGATTTTCTTTACAACCTATGTTTTATAACTTTATTAGATATCGACCTTAATAAATACCGCTACTAGATATAGGCCTATATCGTTCTTCTTTTACAATATAACGTTATTGTAAATAAAACTTAGATAAAATAATAACAAGTCATTAACGACGCCTTGAAGTATATGCTACACCTAGGATAAGTTGGTAACTATTGCGTTTAGAAACGGGGGTTCATATCCGTATAGAAAACGTTAGAAGGTATTGATGCCGTTACATTTCACGCCATTTTGAAAAATATTCACAGGAAACAAACAGCTATTACACGACTCGTCGCCGTCTCCTTCGAAGATATTAATAAGACACTCGCCCCGAAATCTCTCGTCTCCATTTATGACAAACTATCCGACGACTTTAAGGATTTTCCCTCTTTATTCGATAAAGACCTTAACGATAAGCTTCCCCTTTACCTCCTCGAGGTAAATTACGAAATCGTTTTTTATATTCATAATTAGTGCTAACTCTTAAATGTCCTGTGGGGTGCGTTATACGGTATGTCGCGTAAGGAGCTTTTTATATTATGTAAAACTTTAACCGAGTTATTCGATTAAGGTCATATTCGAACCAGTAGTTTATTAACGGGTATCCCTATGCTTTTCGCTAAAAAATACGGATGAAATTTATGTTTTTATATCAATTATTACGAACTTAAAGTTATTACGAAAGCGGACCCTTATTCGTTTCCTTTTATTGAAAACACATTCGTGAATATTTCCCAAATTATTTGATTTACTAAGCTATATATTAAAACTGCTTTTTACAAGCTTCGTATTAAGAAGGGAAACAAATAAAAAACTGTATTTCGTATACGTTTCGGACTTTTCGAATAGCTTATTACTTCTTTCGTTCTTTTTAGTATCCCCGTCACCTTTTAACAATATATTAATAATTTGTTACGTCTTTTCCTCGATTTGTTTTATTTACATCGAAGATATCGTTATTTACTTAAACGGTACCTTCGAAAATCACACCATTAAGGTGAAATAATTTTTCACCGTTTTAAAAGCCGCAAGATTTAACCTAGATATATTAAAATAAGAATTTAACGTTTAAAAAACTCAATACCTAGGATTCGTAATCGTGGTTAGTATCAACATTCGTATAAACCTAAAAAAGCTACGCGTTATCCGGGATTATGTTGCTTTTATGTTAATTTTAGGTATACGGGTTTTTTTAAGTTTGCAAACTTTTACCAGTATTTCATCCGCGATCATTCGACTATTGTTCAATCATTAATTCGGTTAACCCGTAAGGATACCCTTTTTCGTCAGGGTTTTAAAAAAGAAACTGTTTTCGAACGGCTTAAGTTTAGCTTTTTTTCCGAACCTGTATTCGTTTAATAGAACACCAACCACGATATCTTTTTGAAAGTAGATTATTACGGTTAAGTTTCAGGGAGTTTCTTTTCTTAACGCGAAGACTACGGTAACCTATACCTAGTAAAGTATTACTCTCGTCGTTTATCCCCCGCCGAATATAACTACGAAATTTATGATAAAAAGTTATTTTCCATTATAAGTTTTTTAAATGCATAGAACATAAAACTTGGGGGTACGGTACGCCCGTTTAAGATTTTAATAA
Organism: Anisogramma anomala; assembly: GCA_038502455.1. NCBI lineage: Eukaryota > Fungi > Ascomycota > Sordariomycetes > Diaporthales > Gnomoniaceae > Anisogramma > Anisogramma anomala. The sequence goes on along the minus strand of JASMMZ010000002.1, from coordinate 33,045,398 downwards.
ACCATAAGAACTAAAAATACTTTATAATTATACGACATATTTTTAAAGGTTAAATTTATTGGTTTAAACGCCTTTCGTATTTTCGTTTTCAATTAGTTTACAATAAAGAGGAAAATTATATACAGTCTGATACGTTATTATGGCGAGACTAAAATATTCCCAAAGGCCTTTTCGATTTACGTTTTTTAGGTTGGAAACTCCAATTTTTACGCCTCAAATAGGCCATTCCCGAACCGCTTTAGCGTATATATGTCTTTCGGTTAACCGTCGCCGGCGAATCCATCCTAGAAGATCGTAAAATTGTTACCAATATCGAATTTTAAAATTATTAGAACGTTTTTATTACACGCGATGTTACTTACCTGCGATTAGTACGTGTAATATATATAAGCGACCGATATTTCCTAACGGATATTCGTACCGACGACGACCAGGTATTAAAGGTTTTAATTTCGAAATGTTTGGTAAAATACGATAAGGTTTCATAGTTTCGCGATTGTATTTTAGTACCTGTTTACGTGCCGTTTATTATAGCGTTAATTTAAATTATTTATAATTTACTTTTTACTAACGATTTGGGCCGCGATGTTACTATCGTTGTTTTTTAAAACGTATTTTTAGCCCAGTTCATATCGCGTTGTCCGCCGTTTTTGACGTAACTGCGACATTTGTAGGCGTATAACCTATCAGAGATACTTTCGAAAAGGTTTTTTCAAACGCTTTCCGATTTCCAAATGGTTTTGAAACGAATTTTTTTTATCAACTTTATAGTTAATTTACCTTAGGAACGTATTAGTAACCTATATTGACTTATAATTATTACGAATCGTTTAGATAAGGTTATTACCCTCGGAGTTATAATTATTATAAATATTAAAACTTATATAAAACGGGTTTTAAACTATTATTGGCGATTTTACGTATTTCCTCGTATACTTATTAACGACTGTGGTTTAAATTAAACTAGTTGATTTTAAAAGAGATTTTACGATTTAACCGGGGTGAAGTAACGCCTATGTATTACCTTTCACTCCGAAACCGACGGCGTAGCTAAACACGCCAATTAGTATGTTTTAACGTACTTTTATTTTTTCGTTGTTTATACTTGATTCGACTAAAGCTGCTGATTACCTAGTCATTCATCGGTACTAAATAATAAAAATACGATTACTATCGGTATTAACCTGTTTTCTATAATCAACTATTATTACTTTGACCTTATATAACCGGTATAATGATTCCTCGACTTAATTATAATATTACGTACGTGGACTAAAAATTTTATTTAACGTATCTGCAAGGTTGAAAATTCGTATAAGCCGTAATAGCGTTTACGTAATAGAGTATAAAAAAAGCCGTCAATAAGCGACACTTCCCCTCCAAACGTTTTCGGGTCAGCGATAACGTTTAACTTTTTTTAAAAAAAATATAACCGGATTAATTTTCCAAAAACTTCAGTTAACTTTATGACAAGTACCATATAGCGCGTGTATGTAATGATCACACTAAATACCCGTGAGTAAATAGAATGTGTCAAAGGGTTTATATTAGCAGTAAGGTAGCAGAGATAACAAAGGTACAATATCAAGAAGATTTGTATTCGTACTGTAGGATGATCATTAGCCGTTAGGCTATTCAGATATGTAGACTGAATACTTAGATTGACAACTGAAGAGCTATGAAGGAAATATTATCTATGTGGTGCTCACCGTGTCCTTATATCCTATGGCCTTCATACCATCTTCAGTACTGAAGCTCACCGGTGCTCACTGAGGCTCACTGATGCTCACTGAGACTCAGTGAGCACTTGTGATCTAGATAACCCTAACACTGGAGGATTTCCTAGTCTGGTGCTGACAAAGAGATGTTCCCCGCCTGATGTGTTAGACTTCAGGCTCTCGGTAGCTTAGCTGCATGCTGGCCTGTTTCCTGACCCGCCAATGTGCTTGGGTCATCATAGTAATAATCGACTACTATATTATCGAACTAGATGTACTAGTTGGAAAATAACTTTGATTTTATATAGATTAACTCGTACAAACTGTTTTACATTCGTTTTTAAACTAATAAACTCGCGACTTTTAACCGTAGGCGGTAAATGTTATTAGTGATAATGGTAAAACGGAATCGAAATATTATGTTAAAAGTATATTATGGGCCTATAATAAACCTTAAGTCGAACGTTTTCGGCTTAATAACTTACCAGAACCGTAGGTTTTAATTAAATGGGTAGGTTACATATATCTAACATAAAAGCTGCATTTAAGCTTTTTTTTAACAATATTGCACTAAATACTTTCTAATCGCGTTACGGATTAATCGAATATATCGACGGGTCTTTACGTCCGGCTCGTAGGCGTATTGAATACTTTACATTTTATATTATAAAAAGGAACGGCATATAAGCCACTAATAAACTAGTACCGAATAAACGTATTAATATTGATAAAACCTAGGCGGTGACGAAAATTACTCGAATATATCTTTAAAGTCGTCATTCAAATTTTCACCTAAAAACTTTTTACCTTTATCAACTAATTTACTTAGCTTTACGTTTATATGGACTAGCTTCGAGTTAATACGTTCGGAAACCTTAACGAGCTTTTAGGTCGTTTTTAATTACATTTCCTAACCGCTTGTTAGCTATATTATTTATGTTTTTACCCTATTATAAGGAACTTCTTGGAATAGTATTACATGCAGTGTAGTAGGTCAACTTTACTGTCAGTAAAGTTGATGGTAATGCAGGTGTATTGCTTTGTGCGGACTTACCGCATTGGGTATAATTCGAGTGCAGTACGTTGCCCACTTCACACTAGGGCACGGGCCAAGTAATTTGCCATACAAATTACAGTGCAGATCGGCTAGCGTTCTGCCAAACCTATAACAATACATCTAACATCTGACTACTTCAATACTACTATTACTTTGACCAATCGAATCGACAATGTTGCAACGTCTAAGGCCTACCAACACTGATTAGTTCTTGCCTACTAGGTAAATTACAGATAAGCTAAGTAGAAGAAGAAACTACTTTCCTATTACGCTTTGCGTTTATCGCTAGAGTAAAGGAAAGATTTTTGTAAAGGGCCTCTATTAGTACCACGCTAGTCTTTTAACGGCAGGAAAATAGATAAGACTTTTGGGTTACGTCAGGCTTCCAACAGAAATCTGAAAGTAAACGACGGTATCGCTACTTAAAAACAACGATAAATCTTCATTAATTCTTCTTGAAAAACGTTGAAATTAACCGCTAAAAGTCTCAAACAACAAGTTGGCAAACGGCTAAGACAGTACTACTGCAAGTATTACTATTACAAGAAAAACGACTAAGTTCCTACGCCATACAATAAACAACCTTCGCCCTCCACTTATAACCTTTACCACCAACAACGACCTCCGACCTCACCTTCTACATTAAACTTTTATCCTACTTTACTCTTTCTCACTCCCCACGCCACGCCGATCGTCAAGTTCGCTGCTCCAAGCGAAAATACTAAGCCGCGCTAAGAAATTCACGTTATGTGACCTCTCGCCAAGTTGACAAGTTCCCACACAACTTCACGCCAAAACACCAAGCCCCTACGCCTAAAATTACCAAGTTTTTCATCTTACACGCCTGTTAAGATGTCTGCCCCAGGACTCAGTTTAAGGCTATTAACAACCTCATCAGGAAAGAAGTAATCGAAGCGTTCCAAACTGTTTTTACTAAGTTTTACAACGAATAACTCTAGACTACGGACGTTAATGAGACCGTTTATAAAGCTTACTTAACCAATTACATTGGATAATATATCCTTGAGTTTGACGCTGGTAAAAAGTTTAGTTGCGGCGTTAACGCTTTCTAAGACTTTCTCGAGTTTTTTAACTATTAGATATCAGATATATGAAAGACGATTTAACGTTACGTTATGGTTAAGTTGAAAATATAAATTAAAAGGCGTGGAATTTACATACTAGATAGAGCTTTAAAGGGAATCGCAAAAACCTTTTTTAAGTTAGCCCAACTTAAAAAATATCTATAGAACCCTTAAGTAAAGGGTAAAGCCGTTAAAAAACCTTAAAGTCCTTATATACGATTAAAAAGACCTCCCTTTTACCCTAAGTTAAATTAAGCCTTATTACGCGTTAACGATAAAAAAAATCTATTAACCTATTCAGCGGTTTAGTACCACTACGTGACAGCGTAGAGTACACCCTTAACGGCGGAAAAGCACGCGAAGCATGGGCTGCAAATGCGGTTAGAGGTATCGACGTTAGCTCTTTATATCAGTTAATTAAATAAAATCATCAAGTCTCTCAAAACCTATAAGGACCTATCGACCCTTAATACTATAATCGGCAAACACCTTAAAAACCCTCCCCCTTTAAACTTGTCTACGCACGTAAACCAACCAAAAATCCTATTATAAAAATTTACCTGTCGGGTTGAACAAATGGTAATTACATTTAACACTGTATTTAGAAATCTCCAAAATTTAAACCGCTAAAAACACTAACTAATTTAAGGATAACTATTATGACCTTTCCCTAAAACCTATTGAAACTGTTAATATTAACTACAAATTAATAAATAATTTGGCTAAAATATGTAATAACATAGAAAAGTATGACAGAAAGCTTGATAATCTTTTTGATATTGAAATAATACCCTTTTTAAAATATTTGTAAGTAAATAGAAGTCCTACCTTTTAATTTTTACTCATTATTTTTTTTAAATCCTTATAGGTTACGCCAAAGACTATTACTTAACTTTTTGAACGAACGTCACCACGTTTCGGGAAATTGAAGATGGTATAAAGGGTTACTTTAAATACTATGTCCACTTCGTGTAATATTATATGAATTAGGTTATTACGCGGTAAATTATAATAATAACAAAGAAAAAAAGGAAATATTATTAACAAATGTTTTTAATTGAATATTTAACAGGTTGATAATGAATTAAAAATAATATGAAAGGCCTACGTTAGCGAAGCCACACTTTCTGAGCAGGGACTGGTAGCAGTTACGGGTATTAACAAGTTTAAATACGCTTTATAACGCCTAAATACCACCTGCAAAGGCTTTTTTAGTTAGTTGAGTTCCTCGTTTGCCAGCGTAATAGCATGTATATCAAACTCATTCGAAATATATTTCTAAGTCTGTCAATTCTTTTAATATGGATAAGGAATACCTTACGGTAATTAATTAAGTTAACTGTAAGTACCAGCGTTTACAACGCTTAAGGTTAAGCTTATCGACCTCGACTTCGGATTAAAGGTAATATCTACGTTAAAGCCAATAGGATTTAGATGGACCTGTTAACCGTAAGCACTATCGTCGTGATAGTGGTAAAGGATATTAGATTTATGGTAAAGCTAGCTATTAGTTAACTTGTTACCCCTCCGCCCAATGTAATAATAGGAAAGTAAAGTATTACGTTTCATAACTTGCTATTTCGAAATAAGATTATTTGGATTAAGTCGTAAATACTAAAGGCGATAAGTTAATTAACGTCGCCAACGCTTTTAAGCAAGTCAATTGGTATAAAGATACTGATTTTAATACGGCGGTCTAATAACTAGCCGACTATACATTTTTATATTATTTAATTGGTAAAAACTCTTACTTTTACCTTAACTATACCTTTAACACCTTATACACTTTTAACCATCGTAATCGTTACGCGAATTACACATTTTAAGGTATTATGCTAGATGTTAAGGCGGTAAGTTACTTAATAAAAGGCTATTCTTCATATTTGACATTATGAAAGGAAATCATTACAATTATAGAGATTAATCTTTATGATATTGGTAAATCTAAAGTTAACTTTAGCCTAAGCGAATAACTATCGTTACTAAAGATAACAGTAATTAAGACTATTATAAAATCAATTACGGTTTACTTCCCTAAATCCCCTACCTTTTTCCCACTTTACTTCAAATATATGATAACTTTCGGAATTAACGTCAAAGTTAATATAAACGAACTAGTCAAAAACAGTTAACGGTTTTTACTTGCCTTTAAATAGGGGCACTTACAGTTTTATTTTTAAGTCCGAAAATAGTGGTATGAAACCTAACGAAGTTATAAATACGTTAATTATATCTTCGTTTTAATTATTTAACTGTTAACCAACTATATAAAGTCCTAAAATTCGTAAGGTATAACGATATAAAATACTTTGCCTTCGAAGCTATTAAAACTATATCACTATTATTAAACGTATACTTAAGCCCTTAGGTAATTCAAGTTTATATTAAAAAACGATAAAAACTTCAATTATGGGATCCTTGTTAATATTTTTTATTTAAATAATAAACCTGTTCTTTACGTTATTTACTCCGTTACCTATTTTTATAAGGCTAAGTTTTCAAATTCCCTTTCAGCAAAAGATACATAAGAAATACTAAAGATGCTGTGGATTAATACGTACTTAAGCCTACCTAACGTTGTCGTTTATAATACCAGTACTAACTTTACAGCGGTAAAGTTTTAAAAAGATATTAAAATAATAGGTATTTGATATTAATAGGTACCCATAAAAGCCTATTAAAGCATTAAAAAGGTTAAAAGGGTATACGCCCTACTTCTCCGAGCCTACAATATCCTTATAACAAAGATTAAAAGTTTTACGAATTTAAAGGCACGCTTACAAATAGCAATGAAAGGCTTGAATAATACCGTAGGCCTTAACGGCTTAATGTCAACGCTTTCAGTCTTTGTAGCGTACCCACTTTTAAAGAGTAAATTTCCGCTCTCGGTAAGTAATTAAAAACGTGCTACGGCCTATAACAAAGCTTTAAAAGGATTGCGAAGGTAATCGGCACGTCGCTAGGTTAATAACGCCTTTAACACGAGAAATAGGATTATAATAATCAACGTGTTTGCTTTGCTATTATAAAGTAAAGTCCTCATATAACGGAAGCCAGGTAAATTGGAGAGGCTGTATAAGATATTAAGTATCGTAAATTTTAAAGTAGTTATTAAAACTGCTTACGGTTTTATATCCTTTCGAATTACTTAAGTTTGAACTTATATTAAGTCTATTAACGATAAAAATCCTTAAGTTAAACGACCGAGTTAATACAAATCTCCCCTTTTTATTATCGATAAGCTAATAGAACGCCGTCAGCACGGACAACCCCCGAAAAAAGAAAATTTTAAAGAGGAGGAATATATACAGGGTCTTATCTATAATATCATTTGGGTAAATAGAAAAAAGAAGGATAACGAATATTTAATAGCAAGACTTAGGGTATAAGGTATTATTGAGATTTCCGGTAAACCTTTTTTAAAAAAAAACGACAAGGTCGAAATTAACAGCCTACTAATTCGAGGTATAGTATAATTTATGCCGAAAACTAACTTGAACTTTTAAGACTTAAACGTTAAGATTTTTAAATCGAAAATTATTTACGAGGTTGAAAATAAAATTACAAGGCGGTTTTATAAGAAAATTACGACTAATAGTTGAAAAATACGGTGATAAAAGCAAAGATTAAATCCTTACATAATCGTTAATGATTGAAAAGATTATTTAACGTTGGGTGGTTACCGTAATAATAAGTTTGCTAAATAGTACTAAAGGTAAATTTATACTTAATGGTCATCATATTATATAAACTTACATATAATTAATAACGGATTTACAACGGATTGTATTACTAAAGTTACTATAGTAAATCCGTATTATATAACTTTTAATTACGGTAATACGTTGTATTAAACCACTATAGGAATTAGTTAAAGTAAACGTTTATTAGTTTTTAACCTACTAATCGAACTTTAAATCCCAACTAACAATAAAGCTTTTAATATACGGTCTATATTTAACTCGATTTTAATAAATTGTTAATCCGTATACTTGGTATTGATACCGGTTTAAACTTTCATTAAAAGGGTTAAGGCACTGTTTTTTCTATAATTAACAAAACTAATAAGGCTAAGATTTAACGGTACTTAGAATAGCATGTACGGGGTAATTATATTATTATTTTATACTAACTGAAAGACTTATACGATTTATTTATTACGGTATAAATACAAATACCAACGAATAAAGATTTTAATCGATTAAATAAAAACGTTAAAATAATGAATATGGAATCTAGACCGCGGAATGAATCTAGTGTTAATTGACTTTTTAAAAGCTAATTTGATATTCTTTACAGACAAGTTATTTACAAACAACACAAACTTATTTTTATAAATCGATTTTTTAATGAATTTTGTTAATGAAAATATACAGGAAAACTAGTTTAATATCACCAGCAACTTAATATACTTTACTTCCGTTAAATATAAAAGGATTATACGAAATATGTTAACTTCGAAGGTCTACGAAATAATAGTAGGCTTTAATATAGGTATAACATTATAGGAGACCCTTAACTATATTATTAGGTAGCTACGGATTTCTCCTATTTTGGTAATAATTTGTACTAATTTAAAAGCCTTTTCGAATACCTTTCAAAAATCGAACTCACTAGTAAAAAGTGCCTAATAATAGATATAATAACACTTCGCGAAACTTACAAAGGGAGGGAGATCGAAGAGTTCCGATAAATCGATGGCAAAGATAACCCTACTAATATTATAACGAAAGCATCGTCAAATAAGGCCTTAGAAAGGTTTGTGGATAGTAATAGGCTAACTATACGAATCTAGGGTTACGTAGATAAGCCGCCCGGAAATTACAAGTTATGTAATGACGGATAAGAGTGTGTTAGTAAACTAGATAACTATTAAGAGATTGATGATGGTAATTTCTTTGAGTAGTATGGTTAAAGTAAAGGAGTGTAAAAATCTGTGACGAAAAAACTTTTTATAGGAGTTAATAAACTCGAACCTCGGAGCGGTGGAGAAATTAAGGTCAAATGGAGTCAATTTGCATGCAATTGGGTGTAATGCAGTATGGAAGTTAATTGGAATTGACATGGGGTATAAGACCGCTATTTAGCGCTAACCGGAAAAGATTAGTCAGCTATACTGGCGTGCGCGCACACAAACTAAAAAGCTGCCAGTGTTGGAATAGTATTACATTCAGTGCAGTAGGTCGACTTTACTATCAGTAAAATTGACTATACTGTAAGTGTATTGCTTTGTGCGAACTTACCGCATTGGGTGTAAGTCGAGTATAGTACGCTGCCCACTTCAAACTAGGGTACGAGCCAAGCAATTGACCATACAAATTACAGAGCAGACCGGCTAGTGGTCTACCAAACCTAGAACAATACATCCACCATCTAACTACTGAAATACTACTGTTACTTCGACCAATCGAATCGACAACATTGCAATATCTAAGGCCTACCAACAAAAATTACTTAAATACTAAGTTTTTCGTTTATAAGTTATACAACTTGTAGGTTATCGGAGTGTATAGGGGTGGCGGGTATAAAGCCCACCCCACTTCGAGTATTCACTTTCCGTTGTGTAACGCGCTGAACTCTTATAGCCTTTTTGGTAGCAACCACCTAGGTTTACACGCCTTTTACCCGTTCGTTAACACTTAAGAAACGGCTTACGAGAAACTTAACTTACTCCAGTCTTAAGTATCGAACATTAAACACACCTTAGATAGTTCCTTAATAGCCTTATTTATATCAAGGGTTAAATTGAGATGCGTTAGGAATAACCAAAACTACGACCCGTGGCACCCATGGAATGAAGGCGGTATCGAATACCAGTATTTAAACGTTTATCAATAGCTTTTTCGCATTTGTATAAATTACTTACCTTCGGTTTACTAATATAATTTCCTCGGATCATACGCTATACTGTAAACGCATTTAAATCATTTTTACTTACGAGTCCCTTTGGTATATATTTTAATAGCCTTTAAGGCAGAGAACTCTACCCTCATTGATAGGGATTAAGCAGTTCTCGAGTAAAGCTCATTTACGTTTCTAATAGCCTTATCGACCTTTGTAACCAATTTAAGATTTATTATGTAAGATAAAGGTAAATATGGGTGAAATTCATTAAAATTAGGCTTTATTGTAATACCGATATTTTAATACTAATAGGGTTGTAAGAAAGGGGTCAAAGGTTAAAGGGAAAAAAAAAAATTAAAAAAACGGAAATTTACGGATTACTTATAGAGGGGAGGGCATTGGAGCGCCTTTCACGTGGCGTAAAAATCGTTTAGCCTAGCACCTTCCTTAAAATACTACGACGTTTGGGACGGCTCCGGAGTGGTGTACTTTCCTTCCTTTGTACCTTCCGCACTTTACGCACCGCCGTATAGGAAGGAAGGAAGGGGTAGAGAGGGTTTTCGAGGTATTTTGGGGGGTAATGTTACAGGTTAATACCTGGCTAGTATTACTAGGGATCCAACCCTAGTAATTTTACGCGCTTTTAAGATGCTTTGGAGTAGGGAGGAAGCTATATGAGAATACGCTCCCATACGTTATGTAACTGGGTTGCACCATCTTTCCAGCTTTTGAGCAGCTCCCTAACAGTGACTTCTCATTTTTATTTTATTATCGAGGTTTATAGACAGATTCCGACCACTTTGAGTGACAGCCTTGGCCTCAGTCCTATTATATTATAATAGGGTGTTAACAAAATCGAAACGCGCAGGGATGCGTTGGGGCCCGTATATAGGTATAGGCGCATATATATATATAAGAGTAGGAACCCGTTATCGTAAAAATTTATAATCAGATGATCCTTATACGAAAAATACTCCAAACTTTAAGTTTTAATATACAAAAGGGGCCTCTTATTTAACTTACCCCCAATTTTAAATATTTCTATTAATAATAAATCGTGTATATACTAGTAAGTACCTAGACCTCTTATATTTATATTATTTGTGTTTTGAAACCAGGAGTTCTACCCCGTCGCATTCTAGAAGCCTATATTAACGTAATTAAAAGTTTTTTTTCGCGTAAAAACAGGTTCGTATGTACGACGCGTTACCGAGCCCATTTTCCTACCCTTTTGCATTATCTCACCACTTTTATACAGGTTATGCGCGCCCGTTTTTATACTTTTTTCCTTCCCCCCTTTTTCTCTATTCTTTGCCCTGTAGTTATCCCAACCCTCCCTTTGTAACTACGTAGGGTACGGCCTTACAAAGGCTATATACAATTACTTTTAACTAAGGCATCCGATGGTATATACGTTAGGAGAAGGGAATTAGGCGTTTGATCCCGTTTCCGAACTTTATCCTTCCCCACGGATAGGAATGCGGTTTTAGGGCCACAGCCATAAAAGCTCTAATATCAGCGGTGATAGAATTGTTAAATAAATAGGTTGTCAGTTTTATATTATATATAAGGTGAAGCCGGTGGGTTTAAAACTTCAATATCGTTGGCGGGCGTTAAATGCGGCTTATATGAGCTACAATTATTGAGTTTCCTTTTACTTTTGACAACCAATTCGTAATATATATAAATACCCGGAAATTTGAAAGGTTTATAAGAACCATATACACATAGGTTTTACTTAACTGTTTATTTAAGGGTTTCTTAAGCAATCGTATCTTTAGTTTCCAAACCTTAACGGAGGCCGGATAATATATTAAATAGGAAATGTCCTATTTCTCGTTATATTGGAGGTATCGTCTATTAATGTTTTGTAATCGAAATCGTTGGTAATAGGACGCAAAATCTCGGTACTTGTACTTTATAGCTAAAAACTGGTATAGGAAAAGTTATAGGATTGGTGGCAAAGGTGAAACGAAGTTAGTTTACTTTAGCTTTTAGTACTTTGGGCTGGTCTTAGTCAAATACGTAAAGCTCTATCTCCTATATTATTAGGAAAAATTCTTTTCCTATCGGCTATACCATTTTAATTCAAACGCTTTAAGGCGTATTTTTAAAGAGGACTTTACTTCGCTTGCGAAAGGCCTATTATATTTATTTTAAAGTAAAGTAAACCCAACGTTAATATTCGCCAACTTATCCACGATTTTATTTCCATCAATACCTTTATACCCTAGGTATTATCGTATTATAATCCGGTTCATATAAGATTTAACTACCTTATTGAATTCCCTAAAGGCTTATTATAATGAAATGGTCAGATTTCCCTTCAAACCTTATATTACGAAAATATGATCGACGTATATTGTAATTTTACCGATAGTAATACGAATTGTAACCTCTACGCTGTAGAAAGTATTTATAACCTTTGCTTCGAAGATGTATATAGTATAATCAAGCCCCCCAGATTCTTTTGTAATTGTATGGCTATTCCGGAAAACTATAAATTCATATACAACGTGTTTTTACTTTTGAAATATTCATTCGAAGTCGTTTATAAATACTATAATATGATCATTATTTAAGTTGAAGTATGATATGTTAAACGTAATAAATACGTTTTCATTCGTAAATCTGTTCGTAAGGTATTTAAGGGATCCGGTTATATATCGGGGGTCTAATAATATAAATCGAAGGAAACTAGGGAATTCCTTCTTAACCTCGAAAATCATAGGACGAAACTTACCCGCCGGGCGTCCTCAGCTTATATAGGGGGTTACCTTTAGGCCATCAAGAACGTTATAACTCTTTTATACCACTTGTAACTTAGCGGGACATTTTAAGCCTTTTATGGTAGGGTAGGCGATCTAAACTTTACCCCGGGGATCGGTTGGTAAGTGTAACGGCTTTAAAGATCGAGTCTTATTACCTGCTTTTATAAACCGTAAGGTAAAGGGGTATTAAAAGTTAAGGGACTTTAAATGGTACGTAAAATAAAGGCGCTATTATTCGAAGGAGACCTTACCAAAGGGTATTTCGAAGTTCTTAAGAGAAATAACGTTAGGAGTGGTTTTTTATAACATAGTAACCGCTTATACTGCGACGACTGAAGGGATTATAATCTAGTTTTAGAAGTTTTTTTACCTACGTTCGTAATACAAGCTTTTAACATAGTAGGTAAATATAGGCACAATTATAACGGTAATGGTAACGGTAATTTTTAATAAATATAATAAAAGACCATATTTTATCCGCAAAAGTACTTTATAATGCTTAGTAACCTTTAAAGCCTTTACTATACGTTTCCTAATGTAGGCTTTTTCTAATAGAGCTTTGCCGAACCAAAACCTTAATCATCGTATACCTAGATACCTGGTATTGAAAAAGGGGTCATTAATTGTGTAAACTGGTCCTGACTCCGTTTATACGTATGTGTTTTCCTGTATTACAATATCTGAAATCTTTTAACGTCTGATAATACATAATAATTCGGACTTTTTCGGTATGAATATAAGTTTTTTTAACCGCCTACTAATTAGCTTCGCTCATTTTAATTTCAAATCCTTTAACGTTTCGTTTTTAAGAATTGGATACCCTATAAAAAAAAGTACGTCGTTAATATACATAAAAATACGCTTTGGGTATAATCCAGCTAAATCCGCTATGTAAATTATATATAAAACTTAGAAATGGGAAAACCTTATAGGGTTTCGTAATTAAAATTTAAAAACCCGTAGTTTCCGTTTAATATTAGAGTTATACTACCTTATTAATACCGAATTCTTCAAGAAAGATAAGTAAACTCCGGTAAAACTCTAAGTGTTTTATCTTTAAAATTAGGCGATTATATATTAAACTATAGAAAACCTATCATATATCCTATAATAAAATCGATATAACTTCCTCTTCGAGAAAAGCAAAGTTAATATGGTATATATAAAACGTAACCAAATTTAACGCAAACCTTTTTGCTATTTATCTCCTATATTAGGGGCTAATAAAGTCTAATACAATAAATAATTATAATATCCTCTATGCTACGATACGTTTTGGCCTTTTAAAGTAAACCGGTATTAATACTATAAGACTCCACAACCATATGTTAAATAGGTTACGGTCTTTAAATTTTATTATTATAAATACTTTAGATTGCCGCCACGTTTGTAAGAAAACGTTTAGGTATAAATACTCATTGCAAAAGATGTATAAAGACCTAATGATTGTATTCTAACACGCTTTAAGGAAGCGAACTGTAATATCATCCGGCCTTATAAAAGTATTTCAAACTCCTATAATATTATAGCGGACTTTTTCTCAAGATATTAAAACTTTGGGGAAAATATACTCGGCCCTTATTCAGGTATCCAAAGGGTTGTTTAGAATATTTTTGTCGAGGGAAAATCTATAAAGGATATCGTTTCATAATACCCGGGTTTATTAAAAGGAGTCGAAGATAAAACGATTTTCGGATTGAATTAAAGAAACTCAAAATAACGAGGGGGATTTATACCAGCTAATAATACCGTAAACTTTTGTTGGGTTTGTAACGTAATCGAATTTGGGTTTTTGAAGGCTGGCTTTAGCCCGTTACACCTTTGCGAAGGAATTACGACGTTCTATAAACCTCGTATTACGCGGACATACCGCGTTCGTTCGCCTAATATAAAGATGAAGCCAATTCTATTTAAAGGTTTAATTTTTTATAGATTTAACTTGCGTCGAGATGGGCTCATTTACGGTATATAAGACGTTATTAAACATCTGAGTAAATACCTTCGCCTATTTATATATAGATGCGGCGTTTTTGATATCCTTGGCTGGTGGTAAAAACTTAATGCCAGTAATAATTAAGTTCCCAAACCTAAAAAGCTGGTTTTCGAAACTTTGATACGCAGGATGGCGGGGGTATCAAATTTCCGTATCGAAAAAGTTGTAAGTAATACTTTACAATTAGATTCGTTATCTAGGTTGGGTCGTATAACTATTACCACCTTAAAAATATGTTTAAAGGTAATGTTTAGGACGTAGCTTAACTGGTTGATAGGGACTTTTTCCTTTCCGTAAAAAAAATACATATTATAAAAGCCTAGTAATTTAAGATACGCCCTTTTCGAACGTTTCTGAAGGTATATTTTACCCGGTTATACATGAGGTTAAAGTCCTCGCCAACTATATTTTAGGTTTCTAATAATTAAGTATGAATTTTCTTTAACACTTTAATAAAAAAATAGTTCCGACATGTATTAATCATATCCTATCCGTGAACCTATAATTATAAAAAGTCTCTTCCGGGGTTCAGGCGCGTTTAAATAGTAAGAAAGGCCGTCTTTTGTTTAACGTAGAAAAGGACCCAAAAACGTATTATTAAAAGTAATTTTCGCTAGATTTCTTGGATAAAATCGTTTTCGCCCCAGTTATGTACCGGGGAAATAGGTCGTACACCAGGTAAAATTATATCAAGCTATAACCGTTATCTCTTTTATTATACCATGATTTTTATACCTTAATAATATCCACGCCCTCATTCGGGTAACTCATAAGTAAAACCTAGTACACAGCCGCTAATTTTCCTACGTTTACCTATATAATCGTAAGTTCCGTGTTTAATTTCGGCATTCAGTAAGGTTTAATAACTTCAGGTATAATTGCTGAAGGCGTATTTAGCATTTTGTAATATTAGTTTTAGTTAATCCTGTAAGGGTAATAAAGTCTCTATTTGTTCTTTAATTTCCGCTCAGGGGAGTAATAGGTATAACCTATTAACTATAGTAACGTTGAAAAAATTGAGGAAATCGGCCTCTGTTATAAAGGTAGCCGATTTTAATATAAAAGAGCCGCCTTTGTATGCGGTCCTACCCCTATTCGATGGGTTAGTTTAGGCTTTTATTCATAATGGCTTTTACTTCTTAACGATATCCTTAATAACCTTGAAGGTTTTAAGACCAAAAAGGCTAGATCAAACTTTGTTATCAGCTTATTAGCCAGCTGTAGGCCGAATTTCCTAGGTGTAGTAAAAGTCGTACGTACCTTCGGGGGGCTAGTGAATATGGTTCCCGAAAAGGGGTATTTACGTATTATACCCATACTAATTAGTACGTTCGCATGATCGTTAAGAATTGTATCGCGTATAGGTAATATAGGGCGGACCAAATCCTTTTTAATGAAGTACTACTGTTGGAATAGCAGTCAAATGCAATACAGTCAAGTTAACTTTACTTGCAGTAAGGTTGATTGTACGTACTGCAAATTGACTGTAGTTTGTGGGACTGCACTGCAAGTGCAGTGCAGTAGGTGCCCACTTCAAAGTAGGGAACAGGCCAAAGCATTTGGCCATACAAATTAGTGTGCAGACCGGCTAGGGGTCTGCCAAACTCAGAATTTACACATATCAATTAACAATATCAATGCAGCACCAGTTACTTCGACCACAGTAATTCGAATCGACTACGTTGCAACGATAAAGGCCTACCAACACTGATCAGTGCTTATTAGATTAAGCACAGATTGGCTAAGTAAAAGAAGAAGCTGCTTTCCGGTTACGCTTTGTAATTGCGTAAGGTAAAGGGAAGATTTTTTCGAAGGATCCTGAGGCTACGTTTGCTGTTTACAGGTAGCTAAAAGGAAGACTTTCAAATTCGTCTGCTTTTTACAGGTACTTAAAAGTGGCAACGGTATTGCTATTATCGAAAACACTAAGAAACCTTAACTGGACTAGTCTTAAAGAAAAAGCGTTGCGATGAACCATTTGTAGGTCTCTAAGCCAGTAAGTTGGCAAACGGCTAAGTTAGTACTACTGCGAGTGCTACTACTATAAGAAAAACGACTAGGTTCTTACGCCAAATAACCTATAACATTAACAACTTTCGACCTTACCTCTTATACCAAACCTTTGCCTTACTTTACTTTTTACTCCCCTATGCCAAGTTAATCGTTAAGTTTGTTACTTGGAGCTGAAACACGAAGAATCGCTAAGTCGCATAAAGAAAGCCACTTTACGTGACCTCACGCCAAAACACCAAGTCTCATATGTCTAAGATTAACAAGTCCCTCTCCCTACATGCCCTATGCATCCTATATAAGCCAGAACGTTAAGATAGCTACTGCTAACGCTTAATTTAAAACTATTAATAACTCTGTTAAGAACGAAGTAATTAGAATTTTTGGTGACACCTTTACAAAACATTACGATAAAGAACTTTAGTTTACCGATACCATTAAAAACTTAACCCCTGAGCACCTTACTAATTTCGTCGGCTATTTTATTCTCGACGTTGATTATAACGATTAAGATATAAGCGTTAAAGCCTTTTTCGATTACATTGATTTTTTTTAGGGATTAAACCCTCATTATATAGAAAAAGACCGAGAAGTTAGTAAAGTTAAAGTTAAGGGCGGACCTGCGCAAACGAGGGATTTCACGACCTTTAAAGGTCGGCAAAAACGGTAACCTTGTCAATATACTTTATAAGTACGCCACGGATGAAAAAACATAATAAACTCAAAAAGATAAGAGAAAATGGATTGCTAGCGACAGTAACCCTTGAATTTCATATACACTTTCTTAAGGACCTGCCCAAACTTAAATAAGTGGACGTAAAAATCGGTTGACTTATACTTTATAAGCCTTTAAATTTATTAATTAATTAAGTAGGAACCTCGAAGGACCCCTTAATACTAAAAGGATTATCGTTAAGTTTCCTGCGACAGAAACCTTTGGGTCCATTTTCTCTAAGCTTTTTAACACATCCAGTTTTGGTAATAATATCAAGGAAGGACCGGTTTTATACGCGAACCTACTGTAGATACAATTACTGACTTTTTCTTTCTAAACTTAGCCAAAGGTCATTATACTGTCCACTAATATTAACAATAACTTTAGTCTTTTCCCCAGTTAAAAGATATGAAAGATCCCTATGACCAGTATATTAACTTTTCCCCTTGATGCGTTTCTATGGTAGATACGGATTGTACGGCAATTACTACATTCTCTAAAATTTAGAAAAGAAAGGAGAAGTATAACGGTAAGCTTTATAACCTCCTCGACGTTAAGTTACATCTATTTTTTAAATATCTGCCGCCAAACAAGGGTTGAACTGCCAGGTTTTTACTCGATATTTCCCAACATCCTTACTAGCTAAGCTAAGGATTACTACCTTCGGTACCTTATAAATTTCTCCTTTTTCCGCAAAATCTATAATAGCTCGAAAAGACACTTCGAACACGATATTAATCTTACCCAGTATTACAACAATTGGAATATCATTAAATGGTCTTACATGTTCGATTACAAAAAAGAGTCGGAAAGCGAAATAAACCTTTTCAATCAGATATTTAACAAGCTAATGCTTTGCCAACAAGCAATAGTAAACATGGAAGCTAGTAAAGAAACCTTACTTCAATAGGTTCAGTAAGTAGTTACGGGCTATAAAGAGTTCAAATACGCCCTCTAATGTTTTTATGCTACCTACGAAGGGTTTTTTGGCCAATTGAATTCCTTGCTGACGACCGTAACTGCTCGAGTTTCCGGCTAGATTGGTAAATAATTTTAAGCTCCGGAATTTAGTAACTAAAAAGAAATTCCTTCAAATTCGTATTATATTAATACATGGTACGGAAAGCTCTACTAGTAAGGTTAACGGAAAGTTCAGACTTCTACCTATGGAGGAGGGTATTCCTTCTTTTCAAGATTTTGAAACCGGCTAAATAAGTTTATACCAAGCGTTAAGAGATGTTGGATCTACGGAAAACAAGTCTATTTTTTAACACGTTACACTACCGCCGAACGCGAAGCAGAGAAAATAATGTATTATACACAATTCCCATTTACTTTTAACTTAAACTACATCAAGCAAGTTAAATAATTTAAAAGAATTAAAGATAAAAAGGAGGAAAATAAGCTAAAGGGCATCGGTTAAAACGAAGATACTAGTACTGGTATTAATCCGGAAGCAATGTAATAATTAGCCGACCACGCTTTTTTATACCACCTTATGATTAAAGACCATTATAGCCGCCACGACGATAAAGATACTGACCTTCTATACCTCTTTACTATTCTAAACCGTTACGCGGAGCAAGTCTTTTAAGGTATTATGCCGAACACAGGGATAATACGGTATTTAACCGGAGGCTATTTATAATATATCGTGTTATGAAGGGATATGAATATTGTTATGGAACTTGATAACGCGGATGTTGATAAGGTTAAGGTTGGCTTTAGCTTTGGAAAAAGGACTATTTTTACTGGGATCGAAAACGGTCAAGACTATTGTTAGCCTTATTTTTTTCCATATCTTGGAATCTCCTAACCCCTTTTTCCTTTGCCTAAAAAATATGAAAAACCTCAACATTAACTTTAACGTTTAGACTAACGAACTGATACAAGTTAAAGCCAATAAGAGGTTTCCCCTTAACCTAAAGTAGAAGTATCTTTGGTTTTATTTTTAAAGACCAGAAGTAATAATGTTAAACTTGACGAAGGTGGAACTTCGTTAATTGAATTGTAGGTTTTACTACCCAACAATTAATAGGATTTATAAGGTTTTAAAAGCAATTGGTTACAAAAAGATGGACTTATTAGCACTAAAGATAGTTAAACGCCTTAACTACTGCTGTTAAATATACTTTCAAACCCTTCTAGGGTTTAAATTCACATTAAATGAAAACTAAGACTTTAACTCGGAAATCTTCGTAAATGATTTTTACTTGGACGATAAGCTAATACTATAAATTGTAGACTCTAATACGACTTTTTACAGTGCTAAGTTCCTTAAGACCATTACGGTAAAAGAAATATAGAAGATATTACGTACTTTGTAATTTGACACGTATTTTAGCCTACTAAATGTGTTATTTTACGATACCGGCATTTATTTTACTATGATAAAGTTTTAAGCTAATATAAAATTAATAGGAATTTAGTATAAATAAGTTCCCGGTAAAGTTCATTAGGGTATTAGAAAGTTTAAAAAGGCATATAACCTCTTGTAAAGGGTTTACGATATTCTCATATTGGAAATCGAAAGCTTTACAAATTAAAAAATACGGCTTTAAATAGCGGTAAAAGGTCTTAACAATACTAATAACCCTAACGGATTTATACCAAATTTATTGGTATTTGGGGCTTATCTACATATAACAGCTGAGTCGCTACTCTCGTTAAATACCTAAAAACGTGTTATAACATATATCAAAACCCTAAAGAAATTAAGAAAGTAATTGGCATGCTTCCAGGTTAATAATACTCTTAATATTAGGAATAGACCTTTAACAACAAACGTGCTTTTACTCCCCCTTTAAAGTAAAGTCCTTAAGTGGAACGAACCAAACAAATGGGATAGGCTATATAAAATCTTAAGTATTACCAATTTGAACGTGGTAGTTAAAACTATTAACGGCTTTGTAACTTTCTAAGTTATATAGGTTAATCCGTACTGAAAACTCTTCGGGTTTTTAAGTTTGATAAAAATCCTGACGTTGATAACCTCCGAACCGAATGAATTAGCTAATAAAACCATTTCGAGCCGTTTGTTAATAATCTAATGAAACTTCTGCGATGTGGACGACCACTTAAAAGGAGGATATACACTAAAGAGAAGGACAACAATGGGTACTATAAGCCCGTTAAGGTATATATAATTGCGTAGGTGTTTTTAAAAGGAAAAGTTTAATGGAAAATTTGCCTTTAGGTTATAGGCTGAAGGCATTATTAATATATTAGACAAAACCTTTAGGGAAAATAACGAAGTGGAAATTAACAGCCTTTTATTACGGAGGATTATACAACTTCTATCGTTAACATAATTTAAAGGTTAAGGCGTTACTATTTTTAAGTCGAGGATAATTTATAAGGTTAAAGATAAAGCCACGGACTGGCCGTACAGAAAGTCACAACTCATCTCTTAAGGATACGGTAATAAAGATAAGGATTAAATCCTTATTTAATCGTCTAGAATCTAAAAGATCAACTAACGTTTAATCGTCGTTATTATAGCAAGTTTAACTATTATTGTAAAGGGTTGGTTCACACTTCATAGCCGGGATATCATATAAGCGTATACGTATTCTGCCACCAATCTTTAAAGGATTATACTGTTGAAGTTGTTAAAAGAACTAAGGGATAAGTTTCTAGCCGGCATGGTAATACTTTGTATCAAGCTTTCATACGGATTGGCCAAAGCAGGCGTCTATTGGTTCCTAATATATCAGGCGCACTTTAAAAATAAGTTCGGTAAAAAGATTTTAACATTTAACCCATTTCTATTCATTACAAAAGGCAAAGACTTTAGTATCGTAGATATGTAAACTAACGATAACCTTTTTCTCAGCGATATTAGGTTTATAACGGCGAAATATCATATTATTGAGAAGTTGGTCCTTTAAAATTGTAAGTTAATCGAAACGTTAGCCGAGAATACATAACTTAATTTAAACGAATAGTTACTCCGTATTTATGGTATTAAAGTTGACAATGGAACTTATATTAGCTTATTTTAAAAGGGGTAAACTATAAGTTTAACTATTATCGACAAGATCGACCAGGCAATATTACAGAGATATTTGGAGTAAAGGGCCCATGCGGTTTACATCGCTACGTTATATCAACTGGAAACATTGTACGATCTTTCCATTGTAATACAGGTATAAAACTTATAAAACGACAACTCAAATAAGTTAAAAAAACGGATTTAGTAGTAAATGGACTATATATATAAAAAAACATAATCTTTGAAAACGGGTTATTTGCCAATAATACTAACCTTATATCGTAAATAGGATTTCTAATAATACTCGTTAACGAGAATGGATTTAAAAGATAATTTACGATTACTGGAAATTTTGTATACTGTATATTTGTCAAGTGTAAACGCATAACCCGGAGTGTATTAACTTCAAACGTTTATGGTATAATGGCAAACTTTCATATTGGTATAGTAACTAATGGCACATTAAAGATTATCACCAAACAGCTAGGACTGCCATCGATACTTATGGTAGTATATACCGACTTCCGAAGCTTTTACGAATGCCTATTAAAACTAGGCACAACTAATAAGAAACACCTGATAATAAACATAATGTCGTTAAGAGAGGTATATGAAGCCCGGGAAATTGATAGATTCCAGTAGATTAACGGAAAAGATAATCCTACCGATTCTATAACTAAGGCTACCCCTAATAGCGCCTTGGAAAGGTTTTTGGATAGCAATACTATAACTATACGAATCGAGGGATACGTGGACCACTCGGAACGTGTTGTAAAGGAATAGGGTTTCCTTAACAAATTAGAAGACCTCCAGGATAATAGTGGCAATAGCAGTAGTTTAAACTACTAGCAAAAGTTACGTAAGTAGTAGCATACCTGATTTGCGCAGGTTTGTGGCGAAAGATCTATGCACTGGATTTGAAAAACGAAAGTCTCAGAAGGGTGGAGTAAAGGAGCCGTAAAGGGCTGTAATTAATATCAATTTCAATATAGATTAATTTGAATTAATAGGAGTCTAGCTTTTTATTGGCTTACGGATTGAGAAGGGATTTCAGAAGTTGCGACTAATTGATGGCAAGCCACTCTGGTGTACAGGCACAAAACCAAAAAGTCGCCAGTGTTGAAATAGCAATTAAATGCAATACAATCAAGTCAACTTTACTTACGGTAAAGTTGATTATACGTATTGCAAATTGACTGTAGTTTGTAGGACTGCACTACAAGTATACTGCAGTAGGTGCCCACTTCAAAGTAGGGTACATTCTAAAGCGTTTATCCATACAAATTAGTATGCAGACCGGCTAGCAATCTGCCAAACTTATAACTTACACATATCAATCAACAATATCAACGCAGCACCAGTTACTTCGACTCCAGTAATTCGAATCGACTACGTTGCAACGATAAAGACCTACCAACAACTACCGTATATTAATGTAAAAGGGTTTTCCCTTTCGGCCTTTTTTAACTAAGCGTTTGTGTTTTGTTAGACTCGGTGGTGGTTACCTCTTTAGCTAGTATTTTAGTAACCACTTTCGTATTATACTGGACTCGTTTAACGGATTTGGTTTCTTTTTAACGGTATTTCGAAACACGAATATATTTACCGCCCTTCTATTTTCAAACCGCCGGGTAACCTTCGTGGGCAAATAGGTAGAGGTTATGGCAATTGTGGCGTTAGCGTAATGTTATACAAAGCCCGAAAGCGTAATTCCTAGCTGATACCACGTAATTAAGGTAGCGTATAAAACGAATATAATGTGTATTAATACAATATTATAGATACCTTTTTTCGTAAAATTGTAATTAATAAAGTTTATCAATTCCCTTCAATTGTTTGTTAATACCGAAAAATCGAAAAGACCAAACGGAACGCAGAAAAAAAATAATCCGGGTAATAAAGCTCGTATTAACGTCTCAGCCGTATACCGATAGGTATACATCGATCGGTGCGATCTTATATTAAAGCAGGATTTCATCTTTTATCACTTTAAGGACCTAGATTAGGGTTTTTTTTAAAAAAAAAGAAAAGTAGATAATACGTGGTATCCCTTTTTCTGCATACGTGTATTAGGACGAATAGAGCGTGTTGGAGGTTTTTTTTGAATAGATAAAGTAAAGCCGGTAGGATATTTTCGGAAAGGGGTTTATTTCTAATATCTATGTTAGCGTAACAAATTGCGTACCCCGTAAAGGTTTTTTTTACCTAATTTATAAAAGCTAAATCTAATTATACTTGTTTAATAAGTACGTATCAGAGGAAAAACCTATTTATGTTACACTTTAAACCCTTAAGAAACCTAATAAGGACTCATAGATTTTCCTTTTCTACCGCCCTTTATAAAGTAAAACGTTACTTATGGTGGAATTTCAGAATATCACGAACAGGGGTTTATTAGCCCTTAATATATATTAGGATCTTTTATAACATAATGAGGACTGGAGTTCCATCGCGCCCAGACACCGTAACCTATATTAGCGACGCAAAACGCTTTATACCTTTCTTTCTTGGGTTTGTAGGTAATATTGAAGTAATCGAATACGTGCTGAAGGAAGGTAATAGTAAATAGGTGACCCTTCAAAGGGATTTTTGTATCTATTAGTCTTGGGTAATATAAGGTAAAGGCTTATATTTCGTTTCCGACTCGCTCATTCATATCATATAGTACCCGTTTATAAGGAAATTAGTAACGTGCGTCGCGATACGTAATATTAGCACACCGTATTTTGTAAATCTGAGCTTGTCAAAACGTATAAAGAAAGCGTTAATAGTCTATTCGTAGGCCTTATACATGGATTTACGAACTTTGAAGTTACGTTTTTATACATCGAGGGCCCTATATAGGGACCCAGCGTTAAAGCTTTAGGTGCGATACATAATTACGTCCTTTTCTACCGGAGGCGGACCATTTACCTAACGCTTTTTGTTAGGCCCTTCAATACTTTGCAAAAGTTGGGCAGCCTTTGCAAGCACGCTAATAACGCTCGTGGTCGGTCGGACTCCTCTAGCATTGGCTATAAAGGGAGCTACTATGTAAACTTTCGTTTCAATGTTAATGAATCGTATGTATGTCTGGTAGCAGCATTGAAAAAAGTGGGGGCTGCTCATGAATGTGTCGGGAAGAATATTGATTTTTAGCTGTTTATCGCTTTTGAAACGTTATATTAGAAATGAAACTAGTAAATTTAAACTTCTTGAGTAACAAATTTAAATATTCGGTGTTATATAAGGTGAATAGAGTAGTCTTAATGGGGTGAAAGAGGAAATATAGTGTTTTTGTAAAGGATTAAATGGTTGAGTGTTTCGAATACTATGTCTAGCATTCGCGAAATGTGCCGGAACGTTTCGAAATATGCTTTAGGCGTGTGGTAGGTATTTGGTAAACGCCACGGATATTATATTTTGGCCGTTCTCAAAGTTTGTAAGCGGTTTAGATGCTGTGTTGGACGCTTTTTAGGATTGTTAAAGAGTCGCAAAATTTGGTTTAGGCGGTTTCCAGATCTGCTAGAGCGTTTCGAAAGTTTTTTTTTATTTTTATACATGTTTTAATAACGAGTTTCATATTTTTTTAATGGTTTGTGTAGCCGATAGGTAATGGGACGTTCTTTAAAGAGTGCTCGGATACGTCCAAAGTGTTAACCGAGTTAATGGATAACATAAAGTGATTTTAAGTAATTCAAGGGCATTAACTGGGCTTATAGTATCGTGTTAAAATTGTCTTTTTTCAAGTTACTTCGGATTTTACAATTTTTTATGCTTCTAGTTTTAAAATCGTTTCCGTGCACTCCTGTGTTGTTTTTATAAGTCGTAGAATTAAAGCATAGAATAGTTAGAAATATTATTATATTCTGTTATATATATTTAACTTAGGTTCAGTTTTTCTTTCTTAGACGATTTATAGTTGACCAAATCAGTTACCAATCATTATTGGTAATATTTGTTTATACCGTGTACATTACCGTAAATATAAGTCGAAGATTAAATATTGTATATTGAAGATAGATAGATTAAAGAGAAAAAAGGCATATGGAAAGTGTACGCCTTAAATGAAAATCCATAAGCTTTTACTCAGGTAGTGGCACTTGACCATGTACTTTTCCAAACTTCCTTCTGGGTATTGGCACGCTATCATACACTCTGTAAGAATGCACCTTGCAGAATAACACGTTATCATGCACTTTGCAAGAGTACAACTTGCAGCATAGCCGTTTACTAACTATAGAAAGATATAATAATATCCACAATTATCCTTCTATATATAAGGAAACCATTTGTAAATTCTCTAAAAGTTCAATATTCGTACATTATTAGTTGTATTAATATATACGCCTTATATCGTTTTAATAATGGATATATAATCTAGAGTTTTAATACCAAATAAATTCGAAATAACTTATGGAAATTCATTCTCCAGTGAAAGATTGAATTAAAAACCCTCAAAAAGTCTATCAAATAATTCGGTAATTATATAAACCACCATGTCTGTCACAGACTGATACTTGGGCTAGTGGTTATCAGAGATCTATCCCTGGCGGTTACCATGCTCATACAATTCTCTGAAGCCACTTAGGGGTATTCTTTTACACTTATCACGTAACTAGGATACCCCTTTTTTATAACCCGTAGCAACTTCTCGGCAGGAGTTTGTCCCTCCTTTTCTTCATCGATAATTATAAATAGTATCCTATCGCCTTAAGCAACAGCTTTGTTTTAATTCCTTCATATCTACCAATAGATGTTTTTATCAATAATGCCGATTTATCATTACATATTGATTTTTTCATAATAATCTTCAACAAAAATGAATCGTAAAATAAACAGTTTTATATTACTGCCATCCTAATCCAGTAAACTTTTGTCAAGTACAAAAATGTTATAAAAACCGTATCTACTTCAAAACTCTACAGTATAATAATAAGTGTTGGAATAGTGGTCATTGTGGTACAATAGGTCAAATTTACTTACAATAAAGTTGACTATACTGACTACAAGTTGAGTGTATTGTTTGTGGGTCTACTGTATTAGCTGCAGGTCAAGTATAGTATGCACCCACTTTACACTAGGGCACAAGCCAAGCGATTGTCCATACAAATTACTGTGCAGACCGGTTAGCGATCTGCCAAACATAGAATAATACATCCACCACTTGACTATTACAATACTACTGTTACTTGGACCAATCGAATCAACAACGCTACAAATTATAAAGCTTTACCAACACTAATCAGTGCTTATTAAGTTAATCACAGATAAACTAAGTAAAAAAAAGGCTACTTTCTAGTTACGCTTTGTAAAGAACTAAGGTAAAGGAAATATTTTTACGAAAAGCCTCTACGAACTGCCTTGGGTTTCATGGAAGTAAATAAAGAAGACTATTAGGTTGCGTTGGTTTTTACGACAGCTTGGAGGTAATGACAGTATCGTTATCGAAAATACCAAAAAAATCTTCATCAGATACTTCTTGAAGAGCGTTAAAATTAACAGCTAAAAGTTTAAAACGATAAGTTGGAAAATGGCTAAGTTCATACTTTTACAAGTGCTACTGTTACAAAAACAACTAAGTTCTACGACCTACAACTTTCATTCTTAGACTTTTAAAAATAATAAACAAAATTCGACCTTACCCTCTACACCAAACCTTTACCCCTATTTTACTCTTTTCTTTTCATTTACGTTAAGTTACTCGTTAAGATCGCTGCCCTAAGCGAAAACACCGAGAATTACCGAGTCGTGCTAAGAAATCTACGTCACGCAATCCAACGCCAAGTCGCTAAATCTTTACGCGACTTTACGCCAAAACACTAAGGCCCATATCAGTTAAAACATTAAGATGGCTACCATAAACGTTTACTTTAAATCTATTACTAACTCCGCTTAAAAGGAGGTAATTAAAGCCCTCGGAACTATTTTCGTTAACTATTATGATAAAGAATTGTGGATTAGGGATGTCGACAAGTCTTCGAATAAGGTTTACCTGACTAATTACGTTCGCTAGTACATCTTCGACGCGGATTTCGGCAAAGACTACGGAAGTAACGCTCGCGCTTTCCAGGATTTCCGTAAGTTTTTTAATTCCTAGACACTTAACACGTAAAAGATAATATAGCGTACGGTTAAGGCTAAATTAAAAAAGTAGTTTACTTGATAAGGTATTTATATTTTGAAAAAAACCTTACTAGGATTAACGGAAACCTTTTTTAAGTTAGTTTAATAAAAAGATTACATTTAAGATCGTTATCCTTAAGATATTTGTAGGAAAAACAAAGACGTTAACGAACTTTAACACCTTTATACGCGTTTTAAAGGAAATTTTCTTAACCTCTAATTAAGTTAAGCCTCTTTACATACCTACAATAAAAAACTTGTTAATTTACTTGGCAGCTCAGTACCTTTAAGCGACAACACAAAATAAGCTTTTAACAATAGCAAAGTACATAAGGTAACAACTGTTAATACGATAAAAGGTATAAATGTTAATGCTATCGAACGGTTAATTAAGCAAAATCGACAGGCCCCTTGAACCCTATTTTACGGCTAAATCCCCCTTATCCCTTAATCCTTTACTTAGAATCGCCAGATTCTTTAAAGTGAAGTTTCGTATGGTAAATACACCTATATACATTAGCCTACTACAGGTTCTATTATAGGACTTTACCCCTCGGTTTAGGTGACTAAAAATTACCCTTAATATCGAGATTCAGAGGTTTTAAGCCTTAAATTGATAGTAAATACCAACTACTAGGACAACTATCGCGACCTCTCTCCTAAGCCTACTAAAATGATTAATATTAACTAGAAGCTTTTTACGAACTTAGTCAAAATTTGTAATAACGTAAAGAAGTATGATAGAAATCCTTATATACTTTTTGATACGAAAATAATGCTTCTTTTAAACATTTTTAAGTGAATAAAGGTCTCTCCTTCTGGTTTTTACTTATTTTTTACCGGTATTTTTATAGGGTATATCAACAACTATTATATAACTTTTTTGATACGAATAACCTCCTTTCGAAATATTTACGATGGTATGAAGAGTTAATTCGAATACAAAATCCACTTTACGTAATATTATACGGATTGTGTTATTACAAGGTGGACGAAAATAATAGCAAAGACAAAAAAAAGGAGGAAACACCGATAGATATTCTGAATCAAATGCTTGATAAATTAATTTTATACCATTAGGTGATGGGCAAAGCCTACGCTGGCAAATCCACGTTTCGCGAATAGGTACGGGTAGCTGTTACGGGTGGTAGAGAGTTTAAATATATCTTATAACTCCTAAATACCACTTGTAAAGGCTTTTTAGCCAATTGAGGTCCTCGTTTGAAATCGTGATAAAATGTACGTTAAATTCGCTTGGTATTTACCCTTAGGCTAATAACTTTCGCGATATAGATGAAAAATCGCGCAATGATACACTACGTCAATCGTAAGTATAGGTAGTTATAACGTTTAAAATATAGTCTAATAAATTCGAATTAAAATCTATAACCATATTAACGTTAACAAAGGTAATATCAAAGAGAATCTACTAACCGTAGGAAAAATCGTCGTAATAATAGTAAAAGATGTTGAATTTATAATAAGTTTGATTATTGGTTAATTCTTTAAGCTTAGGCTCAATGTAATAAAAAATAAGTAATATATCATATTTAATACCTTATTATCTCTAGATAGAACTATTTGGACTACATCGTAAACTTCAAAGATAAAGAAACCTTTAACTACGATGATTCCCTTAAGCAAATCAAGTAATATAAAGATACTACTCCTAACGCGGCTTAATAACTAGCTTACTACGCTTTCCTATATTGCTTAAATATCGAAAACCCTTACATTTTCCTTAACTAAGCTTCTGACCCCTTATATACCTTTAATCCTCGCGATTGTTACGCGGATTACACGTTTCAAGGTATTATACCAGATATAGGGGTAATAAAGTACAGGATACGAGGCTATTCGTTATACATAGCATTACAAAAATAAAGTACTACTACTACCGAAATTAATCGTTAAAATATTAATAAGGCTACAATTATCTTGAACTTAAACAAATAACTATCTTTGCTAGAGATAAAAGTAGTTGGAACTATTATTAAATCGATTACATTTCATATAATTAAGTCCCCTACCCATTTTCTCCTCTACTTATAGGATATAAAAATCCTTAGCGTTAACTTTAACATTAAAGCCAATAAACTAGTTAAAAACAGTTAGAGTTTTTCCCTTGCTTTTAAGTAAAGGCACCTATAGTTTTATCCTTAATACTCTAAAGCAACGGTATTAAATCTAACGGAATCATAAACAAGTTGATTACATTGGCGCTTTAACTACCCAGCCGTTAACAGGTTATATAAAATCCTAAAGTCTATAGGACATAAATATATGAAATATTTTGCTTTGAAAGCTATCAAAAAGCTTTATTATTATTGTCAAACGTATTCTTAAGCCCCTCGAAGATTTAAGTTTGCATTAAAAGAAGACAAGGACTTTAATTACAATATCTTTATTAACGTGTTTTATTTAAACAATAATCCTCTTTTTCACGTTATTCACCCTGTAACATTTTTCTACGAAACCAAGTTTTTTAAGTGAAAGATTTTGGGAAAAGAGTAGAAGTACTAATATAAGTAAAGAGATACCCAGCTTAATCTGGAACATTGCATTATATTAAAAGATGATAAGAACTTTAATTATAAGATCTTTATTAACGTGTTTTATTTAAATAATAAGCCTGTTTTTCACGTCATTCACTCCAAAACCTTTTTCTATGAAACAAAGTTTTTAAAGTCTTTATTTGAAAAAAACACGTTGGAAATATTCATGATATTATAAATTAACACATATTTAGGTCTATCTAATGTCTTTGTCCACTATGCCGGTATAAATTTTAGGACGATATAGTTTTAGATAAATGCTAAGATAATGGGGATTTAATGTAAATAGGTACTTATAAAAGCCTACTAAAACATTTAAAAGGTCTAAAAGGCATACGCGTTACTTTACCAAACGTACAATATCCTTATGCTAGAGATTAAAAGTTTACAAATTAAAAGATACGCCTATAAGTAACGGTAAAGAGCTTGAATGACACTGTAAGCCTCAATGGCTTAGTGTGAACACTACTAGTCTTTGAAGAATACCCTCATTTAACAATTGAATCTCCTCTATTAACAAGTACCTAGAACAGATTTGTAACTTAAGGCAAGGTATTGAAAGAACTACAGAAGGAATAGACACAGAGTTCAGTAAATATTGCCTTTAATATCAGGAACGACCCTATGATAATCGACGTATTTACTTTGTCGTTGCGAAGTATGGTCTTTCTATAGCGGGAACTGATCAAATAGGATAACATATATAGTACTTTAAGTATTTTCAACTTTAAAGTAGTTGTTAAAATTAATGATGGTCCCGCGACGTTTTATACCACCTTGATTAAAACTGATATTAGGGCGACTAACGTTGAAAACTTTTAAGTCAAACAGATAAGCTAATATAATCTTTCATTACCTATTATCGATAAATTATTGAAACTTTGTTAACGTGTAAAACCACTAAGTAAAGGGACACTAAAGACGAAAAATATATACCGGGTCGTATTTATAATATTACTTGGGTAAAAAAAAAAACTAAAAAACTTAGCGTTGAAACTTTGGATATAAAGCTTTATTAAATCCTTTAGCGAACCTTTTAAAGAAAATAATAAGGTCGAAATTAATAGGCTTCTAATTCAAAAAGTTTTATAATTTGTAGGTAAAGCTAACTTTAACCTTTACGACCCAAATATCCCGATCTTCAAATCGATTATTATATATAAGGTTAAGGGTAAAGCCACGGGGTAGCCACACGAAAATTCACGCTTAATTGATTAAGGATACAATAATGAAAGAAAAACCTGAATCTTTACGTATTCGTTAACGATTTAAGAAATCAAATCACGCTTAATGGTTGCTTTAAAGACAAGTTTGCTAGCCAAAATTAAAGGGAAGTTTATACTTAGTAACTGTAGTATAACATAAATATATACGAGATTAGTAACCGATTTACAACATATCGTATTGCTAGAATTTACACCGGAACTACGTGTTATATACCTTCCGGGGACGATAATACGATATATTAAGCTATTATACGGATTTTCAAAACTAAACGTCTATTAAATTTAAATTATAGTCGTACTTGAAGTTACAGTTACACATAAAATTTCAATATATAACCCGTATTTGCTAATTACGTAAAAAAAGGATTTCATCTTAATAAATATATAGACTAACGATACGTTTTTCGTTGGAACTACTAGCTTTGTATAATTAAAATAACAGACGATTTAAAACTTTAACTTATAGAATTACAAACCGGTTACGATTTTGGCAAAGGGTAATTAACTTAACTTCAACAGATCGTTAATCTGTATGTTTAGTATTAATACTGGCCTCAATTTTC
Source organism: Anisogramma anomala (assembly GCA_038502455.1). NCBI lineage: Eukaryota > Fungi > Ascomycota > Sordariomycetes > Diaporthales > Gnomoniaceae > Anisogramma > Anisogramma anomala. The sequence goes on along the minus strand of JASMMZ010000002.1, from coordinate 33,013,762 downwards.
TCCAAAAGAGTTGGGGTGCTAATTTAGCTACAATTGACAAGATTAACGTGGCTAAGGCTTAATGGTACTTAAAATAACGCGTCCATAACAGTTATATCGTTATCTTATGAAAACCGAAAGCTTTTTACGACCTATTAATTGCGGTATAACCGTAAAACCTAATGAATAAATACTTTAACTGGTTAAATAAAAGGGTTCAATGGAAAATATGAAAACTAAAGTAAGGGATCAATATAATTTTAATACACCTATCAAGGACTAAAATAATTATCTTTATAATCAGGTCTTTCACCAATAGTACAACCCTATCTTTATAAATCGACTTCCCAATAACCCTCGTTAATAATAATGAATAAGAAAACTAATTTAGTATTATCAGTGACTTTATTTACTAAATATTCGTTGAATGTAAGAGTATTAGATATAATGTACTTACTTTAGATGTTTACGGTATAACGATTGGCTTTAATGTAGATATAACATTATGGTAAACCCTCAATGTTATTACTAAGCAACTAAATATTCTCTTTATCCAGGTATTAATTTGTACCGATTTAAAGAGCCTATTTGAATACCTTTTAAAGCTTGAAACCATTAGTAAAAAGAGCGTAATAATCGACTTATTGGTACTTCGTAAAGTATACGAAGGTAGGGAAATCGAAAAGTTTCGATAAATCGATGGGAAGAATAATCTTGCTGATGTTATAACGAGAGCATCGCCAAATGAAGCTCTCAAGAAGTTTGTAGATAGTAATAGACAGACTATACGTATTGAGGGCTACGTTAATAGACTACTTAGCAAGGTCAAGTTACGTGCTAGTAAACAAAGATATACTGGTAAACTTGAAGATTCCTAAGGGAATAACGATAGCGACTTCTTTAAGTAACAATGATGAATTAAAAGCAGCAATAAATTAATTAATCTACGTAGATTATATAAAATTAAAAGGTGGTTTAACTTATATTAGTTAAAATAGCCAGTGGTAGTAGGGGTAATTATAAAGGTATTAATGGCCCATTTAACCTACATTTGTTAATTAAAGTGGCAGACAACTTAACCCACGTGAGTTAAAAAAGTTGATAGCGACAGTAAGCCAGTACACGTAAGTTTGTAGCGAAAGACTTGTACGCAGGAGTTGGTAAAACCGAGATTCAGAGCTGTAGAGTAATTAGAGGTAATTGGAGTTGATTTGTATGCAAAAGTTAATTGGGATTAATGGGGGTTTAGCCAGTTTACAAGGATACAATTCGGCGATAACTGGAAAAGTTTAATCGACCACACAAGCATACGCATATAAAATAAAAAGCGGTTAGTATCGGAATAGTAGTAATTATAGTGTAGTAAGTCAACTTTACCTATAGTAAAGTTAACTATACTAACTGCAAGTTAAGTGTATTGTTTCTAGGTTTATTTTATTAGCTGTAAGTCAAGTATAGTATGCGCCCACTTCATTTAGGGCACGGGTCAAGCAATTGGCTATATAAATTACTGTGCAGATTGGCTAGCGGTCTACCAAACGTAGAACAACACATCCACCACTTGATCATTGTAATACTACTGTTACTTCAACCAATCGAATCGATAACGTTGCAACGTCTAAAGCCCTACCAACAACAAGCTATAATATAGGAATTTCTATATGGAAAGCTCTTAATATCGTCACCAAATAGTTATTTTTTTTACCGATTCTAATTATTATCTGCATAGATTTACTGGGCTTATTTCAAAACCTTTTCCATTTCATAATATTTTATGAAAAACGTTTGATAAACAATGTAATAACTTTTTATAAAGCTTCTGAAGACAGAAAAAATTAAGAAACTTAGTTGGATTAATAGTGAAGATAATCTGATTAATACGATGGCGAAGGTTATATTGAATGAAGCCATTGAAAAGTTTGTAAATAGTAATAAGCTTATTATACGAATTGAAAGTTACGCAAATAAACTATTTAGTAAGGCTAGGACAAGTAACAATAAATAGAAAAAGAAATTAGGAGGTTTTAAAAAACTTAAAATTAATTGAAATATTAAGAATTGGTACGATTAGTGATAATTCAAGCATTTAAGAAGTATGATAATTGTTCTTTTTAGTTACATAGGTTAAATACAATTGGTAATTTTTAGATAATTTAAAAAGCGGGATAGTAACCTTTTTAAATTATGTGGATCAAAGGTTAAAAATAGGTTATATAGGTTAATTAAATAAGGTTATACTAACATACTGATACTGAAATGAAAATTTATCGGTGTTGGGATAGCAGTGAATTGTAGTAGTTGTGAATCAATTATAAAGCAACTAGTTTAATATAGATTATAAGCTAAGATTTGGTTTATACAAATCAAGATGAAAGCTAAGAAACAGCTTAATCATACTTAGTCTTTTCATTTACTATCTAACCTATGTAATACCATTTGTTACATCAACACAATTCGAATTAATAACCGTTGCAACGTCTAAAAGCCTAGCAACAGGTCCGATATTTTACGATTAGAAGTATTCACCAATCAACAAAGGGTGAAAGTACCTGTATGTTAGCAGAATAACGTGGTTTTCAATTGCTACCTTTGGTATAGCCTTACAAGCTGCATGCGAGTGTTGAAATAAACAAAAGGTCAGAATTGGTTAGCGTGGGTACTGAAAGGGAGGCTAGGCCCCCAGGCTTCAATCGTATATGTTGTTCGGGTACCAATTTATTAACGTACACAACTGTTCAGGCTGTCTTTCTCAGCGACTGTACTTGCATGAAGACTTGTTAGTTCTTCTCACTAAGCTTGCCCCCCTGGGCCGCAGCGAGAGCTCCGGCCTTTGCGTCCTTCCCCCATCGACCGGTGAAGAAGTTCGACATGCTGCGAGTTACATTCCTGACATTCTCGGCGACAATGTCGCGTGTGGCCCGCTCGAAAAGCATGTCGATCTCCTCGAGGGTCTTGTCCTTGGTCTCGGGCATGAAGAGCAGCTGGTACAGCCAGCCGACGACGGCAATGCCGCCGTAGAAGCCCAGGGTCAGGCCCGTGCGCGTCATGGCGGCCTGCATGGCAGTGAAGTTGTACGTCACGACGAAGGACGCGAGGAAGAGCAGCGCGTCGCTGGTCACCATGCCCCAGTGGCGCAGGTAGGTCGGGTAGACCTCGGACGGGATGACCCAGGTCAGGCAGGCGTAGCAGCCGAAGAAGCCCATGTACAGCACCAGGCCGAGCAGGTAGCAGGCCTCGGCGGCGCGCGCGTGCGCGGCCAGGTCGATCTGGTACGACGCCCCGATGACGGCCAGGCCGGCGAGGAAGCCCGGCAGCATGGCGTTCGCCCAGAAGCGCCGGCCGAAGCACTCCATGAGGAAGATGGCGGGGATGGTGCCGACGAGCAGCGATCCACCGCCGACCAGCGACATGTAGGTGCTCTGCTGGTCGTCGAGGCCGATCTGGGTCATGAGGACGGACATGTAGTACATGATGGCGTTGACGCCGGTGAGCTGGCCGAGCAGGATCATGATGTTGGCGTAGACCAGGGCTCGTCGGCAGCGGGGCACGGTGAGGAAGTCCAGGAACGGGAAGCGCTTGTTGTGCGCGCCCTCGGCCACGGCGGTCTGCTCGAACTGCACGGAGGCCTTCATGATGAAGAACTCCTCCCTGGAATCGGCGTGCGCGACCCCGCGGATCCGCTTCCAGACCTTGAACGCGTCGAGCGTGCGGCCTTTGAGCATGAGGTACCGGGGCGACTCGGGCAGGAACAGCATGCCAATGAACATGATGGTCGAGAAGACGAGCGAAGAGCCGAGGATGTAGCGCCAGTTGCCGGGGACCTTGAGGAACATGGCTGCGATGGCGTAGCCCAGGACCTCTCCGAGGGCGATGTTGAACTGGTACAGGGAGACCAGATTGCCACGCAGCCTCCGCTCGACAGTCTCGGCGACGTAGACAGGGACGGTGCCGCCCTCGAGACCAACGCCCAGTCCGAGGACCACACGGGCGCCGACAATCATGCCTGGTGATACTACCGTATCAGCACCCGCTCACACGAAGAGAGACCATGGGAAGACCCTGACCAAAGTTCAGCGCACCGGCCTCGAGAGCACCTCCAATGGTGTACAGGATCGTGGATATGATGATTGCGCCCTTGCGACCGTACCACTCATTGGCAGGCCCAAGCAGCAACGCACCCCCGACGGCTCCCAGGGGCATTCCGGAGTTCACCAGAGAGTTTTGGCGGGCGGTCAAGCCAAGATCGTTTGGCTAGCGTTCGGTTCAATTCGGCAGTTTCCCCTGTCCACCCAAAAGGAGCAGCAACTCACGAGGAAAAGGTTGGCACCAGAAATGAGAGACTGGTCGAGTCCGGAGAGAAGACCACCCATGGAGGCGAAGAGGACAATCAACCAGGTGAAATACCTAGGCTCGCTGAACGTCAGTTGGAAGAAGCCAGTCTCCAGGCCTCCTGCCGCCAGGAGCTCAGCCTCCATCCCGTTGATGAAGGCATCGATTTCGTATCCTCCGGCGGCGGCGGCAGCCAGGGCTTGCTGCTCGTTCATGGCTGGGATGCCATCAGCTTTCACAGGGTTTTCAATCTGCGCCTCCTGGAGTTTCCTGCCACGAGTACCGAGGCTGGTCACTGGCGCGACCGGCACGGCCGAAATGTCTTCGCTGGGCATGTTGGTCTCGATGGGGGCAGGCTCCTGTATGCTCCAGCAATGAAACAAATCCACGAGTGTGGTAAAGGGCTTTGGTATAGTAGCAGCATGCTTTTGAACCCACACGAAGGAGGAGTGTGGTGACATAATAAGTGAACAGCTTGTCAGACATGATTGTCTTCGCCACATACTCCGGATGCCTTGGTCGATGAATGCGGATCATGGGGTGCGGCGGCTGTCCGATCGTAGGCACCTTCAAGGGGATCGCCGCTGGAAAGACTGACTCGCTCAAGCTGTAACATCCAGATCTGGACCTGTCACCTGGCCTGCGTACAGTAGTAAGAGCTGATACCAGAGAACATTCGGACCGAAAGTCATGGGAGGATCTGCATCTCCCGCGTGGGCGTGTGGCCTGTTCTCCTCCAGGTCCAGAACGACTTCGGGATTACCGTCGCCTCACAGGGTATCATCCAGTCACTGAGCTGACTCGTCTGTCTGCCCACAGCCTGGGGCTCTCACTGCCGAGCGTTACCCCGGACAGACCAAACACACCACCAAGGTCAACTGTCGACCCGATATGACGAAGACGTAGCATCAAGTGAGTGAAGGATGTTCTGGGTCGAGAGAAGCTCGGATTGCGAGGCTTTCCGCGAGTCTGTCGCGGTTTCAGGAAGGAGAGAGACCTTGTCCAGACTTGAGAGCTCGAGCATATGGTGTCAAGTACGCTGTACGCTGACGTTACATTTACTTGATCTGGCTGATCCGTGTGCATGAATATGTGAGAGCTTGTCTGTACTGCACAATGAGCCATCAGCCGGAATGATGTTGGAACACCAAGGACATATTAAGAGAAGGGAGCGAGAGGCTGGGGTATTCCACGAAGCAGAGAATGGAGGCACTTTGCCTTTTATAAGAAGACTTCAAGAAGGCTTTGCCGTTCAAGTACCGCCAGGGGCCTTGTGTGGGTCCATGACTGACCGAACTCCGGCTGGTTGCTACCAAAAACTACCTAGTCACCTTTTGTTACGGTGCAGCTTGCCATTGAGTCTACATCTCGTGCATCCATAGCACAACCGCATTGTTTTCCAAAGGTTGACTGCAGTACTTATCACATGCTCATAGACCTGCAAATTTTCATGGCAGCCTAGTTGTGTGGAATGACAATATGACCTGATTGTCCGTGAGTATTTCCTTTCCGTTCGACAACACACTGTCCAAAACCTCATCCTCATAGGATGATAAATGGGGTGGTATTGAACCCATGATGCGCAGGATGCTCCTCTTTCAACATGTTGTGCAATTCAGCCCCCCCTTTCCTGAGTTCCACATGCTTGGGACGAGGAATCATGGTATCTTAGACTCGAACTCAGCACCTAGGTTGGCTGCGCAGGCTCAATAATAGGCTCTCGGTCTGGAAACTACGATGTTCCTTTTGTGGTCTGGTTTGTCCATGCATGTACCAGGCATATTCTTACCGAAGCATTTCACAACCATTTCAACCATCTGTTGTCGTATGTAACGCAAGTCAAAAAGGATCCTTTGCTGACTGTCCCTTTGAGTAAGCGAGTTTTTCAAATTGATCAACCAACAACTGCGTCTACGTAGAACAGTAGCCACTAACACGCCCAATTCACTATCCTGACCAAATCCACAAATCACTTCTACGCAGGACCCAGGCTGCTTCAAAATGATGAACCCAACACTTCAAAACATATCTAATTGCCCCAGTGGCCTAGACATTTGAATAGCTAGGGCCAGGGTGATTTGTATGCTGTCCTTCGAACATCCTTCCTAACGACTGGCTGCCTTTTTATCTTTTTCAAGCCATGTCATTGTTTAGGCTGTCAAAATCCAACTTTACTTTGTATTTTCTTGCTTTTGAACGCTTTGAAACGTGTTTGAAAAGTTCTGAATTCAACAATACGTTAGCCATTTCAATTCAGTACGTAAATTCTGCATTCCTCAAACTCCTCTGGAGAATCTTCGGTAGCATAAACTTGTTCCTCCAAAACAATTGCCAATCTCCAGCACGGGAAGCCCGCAAGGGCCCAATGGGAACAAACTCGTGTCTACCACACACCACTTGATCTCATATCAGAGATCTCAACATGTTCAGCAGCCGCATGGGCCATACTCGTGTGAAAGCTTCACTTCCGGTGAAGAGGACACGATGGATCGAGGTGGCATAGGAGAAAAACCGAAGTCGAGATAATGTTCGGGGACACGCCTTAGACATACAACGGTGAAGACCATTACGTGGAAAAGGCAGCATTCGAGTTTCATTTGGATGAAACTTGGAAGACCTACGGGCATCTTCGGCATCCCTGTGATGTGTTATAATAAAATTCCGCAGTTTAGACTACACGGATTCTTTTTCAATTGGTTCGAAATGCAGATATCATGTACCAAGTACAGACTAGAGTTTTGCCAGGAAAGAAGCGAGCCACAAAATGCTTGCTAGTGGAATGAATCTTGACAGCACAATACCTGATTTGAAAAAGAAAATGGCTTCTTTTTTCTTCAAGATAGAAATTCTACAAAATTCTCTCCTATCAGACATGAAGTTGAAGGTGGCAGGGATGATGCCTGGAATCCCTACTGTTTACCAGCATGGCACTACTAAATTCACTTTAAGCTTAGTACACCCCTGCCCTCTCTCTACCTGGGCCTTGCTTCAACCTTGCAACCTTGGTACCTCCCCAGTTCGTCTTTGTGTTCGCCAACAATAGCTTCCAACTCTTCGTTCACGTCGGCTGCCACCAGCCAATGATGGAGAGAGCCTGTGCACAGCTGAGATACTCATGACTGAGAAAATGTCCGTCATTCTTTGCACGGGTAAGCAAAACTGTCACCCCACCGCATGCGCGCAGTCCAAAAACCGCCCATGATGTGCCCAAGTCGTACCCAGCCAGCTGACTTTGCCTGCGTCTCAGCCGGATATGACCACACCATCCGGTGAGTCCTCTCTTCTCCCCGATGGCCACCGCACGACCGCCACAGGAGAAAAATCTGCTGACCGGCGCCCGCACACCACCCACACAGCTTCTGGGAAGCCCTCTCGGGCATCTGCTCGCGCACGATCCAGCACCCGGATTCGCAGGTCAACCGGCTGTGCATCTCGCCCGACAAGCGCTACCTCGCGGCCGCGGGCCACCACACGGTCAAGCTGTTCGACATCAAGAGCACGAACCCCAACCCGCTGCTGACGTTCGAGGGCCACACGGGCAACATCACGGGCGTCGCCTTCCACTGCGAGGGCAAGTGGATGGTCACGAGCTCCGAGGACGGCGCCGTCAAGATCTGGGAGACGCGCACGGGCGCCCTCCAGCGCAGCTACAGCCACGGCAGCCCCGCCAACGACGTCGTCATCCACCCCAACCAGGGCGAGATCATCAGCTGCGATCGCGCCGGCAGCGTCAAGATCTGGGACTTGGCCGAGAACGGCTGCAGTCACGAGCTGATTCCCGAGGAGGACGTGAGCGTGTCTAGCGTCACGGTTGCCACGGACGGCACCCTTCTGTGCGCGGCCAACAACAATGTACACAACCTCACCACCACCTCCTTCCTCGCCCATCATCACCTTTATACTAACTGTTCCCT
>JASMMZ010000002.1:32957104-33005330 GCA_038502455.1 Anisogramma anomala | reverse complement strand
CACGCGCATCCTGCTCTCCCCCGACACCAAGAAGCTCGCGACCTGCTCGGCCGACCACACGGCCAAGATCTGGGAGGTCGACACGACCAGGGCGGCGCTGCAGTCCGGCGGCGGCGGCGGCGACGACGGCGGCGCCGGCGGCGGTGCCGGCGCGCCGGCGCCGTTCCCGCTCGAGGCGACGCTGACGGGCCACCAGCGCTGGGTCTGGGACTGCGCCTTCAGCGCCGACTCGGCGTACCTCGTCACCGCGTGCTCGGACCACTACGCGCGCCTCTGGGAGCTGCACAGCCAGCAGATCATCCGCCAGTACAACGGCCACCACCGCGGCGCCGTCTGCGTCGCGCTGAATGACTACTCGGAGTCGCGCTAGGTCGGGCAGGAAACCTGTGGGTTTTGGTGCATGTTTGGCAAGAGTTGGGTTGATTTTGTAGCCAACAGTGGCGGGAACGTGTACCGAACATTGCGGGCGACTGGATGGGAGGTCGCTGCCGTGTTCGACTGACAGCTGCATGGAAAGGTTCGATTCTCTCTGCATGGCATGGAAGTTCCGGGGATCGGACGGCGTTCAGCTCTATGAATTCATGTTCACGGAATGTATGTGTTTCCAATCGACGTTCTGTTGGTATCCTCCTATCTCGGATCCACACGCCACTGTCCAAATCCAGACTTCAAACGGCGCCAATGCCGAAGTGCTCACAGAGCCCAGCCACAATGTGAAATTACACTTGAAAACATACAAAAAAGCTGTGCCATTTCCAGAACTTGGGCACTATGAATCACCACGCGTCGCTCCAGCCATCGCCCTCTTCTGTGTCCTTCGGCTTCAAATTGATCTTCTTCGCCGGTGCCAATTTAGCCGCAGGCTTTGCCGCGGGCTTCTTGGCCGCTGCGCTCTTGCCACTCGATTTGGTCAAACCCTTGGGCAGGGGCTTACTGCCTATCTTGGATTTTTGCTGGGAGGCGAGCCACCCCGCAAAGTCGGGCTCCTCGTCGTCGCCAAAGGGTTGCACGCTGCCGGTTCCGCTGCCGTGGACGCTGCGCGTCGGGGGGTCCTTCTTCGGTGCTGCAAATGTGGCGGAGGATGCCATCGATTGCCTGGCACCGGTGTCGTCGTCGTCCATGTCGTCCAGGTCGCCCCAGGCATCAACGGAGTCGGCGTCGTCGCCCCAGTTATCGCCGTTGCCGTCTTCCCAGGCATTCACTGTGGGTGCCGCGTCGGTGAAGAACAACTCGCCGCCAAAGTTGCCGCTTGAGGTCGATGGCCTTGATGTTGCTGTGGGGCCCGGCGACTTCATCGCTTGTCGATGGAGTACGGATGCCGAGGCTGTTGTCATGGGTGTAAGACGTGTTGCAGCTGGTGCAGGGGACGAGGGCGGTTGGATCTCCCCTGCTGCTTGAGAGATTTTGTTGGTGAAGGATGATATAGCCCATCCGGTCCAGGAGGCGACGGCCGATTCTGCCTGTACTGGTGTGCTCATGCGCGGAACTCCTGCTCCTGCTTGCTGGGGCGGCAGAGCGGTGTCTGGCATGTCTGCAGCAGCCTTCTTGATCTTCTGAAAGTATATGTCCATGGTCTTGACGGCCTGGTCTCGTACAAGCTTCTCCTTGTCTATCAAGAGTGGGGATATTGCTGGCAGGACCTTTATTGCGCAATCTGCATCAGTGAAGCAATCCGCAGTGACAGAGAGCGCCATCAGCGAGGCACTTCTGGCGTGGACGAAAGGGTCTCGAAGTGAGCGACTGAACGCTGCAATGAGCACCTTGCTCCTTGAAGATGTCCCAAGACTCTTGGCGATCTTGCCGAGGCATATAGTGGTGTTGGTGCGAATGCCAGGTTGTTCATCGTTTGCAGTCCTGGCTAGACACTTCAGGAGCTCACCGTTGATTGTGCGGTCAGATAACTTTCCAATGATAGTCAGGACGGACTTGAGTGTCTGTTCTCGAACGACAGGAGCCAGATCTGTGAATCCCGACACCAAGTTTGGGAAGATCTTGTCGTTGACGGTCTTCTGAGATAGTCTGTCGATCATCAAGGGGAGGGTGTCGAGTAAGCAAACTCGAATGGCTCTATCCGGGTTTTGGAAGAGCCGTATAACGACTGGAGTGACTTTCGAGTCGAAGTCGTCGGATGACAGCTTGGTGGAAATTTTCATTACAAGACCAAAAGCCTTGGCTCCTCCTCCGCCGAATTCGACCGACTTGAGCAATTCTGGCAATACCTTCATCCTGAAGAAGTCTTCCGGGAAATCATCGGTGAGCTGGTCGAGATCACTGCTACATGTCAACACCACGGTTGCTCGCAGTATAAGAGAATGGCGACACACCTTAAGAATTGGTCTCGCTCATCGGAAGATTTGACACCCAGGCTATCCACCCCATCGGTCAACTTGATGAGTGGCGTGTCGAAGAAAGATCCGCGGCGAGCGCCTTGCTCTATAAAATGAGCCACACTCAGTCTGGACCTCGGATTGACATTGACCAGACGTTTGTAGCTCGCGTGCATGGTCGGTGGAATGTTCTTCGTCTGCCCAGCCTGGTGTGGCCCAGCGTAATCGCCGCTGAAGGATTCCAGGATAAGGGTGCCCAGGTTGAACGAGTCCACGGCCGAGTGGGGAGACTTTTTGATGGCATCCCAACCACTTTGGACTTCTGGCGGCGAATACCTTGCCGAGTCGGGCACCAAGCTGCCATAGTTCTGGGTAGAATGTCAGCCGGGAGAGGGGCCGGACAAGGCCTGTGCACATACATATATAATAGCATCATCATCTTTGACGTTGCTCAGAATCTCGAAGCCGCCCAACCTCCACTCTCCACTTTCGGATGTGTAGATGGAACCGACCCTGAGGTTGCCGTGGATTGACGTAGCTTCATCGTTGATAAATTTGACCGTCCTCTAGGAGCCAGTTAGCTGCCCAGTTGTACCCGCCCTTTTCCAGTAGCCTACCATACCGCAACAGTACAGATGCCCCATTTCAAGGTCTCAGGACTTAGGCTCTTCCGTTTGACATGCCACCGCAAAGGCACCAAACGCTCGGTCGCAATATAGATGTAGGTTTCGGTCTAGGGATCACAAGATCAGCCTCGTCTCCTCCCTCAAGTGTTTTGTGCCGTCCAGTACCTCAACCGTATCAAGAACTTTGATTACGCCGGGGTGTCGTAGGGTGCGTAGTTTCTTGAGGGCGTTCTTCGCAAGGGGAAGGCGGGCGCGGTTGGCGACGATGTCGAAGGAGAAAATGCTGCAATTCGAACCGTCTTCCTGTACTCCCCGTCAGCTAGCTGTAAACTTGCAACGTAATTGGGAAGGGCCTGTGAAATATACCCTCCTGGTGCCATTGCTCAACGTCCAAATGGACTTGGACTGGTCGAGGTCGACGGGGTCTCCGAAGGTGTACGGAAAGGCAGGACCCTTGGTGATAGCGGAAGCCACCGCAGACTTGAGGAAATCCATAGTGTGAGGCGCCCTAGGTTTAGTAGGAGCTATGTTGGAGTCCTGCCCATGAGAAAAGAATAGAAGGCAAACAACAAGCTGTGCAGAAGGAAGCGTGTTGAAACTTGGACCGAGTTGGCAATGGAAGATACGGTGTTCGGAAATAGCTGCAACTACATAGTAAAACCTGCGACAGGGGTTAGAGCAGCGCCAGCTAAGCCTAAACAGGCAGTATCGTGGGCGGTAAGGGTGGCAGAAACTGCAGATTAGGGGATGCCTGCACCAACATAGGCCGATGGGGCAGGCAAAGGCAAGCAAGCATTGGCTGTTCGGTCCTCTTGAATTCAATTTTACATTCATCCATCTTTCACATTTTTGACCACCCATTGCACATGGAACCAAGAAACTTTTCCAAGAAACCAGACTCAAGACACTCATTTGGAAGCTACACAGTAACTCTTGTACCAACAATCCAAGTAAGTGTCCAACTTGGCACCCTCTGCCGACCCATTTACCTAGGTAGGTTATCTGAGCAGATTCAATTCCACTCCTGAGACTCATTCCAACATCTATGGCATCAACAAGTGCCTTCAGTTTGCATTTGGAATAGGTCTGTAGTCGGACAGCCTTTCCCGTCCATGTGAATTACACAGGGGCCGTCTTTCAGCCTGACATCACGTGAAAGATCTCAGTTTGCCTTCCTGTGCAGACGTTCTGGACCTATACTGTTGATCAAGACTCAACTACTTGCTGGTCATCATACAACATCCACATGTAAGTAACATTTTTCATCTCCTGGCCCTCTGCTTTGCTGTCCTCCATCAGCCAGGCAGGCTGTCTATGATGACCAATGGTAAAAGGTCGGACTGTCCGGGTTCTTCTGGTTTCGTTGTTGAGGTTGTCCACCCATTCATCATCTCCTGCTCCTCAGGAGGTCGCTTCGACGATTGCCTTGCAGCAAAGTTCTAGTTGTGCACTTTGTCTTCTGGATGGAAAGCGACTGTCTGGGATATCAATATCAACCGTGCTGCTTACCGGAGCCCGCCCTTCCAACACTGCGATGAGGTCGGTCCAAAGGCTGCGGCATACAGCACACCACCACACGACCCTTCCTCCAGTCCTCTGGGCCACTCACCAGCACCAGCACCGCAAACCTTGCCTGGCCCTTTTCTTTCCTGTTCTTCTCCGGCTACAACAACTTTAGCAACGAAACCGCTGCATCCGCCAGGGTGACGATTGTGTAATAGACTGAAAAGATCTGAGACGCCTGCCTGGTTCCGTCCTTCTGATGCATCGGCCCCTTCGTTCATTTCCTCCAATTTCCCGCTATCGCTAACTCGGCGACGCCATGACTGCCCAGCTTCCCCACCAGCGACCCGCAGTTCTAGGCCCGCGTTCAACCCCGTCCACGGGCCCAACATGTGCCAACTGCGACAAGGCTGAGGACATCGACAAGCCGCTTGTCGCGTGCACCCAATGCAGCAGGAGTTATCATCGATCGTGTCATCGACCGCCTCCTGAAGATCTGTAGGTTTCAAATTCCTCCCTCTGACCCCTGTTAGCACCTTCCGCCGCGATAGCGCTTCATTCACCACGCCACATTCTTCTCTCGGACGCGTCCTATTCACAAACACCCAACCCACCCTTCACACCGCCGACTACAATCTTCCTGCATTTTTTAATCGTTGGCCGCGCCAATTCTATCCTGCCATCTTTCCCAACATATCCTGCCATTGGCTTTGACTTCTGCATCAGCCAAGTTCTCGCAACGGGGCCTGTGCAATCTTGATGATAGTTGTTGCGTATCATCGGCTAACGTGTTCCCAGCTTCATTTGTGCGCGGTGCCACAATCGGGCGCAGAGGGCTAAGATTCTCAAGAGCTATGATGGGATTGGACCGAGATCACCATCCTCCAAATACTTGTCCGCCCCTCAGCCTGCCAGCACCTCGACCTCTGTCACTCCATCTGGGCAGTCCGCCAAAGCCGAGATGCTTCCTTCCAATGGTAAACCTAATCCGTTTCTTACCGAGGACACAAGCTATTGGGCGACAACCAGTTCGTCAAAATGTCGCTTTCCCCAGTGTCACAACGACGCAGACAAAAACCATCTAACATGTGAAGTCCACTCCAACATAAAGCCCAGTGTTCCTCCAAAAACCATCAAGAACTCTGACAGACCTCCTACGCTCTGCCATGACTCCTTGCCCAGTCTGCAGAGCAATGGCTCCCATCGCCCGCCTGATTCCCGGCCCAGCACCTCGCCCAGCCGCAAAAACTTGGAAGCGAAGACGACTGCCAGAAAGACAGTTGCCAGGCGCCCTCCATCAGCAGATGCCAGGCCGGCTCAAAATGGCCACTTCCCCAGAATGATAGGTCTCCAAAGACCCGTGGACCAGACGTCTTTTGGCGAGGGGCCAGCTCGCAAGAAACAGCGACTGATCACCCCAAGCAGTGATGAACCCACCCCCCGTCTTGCTATGTCAGCCTCACCTTTGGCTCGTCCGAGTGGTTTTCCACATGGGAAGCCAAACGGTGGTGTTGCTCATCAATCGCGACTGCCAACCCTGAATCGGACTGCCCTGAGTAAGGATGTGTCATCATACTCTTCAGAGGCGCCACCTCCAGTGACCATCAAACCAAAGCCTGTCGGTCCCCTTGCGACCTACGATGACTACATTCATTGGAGTTCGCCACCTACACTGCCTCGACTGGCGAATTCCGATGTTCCGAGATTAAGCATCGCAACAAATGCGGGGCCCGCAATTGCCAGTGGCTACAATGCTGATCTAAGCTCGAGAGCCACATCAAGAGACGCATCGGTGGACAGAAGTGGAAACTCTCTGGATCGAAATGGGTCCCGAGTCCTAAACGGCTCCTTGAGCACAATCAAGACTTTGGATCATAGATCGTTCGAACCCGTTTCTGTAGGGAGACTTGAACCCAACGAGACAGCCTCTAAGCCAGGCCCTTCCAGGCCTACACCTCCCAAGCCAGCAATACGTCTAAACTTCAAAGCGAACAAGGCCAAAGCCAGCAACACGGAGAAGCCTAAAGATCCCTCTCCCTCAACAACCGGCTGGATCTCACGTACTCCTCCGGTAGAGAAACGGCGTCGGCGTCTAGTGGAGCAACATAAGGAGTCTAGCTTGGATGCGTTCATTTACGGCCAAAGTACATCAAGCGCTCCTCCCCCTGGAGTAGTGATAGAGCGACGACCCAATCTAACGCGTTTACCTCTCGAGAAGGGTTACTTTCTCCAAATGAATCCTCAAATACAGTGGACCCGGCCCCATTCCGAGGAATGGTACAAGCAAAAGGAAGAGGAAATCAAGACGCGTGGGGGCCGCAAGGCTAACATGGGCAAGGCCGCTCAGCGAATGGCGGACCAATTGCGCATGGAAGATCCAGAAGACTTTGAAGCTAGACTGCCGGACCGAGTTCGCAATAATGAGGACCTGCTGGCTGCAGCGCGATTCCTTAGAGGTGGAGTGAGAGGAGCAAGCGTATCTCAGCAGCCACCTCCACCAGCGGCGGTGGCGACACCTGTGCGAGTCAAGCGCAAATACAACAGAAAGCAGCCACTAGTCCCGCCACAGCCAACACTTAGCAAGAACCCCCTTGGGCCGGATGCTGCATAGGGTGAGCAGCACAGGGGCGGGATGCGCACTAAAGACCTTGTGAATCCTCGAAAGAGTGCAAGTTGACAATACGACAGTGAAGAAGTTGCTTCCACAGAACCGGTGCCTGGCACGAGACCTTCTAAGCATGATGCTGCATGGGGCTCAGAGGAAGACTTGGAATTGAAGTTGGAGCACTGATTGCGAAGCTACTCGTTCTCGAATGCCAGGTCCGCTCTAGGAATGTCCATAACGTCTGCGCGGATTGTGTGGGGATCGAAGAGTACTGCTGGTCATATTGCTCGCCGATAGCATTTTGTGGTAGGATTGGAGGCAATAGCAATAGATGCCTTGTCCAATACTGGTTGGCTCCTTCCCACCACACTGAAGGATGTTGGGACCCTTGTTTATAAATCGTGGACAGCCTCGGAAGACGAGAGAAATGCTGTTGATGGCAGAGAGAAAGGCTGGCTACACCCAAAACGAGAGGCACTGTTCCTTGCGGCTTTGCCATGTGCATAAAATAAGTCTCCAAAATTTCAAAGGCTCGATTAAACTGTGACACTTGTCTTGAGTGAGAAAACGGATGGATACACCAGGGTCAGCATTCTTCTTGCAAGTTCTGGTGATGATTTGAGCAAGGAGGCTGGCTGCTAAGGCTCCTCGCTACCTGATTGATTGATTATATAACACGCGAGGCTGGGTGCAGCCTGACGCAGTTACAGGAGGGCCCTGGCACTACTCCAGCCGCAAGGCTGCTAAACCAAGTTCCAGTACTACACGCGGTGACATTTCACACAAGCATGCATGCAACGAAATGCAACATCAGTGGTCCCGCAGACTTTGACATGATCAATGCATAGAATGGTTCCGCGACCATGAATGAATCCCCAGTATCCAGACCGTGTGGTTGGGTTCCGTCGGGCATAGATAGTCCTTGAGGTTCGTCGTGCATGCATGCATGCATGCATGCATGTATGCACCATGCATACTCTCCTCGCTTCTACCTCCAAGGTAGGTAGGTAGATGCATACATACATACACGTGTAGTTTCTTTCCCAAGTGGCATTGTATAAGCCTCGCGAAATCATAGCGCGCGCGTCCATGCGGACGCAGTAGTTAGTCTACTTCTGAAGCCGACATAACAACGAGCTGCGACTGCGGAAGGTGTTGGTGCACGGTGGTACCTCGCTCGATTCTCATCGCGCTTTGTCAGAACGAAGACTATCATCAAAACGGCTGTCGACCCAACCGTTGCTCTGGATGGATCGAAAACAAAAAGACGCCGACCTTTTCAAGCCAATATCCTTCCGCCTATCAGTTACCATGCATGCACAGAAAAAGCAGAAGCCCGCCCAGGTAGCAGGGCATCAAGAAAACTTGGTCGCCCCGACCCCCGATTTTATTTACCATTGTCAATCGCGCAGCTAGCTCACAGGCCTTCCTTTCGACAGCAAGTTCAACGCACTGCCGGCCAGAATGAACCCCGCCTGGTCCTTCGACACGGTGTGCTTGACCGGCACCACGAACTGCTCGCCCGTCGCGTGCTTCGTCACCCGCAGCTGCACGTCGCCGCGGCCCTGGCGGCGCAGCATCGCGAGCAGGCCGACGGTCGCGACCTCGTCGAGCGCGTCGACGCGGTCGTAGTCGGCCGCGCGCGCGAACGCGAGCGGCACGACGCCCTGCTTCTTGAGGTTCGCCTCGTGGATGCGCGCAAAGCTCTGGGCGACGACGAGGCGCGCGCCCAGGAAGCGCGGCTGCAGCGCCGCGTGCTCGCGCGCCGAGCCCTCGCCGTAGTTGTGCGCGGCGACGACGAGCCAGGGCCGCGCCGCGGCGCGCCAGCGCCGGGCCAGCGCCGGGATGGTGTGCCGCGCGCCGTCGAGGTCGTACGCGGCGTTGACCTCGCCGGTCGCGGCGTTGACGGCCGTGTGCAGCGTGTTGGCCGCGATGTTGGGCAGGTGGCCCTTGTACTTGAGCCAGGGGCCGGCCGCCGAGATGGTGTCGGTCGTGCACTTGCCCTTGACTTTAACGAGGACGCGCAGGCCGGTGAGTTCGGACGCGGGGAAGGGGTCGAAGGGTTCGAGGAGGGCGAGGCGTTCGGAGGTCGGGGAGATGGCGATGGACACGCTGGGGTCGGGGTCTTGGGAGGCGACTTGGAAGGCGGCGTTGCCGATCTCGAAGGGGGTCTTGGGGTCTTCGATACCTTGTGGTGCTGGGAAGCGGAAAGTCCTCCCATCGGGTGTGGTGAGCGAATCGGTCATGGGGTTGAAGGTGGTCGAGCCGGCGAAGGCCATGGCGGTGACGATCTCGGGGCTTGCGAGAAAGTTCATAGTCTCGGGGTTGCCGTCGTTGCGCCCCTTGAAGTTGCGGTTATACGAGGTGATGATTGCGTTGGCCTCGCCCTTTTTAACAGTGTCGCGACGCTTCCACTGCCCAATGCACGGCCCACAGGCATTGGAAAGAACAATGCCGCCTGCTTTTTCGAATGTCTCGAGAATTCCGTCGCGCTCAAGGGTCGCGCGAATCTGTTCACTGCCGGGAGTGATGTAAAAGTCTGTGGCGGGCTTGAGCCCTGCGGCTTCTGCGGCCTTGACTATGCTCTCCACGCGGGTCATGTCTTCGTATGAGCTGTTGGTGCAGCTTCCTATTAATCCAGCGGAGACCTTGTGTGGCCAGTTCTCTTCCTCGACTGTCTTCTTGAATTGTGACAATGGCGTCGACAGGTCGGGTGTATGCGGGCCATTGATATGCGGTTCGAGCTCGGAGAGGTTGAGTTCCATCACTTGGTCGTATTCGGCACCCTGGTCTGCCTTGAATCTGAAGTAGACGTCCTCTGCGTTTCCAACACCAGGGAAGCTTTGAAGTATCTTGGCTGCGCTCGCCAGGTCTCCTCTCCTTGTCGATTCCAGATATCGTGCCGAGGCCTCTGTAAAAGGAAATACCGACGTGGTGGCGCCAACCTCGGCACCCTGTCATGATCCAAAATGTCAGTCTTGCACCTTGTGGGATCACCGCGATTGGAACACTTGGCAGGATAGGTCCAGGGCAGACGCACCATGTTGCATATGGTAGCCATGCCCGTACAGCTAAGGGTGTCAACGCCAGGGCCTGAGTATTCCACAATGTAGCCAGTGCCGCCTCTTACTGTCAGCTTGCCTGCGAGGGCCAGAATGACATCCTTGGGTGTGACCCAGTCGTTCAATTTGCCTGTCAGCTTCACTCCCAATATCTTTGGTGCCTTCAGCTCCCACGGCGCACCAACAAGTGCCTCCACAGCATCAGCACCACCAACTCCAATGGCAATAGTACACAAGCCACCCGCGTTGGGCGTGTGACTATCCGTGCCCAACATCATCAAACCCGGGCGCGCATAGTTCTCCAGAACAGTCTGGTGAATGATGCCCGCCCCAGGCGGCCAGAAGTCGATCCCAAACCTCTTGCCCGCGCTCTCCAAGAAGTCAAAGACCTCCTGGTTGGCGCTCAGGCCAGCAGCCAGGTCCTTGTCGGCGCCCTGCTCGCCCACGATCAAGTGGTCGCAGTGGATACTCGCGGGGATGGCGGTCCGCGGTAGGTTGCAGGCCATGAACTGGAGCAGGGCCATTTGCGCCGAGGCATCCTGCATGTTGACACGGTCGGGCTTGAGCCGGAGGTTGGCCTGGCCGCGGATGTCGCGCCCGCCGTTGGTGTTGGTGAGCAGGTTCTCCTCGGGCTTGTCGAGGTGCGAGTAGAGGATCTTCTCGGCGAGGGTGAGGCGGTGCGTGCCCAGGACGCGGCGGACTTCGGCATACTTGGTGTAGAGGGTCTCGTAGGTCTGGGGAAGGACGGGGCCGGTCGAGAGGGCGCGGGTGGTCGAGGGCAGGCGGCGGAGCTGGCGTGCGCTCTGTAAATGGTGTGTGGTCAGTCTTGGAGGGTGTGAGCCAGTCTTGAACGGGGTGGGGTGCTAACCCTCGCCAGCGCCAGGGCCCCCGACCGTCTCGCGAAATCAATTGCCCACATTCTGGGCCAGAGGCGCTTAAATCGGGTCGAGAGTGACGCTTGCAACTACTCAGTACATGGTCCGGAGTTCATTGGACCAGGTGTAACTAAAACTCGGGAAATCTAAATCTGGGGAGCCGATTGCGGAGCCGAGACTGCCCCACAAGACCTTCTGCCTTCTTCTTGTCACTGCGTATCGGCTGATGACCTCTGCAAATGACCTCTGCAATACAGCATTCATTCCCTTCATTCATTCGTGTTGATCTCGCCGGGTCGAACAGGAGAATGGTCTTCGCATACTGGCACACCGACATCGATTTCGCACGCACCAACCCGAAGCGCTCTCAGCACATGCCCTTCCTCTTGCTGCTCTCCCTCGCCGCCGGCGCCGTCGATGTCTTCAGCATGCCTTTCCTCGGCGTCTTCACGGCCAACAACACGGGCAACATCGTCTTCCTCGCCCTCGCCGCCGCCCAGCTCTCGGCAGCCAGCCCCGGCGACGTCCGCCCGGTGGCCGCCATCACATCTCTCCTTTCGTCATGGGCCGGCTCCGCGGCGAGCGGGCAGATCGGCAATCGCATCGGGCGCAGGAAGCGCGTCTTCGTCTTCGCCGATCTCATGCAGCAGTCTGCCGTCTGCTTCCTCGTCGCCGGGCTGATCTGGGGCAACACGGTCCACGGCAGGGACAGGCGCACCGGGTATGCCGCCGTCGCGCTTCTCTCCTTCTCCATGGGCTGCCAAAACGTCACGACTAAGGGCATGAATGGGCCGCCGACGATGCCCACACAGGTCGCCACCGGCGTCATGGCCGACTTCTTCTCGGACCCGCGCATCTTTGCTGTCAAGAACAAGCTGCGGGACAAGAGACTCATCTTCGTCGCATTCTTCTTCACCGGCGCTTTAGTCGGTGGCCTTGCATATCGGTACTATGCGCCCCAGCTGTGTCTTCTGCTGACAGCCGTCCTGAAGCTCTTGGCCGGATTTACGCTATTGTTATCGCGTCGGCACGGCGATGTAGAAGCGAAATGTGACGCACATCATGCACATGCACAAGATTCCAGGGCGTAACAAGGCGTGAGGCCATTTACTTGTGTGGTCTCGCACTGCCCACGAATATACTTAGTAGACAGCAACCGCGACAAAGAACGGCAAGTTATTCTTTATTATATTATTATAAGCTCGCGGAAATCAGCCTATGCCGACCAGCCACGTCTCGCAAGCGCCCATAGTCGGCTTTGAATGCCGGCTGGTTTAAAATTGCGTCTCATCTGCAGAAGCGACTGACTTGTTGCTCAGGGTCCCTAGTATTTCGGGGAATACACTGTGGTGTGCCGTACGGGGCTTGCAATAACCGTGTGCCGTTGTATTGCACTGCATATATTCCCTTGAGTGTTGGAATGGCGTTCAAGTGCAGTGCAGTGCAGTCAAGTCAATTGCAGTAGAGTGCCCCATTCAATGTGGGGCACGGGCCAAGCAATTGCCCATACAAAGTAGTGTGCAGACCGGTTAGCGGTCTGCCAAACTTAGAAGAAACAACAATCCACCACCTGACCATTGCAATACTACACCGAACCCATTCAATACAACACCATCCATCTACTTCTTTTTCTCCTATACAACGACTTGATCTGATTACATTCTTCTCGTGAGCCAGTCTAGGCTTAACACATGGAAACAAAGTTGAAGTCAAAACCAGGGAGCTTCCGCCGAGCGGCACATTCTCGTTTGCGATGCCCAGTCAGCGTTGCTGCTGGATCCCCGGCTTCATAGTACAAAGTGCTTGATGCTGCGGTTGATGAAGCGGGTGCTCGGTGTGGGAGCTGCACTGGGTCGTCTCGCCCGGGCGGGGGCGGGATTTGTTGCACGTCGGAGGCACTGCACCACTGGTAATTTCGGGCCCACTGCCATGCTTACTTGGCACACCCGGGCACTGCCACATCAGGACTTGGAGGTGATCAAGTCGCTGAAGTCGCTGAAGTCGCTGAAGTCGCTGAAGTAGCTGAAATAGTTGGTACTACGGAAATGGGCAGCATGCCAACTTGGGCGTATGCTGCCGCTGACTCAGCGGCGCGATAGAACCCCAGGGGCTCCATGGCCGCTTAGTAAGGGTGCAGAATGATTCAAAACTACGTGGCAATCCAAGCTCGAGCGCCAGGAGGCTCGCTGCGTCACCAACCTGGGCCAATCCTCGGCGCGCCAGAATCGACCGACGCGCCGCTGCCTCTTCGAAGCTTCCACCCGAGAACATTACATCGTGCGCGGGACGGGCCACGATGGCTTCGACGGGGTCGCCGCAAGCTTCGGCTTCGGGCCCGGCCGCAGTCCCGCCAGCACCGGGAATCTTCCCCCCCAAGAAACGGGCCTGCGATTCCTGCTATAAGCGAAAGGTATGGATGGCATGGAGTCGGAAAGGGGCCCGTCCAACATTCCACACAGCTAACACACCCTCTGCTGTTCCGTAGATCCACTGTGACGGCGCCACCCCGCACTGTAACTGGTGTCAGCATCATGGAGTCGCATGCACCTTTCTCCGGCCTATGCGGCCGAGGAAATCAAAGGTCGTCAAGAAGAAGAAGTGAGTTTGCCGTGTCGGTCAAGCTTGTCTCTTCCATCTCTTGTCTCTCTGTCTCCCCGCTGTCTCTCCGGCGTCACTCCAGTGTCTCTCCGTTGTCTTGTCTCTCCCTCTTTGCGCCATGTCATGTCATGCACGTGACAAGTCTTCTCATGCGCACCACACGCCACACCCACCGCCCCATTGGATTGCAACAGCTACTTGCGACAGCCTCCCCGCCCTCCGCACCGTGCAGACCCACTGACCACGCCGTCTTGTAGAGGAGATGATGCCCTCGCTCAGCGGATCGAGCGTCTGGAAGAGCTGGTGTCCCGCACGATTGTGCGTCCTGGCCAGTCCGACGATACCGGCTCACCAGCGCCCGCATCTCCCTCAGGCCCTCCAACCCACAGAAACTCCGTCGCTGGCTCTGTACCTTCGCTGGTCGAACATGCCTCCTCAGCTGCGGTATCGCCAGAGTCCTCGATTGGCCCGGCCACGTTCGGGAAGATGCATTTTGCCGGACATCAGCTTGGCGACATTAACTCTTTCAACGGCATCCCCTTCTTCTCGGCTGCTGGCCACAGATGGATTCGAGACAAGACTGGAGTGGACCCTACCTTCCCTCCCCTGACCGTACCACTATGGGAGAACCAACATCGCTCCTTTGGTCCGGCCGTCATCCCCATGCCTGAGGTGGAGCTCCCCCCGGTCGACTCGGTTGAAAAATACCTCAAGCTCTATCGCATGACAACCCTCCGTTATGTGTTTCCCATCGTCGATGTCGAGCTCTTCCAAGAGACTATCGACACTGCCTACTGGAGCGCCGAGCACCATGAGGCGAATGGGTCCGGCGATGAAGCGGCAGCCAAGGCTTGCGTGCTGGCCTTCACCGCGTGCATGAACTTCTTCGAGGGCGCCCTGGAAGATGCGCCTGTCGACGGCGAGTTCTGCGCCATACAGGCGCAGCGGCTGATTCCCCAATTCCTGCAGCCCAGCCTCGCAAACCTCGAGGCCTGCACCATGTTGGTACGTCTCGCCTCGCCCTGTCGGTGAGGCTCCGTGTGCTAACG
Source organism: Anisogramma anomala (assembly GCA_038502455.1). NCBI lineage: Eukaryota > Fungi > Ascomycota > Sordariomycetes > Diaporthales > Gnomoniaceae > Anisogramma > Anisogramma anomala. Next base: position 32,990,685 of record JASMMZ010000002.1, on the reverse strand, counting down.
TGCCTCGAGACCCTCTACAACGTCATGTCGGGCAACATCCAGGCAGCCATGATCTACCATGCTGGTGCCTGTCGGCTTTCCTTCATTCTCGGTGCCCACCTGATTTCACATACCAAACTGGTGAGAATGCGACAGGAAGACGGCGACAGCACGCATTTCCGCACCAAAACCCAACTTCGGAAAGTGTTCTGGCTCTGCTACACCTTGGACAAGGATATCTTCCTGCGCACCGGCCAGCCTCCCTGCGTGGTGGACGACTACTGCGATATTACGCTGCCGGAAAACTACCCCGAAATGTTGGAGCGGAAGTGGGACATCGGTCCCAGTGCCAACGACGACATCCTGGATCTCTTCCTCCCCGGGGACCTCCGACTCAGCATGATCAAAGCGAAGACGAGCCGCATGCTGTACTCCGCCAAGGCTTTGCTCAAAACCGACATGGAGCTCCTCCGCGACATCATGGAGCTTGACGAGGACCTAGAGAACTGGCGCCTGTCTGTCAGGCCGGACGCCAGACCCTCCTTGTCTCGCTCCGGCACAGGATTCGGCGCCGGCATCGAACAAGCGTATTCGCAGATGCTGCCACCGCAGAGGATGCACATCGTCATTGTCCACTTCGAGTACTACTACATCATGGCAACGATCCACCGCGCGACCAGCAGGTGCAAGGCGTGGCGAAATGGCGAAGCGGGCGACCTGGAGGGTGTCAGCTCGAGTCTCCAACTGTCCGTCCAGGCCAGTCGGTCCACCCTGATGTGGCTGCGTGACTCGATCGATATGATGATGGGCCAGTCATTCTGGTGAGCTACCTCGGCCGCCCCTTTCTCACCACCCGGCTCCAGCACCAGCACTGACCCTCCACAGGATGGTTCTCTTCTACCCGATGACAGCCGTTGTCACCATGTTTTGCAACATCCTTAGCAAGCCCAGTGAGCCCCAGGCACAGGCCGACCTCGAGCTCATGGGAACAGCGCCCATACTCATCAAGAAGATACGGCAACGGCGCCTGACGCCCAACGAACTCATGCATATGACACTAGTGGAAGACTTCATCATGGAGCTGATGCGTTTGGGCAAGGTCGCTATCAAAAGAGTGGAGTCGAACAATGGCACGAGTGTATGATGATGATGATGATGATGATGATGCAGGAAGAGATGCGTTGCAGTTGCAGTGATTGCTCGGAGGCATTGTGGACTCTTCGTTTGTAGTTCTTTTGTATAGGTATGGTATAGGTATAGATAGGTTTGGGTGTGGGTGCGTGATATTACACAGCCAGGTGTTAAAGGATACTTAACAGTCTACAGCTGGCTGCTGATTGGTGTCTCGAATAGCTGCAGGCCTTTGCAAGGCTGTCGTTAGCGAACTGGTCTATCTATTCCTAGCCATGTTGCTTTCTGGACGAGAAGATGGGGGCGTGCTTTATAGATAGATACCAAGACAATGTGGTGGCACTGTCTATTTTCTTGAGCTATCCGAAGGCCCAGCGGTCCAATGGCCCTCCACTCTCTGCTACAGCGCACCTGCCTGACATACAGGCCTGATATACAGGCTACACAGCCTGTAACGGATGCACCAGCACCCAACTTTCCACCAACACCATTCAGGCTAGGATAGAGGAAAGATTTTTGCGAAGGGCTTTTATTAGTATTGTATTAGTCTTACAATGGCAGGAAGACAGAAAAGACTTTTGTGTTATATTATTTTCATAATGGCAATTTAGAAGTTAGCGACGGTATAGTTATCGAAAACACCAAGAAATCTTTATTGATCTTTCTTAAAGAAAAACGTTGAGATTAACTGTCAGAAGTCTTAAAGTTTGCCAAGTTGGTAAACGGTTAAGTAAGTGTTATTACGGGTACTACTATTGCAAAAAAGATTAAGTTTTATGGCCTATAACAAATAACCTTCACCCCCTACCTATAACTTTTACTACTAATAACGACCTTCGACCTTACCCTTTATACCAAACCTCTGCCTATACTTTACTCTTTTTCACTTTTCACGTTACTTTAATCGTTAAATTCGCTGCTTTAAGCGAAAATACCGAAAATCGTTAAGTTGCGTCGAGAAAACCACGTTACGCAACTTCATGCCAAAACACCAAGCCTCTATACCTAAGATTACCAAGTCTCTGACTATATACGCTTTACTTAATCCTATATCGCCTTAAATCTTAAGATGGTACCTATCCCAGAGATTTAAAATGGAATAGACGCCCTTGGAACTACCTTTACCAAGTTTTATAACGAAAACCTTTAGGCGTTGGATGTTGAAGAAAAACCAACAGAAAAACGCTTTACTAATTTTATTGGCTACTATATCATCGAGTACAGCAATACTAAGGATCCTGACTATGTTTTCAATAATTTCCGTGACCTCTTTAGCGACTGGATCATTAATATGTGGAACTTAGTTTAAAAAAGAGTTAAGTTAAGGGTTAAAGTTGAATTTAAATGACAAGGAGTTTACATGTTATTAAAGTGTATTACGAAGTTGACATAAGAACTTTTCGACCTAGCCTAACTTTAATAACACCTTTAAAACCATAATCTTCAAGACTTTAAGGAAAAGGAAAAGGCGTTGAGGTATTTTAACACTTATATATACGTTTTAGAGGATTTCTAACCTACCTTTAGCTAAGTTAAACCTTTTTGCATGTTGGTGATAAGGAATCTGTTGATTTTCTTAGCAGTTTAGTACCATTACATTATAGCACGGAGTACACCTTTAACGGTTATAAAGCGCTTAAAGCAGAAGTTGCCAAAGCGGCTAGAGGTATTGACTTTGGTGTTTTAAACTAGTTAATTGATTAAGATCGCCAGGTTTTCCAAAACCTTTAAATACTTACCGTCCCGTAGTAAGTCTACCGTTAAGACCCTTAAAAACCTTTTCCCTTTATATATACTTACGTACGCGAACCAATTACAAGCTTTACCACAGGACTTTACCTATTAGGCTAAGCGACTAGTAATTATTATTAATACTGTGCCTCAAAACCTTTAAGACTTAAGCTATTAGGAAATACCAACAAAGCCTAGAATATTTATCGCGACCTTTTTCTAAGACCTATTGGGATAGTTAATATTACTTACAAACTGATAACAGACTTCACTAAGATCTGTAATGACATAGAGAAATATAATAGAAAGTCTTACAATCTTTTTGACACCAAAATAATGTTCTTTTTTCTAAATATCTATAAGTAGATAAAGATCCTACCTTTTGGTATTTATTTATTGTTTCATGAAATCCTTACAGGCTACGTTAAAGACTAATACTTAACTTTTCTAACGAATGTTACCATGTTTCGCGAAATCTACAATAACATAAAGAGCTACTTCGAGTACAACGTCTACCTTGCGTAATATTATACAGATTAGGCCATTACGTGGTGGATTATAATAATAGAAAATAAAAAAAGGAGGAATTATTAATTTATATCCTTAATTAAATGCTTAATAAGCTAATAATGTGTCGAAAAGTAATTGGAAAGGTTTATGCTAGCGAAACCACACTTCACGAGTAGGTACGAGCATCTGTTACAGGCGTTAGTAAGTTTGAATACGCCTTATAACGCCTAAATTCTACTTGTAAAAGCTTCTTTAACTAGCTGTATTTCTCTTTTGCCACCGTAATAGCGCGTACACCAAACTCGTTCGGTATATATTCCTAAGCCGGCAATTTCCTTAACGTAAATAAAGAAAACTTTACAGTAGTTTACTACGTCAACCGTAAATACTTACGCCTATAACGCCTAAGGTTAAGCTTATTAAACTTAGCCCTAAACTAGATGTAAAACCTACGTTAACATGATTAAGATTTAGGCGAAACTATTAACCATAAGCACTATCATCGTAATAGTGGCAAAAGGTATTGGATCTATAGTGATGCTGGTTACCAATTAACTCGCTACCCCTCTACTAAACGTAACAACAGAAAAGTAGCGTATCACATCTAATACCTTATTATTTTAAAATAAGATTATTTAAACTAGGTTACAGATGTTAAAGGCGATAAACTAACTGACGTTGTTAATGCTTTTAAATAGATTAAGTATTATAAAGATATTATTTCCGGTACGGTAACCTAGTAATTATCCGACTATGACTTTTTATACCATTTAGATAGTAGAAACACTTATCTTTACCTTAATTATACTCTTAACCCTTTATATACTTTTAACCTTCACAATTATTATGCGAACCATGCGTTTTGAGGTATTATACCAGATATTAGGGCAGTAAGGTACTTAATAAGAGGTGATTTGTAATACATGATACTGCGGAGGAAAAGTATTATAGACACTAAAATTAATCGTTATAATATTGGTAAGGCTAAAGTTGACTTTAGTACAGGCAAATAATTATCTTCATTGGGAATAAAGGTAGTTTAAATTGTTGTAAAATTAATTACGTTTTACATCCTTAGATATTTTACCCTTTTCCTACTTTGTTTGAAAAATATAAAAACCTTTAACATTAATGTAGACGTTAATGTAAACGAGTTGGTTAAAAACGGCTAAAGGTTTCTACTCGTTTTTAAGTGTGAGCACCTATAATTTTATTTTTGAGGCCCGGAAGTAGTGTTGTTAAACCTGACGGAGCCGGAGATACGTTAATTTTACCGGCGTTTCAATTACCGAGTTTTAACAGGTTGTATAAAGTCTTAAAACTCGTAGGGTATAAAGATGTGGAATACTTTACCCTAAAAGCTATAAAACATTTTTGTTACTACTGCCAAACATATACCTAAGCCCCTCGGAAATTTAAGTTTATATTGAAAAACGATAAGAACTTCAATTTTAAGATCCTTTTTAATTTATTTTACTTGGATAATAAGTCTATTTTTTATATCGTTAATTTCGTAACTTTTTTTTACAAATCTAAAATTGTAAAATATCTTTCAGTAAAGGATACGTAAAAAAATTAAGGATATTATGGATTAACACGTATCTGGGGCCGCCTAACGTTGTTATTCACAATGTTGGTACTAATTTTACGATGGTAAAGTTTTAGAAAAATGTTAAAATAATGGGTATTTAGTGTAAATAGGTATTTGTAAAAGTGTATTAAAGTATTGGAAAGGTTAAAAGGGTATACGCTTTACTTTGCCAAGAGTATAATATCTTTACGTTGGAAATTAAAAGTTTTACGGATCTGGAGGTATGTTTATAAATAGAAATAAAGGGTTTAAACGATATTATAGGCCTTAATAGCCTAGTATTAACATTATTGGTTTTTTGGGTATACCTACGTTTGACAAGTAAATATCTGCCCTTGGTAATTACTTAAAAATGTATTACGGACTATAATAAGGTTTTGAGGGAATTGCGAAGGGAATCGGCATGTTGCCAAGTTAATAACACCTTTAATACCAAAAATGAGCTTATAATAATCGACGTATTTACTTTATTACTGTAAAGTAAAGTCCTCATATAATGGAAGCTGAGTAAATACAAAAGGCTATATGAGATATTAAGTATTATAAACTTTAAAGTAATTGTTAAAATTATTAATAGCCTTATGTTTTTCCGAATTACTTAGATTAAACTTTATATTAGAGCTATCAATAATAAAGACCCTTAAATTAAACAACCAATTTAATATAAGCCTCATATACCTGTTATCAACAAATTAATAAAACGTTATTAACGCAGACAATCGCCAGAAAGAAAAAGGAAAACATTAAAAAGGAGAAATATACACCGGGCCGTATTTATAATACTGTTTAGGTAAATAGAAAAAAAAGATAATGAAGATTTAATAGTAAATCTTAGGGTATAAGAGATTATTGAAACTTTCGGTAAATTCTTTTAAAAAAGCTATAAGGTCGAAATTGACGGCTTATTAACCCAAGGTGTAATATAATTTATATCGAAGGTTAACTTTAACCTTTAAAACCCGAATATTACGATTTTCTAATCGAGTATTATTTATGAGGTTAAGGGTAAAATTACGGGGTAGCCGTATAAAAAGTTACAGCTAATCGCTTGAAGATATGGTAATAAAGGTAAAAACTAGATTTTAATGTAGTCGTTAACGATTTAAAAGATTCGCTAACGTTTAGTGGTTATTTTAACAACAAGTTTATTAGTTAAAACCAAAGGAAAATTTATACTTAATGGCTGTAATATTACGTAAACCTATATATAATTAGTAACGGATTTATAACGGATTATATTATTGGAATTGCCATAAGAACTTCGTGTCATTTACTTATGAAAAACGGTAATTCGGTATATTAAACTACTGTATAGATTGGTGAAGGTAAGTGTTTATTAGTTTTTAATATACGGCTTGTGATTATTGGTAACGTAAAAAAAGGACTTCAGTATAGTGGGTATGTAAATTAGCGATACCATTTTTGTTGGAACGGCTGGCTTTATAGTATAGTAATGACGAGTTATCGAGGACTTTAAAATTTAAAATTATAAACCAATAATGATATTGTTAGAAAATAATTAACTTAACTTTAATCGATCTTTAATCTGTATATTTAATATTGAGGCTGGTCTGAGTTTTTACTAAAAGAGTTAGAGAGTTATTCTTATCATAATCGATAAAATTGATAAAACCAAAGCTTAACGGTATTTAAAATAACAGATATGGAGTATCTATATTACTATCTTATATTAACCGAAAACCTTATACGGCCTATCCATTAAGACATAAGAATAAATACCAATGGATAAAGATTTTAATCGATTAAATAAAAAGTTGAAGTGGTAAATTCAGAACTTTAATCGCGGGATTAATATAGTATTAATCGACTTTTTAAAGGCTAAGTTAATAATCTTTATGGACTGATCTTTTATAAATAACACCGATTTATCTTTATAAATCGGTTTTTTAAAAACTTTTGTTAATAAAGATAAGAGGGAAGATTAATCTAGAATTACCGGTAACCTAATTTACTAGACTTTAGTTAAATGTAAAAAGATTACACAAAACGTATTGGCTTTAAAGGTTTACGGTATGATAACGAATTTTGACGTAGGTATAACATTATAGAAAACCTTTAACCTTATTACTAGGTAGCTAAAAGTTCCTTTTGTCCTGGTGATGATTTATACCAACTTAAGGAATCTTTTCAAATGCCTATTAAAGCTCGGAATTACTAGCAAAAAACGCCTGATAATCGACGTGATAGTATTCCGCAAAGCCTATAAAGGGAGGGAAATTAAGGAGTTCTGATGGATCGATGGCAAAGATAACCTTGTAAATGCTATAACGAAGGCTATATTAAACAAAGCCCTGGAAAGGTTTGTAGATAGTAATAAACTGACTATACGTATTGAGGAATACATGGATAGACCGCCCAGAAAGCTTATATTACGTGACGGCAGACAAAGATATGCTGGCAGATTGGAAGATTGCCAGGGGATTGATAATAGCGACTTGTTTGAGTGGTATAGTTGAAGTTGCGAAGGGTTATGGCGAAAGAACTCTTTGTGGGAGTTGATAAACTCGGATCTCAGAACGGTAAAGCAATTAAGATCAAATGGGGTTAATTTGCATGTAATTGGGTGCAATTTAATATGAAAATTAATTGGAATTGACAGGGGTTACGAGGTCGCTGTTTAGCGCTAATGGAAAAGATTGGTCAACTACACTAGCATGCACGTACAAACTAAAAAGCCGCTAGTATTGGAATAGTATTACATATAGTGCAGTAGGTCAACTTTACTGTAAGTAAAGTTGACTGTACTATAAGTGTATTTCTTTGTGCGGACTTATCGCATTGGGTATAAGTCGAATGTAGTACGCTGTACTTTACTTTGGGGTACAAGCCAAGTAATTGGCCATACAAATTACAGTGCAGACCGGCTAGTAGTCTGCCAAACCTAGAATAATACATCTACCTTCTGATCACGTAATACTACTGTTACTTCGACCAATCGAACCGATAACATTGCAACATCTAAGGCCTACCAATAGCTTACTAATTTAAGGGGTTATCCAATTCGTACCGAAAACGGATTTCAACCTCTAAAACCTAAATGTCACGATTTTCAAATCGAGGATTATTTACAAGGTTAAAGGAAGGACTACAAAGCATTTATACAAAAAATTACGTGTAATCGCCCAAGAATACGGTAATAAAAGTAAAAACTTAATCCTTATATAGTCGACAACAATTTAAAAGATTAACTAAGGTTTGAAAGTCGCTTTAGTTGTAAATTTACTAATTAAGGCTAAAGGCAAATTTACGCTTAATAACCGTAATATAATACAATCCTATACGTAGTTAATAATGTATCTACAACGGATCGTATAACTAAGACTACCATAGGAACTCCATGCCATATACCTTCTAGGTACGGTAATACGTTATATTAAGCTACTATATGAATTGACCAAAGCAGGCATTCACTGGTACCTAACCTACCAGTTGCACTTTAAACCACAGCTAACGATAAAGTCTTTAATATACGATCCGTATTTGCTAGTAACACAAAAAAGGGACTTCAGCATAATAAGCATACAAATTAACGATATCTTTTTTGTCGAAATAGCTAACTTTATAACATTGAAATAGTAAACGATTAAAAACTTTGACTTCTAAAATTATAAGTTGGTAACGATGTTAACGGAAAATAGCTAACTTAATTTTAATAGATCATTAATCTGTATACTTGGTATTAATACCGACCTTAGATTTCGCCAAAAAAAGCTATAACGCTATTCTGGCTACAATTAACAAGATTAACAAAACCAGAAATTAACGGTACTTGAAATAGCATGTTTGAAGAAACTATATTACTACTTTATGCTAACCGAAAGCCTTTTACGACCTTTCTATCATAACGAAAATACAAAAGCCAACGGATAAGGACTTCAACCATCTAAATAAAAGGCTTAAGTGGAAAATATAAAACTTGGACCACAGAATTAATATGGTCCTAATAGATCTGTTGAGTGCCAAGTTAATAATTTTGACGAACAGGTATTCCATAAACAACGTTAAATTATCTTTACATATCGGCTTCCTAATAACCCTAGTTAATGAAGATAAGCGGAAAGATCAGTTTAGTATCATCGGAAATTTCATCCACTAAACCTCAATCAAATACAAAAGGATTACACGAAAAGTGCTAATATCGGAGGTTTATAGTATAATAGCAGGCTTTAATATAGATATAGCACTGTAAGAGACATTTAACTTTATTATTAGACAACTAAAAATTCCTCCTATCCCGGTGGTAATTTGTACCGACTTAAGAAGCCTTTTTGAATGCCTTTTAAAGCTTAAAACCACCAACTAAAAACGCCTAATAATCGATATAATGATACTCTATAAAATCTACAGAAAAGGAAATATTGAGGAGTTTCAATAGATCGATGACAAAGAAAATTCTACTAATGATATAATGAAGACATCACTAAACAAGGCTCTAAAAAGGTTTGTAAACAACAACTGACTAACCATACGCATCGAGGGCTACGTTAACAGGTTTCCTGGAAAGCCCAAATCACGTAACGGCGGACAGGAATGTATTGGAAGACTAAAAAACTGACAGGGGATTGATGATAGTAATCTGTTTAAGTGGTACGGTTAAAGTAAAGGCTTTCAAAAGCCTATAGAGAAAGAACTTTTTATAAAAGTTAATAAACTCGGACCTCGGAGCAGCGGAGTAATTAAGTTCAAATAAGGGTAATTTGCATATAATTGGGTAAAATCCAGTATAAAAGTCAATTGGAATTAACAAGAGGTATAATACCGCTATTTAGTAGTAACTGGAAAAGATTAGTCAACCACACTAACATACGCGTACAAACTAAAAAGCCGCTAGTGTTGGAATAATATAACATACAGTATAGTAGGTCAACTTTATTTACAAGTAAAGTTAACCATACTACAAGCGTATTACTTTATATGGACTTACCGCATTGGATATAAGTCGAGTACAATATGTTACACTTCAATCTAGAGCATAGGCCAAGCAATTGGCTATACAAATTACAGTGCAAACTGGCTAGCGGTCTGCCAAACCTAAAACAATATATCCACCATCTGACCACGTAATACTAGTATTACTTCGACCAATCGAATCGATAACATTGAAACGTTAAAGGCCTACCAATATCGACGCTATTTTACTAGTAACATATAAAATATCAAAACTGTTGGTAGAGCTTTAGATCATTGCAACGTTATCGATTCGAATTGTGGTCAAAGTAACAGTAGTATTGTATTGGTTAAGTAGTGAATGTATTGTTTTAGATTTGACAGACTGCTAGCCAGTCTGCACTGTAATTTGTATGGCCAATTGCTTGGCCCATGCCTTAAAGTGAAGTGCAGTATAGTGCACTCGACTTACACCTAATATAGTAAGTCCGCACAAACAATACACTCAATTTGCAGATAGTATAGTCAACTTTACTGTAAGTAAAATTAACCTACTGTACTATACAAAGTACTATTACAACACTGGCAGCTTTTTAGTTTGTGCGCGTACGCTAGTGTAGCTATCTAATCTTTTCTGGTTACCACTAAATTGCTTCATTGTTAACTGGCCAGACTCCTATCGATTCCAATTGACTTCCTTACTGAATTTCATCCAATTGCATGCAAATTGACCTCATCTGACCTTAATTTATCTGTAGCTCTGAGGTCTAAGTTTATCAACTCTTACAAAAAAAATTTCCGCTATAGGCCTTTATAGGCCTCCACTTTAGCCGTGTCAGTTAGCCGTACTAGTTAAATAGGTCGCCATCTCAGCCTTTATTTCCCTAGCAGTCTTACAGTTTGTTTGCATAATCCTAGTCGCCGGCATGTAACTTAGAATTGCTAGGCGGCCTATTAACGTAGCTTTCGATACGTATAATCAGCCTATTTCTATCTACAAACCTTTCCAAAGCCTTATTTGGTGATACTTTCGTCATAGCATTAGTGGAATTGTTTTTACCGTCAATTTATCGGAACTCTTTAATCTTCTTTCTTTTGTAGGCTGTACAGAGTGTTTTCACATCAATTATCAGACGTTTTTTGCTTGTGGTTTCGAGCTTCGAAAGATTTTCGAAATGGCTTTTTAAATTGGTACAAATTACCACTGGAATAGGAAGAATTTTATACTGCCTAGTAATAAGGTTAAATGTTTTTTTTATAATACTATATTTACGTTAAAACCTATAATTACACTGTAAACCTCGGAAGCGAACACGATTCGTGTAATTTTCTCATACTTAATAGAAATTGAGTGAATCAAGTTACCGATAATATTAAACTGGTCTTTTCACTAGTCTTCATTAATTAAGGTTATTAAAAAGTCGATTCATGAAGATAAGTTGATGTTATTTGGAAAGAACCCGTCCGTAAAAATTATTAATTTAGCCTTCGATAAATTAATTAAAATCATATTAATCACGTGGTTCAAATTCCGTATCTATTATTGGAACCTTCTATTTTACTAGTTAAAATCTTTATTTACCGGATCATATGCCTATGCTGCGATAGAAAAGTCGTAGAAAGCTTTCGATTATTATAAGGTAGTAATATAACTACTTCGAATACATTACTTCAAGTATTATTAAGCCTTAATTATATTAGTTTTGTTCATTATAACTAAAACAATGGCCTAATACTGGAAGGAAAGCTAAGGTCGATATTAATACTAAATATACGAATTAACGATTTATTAAAGTTAAGTTAATTGCCTTTCGTCAACGTAGTTATCGGCTTGTAATTTCAAAATTTAAAATCTTGAATTACTTGTTGTATTAGTGTTTATAAAACCAGTCGTTTTAACGAAAAATGTATCGTTAATTTACATACCCACTACGCCAAAATACTTTCTTTACGTTACCAATAAGTATAAGTCTTACGTTAAAGTTTTTATCGTCAACCATAATTTAAGTTACGATTAATAAGTCAAAAACCAATAAACGCCTATTTTGACTAGTTTGTATAGTAGTTTAATATACCGTATTACCGTCCCTAAAAAAAATAATGCGTAGTTTTTATATTAGTTTTAGTAATACAATGCGTTATAAATCCGCTACTAATTACATATGAGTTTTTATTATATTCCTTCCGTTAGAAGTAAACTTTCCTTTTGTTTTAGCTAGCAAATTTTCTGCCAAAGCGATTATTAAAAGTTAGCTTTTTTTTAAAAATCGTTAGCGATTACTTGAAGATTTAGTCCTTATACTTATCGCCGTATCCTTAAACGATCAGGCGTAAATTCTCATATAGCTACCCCGTGGATTTACTCTTAACCTCATAAATAATCCTCGACTTAAAAATCGTAACGTTTGGGTTTTAAAAGTTAAAATCGGTCTTCGGTACGAATTATATAACTTCTTAATTGAATAGGTTGTTAATTTCGACCTTATCTCTTTTTTGAAAATATTTTCCGTAGGTTTGAATAATCCTTTATACTCGAAGCTTTAATATTAAGTTTTAGTTTTCTATTTCTTTTTTACTTACCTTAATAGTATTGTAAACACAGCCCGGTATATATTCCTCCTCTTTAATATTACTCTCTTTTGGTGACTGTCTACGTTGGCGACATTTCATTAACTTATCGATAGCAGGTGGAGGGGGTTTGTATTAACTTAGTCGATCAACTTAAGGGTTTTAATCGTTAGTAACCCTAATATAAAGCTTAACCTAAGTTATTTAAAAAGATATATAACCATTGATAATTTTAATAATTACTTCAGAATTTAAGATACTTAATATCTTGTATAAGTCTTCCCATTTACCCGGCTTCCACCATATAAAAACTTCACTTTGTAACGTCAAAGTAGATAAGTCGATTATTATAGGGTCATTCCTAATATTAAGGGTATTATTAACTTGATGACGTGCCGATTCTTTTCGTAGTTTCTTTAAAGCTTTGCTGTAAGCTGTAATACGCTTTTAAGTACTTACTGAAGGTAAAGATTTATTTGTCAGGCGTAGGTACGTTCTAAAGACCAACATCGTTAACACTAAACCATTAGGGCTTGTAGTATCGTTTAAGTCTTTCAATACTATTTATAAACGTATTTCTGGGTCCGTAAAGATTTTAATTTCCAGCATAAAGATATTATATTTTCGGCCAAATAATAAGTATACCCTTTTAACCTTTTTAATACTCTAGTAAGCTTTTACAAGTATCTATTTACGCTGAAATCCTATTATCTTAACATCTTTTTCAAACTCCGTTGCCGTAAAGTTGGTATTGACATCATAGAAAATGACTGTAGGTAGGCCTAAGTACGTATTGATCTATAGAATCCTTAACCTTTCTCATGTATCTTTTATCGAAAAGAATTTTAAAAACTTAGCTCTGTAAAAAAAGATGCGAAATTAACTATGTAAAAAACAAATTTATTATTTAAATAAAACACATAAACTAAAATTTTATAATTAAAGTCTTTATGATCTTTTAATGTAAACTTAAATTTTCGAGGGGGTTGAATATACTTTTAGTAATTTTGACAGAATCCTTTAATAGTTTTTAGGGTAAAGTATTTCATATCTTTATGCCCTGCGGATTTCAAGACTTTATATAGTATGTTAACGGCTAGGTGATTAAAGCGCCGGTGTAATTAACGTATTTATGGCTTCTTTAGGTTTAATAACACTACTTCCAAGCCCTAAAAATAAAACCATAAGTACCTTCACTTAAAGGAAAGGGGAAACCTCTGGCTGTTTTTAACCAGTTCGTCTATGTTAACGTCGACGTTGATACCGAGGCCCTTTATATTTTCTAAGCAAAGAAAAAAAGGGATATAGGACTTAAGAATATAAAACTTAATTACTTCTATAATAATTTAAACTGTTATTATCTCTAATAACAATGATTATTCGTTTATCTTAAAGCTAACTTTAACTTTCTTAATGTCGTAATAATTAATCATAATGGCTGTAGTACTTTCCTTCTATAATACAACATACTACGAATAACCTTTTATCAAGTACCTTACTACCTTTATATCTAGCATAATACCTTAAAACGTGTGATCCGCGTAACGATCGCAAAAGTTAACAATATATAAGGAGTTAGGGGCTTAATTAAATTAAAGGTAAGGATTTTTACTACCTAAACGATATAGGAAGGCGTAATCAGCTAGTCACCAAGCTGTGTTAAGAACAATATTTTTATGCCACTTAATTTTTTTAGGGCTATTGTTGCTGTCATTTGGTTTATTTCCCTTACAATCTGCTATTTAATTCAATCAATCCTGTTCAAAAGTGGTAGAGTACTATATGTAATATATTACCTTTATGTTTTTTTACTCGGCGTAGGGGTACCGAATTGACCAGTAACCAAATTTACCATAAATTCAATATCTCTTACCACTATTACGATAATAATGATTATGGTTAATAAAACCACTTAAACTTAACTTTGTTAATTCTAACGTAGCTACTACCTCTAGTTAATAGCCAGTACGCCAAACTTTAGATGTTAAGGACGCACTTAACTGTATTTACAGTCGATATAATTAACTACCGTAAGGTTTTCTTTATCTACTTTAGGGAAGTTACTGACTTAGGGATATATACCAAGCGAGTTTGATATACGAGCCATTATAGTGGTGAGAAAAGAACGTAACTAGTTAAAAAAAGCTTTTATAAGTTGCATTTAGACGTTATAAGGCGTATTCGAACTCGTCAATACTCGTAATTATTACACATACTTGCTCTCGAAGTGTAGCTTCGCCAGAGTGGGCTTTCTCTATTATTTTCTAGCGTAACATTAACTTATTAAGCATTTAATTAAAGATATTCATTAGTATTTCCTCTTTTTTCTTTTTTGTTATTATTATCATATACCGTATAGTAACCCAATCTATGTAGTATTAGGCGAGGTAAATATCGTATTCGAAATAGCTTTTCATGACATCGTAAATCTCGCGAAACGTGGTGGCTCGAGTAAGGAAGGTTAGGTAGTAGTCCCTAACGTTTCCTGTAAGGATTTTAGGAAATAGTAAGTGAAAACCTAAAGAAAGAATCTCTATCCATTTGCAAATATTTAAAAAGGGTATTATTTTAGTATAGGAGAAGTTATAAGGCTTTCCGTTATACTTTTCTACGTTGTTTTGAGTTTTGGCGAAGTTTGTGAAAATTTTATTATTAATATTAATCATTTTAATATATTTTAGGGGAAGGTCGCGATATTTATCCCAATCTTAATTGGTATTTCCTAACAATTTAAACATTAAAACTTTTGAGGCATAGTATTAAAGGTAATTGCTAGTCGTTTAACCCGAACGGTAAATTCCTATAATAGGACGTATAGTAGGTTTTCGTATATAGGAAAATTTACTGTAAAAGGATTTTTAAAAGGTTTATCGATTTAAGTAAAGTCCTAAAGGGGAAAGAAGACTTAAAAGTTTAAAAGAATTTAACGATTTTGCTTAATTAACTAGTGTAAAACACTGACGTTAATACTTCTTGCCCTATTGGTAGCTGTTATTTTATGTGCTTTACTACTACTAAAGGCGTACTTCGTGTTATTACGTGGAGGCGCCGGGTTTCCGAGCAAATTAACAGATTCTTTATCGCTAACGCGTAAAGAGACTTGACTTAGCTAAAGGTAAAGAGGAGGTTCCTTAACACCCTTTTTCTTAAGATGTGAATTTTAAGGGTATTCTTAAAGTTGGGCTAGGTCGAAAAGTTCTTATGCCAGCCTTGTATTTCCCTGTAGTATTATATGAACTCCTTACCGTTTAAGTTCTGCTTTAATCCTTAACTTAAACCATTTTCAAATTAAAATCCACATATTAATGATCTAATCGGCAAAAAAGTTACGAAAGTTATTAAAGATGTGATTATAATCGTTAGTATTATTATATTTAACGATTTAATAGCTTATAAAGCTGGTGAAATATTTTGCGATGAAGTCTTAATTGATGTCCTATCTCTAAAAGTCGTGGTTATAATATTTGGTAAAAAGGTGTCCAAAGGCTTTAATTACTGTTTTTCTGGTAATGTCGGTAATAGCTTTAAAGTAAGCGCTTAAGGTAGACATGTTAAGGTTTTGGCCTGTTTATGACTTTATAGACGTATAGAGTGAGAGACTTAGTGGTTTTTAGGCGTGTGGACCTGGTGTTTTGGCGTAAAGTCGCGTGAGAACTTGGCGATTCGGCGTAAAATCGTGTAATATGGACTTCTTGGTACGACTTGGTGATTTTTGATGTTTTCGCTTAGAACAGAAAACTTGGCGATTAAATTAACGTGGGGAAAGTGAAAATAGTAAAGTAGGTGCAAAGGTTTGGTATAAAAGATAAGATCGAAGGTTATTTTTTGTTATATTTGGTTTGGCTTAAAAACTTAGTCATTTTCTTACAGTAGTTGCACCCGTAGTAATACTGACTTAGCCGTTTACCAACTTGTTGTTTGAGACTTTTAACAGCCAATATCAATGCTCTTCAAAAAGGATCCGTAAAGATTTCTTGGTGTTTTCAATAGCGATACAATCACTACCTCTAGTCTGCTGTAGAGACTAGCGCAGTCTAAAGGTTTTCCTTATACACTGTGGTAGAGACTGATATAGTAGTAAAGGCCCTTTACAAGAAATTTCCTTTACCCTAACTTTAACGTAGAGCGTAACAACCGAAAAGTAGCTTTTTTTACTACTTAGCTAATCTATGCTTAACTCAATAAGCATACTGATTAGTATTGGTAGGGCTTTAGATCGTTGCAACATTGTCGATTCGAATCGTGGTCGAAGTAACAGTAGTATTGCATTAGTCAAGTGATGGATGCATTATTCTAGGTTTGTCAGATCTCTAGCCAGTTTGCACTGTAATTTATATGGCCAATTGCTTGGCCCGTGCCTTAGAGTGAAGTGTAGCGTACTGCATTCGACTTACACCCAATGCAGTAATTCAGTACAAACAATATACTCAACTTGCAGTTAGTATAGTCAAATTTACTGTAAGTAAAGTTGACTAATTATACTGCACGTAGTACTATTCTAACAAAAATGAATGTTTTTTATTCCAAGATATAAAATTTATACGACTAGTAAATAGACTGCTTTCTTATTAAAGTATTTGTTACTTTTAAATTAGTTTTATTCCAAAAAGATAATTTTGGACCGAAATCTTAAGTTTTCATTTATATTTTGGCAAGAACTATAGAAAGGTTTTGGAACGAAATTGTCAATTACATAACTTATTATCTTTAAGCCAATAATCAATTTAATTTTTTTTGTTAAATTGGTATTACGTTACTATATGGCTAAATATCTAAATATCTATAGATGGAGTATATTATAGTATTATAGTAAACCCCTAATAACGCCTTTTTTCGAATGATTAACGCTAGTATTTATGAGTTTCTCTTCAAATTCAAGTTGTAATAACCAATAAATTACCTTATTTTATTAATACTTCGTTAACAAGCTGATATACGTTTTATACGAGGATATTTAAAACGGAACACTTAATTAACAACAGATATTATAACTTTAAGAACTAAAAAACGATACGATGAAAATTACAAATAATATAATTTTAAGGTTCATAAGCAAGTTTAGCTTAAAACTAGCCGAGTATATTGTGCCCTTTATCGCTAAAAAAAAACTCCCTTTTACTTTGGATTTCTTTCTAGATTTAGGAATTTGTTCCACTATTAGTATTTTTTTATCGAACACTTATATGGGATAATAAAACCTTTAAGTGAGTATATTCACTTTTAACATCTATAAAGTATAAAAACAATAAAGATAAATAGAATGTTAAGGAAATATTAAATTTAAGGCTTAATTACCGCCGCTAAATATGTTAGTGAGTTTAGTACCTTTTTCCATAAAAAGAATTTATAGTAAAAGAGAATGAATGGATGAATCTCAAAGATTTGAAGTATTGGGGAAAGTTGATTGAGGAATTTAAAAAGAATTTGGGTTGATTTTCGTGAGTTTTTATAGCTTTCTCGCGAGGATTGCATCTCGCGAGAATTGCTTTTCGCGAGTATCTCTTCTTGTGAGTCATTCTCATAAGTGTTAATGGAATTATCATATTTGCTCATAATGTAGCCATGATTTTTTCTTTATCCCCGGCATTTGTTGGATCTAGGTGGGGTACTAAACCCTACCTGCCTTCTTTATTGTTGTTATTATAACCTATATACTTACTACAAAGTTTACAGCTTTCGATTTAAACTTGGTTTCTTTATCTTTCAATACACTGCAAATTATACTACTACCAGTAAGAACCAACGAATTGTTTCATTACTAAAGTAATCGGAAAAGTTTTAGAGAGCTCGATTGCCTCGATTAATCTTTTCAGTGTTCAAATCGAGTATGAATTGATTAATAATATTAATTAGATGTTTTTTATTCAATTAATATTAACATCATTAAACCAGAGGTCTTTATTGTATTATTAGTAAAAAGTAATCCAAATTCTTTAATAATCTTTATGTTTAAGATTTTAGATACTATTTTAACGTTTAAACTGATAATTCCATATTAGTTTAAGTAAAGTGTTCATGATTTAAAACATAAGGATTTAGCAATTTAAAAACAATAGAACGTAGTTATTTTTCGTAACTTAATAGTTTTTGATGTTTTTACCTAAAGTGACGACTTTAACGTATTTATTAACCTATTTAATTAGCGATCTTATGATGTAAAGGAAAACAACTGATATAGAAAAAAGTTAATATAGGAAATAAGGTCAAAAGTCGTTTACTACTAAGTTTTAATATTAAGTGTAGGAGTTTTAGACTTAACGATTTGAAATTAAGGTAATAATAGTATCGATTTTACCGTTTACCCATTATAGGTGTTTTAGTTACCTAGTGATCGTTTTTATAACGATTTAAGACTTTTTATATTTCATTTCAACGTTTATCTTTAAAAGGCTTAATAAATATTTTTTAGTATGTTAACGGCTATATCATCGCCAACTCTAAGTTGCCGTAGAAACTACCGCAATCCAAAGGTATTCTCTACCTACTACCGTAAAACTGCCGCAGTTTGTAGAAGCTTTTCATATAAACCTTTCTTCTACCTTACAATACAATGCAAAGCGTAACCAGAAAGTCACTTCTTCTTCTACCCAGCTTATCTATGCTTAACCTAATAAATACTGATTAATATTGATAGGTCCTTAGTAGTTGTAATGTTATCAATTCGAATCTCTGGTCGAAGTAACAATAGTATTACGTGGTCAAGAGGTAGATGTGTTGTTCTAAGTTTGGCAAACTGCTAGCCAGTTTGCACATTACTTTGTATGAGCAATTGCTTTACCTGTGCCCCACATTGAATTAGGCACTCTACTGCAATTGACTTGCAGCAGTACAGTCAACTTTGACTGCACTGCACTTGAACACTATTCAAACATAACTGTAATTAATTATACTGATTATAAGTTAACCATATTGTTTATAGGTTGACTATATTGATTACAAATCAAGTGTAGTAAGTGTCTAATTCAGACTAGGGCATGGGCTAAGCAATTGACTATACAAATTTGTATGCAGACGTGCTAATGGCCTGTCAAACTTAAAAGTAACACATCATCACTTTCAATGTAATACCAGTTACTTCGATCAGAAATTCAAATCGACTACATTGCAACGACAGAGGCCTACCAATAGGGTTGTTATTACAAACTTTATTAAAAATATTGATAGAAAATTTAATATTATTAGGTTATCAGTTCAAATTGGATCACTATATGTTTTTTTGTTTTGGATTTTATCTTTACTCTATACAATATTCAAGTTCACACTACGTATTTTTCACTTAAAACTCTACACTTTTGTTTTTATTGTTTCTGTTTCTTCTTTATCCCGACTATATAGACAATACCTCTTAAGGGGTGTTTTAAAATTTCAACCAATGCAGTCTATACTCAAGACTTAACATTACAAATGCAAAGAACTCTTTAAAGATAAAGATTTCCTACAGAGAACTAGGAAATAGTATTTTCAAGCCATAGGGGTATTGAGATGAGGATTACAGCTATTTTCAGCTGTTTTTACAACTAGTATTTACCAGTATAAGGTTCCGATCGTAATAATCGAGATCTATAAGAATCCTCTTAATTATATATCAAGAAAGTTCTCCAGGTAGATTTCTAGGTATTCCTTCTAGAATCTACAAGCCTATACAGTATTTTTTTGCATAGTATCTTCAACATATATAAGGATGCAGCCGTTGGCGCTTCTTCCTATGATCTTGTTTTGGTATTTGTAAGATAGTCTTGCTGTACCTTTCACAACCTTACATACAAGCTGAACGAGACAGGACACAGAGACTTCATCCAGCCTGCCTTGGGGACGGAACGAGTCACCACTGGCTAGCCTGGGAGGTATTTTCAGCACGTTTTCTGCACCTAAGCGGCACAAAAATACTACCATGGGCAGGGCACGTGGAGGTGCGCTCGCAGGCAGGAGATCGATCATGCGGGCACTCACTATCCATCCACATCCACAGCATCTTGCACACAGGGCAGTGATCTTGCACCGCTCTCGGGCAGGTCAAACAAACCACGACTGTTGCTGACAGCGTCGGTCTGCAAAGTGTGACGTGATTGTGCTCTTCGACTCCGACTTGGAGACTGGCCCTTGGTAGCGCGCTGGCAGCTTCTCCCAAAGGTCAGCAGCACCGGTCGTCGGCATCTCGGCGTACTTTTTGAGACTGGATGACTGCACGGAGGAAATCCTTCGTGCGAGGACCCCCACATCCGACTCGCTGAGCGTCATGACATCGCTCCGCAGTGGTGGTGGGCTCGCGCCCCAATGTCTGACGGCCATCCATGGTGCGCGCCGTGAAACATCCCGTTCCATTCGAAAGCGGTCTCCTAGCAGTTTAGGTGCAGTATTGTTGTTGCGGATGCAGCTACAGTAAAACAGGCACTACGCCAGGCTGGTCACTGAGAGAGACCCTTGCCATACATTCAAACAAGGTATCTTTCCAATAGTTGGATTGTCGCGCTGGCGTCTCACGAGTGAGGCGTGACCGGAAGAAGCCTCGTGGCATTCATGCTCACACTCACCGGATCGGCAGATTTCATACTGTGGAATACGCACCGCATTCTCACAGCCCCTATGAACAGATGATCCCCGCAGCAAGTACTGGCTCGTCTGCTCGCTCGAGGATGTGGAACGAAGCCCTTGCAGAATTCAAGACAGCCGCATAAGCTTTGTGGTCAGGCTGGTGCCGCCAACGAATGAGCGTTGCATTCGGGGGGCGGTGGCAAAGCGAGCAGGTCCCTGCTGCGAACGAGGGTTCGGTCGCTGAGAGCAAAGAAGTGAAGGGTCGTGGCTAGTGCTTGACAGCGAGGGTAGGAACTGCCACGAATACCTGCCAGAAGACAAGCTGGGCTTCACGATGGACCTGCAAGCGAGGCTGGAGGAGGGTACAATGCGTACAGCATCCATCGTTCTGCCCAAGGCCTCGTGCATGTATGCGGTTGCGTTGTGTGGCAAGTTGGGCCTTCGGGACTCGGTGGTCGTGGTAACAGTGCCGCCGAGCTGTTGGTTTTCTCGACGGGTTGTTTCAGACAAGTTGAATCAAGTGAGTAAGCCCGAGCAACGGACCCAGTTGCTTTGCACTCATCTTGCCAGTATTTGAATTGGATGGTCGCATGTGGCAGACTCGTTGCCTGACCACCCGTCCTGCGCCTGGAAGCTGTTCACTTACACTCTTGGGGGTAGCCAGTGTGTCCTTGTATCGTCGAGTTTGATTGCCTTTGCGCTGCTCGATCTACACTGGCCAACTCTGTTGGTGCCCCAGGCCGTTCCCGTCTAGTTGCTCCTTGCCCCACCCTTTGCTGCCCTCAGCTCGTCCATCTTGGCCACCCGCTTCTTGAACTCGACGTACTGGCACTTCTCGTAGCTGTGTCTCTCTTGCTGTGTTCCCCATCAGCATGCGTCCACCGGGCCATGTGCTCCAGGCGGTACGCGGTGGCGGCAGGCATCGCTGCCGTCGCCGGCTGTCTCGGGGCGGGGGAGGGGGCGAGGCGCGCGTGGGACCCACCTCACACTTCCAGGGCATGTAGTAGGTCTCGAAGCGGCATCGGTTGAGGGGGATCAGCAGGTTGGCGCAGCTGTCTCGGTATGCCAGGGGCAGCTTCGCGTCGCGCATCTCCTCGCGGGTCGCCTCTGCGGCTTCGTGGTGAGCGAGGTGCTCTCGTCCATGTGAGACCCAGGGGGGGAAGAGGGGAGTGGAGGGACCGGAGAGAAGGCTTACTCCGCGGCATCTCGAGTGAATCGTCGTGTCCGCCCATCTTGGTGGCGCCTTCGGTTACTCGTTTGAAGGTTGCTGTCGGGGTCATCGGCTTGTGAGTGGAGCATGGCTTCGGCCACCAGTTGCCGTGGAAACTCCGAGTCGGGAGGATGTCTGCGTGGCCCGTGCGCCGGACTGGCCAGTGGACCGGCGCCTTCAGCACCGCGATTGATAGATAATTGACAGGTCTGATAAGAAGGAACCGAGTCCACTTGGGCACCATACCATAAAACTATCATTGAATTCCAAGTAAAGCCTTCGATCCTACATGTGGCAATCCATGGGAGGGTCAAGCAGATATCACCTGGGTTAGGGGGTTAGGGATGCGGCTAGCTCCCGCACTAATGCACAACGGCCTGCATGGACCAGCACCACTGGGAAACAGTGTGCACTAATGCCTGCGAATGCTCTCTCGAGAACCCATCGAAAAAGGGAAGACGACCAGGCAGTATCCACAAAAAGAGACCGTTTCCACGAGCTACCTCAGAACGGCAAAAGTTATTGACCTGTGCAGGGGTCGAACCTGCAATCTCCTGATTCGTAGTCAAACGCCTTGCCATTGGGCCAACAGGCCAGTTGCTGTATCGATCCTTAAGTAAGGTTGTTTATCAAGGCATGGCTTTGGGGGCCGCAGGTTTTTTTTCTCGTGCAGGACGACCATCTTGACCATTTGTTTCACTCTTTTGTATCTACAAGCCTTTCACTATCACCTATAGTATTTATGGATAGTTATTTACCTGTGGAATGGCCATTTTGCGACAGCCACTTCCAGGATCATTACCTCTAGGATCACCACCTTTGAGATAATCACATTTGTGATAACGACCTCTGAAACACCCACCTCTGGGACTGTGGATTTAAGCCAAGTTTCCTAAGAGCTCTACGGCTTCTGGTCCATAGTTTTGGCGGGGACCTCCGTTTACCGCTCTCACGGACTGATCGCGTGAAGGCGCCTCCACCAAGCAAGTCCTGCTTTGTGTTTGTGGATGCCAGGAGAAGATGCGACCCAAGGAGCCCAGCGTGAATTCGCTGCTCCCGAAAGGACAACAACCTGCGAGTACCCGTATCAAAGCCCGGATTCTTCGGAGCAGCCAGCACATGGCGGAGCCACAACCTGCGGTACGCTTGCCGCTGAGCAAGAGCAACAGAGAGCATGGACTCCCTGGATTGGACGTCCCACTCGCCTAAGTATGGTATCCTCACGGCCGCAGCACCATCTGGGACCCACGGCTCATGCATACCGATGCTCCCAGAGCCGGGCCCGGCCTCAGCAGTCCATGGCCCGCCGTCCTCCCCTCCCCGTCACTCCGTCAAGCCTCGCGGCCCTTTCGGAAAGACTGGATCCCGTAGGATCCGCCCGTCGGACCTTCCTCGTCGCCTGCCTTTTCATGAGCATGGGGAAGCTTCTCGCCGGATGGCAGGGCGGCGTCTCGTACCCCGGCCAGGACGAAACGCCATGCCATGCCATGCCTCCAGTAGAAAGAGCCGTATGGCGTGGCAGTATCCACCAATCCTTCCTCATGACATGGCTAGTTTGGGTGCCTAGTGAGCGCTATAACTTGCCCGTAGTTGGCTTCCAACTGTAGACAGTGTGCCCTCTGCACTGGAAACTACCTGATGAAGAGGCGTGGCATTGCGAGCCATGAGCAATGCCACGGCGGCCATGTTCATGGCTCTCATGGCATGGCGTTTTCCCCTGGGCCCCGGCGACCTGGTGCTTCTGGCACAGAGCTGGACGCCGTCTGCAACTCTGTGGCAAGCGGGCACGTGATTTCATTGATTTTGCGAGGACATGGAGGGGTAAGAAAGATTACATTGTCAGGAAAAGGGCCACGGGGAGCATGCTTGCGAACGCCGGTGGGGATGAGGTTGAGGGCAATGACCCTTCCTTCCACTGGCCCGGCGTCCGGCTTCTTTTCTAGTGACGGGCCTTCGCTTTCTGAACCGTGAGACACCAAGAACTTGACCAAGAAGACGAAGTCTCGAGTATTTCCACCCACACTCGTAGGTCGATGTTCTCCCGCAAGAAACCCCGGTGCACCCGATTTCAAACACATGTTACCGAGGTACCGTAATACATCCACCTAGGTAGAGGCTGCAGTCCCAAGCCTCTCTCTTGGTTTGATATAGACCGTGAAATCTCCCTGGTTCACAAGACCAAGCGTCCAATGCCGGAAGCTCCTCAGAGTCGCCGTAGACTCGGCCAGGGAAATGTCGAATTTCCTGACCAACTGTGGGATAATCTTGCTACTCTCGAGGAGACTGATTGCTATTCTTCCCGACGCAGGCTCTCGAGCCCCTGGAAGTTGTGCGTCAGCGTGCGAAAGCAGGGTGATAGCCCCCCAATGAAGCGCACAGCCCCAAACGCCAGGAAGGAAGCGTTCATCTCCCTCAGCCGGTCGGGGGTGGGGAACGTGCAACGAGCAACATGGCGCTCGATGTTGGCGGGCTGCTCGCTGCTCGATTGCCCCTTGGCTGCTTGGGAGGTTCGTGGCGGGCTGGACCGTGACGTTGTGGATCTTCTCCTCCCACCGAGAGGAAGAACACCGAGACTGCCCATCAGGCTTGCTAGCATCTAGCAGGCCCTTTTCTTCTGTCTCCTCGGCGTTCGCCACCCCGCCCGGGCGGAGCCAAGCTCGGGGCCGCAAAGGCGCTTCCTCAGCGGGGACGGTGTGATGCTCTGGGGTATTCATTGTACCGGTACGTCCTTTGGGAGGCTGTCCGTGCAAGTACCAAGACGAAGTCGTTTCCACTACAACACGGCACTAGCAGCACCCGCGTCAGTAATCAAGGCAAGTAGTAGTGTAATCACTAGTAGTTTTGGATGTCCAAGGCAAGGCGTCATGTCATGACTCGGACTCGGGCCTCGGCGCCACCTCACTTCACATGGCCCGAGGCCGACGGAAGACGATGAACGGCCCCTGGCCTCTAGCCTGTCTCGTCACGAAATGTTTGGCAAGGATCGAAATTCGGACAGGACTTTGCTCGCTACAGACCTCACAGCCGGAAGATCCATATTGAATATGATGCAAACTCAGAGTTACAAACCGTTACGATTCGAATCTCTAGTCGAAGTAACTGGTGTATTGCATTGAAAGTGGTGATATGTTGCTTCTAAGTTTGGCGGACCGCTAGCCGGTCTGCACACTAATTTGTATGGCCAATTGCTTGGCCCGTGCCCTAATCTGAAGTGGGCACCTACTGCACTTGACGTGCAGTCAATGCAGTCAATCCCACAAACTACAGTCAATTTGCAGTCAGTACAATCAACTAACTGGCAGTATAGTTGACTTGACTGTACTGCAATTGACTGCTGTTCCAACAGAATGTTCAATTCTAGATTCCAGTGTTTTATTTTTCTTTCGGACAAACCTTGGTAGCTACACTGTCCTTACTTCAACATGAATGGCAACTAACTATCGGAAGTTATAGGTGGATCCCACGGCTCGTCCTTTTTTTCCTCCCACGATAGCTTGCTGCTGACAATGTTCAAGTACCTTGCAAGAATTTGGCAACAAACCCATGGTACTTTTTGCCCTGTGTCCGTTCAGGACACCTGGCATCTTGTATCTGATGAAAACCTTCCTAATTTCTTGTAACGAGATTCCTTTACGAGCCCAACTGGCTAGATCCTCGCCCTGCCGCGGCATACGGAGGGGGAGCATCCATCGTCGGCGTCCCGGTGTAGGCCGCCGGTGGGTAGGCTGGTGGTGCACGTCCGGCATCGGAATGATGCCGGGTTCCGGCCGCCGTGTGTGATTTTCGCATGGCCGGTGCCCGTGAATGGGTTTGCCGTTCAAGGTCGGCCAAGTACGCTGATCTGTGCCGACTGCGGACGTTCTGATGATTCGTCCTGCGCTGCCGGATCATGCAGCTGAACATGAACGCTACTGGAAGCGCGATCACTCCCACAAAGCTGAGGATCACAGCACGGATGGCAGAGGAGTCCAAATTGTACATTTGTGAGTGGTGGGGCTGTTGGGTCCAATTCGAAAGGGACGATGTTGTGGGTGTCGGACGAGTATTGCTACAGGCGGTGGCACGGTGGGGCACGAAGATGGTCGCAAGATCTGGTGTTCTTGTCACGACGGACTCAAGACAAGAGACAGCAATGGAACGAGATTTGAAGTAGGTTAGAAGAGTGTATAATACTGCATCCTGCTGGTAGGTGAAATGGAGAGTGTGCGTGTGATCTCGGCACCCACTCGCCTACGGCCTGTCTACCAAGGGGGAAGCGGCGTCTTGAAGTATCAGCAAGCACATGCCATGACAGCAAAAACGCAAGGCTAATCATGCCTACGAGGTAAGGCGCAGCAAGCCAGTGAGCCCAGTCGTTTATTGCGTGAGCTGAGCCTGTGCCGGCCCACGTGAGACACTGAAGCCCTCACTGCTCAGGCTGTCACATGCGAGGCCTTCATGAGGTATTTACATTTAGCTGTGAGGACTAGAATAGGCAGCCACCTTTTTACACCTCTTTACACCTTTTTACGCTGAGGCCGGAAATGTGCGACTTTGCGACCTTGCGACACGGGCTGATGCTCTCTGTTTGTGCACAAGGCTTCTTGGCGGGGATTTCACATGTCCAAGCTCGATGGCCCTAACGCAGACTAGCAATGTCCTCGGCCCGGCTCTATGCGGCGCCAGCATCTCTTCTTGCGGCCCACCGCAAAAGGCCACACACGAGAGCCTTGCGCCAGCCACGCCCAGTCAGTCAGTCAGTCAGCGCGTGCCGCCCACGATGGCCGCCGTCGTCATAGCCCTGCACGGACAAGACACCACCGTCACGGCCCAGCCCCTGACCCCGGGCGCGTTCGCCCCCTTCGGCGACGTCATCCAGAACCCGCGCCCGGATGTGCACCCCTCGCGCCTCGCCGGTGCCGGTGCCGGTGCCGGTGCCGGTGCCGGCGGCGCCGCCCCCGTGCCGGTGCAGCAGCTGCCCTTCGCGGCCGCCCTCGCCAACCAAGGCACCGCCATCCACTACCGCCACGTGAGCCGCATGGTCAACGCCTACGCCACGGCCCCCAGCGGCGCGCCCGCCGCCGCGGCGGTGAGCCTGTTCGTGTGCGCCGCGCGCAGGCTGCCGCGCCACCGTCCGACGCCCGGTGGCCGCGCCCCGCCGCCGCCGCTGCCGCCGTCTCCTCCACCACCGCCGTCCTCCTCCTCCTCCTCCTCCTCCTCCTCCTTCTTCGAGGTCACCCTCCTCGAACGCCACCCCTACACGACCCAGACGTTCACGCCGCTCGGCAGCCCCGCCGGCGCCGCCGCCCACCGGCGCCGCTACCTCGTCATCGTGGCGCCGAGTCTCCCCGGCGCCGCGGCGGCGGTGCCGGACCTGGCCGGCCTCAGGGCCTTCGTCGCGGCGGCCGACCAGGCGGTGACGTACGGCGCGGGCACGTGGCATGCGCCGATGGTCGCGCTGGGGCCCGCGGGCTCGGCGGTGGACTTCGTGGTGACGCAGTTCACGAACGGGGTCGCCGCGGAGGACTGCCAGACGGTGGCGTTCGGATCGGTGGGCGACGGCACCGTGTGCGTCGAGGTCTTGCTCGCGCTGGCACCGCCCCATCCGTGAAAGACACGGCGTTTTCTGTGGCTTTCTGTCGAGATACCACAGTAGGACTGGCTGGCTGGCTGGCTGAGCGCCTTGGTAGCACGGCCAGATTTGTGCATCTTGGTGAGTTGGTCAAGCGGACAAGCAAGTCTATGTACCGGAGACGCAACCGAGCTGCAGTCACAGAACGTGGAAGAATCGCTCGTGATTCCAAGGCATTGTATTCGTATGTAGAATGGTCAAGTGAGAATGGAGCTGCCCACGGGCCATGGTAGTGTCTCTTACCTTACTGTATAGAGAGAGGGTGTCCAAGTTTGCTGTGCTGGGGGGAAATATAGATATCATTTTCTTGCCCCATATCTAGTTTGTATCCCAAGGTCATCGCACACGTAGAACGGTAACATGCCACCAAATGTCAAAATCACAACATCGTGCTCGATATCTCTACAAGGCATCTGTTTCTATATTCCAGACATCAAAACAAGACAAGCACCCCAGAGCATCAACCAAGTCTGGATGCAGACTGCCATCCCCAAGAACTTACAGCCCGCGAGTTCTTCTTCTTAGAAGAGGCCGCGGGGGGGGCGCCTTCCTTGGGCGGGACGTACTCGTTGGAGCCTTTCCCGGGCTCCGCATCCTTCTGCTTGCACTTCATCTTGTCGCCATTCTTCCCCTTCGCGCCGTTGACGGGCGAGAACTTCTGCTTCTCGGCCGTGGTCGCCAGCATGGCCGCGGCGGCCTCCTTCGTCCAGCCGTTGATGAAGTCGCCGTGGCTGCAGAAGGCGTTGCCGCACGAGAGGCGCAGCGGCGCGGTGCCGCTCCAGCCCTTGGGCAGCACCTTGCGCAGGTCGTAGCGGACGCTGAAGCGCAGCTGCGGCATGCTCTTCATGCCCTTGGGGCAGGCGCCCTTGCTCTTGTACGCGGTCTCGAGCGTCGCCTCGTTGACGCACTGCGGGAAGTACACCAGCGTTTGCAGGTGCGTCGTGCAGGTCTTGCTGGGGAAACCGTTCGCGTCGGCCGGGACAGGCCCGTCCTGCTCGCAGAACCACTCGATCTTGGCGTCGGCTGGCATCTCGGCCTTCGTCTTGGCCTTGGCCGAGCCGGCGAACATCTTGAGGTCCTGCGGGATGGGGACCTCGGCGGGGGCCTCGCCGAGGTTGTAGTAGACCGAGAAGCGTGACAAGGGCGCAGGCTTATGATTGGTCCCGTCCGTCGTGTACAGCAGAGTGGGAAGCCCTGGAGTCTCGTCAGTGATGAGTACGGCTCCTCTGGCAGTCCGTCGGTGGGGAGACTCACAATATACACCCAAATCGTTCGGGTTCTCCGCATTGGTGCAGCCTTTCTGCAGCTCGGCACTGGTTTTTGTATGCGCGGTTACGGCATCTGAGCCGAAAAACGAATGCAAATGTGTTTTGTCGTACTCGCCAGGAGTGATAATGGGGTCAACGGCTTTGTTCATGAATGGCTCGGCAATGTTTACTTGTGTGTACGCGTTTGCAAAAAGTGCAAGTTGTGTGGCGAATCCGCCAGCAATGCCAGCACGATAGAGAAGAGAAGGCATCTTGTGCCACTAATGAATGTTGGAAGAAATAAAGGAAGGAAAAAGTGAATGAAGGCAAGTAAGTCAGCAGCAAAGGAAGTTTGTGGATTTTCAAGCAACATGAGCCAGGCAAGGAGGAAGAGAGAGCACCTTTATATGGTCTGCCTTGCTTCCATGCACCAAAATCCATGAGGCTCGCCATCCCCTTGGTGCCACCAAATTCAACAATGTAAAGGTTGAAACCACTGTAGTAGCATAGCGGAATCAAAAAAAAAACTACCAGGTATGTGCAAACACCAAGCACACTAACCAGACGTGACCTGACATGAGTAGTTTAATTGACCCATGCCCACAAAAATATATTAAAAAGTGGCAGGATCAGCAGGCAGTTCCAGCTTGGCAATGTTTCAATCATGTGGGCCTGGTGCAGGCTTGGTTCCGGCTTGGTGTGGGGGCTCAGCACGGGGGCTCAGTGCGGGGCTCAGTGCCCCCCACCCCTGTGTGATGCCCCCTGGGTTGCTGGGTTTCTTTCTGGCATGATGCTGGGGGATTGGTGGGGCCAGGGCTAGGGCTGAGCAGTGTTCCAGACAGCTCAAACAAGCCGAGCTGGGAGCTGAGGCGCCCATGAAAGCTTACTAAACTTGTTACACTTCGCAACTCAGGAATGGAAGGGGCCTACGTCAAGGCACAAGGAGCTTCCACTGGTACATGGAGAAAGCGTACTAACAGCCGCATACATCAAATGTACTGACTTGGGCAAGCTTGTGGAACATGCAAGATATTGGAGGATGGAATGAAACAACAGTGACAATCTCAACTTATTCCAGTGACCACCGAGTATACAAGTACAGACTCGAACTCTTCGAATTTGGCACCACATGATGTATGTCATTTCAGCCATGGAGTGACAGCATGGAATTCGAGAGCTAAATTGGCAGTCATTTCATTATACGAAGATAAAAATGAAACTCCCGGAACAAGGAAACAATATCGACACATGATGGGAAGTACTATAACATGGGTTTCATTAGGTCGGTGTTTCAGCCCCTTTCACCAAGAACTTTTAGCACCAAAAAAAGAGAAACGCCCAGATGGCTGCTTTGATATCGAAAGGAAGTATCCTATGTTGCAATAACCCTCTTTATAGACCTGCAGTCTGTAAAGAAATACGACTCACCAACATAATGCCAGACTGTACATTTGCTGGGATCCACATTAAAGGCTGCAGTAACCTCGGCATTAACCCACGGCGGCCAGGGGTCTCACCCACTATGTATGTGACATTGCCGACAGAATACGTCAGCAAAAGCTGCATGCAAATCGACATGTTTTCAAAATCGTGATGTTTAGTAATGGTCAGGATGCCCGACTATCACCTACTGCATGCCACCTACTGCATCCAGTAGGTCGTCGTCGGTACATACCGTAATATATAGTCCCCATGCTTGGCGTTTCAATCACAGGAATCAACCTACTGTTCAGTTATATGACAAGCTCATCATTGATCCATTGGGCTTGATGTGTCAAGTCATGCGGAGGCTGATGATGGCAGGTCGATGATTCTATCCGCGATCTTGTTGGCAAGCCTTGCTTGCTTGTTGGGGTGATCATGACTTATGCCGAGCGATCAGCCAA
Source organism: Anisogramma anomala (assembly GCA_038502455.1). Classification (NCBI taxonomy): domain Eukaryota; kingdom Fungi; phylum Ascomycota; class Sordariomycetes; order Diaporthales; family Gnomoniaceae; genus Anisogramma; species Anisogramma anomala. Next base: position 32,959,781 of record JASMMZ010000002.1, on the reverse strand, counting down.
CATACAGTGCAGTTGTGCCACAGGCCATGACTATCTTCCAACGACTCGATGATGCGGTGCCAAGTTCTCCATCGAATACATCCTAGGTTCCTCATCCCATATCTTTTCATCAGTGCCAGGCTAAACACTTGCAGTCACGTTGGGACGGAGGGGTGGACAAGGGTGAGTCCAACAAATGCACATATGATGGGTCTGCAAGACTCTTGCCGTACTCAGCTAGACGCATATACTAACTACCAAACGCTTCTTGGGCGTTCTCTTGATGAAGTGCAAAGCTGGTGACTTGTCTGTAAAGGACAGATTTTCCTTTATTTGAAAATAGCTAATTTATCACATGAATTCATCAACGGAGCAACTGTCACTCGATGTTTCGGAAAGGAACTCTCGACACACAGGACGCACGCGCCAATGGAACATGGAGTGGGAATCTTCCACGCGCGCGGCTGCCACTGCTGTACGCGCGCGGCTGCTACTGCGAAGGTCGCTGTGTGTTGTGTACCTGTGTATCCCTGGCGGTGGAAGGAACTGCGGCGGCACACGTTGCCGTTAGCAGGTGCCTGTTGCAGTGCCTGTCTCACCGGCCTAACACTCCCCCACTTGCTAGCTTCTATCTTCTGTGCCTGCCCGCCCCCGGCCGCCTTTTCTGCTTCCGTCCACGACGATGGTGCTTGACAGAAACACAACCTCTCAACGGACAACCTCGGACCATTGTCAATCGTCGTCTGCAGTTTGCCGTCCGAGCCCAGGCAATTTACGAGCCCACGCAATTTATAAGCATCCTTGTCGAAGCCGAGTTCTGCATCAACAAAATCATCGCATCCTTGAGCTGTTCGTTCCAAGGTACGATGCAATCCCTTGTTCCTTTGCTGCGTCCATCACCATCACCACCATCACCACCGCCATCATCACCCTGTCACCAAGGCTGCATATCGTATGGACAATTCATTGCTGTCGTGAAACCGTCAACAAACAATACGCACACAGTTTCATAAGCGTGAATGAAGGAGCTTCAAGCTTCAAGCTTCAAGCTTCAAGCTTGGCGCCGGAAGCTTCGGGGTGCGCCACAACCGCGGACCGTAGCCAAGGTGCGGGCGCGGTGGCTTTGCGCTGCCGGGCCGGGGCCCCACCGCCTCGAATGGCATTTGCCACTTGTGCATGATCTCATGCGCCGTTGTCCCCCACAAGGCCTTGGCTTTTCTTTGCGCTGCGTCGAACGGGAAGATGTCCCCGCTGACCAGACCTCTCTCTCTAGGACCGACTGACCGTCCCATCCATCCAACCAATCCATCCCGCGGCCGCCCAACATGCCTGCCATCGGCCACGCCCCCGTCGCCCGCAGCAGCCTCTCCCACCTCGCCAAGCGCGACGACTGGGCCCGGCACAACGTCGGCGTTGTCGTCGTCTTCTGCATCGTCGGCGTCGTTGCCGGCGGCCTGCTGAGCGTCTTCGTCATGCGGAAGTGGGCCGCCCGCAAGGCCCGCCAAGAGCGCTAGGAGAGGTCGCGGCCTGTGGACCTGGCAACCAGGATGGCGAACCTCGGGATCCGAACGTACTCTCTACCAAGCGAGCGCAATGCGATACGGGTGTATGACAGAAACAGCGGCGGTGTGGCGCCGCCAGCCGCCGCCCACCGAGACGCGCCACGGGTGCAAGGCAGCGACAGCGGAGGTGCGGGCCCGTCCAATACTACCAATGACCCAGACGCGATACGGGTGCACGACAGAAACAGCGGGGATGCGGGGCCGTCCAATACCGCCGATGACCCGCCTACGAATGATGATGGCCCGCCGTCGCGCAACGGCCAGGCGACGTAGCCTATTATCGCGCATGTATACGATCTTTATGGTGGTTCCCTGACGACAGGTACAGGTACTGGTTTGGTGGGAAGGTGCAAAATAATTACGGTGTTGGGCTGATGGTCGACGAGGGTTCATGATACTCCGATGCACCGGTGTTGGCATCACTGCATATAGTCCGAATACGCTTTGCCTCATCAGCTATTCGCCACAGCAGCTCGTATAACATACCACTGTCCTATGAATCGCTGGCACTGGAGTCGTACGTGGGTCAAGTAGCATTCCATCATGTGTCTGTACAACGACAACGGATCCCAAACGGACACGTGCAGGTATGTCATCAGGCCAACCGCTTATTCCACGGGCGACTACGCCGTAGGCACTTCTCCCGCAACACGACTGCCCTACACATGTGCAGGCGTTTACTCAAGCGCCTTTGTGGCTCAGAGACTGGGAAGGGATGAACAGTCCTCGACAGTTGTCCGAAAGAGGCGTGACCTGGCGCCCAGACTGTGGCTCTTCCACAGCCATACAGCGCGCGACAGGCACTCGCCACCGCCACGAGCCGCTTCACAGCCGCTGGCGCCCGCGCGTCTCGATCGGTATCAGCACGATGCCCACAAACGCCGCGAAGATCAGGGCCCCCGACAGGTAGACCGGCGTCGTGGTCCCGTCGCCCGGGATGCTCGCTGCCAGGACCGGCGCGACGAGCCCGGCGACCCTGTTCAGGAAGCTCGCCACGCCGGTCCCCGCGCCGCGCACGGGCGCAGGGCTGCTCGTGACACACCCAACCCACGGACGTCAGCCACCACCCGACAACACGGCGCCAGCGAGAGGAAGACAAGGGAGGGAGGGGCAAGAGGGTTTTTTTTTTTTTTTTC
>JASMMZ010000002.1:32831416-32948740 GCA_038502455.1 Anisogramma anomala | reverse complement strand
GTTGACGACGCGCACGAGCAGCGGGTTGACGACGCGCGCGAGCACGGGCGGGTGGTCCGGGCGCGTGATGGTGTGCAGCTCGAAGACGGCGAGCGCCAGGAAGGCCAGCCAGCGCCAGTAGAGGCCGTCGCGGAAGTAGCCGAGCCGCGGCAGCGCGAGCAGCGCGACGGCGCCGGCGCCGTAGTACCCGAGCAGGCGCTGGGCGCCGGCCAGGACGTAGTCGCGCACGAGGATGCAGTCGTTCCAGTCGAGCATGGCGGGGCCGAAGCGGTCGTACGCGAAGCGCTTGACCTCGTTGGTCAGCGTCTCATGGGCGTTCTGCAGGTGCGTGTAGGTGTCCTGGTTGTAGGTGCCGGGGGCGACCTTGTCCGGGTGGATGGCGGCGGACAGGACGCGGTAGCGGCGCTTCATGTCCTTGTCGGTGGCGTTGGGGAGGACGCCGAGGGTGCTGTAGAAGTCGCCGTCGCTTTGCAGCTCCCAGTCGGCCTCATAGATGGTGAAGAGGAGGTAGAGGCTGACGACGATGAGGTAGATGCGCCGGTAGTGTTCGGCGTAGCGGGGTGTGCCTGGTAGGGGGCGCGCGGCGCCTGCACGGATGGTGATTTTGTAGTAGAGCCATTGCAAGCTGCTCGTGGCGTACTGATGAGGGGTGATGTTTGTCAGTGCCTCGATAGGGGGATAGGGGGATAGCGAGGTTGATAGGTCGAATAGGTCGGGGAGTGGGACTGTGGTGCAAAGAGCGCATTCACTTACACCGGGGAGGAAGTTCCACGCGGCCAGAGAAAGCAGAGCAGACGTAGACATGGTGAGGATGTATCCGAGAGGCAAAGCTGCCAGGTCAGTGGGTTGTTGGGCCAGGCGAGGGCGAGATGAGAAGGATATCGAGTGGTTGTCGACGGTGGAGAAGAGTGTGCAACAAATCCATTCAGACACTCTGGTCTATTTCGAGACCCAACGTGGAAGTATAACTGTAGCATACAATGGGAACCCCCTGTCGAGTAAGTACTCGGTACACATTGGCGATTGGCATGTGCTTGTTGCTGACTCACATATGCAGCCCTATCCAGACGTTGTGTCGTACAACAACCTTGTATTTTCAGCCTCCCTTCATGCCATTGAATGGGGATTTCAATGGCTATTACTCGTATTTGGTGCTTAGTAAATTACAGGATATGTACACGTGTGTAGTAAAACACACCTCTGGGACCATCAGCCATGGGCCAAGCCAGAAACTGCCGATTTGTTTCACAGCCCACGACCCGAGTAAGCGCAGTGTCAAGTATATTATGATGCGCTTTGACGTCACGGGAAATGAAGTGCTTGGGCAGGTCCTTTCGACCTAATCTCCCGTACCTATTCTGAACGGCGACCTTGTTAAGTAATCAACTTTTATTTTCGTCATATTCGTTTCATTGCAAGGTACAATTGCGTGATTTTATTATATGAATATTACATAAAAGGGCTTCCTTTTTTTAATATATTAAAATTAATGAATAAAGTAGTCAAATTATTTGTTATCGTTATAATAGTATAAGAATTAGTATTAGTTTTAATAATAGTGTTTATGAATGTGGTTGAAACAATAGTTAATTATACTATAGTTAAGTTGATTGTATTAACTATAAGTTCGTTGTAATATAGTATCTAATTTAATATAGGATATACATTAAGTAGTTATTTATACAAACTAGTATACAAACCTGTTAGCGATTTTCCAAATTAAAAACCGTATACTACATTGAATATAATATCAGTTATTTGAATCAACGGTTTGAATTGATTACGTTATGACAATAAATAATTACTTGTTAATAGGACTTTAGATATTACAATATTATTAATTTGAAGTGTGGTTCAAGTAACAATAGTATTACAATAGTTAGGCAATAGATTGTTATTTCTTTTAAGTTTGGTAAACCATTAGCTAGTTTATATACCATTCCATATAGATTAGTATTTAGTTTATACCTTATGTTAAATTAGTGACTCTATTGTAATTGAATTGCAATTGGTGTAATTAACTTTCACTGTATTGTATTTAGATGCTATTGTAATATTAAGGGTGTTGTGTTATATAATATTAGTATTAGTACTAATACGTTTGCTAAGAAAATTATCTAGTAATATAAGTGTCTCTTTATATTATACTTACGACCTTTTATATGTTAGTTTTACTTTTTAACGGTTATATTTCAAAAAACCAATACTTTACCTCTTTTTTATTTTAATCCCTTGATATATATACAACTACTTATTTAACTAAACAGTATTAGTTAATTGAATTGGCATTGTGAACAATCTAATAGTCTTGTAGTTTGTTAGGGTATCCTAATTTTTTTCTTTATCCGTCATTATATAATAATTTATCAGGTGGCTTTTTAATGTAATCTTCGATTTGTATGGTTAGCTTATTGCTATCTATTAACCTTTTTAAGGCTTTGTTTAATATAGTTTTTGTTATGGTATTAGTTGGTCTATCCTTTTTATTAATTCATTGGAAATCATTAATTTCTTTACCTTTGAAAGTTTTGCGAAAAAAATTTACGTTAATTTTTAACCGTTTTTCGTTGGTATTTCTAAGTTGAAGTAGGTATTCAAATAGACTTCATAAATCGTTATGAATAATGATCATGATAAGGGGAATTTTTAACTATTATGTGACAATATAAAGGGTTTTTTATATAGATATCTACATATTCAATTCAGTTATTATATTATAATGTTGGAAAGTATATACGTTTTATATAACCCTTTTATACATAAAAAATGTTTAATAAACTATCTTATTAGTAATAGTAAACTAGTTATCTTATAGCTTATTCTTGTAAATAATTATTATGAAGTGTTATAGGCTAGTACCTGGGCAAATGGTTACCAGAGATCTAGCCTTAGTGGTTGCTATGCTTCTATGATACTCTGGAGCCTCTCGAAAACAAACTCTCACCTGTTACGTAACTGTATCCCCCCCTTCCATTTTCTATAGCTCCATAACAGCTCCTAAGCAAGGGTTTCTATTTCCTTCTTTATCTAGGATTATAAATAGTATCCGACGGCTTTAAGCGACAGCTTTAGCATAACCCCTTTGCATATAATCCTCAATTTTCCCCCCAATAGTATTTTAGCTACTTATAGGTAGTTGAAGCTTAGAATTATATTTTCTGACCATTTAAACCTAAATCTTCAAAATGTGGAGTAGTTCTTTAACGCATGTATAAAAAACAAACACTAAAACACTCTAGTAATTTAGTACTATCATTAAATTATCTAGCATAGAAGCTTTACCAAGATTTTATGTATACAGTTTGTTGAGCAACATTGAGTTGTTTAAAAATATGCTTTACGTTTAAAATAACGTAATATCGACATATTAACCGCGTTAACAAATATAATCTGGTAGTTTTAAACAGCTAGTACGCTTACTTTTTTGGAATAATATTCCTTTCAATGGGGTTCCATTATATTACCAACAAACGACGCAATTATTGCGCCGCTTCCCACCAGAGACTGTATTAACTTACTCGACGACGATAACGACACAGATTCCCCCGACTTGGATTCCCCCGAATCCGATTACGATGCCGGCATTACACTCAACACTATTAGGCTTTAACGACTCAAACGTAAGCCTTTCGATGAACCAGATAAATTTTTCGGCATTAAATTACGTTTTTTGGTATGAAAAACGAGAATATTACGTAAATTATATAGGAATCAGAAATTTATTAGTGTTGAAAGAGTATTTTTATACTAATGTTTTATAATTCAAAAGCTTGAAGAAGACTATGATAGAAAGTTATTGTATTCGCGATAACTACGGTAGTAATAGCGATCTAAATACTTTTATGTTAATACTTTGCACGTATTACTACAACCTAAACGCGATTAAAGATGTTATCTTCCAACTTACGAGTTTAAAATTAGAAATCCGTGAACGGTTTTACATTTTTTGAACGTTTGGAAGGCTGTATTAACAAATTCTAGCGGTATAACTTAGTAATCCGCTATTAAATTCACTATCTTGAAGGAAACTATTAATGACAAACTAATTAACACGTTTTTTCCACTCGATATGCTCAAGGATTACAATAAATAGGTTGCCCACATCGAATTTATTAATAGGTTATTTTACAACCTTTGTATTCGATACGGTAGCTTTCATTACGTTGGTTTTTTTAGTATGAGGGGTGTCATTTGCAATGGGATTGGTAATAGTGATGCCTTCATTCGTTATAACCAAAAAAATATTATTATAATTAGCATAAGATCTTTTCGAATCATTTCTAAGCGACGAGTTACCTGGATTAACTATTCGAAACTCTCCTGTCGTAAGGACTTTGATTTGTGTTTAAGATGCAGCACAGATAGTTATCGTACTCATATATATTTATTAAATCGCGCGTAAAGTACAAGCGACTCCGATACTAAGATTAACTTAGATATTTACTTTATCTTTACAAAAGATTCTATTAACTTTTTAGAGAGAAAACCGTGATATTTATATATAATCGCATATAGAAATTGAAAGGATTTTGATTCAACTAGGTAACTTACCCCTAGCTTTTAAACAACTTCTTATTTGTAATAGATATATTTTGTAATTTCATTTAGTTTGTCAACTTTTCAGTAGATATGTGTTATAAATGTTGTAAAATTGCCAATAAATAGTTTATTAATCGATTGAAGTTACTACATATTTTCCTTCCATGCTAACAACTTAATAAAGCTACTTATTTTTTTATTTACTGTCACCGAGAAGTGCCCACTATAAAGCTAGGACAGTGTGACCCTTATTAATGTCAAGATACATAAATATAACGGTGGGAAGGCTTGTAACTTGAATGTACCTACCCTATAATAGCCACTCCATTCGGAAAAAAAATCCTATTTCCAAGTTGTACCGTATAATCCATTGAATAAACTATTGAGAAAGCCCTGTCTCAGACTAAACAATTATATAAGGATGAAAAATTTATTTCAAACACCTGTAGCTAATTTTCGCATAATGTGGTATACATATATATTAAATACTGTTGGGGTCTTATAATCAAACCTATTGGTCTATATTGCGTGTTATAAATTTGTTTTATTTTTTAATATAAACTATATTTCGATAAGTTTATTTACGTTGTACATAAAAAAGTATAAGTACTATTAGGTGTTTCAAAGGAGGATTTTAATCAAATATAGTACAGCCAAGTCAACTTTACTTGCAGTAAAGTTGATTGTACTGACTGCAAAATTGGCTGCAGTTTGTGAGACTGCATTGCAAGTGCAGTGCAGTAGGTGCTCACTTCAAAGTGGGGCACAGGCCAAAGCGTTTGGCCATACAAATGAGTGTGCATACCAGTTAGCGGTCTGCTAAACTTAGAACCAACACATCTCAATCAACAATATCAACGCAGCACCAGTTACTTCAACTACAGTGATTCGAATCGACTACGTTTCAACGATAAAGGCTTACCAATACTGATCAGTGCTTATGAGGTTAAGAACAAATTATCTAAATAAAATAAGAAGCTGTTTTTCTGTTTTTACGCTTTATTTTGGAAAGTTAGAGGAAAGGTTTTTGCGAAGCGCCTCTAGAGTGTTATGTCAATTTTCGTGGCAGTCAGTAGGGAAAGCTTTTGAATTGTGTCAGTTTTTGCGGAAATTCAGGAATAGGTTTCGGTATTACCATTAAAAATACTAAGAAATCTTTATTAATTATTTTTAAAGACGTTGAGATTAACTATATGGAAGTCTTAAAGATTACTAAGTCAGTAAATTATCAAACGGCTAAGTCAATATTATTACGGCTACTACTATTGAAAATTTTAAATCGCAAAAACAACTAAGTCTTACAACCTTTAGCTTATACTAATTTTCACGGTAAAGATACGACTTATTACTTACCGTTATTTTTTCCCATATACCCTTTGATTATCATTACTATAGCTTTAGAGCGTATTAGAATTGATGCCGTCACCGATCCCACTAACAAGGAAGTAATTACGGCTTTCGGCGTTATATTCGTTAAATACTACGACGACGACCTATGGTTTATTAAAGCTACTTAAAATTTAACTCTCGAGTATTTTACCAACGTTATTAGCTACCATATTTTCGATTTGAATTTTACCGGACATCATATAAGCCCTGTGGCTTTTGATAACTTTTACGAATAGTTCAATGAATGGACCTTAAATATGTAAAAGGTAACAGATAAGTAATTCATAATACGGTTAAAAATAAACTAGCTTATAAAATGGTTGACCTCTTCATCAAAAAAGAAAAAGTTAATACTTTTACTAACCTGTTATATGAATATATATTGAAAAAAGACTCTTAATAGATTCGAGTAAAGAGTAAAGGTATTACTAGCTATAATAACCCATAACGTCTTTATATGTATTTGCAAATATCTGCACAAGCCTGGATAAAAATTTTAAATCCTATTATATGAGATTCACAATGTGTTGGCATTACTAAATGTAAAGAATTAATTAATCAACATATTGTAAACCACTAAATCTACTAGTTAATTAAATAGGAATCTCTATGTACCACTTAACACCAAAAGTATTATTACTAAATTTACTGTGTCGGAAACCCTTAAGTTCATTTTTTTAAGCTCTTTAATATGTTTAGTTTCAATATCTAAATTAAAAACTAATTAAATTTACACGAGAACCTATTATAGACATAACTATTAGCTTTTCTCCTCTTAACCCGGCTAAAAGCAATCATCCTGCCTATCAATATTAGCCTTAATACTAGTTGAAGAACTCGAAGGGTCTTTAAGACCAGTATATTTCCTTTCCCCCTCAATACATCCCTATAGTAGATACGGATTTCCCGCCAATTACTATATTTATTAAGATTTAGGGAGGAAAGGAAAAGTATAACAATAAGTCACGTAATCTCTTCGATGTTAAATAACTCCCGTTTTTCAACATTTTCCGTTAAATAAAAGTTAAACTACCAGGTTTTTACTCGTTATTTTTAAGTATCTTTACTAGGCAAGCCGAAGATTATTACCTCCGATACCTGATAAATTATTCTCTTTTCCGCGAAATTTACGATGATTTAAAGGGTTAATTCAAATACAATATTAATTTTACCCTATATTATACCGGTTAAAATATTATTCAATTGTTTTATATACTAAGTTATAAAAAAAGTCGAACAGTAAGATAACCCTCTTTACAGATATACTTAATAGGCTGATGTTTTGCTAAAAAGTAATATGAAACGTGAAAATTAGCGAAAGAACTTTACTTTCATAGCTTTAATAGGCTGTTCCAAGTTATAAGAGTTCTAATACGCCTTGTAGTATTTAAATACTACTTACGAGGATTCTTTTTAAAATAATTACATTTTTCTCTAGTAACTGTAGTAACTCGAGTTTACAGTTCGATTAATATATACCCCTAAGCCCCGGATTTTACTGACGATGAGAAAAATGCTCCTAAGACGTACTATATTAATCGAAAGTACGAAAAAACCGACTAATACGGTTAACGAAAGGCACGAACCTAGGAAAGGGACCATGGAATAATTTTTTTTTCCTACAAATTTTCCATTCAACTAAACAGGTTTACATTAAATATTGAAAATATTGGATTTGCGGCAAGTAGAGCTGTTAATTTATACGTTACACTATTATTAAGTGTGAAGATAAATGTATAAGATATTACATATAGTTTCACTTCATTCTTATTACTGATTACCTTAATACTGTCTAAAAATGAGAAGCTATTAAGATTAAAAAGGAAAATAAGTCTAAAGTTATTAATTGGTATAAAATACTGGTACTAGCTCGGAAATAACGAAATAACTCGCCGAATATATCTTTTTATACCGCCTTATAAATAAAGATCCTTACCGCTAATATAACAATAAAAATAATCACCCTATATACTTCTTTAGCATTTAAAATCGTTACGTGAAGTAAGTTGTTTAAGTAATAATACCGAACATAGGGGCGATACGGTACTGAATAAAAAGATTATTCGTAATATGTCGCGTTACGAAGGAATATTAATACTGTTACGGAACTTAATTATACGGATATTAGTAGATCTAAGGTGAGTTTTGGCCTTAAAAAAGCTATTTTTACTGGGATCGATGACGGATAAGACTGTTGTTTGCTTTAGTGTTTTTCGTATCTTTAAATCTCCTACCCTCTTTTTCCTTTAGTTTTAAGATATAAAAAACCTCGAAGTTAACGTTAGCATTTAAACTAACGAGTTACTATAAGTTAAGACTGATGAAAGGTTTCTAATGAACCTTAAATAATGGTACCTCTGATTTAATTTTTAAATGTCAAAGGTAGTAATATTAAATGTAAAAAAGGCGGAACTTCGTAAATTATATCGTAGGTTGAACTATATGCTAACTAATGTGCTTTAAGGGGTTTTAAAGGCAGCTAAATACGAAATTACGGATTAAATTGAGCTAAAAATAATTAAATAGCTTTATTAATATTGTTGAATGTATTTCGAAATTCCTTTAAAGATTATGTTCAAGTTAAAGAAAAATTGGGATTTTAACTCGAAAGTTTTTGTAAATGTGTTTTACCTAGACAGCAAACTAATATTATATGTTGTGTACTTTGTCACGGCTTTTTACGGCGTCAAGTTCTTTAAAATTATTACGACGAAGGAAACGTGGGAGGAATTACGCGCTTTGTGAATTAATACGTACCTTAGGCCTCTAAACGTATTAATTTACGACGCCGATACTAACTTTATTACGGTAAAGTTTAAGTTAACGTTAAGTCTATAGGTATCTATTATAAATAGGTTTTAGTTAAGGTTTATTAGGGTATCAATGAAGTTAAAAGGGTATATACCCTTCCATAAAAGGCTTATGATATTCTTATACTAAAAATCGGAAGTTTTATCAGTAAAAGAACATAATTATAAATAATGGTAGAAGACCTTAACGATATTATTAACCTTAATGGACTTATACCAACTTTACTAGTATTTAGGGTTTACATGTATATAATAAATGAGTCGCCACTCTTGTTAAGCACCTAAGAACGCGATTTAATATATAATTAAGCCTTAAAGAAACTAAGGAAGAAATCAGAACTCCGTCAAATTAACGATACCCTTAATATCGAAAACGAATTATTAATAATGAACTTATTATCCCGCACCCTTTAAAGTAAAGTCTTTATGTAACACGAGTCAGGTAAAAAGAATGAGACGTATAAAATCTAAAGTATTATTGATTTAAATACAGTGGTTAAAATTACTAAGAGCTTTGTAACCTTTCAACTTATATAAGTGTAATGATCACACTAAATACCCATGAGTATATAGAAGGTGTCAGAGGGTTTATGTTATCAAGAAGGTAGCAGAAGTGCTGAGCGAACAATATCGCAACCGTGCAAGTAATGATCAAAAGCCGTGAGGCTATTCAGAATATACTGAGACTGAATACTTAGATTGACAACTGAAGAGCTATGAAGGAAATACTATCTATGTGGTGCTGACCGTGTTCTTATATCCTTAATCCTTTATACGCCTTCAGTGCTGGATTATGTTGGATCGAAACATGATCTCAATGATCCTTAGTACGTAACCCTAACCCTAAGGTTGCTGAAATAAGAGATATCTCCACCTGATGTGTTGGACATCAGGTTCTTAGTGGCTTAGCCCCATACTGGTCTGTTTTCTGACCCTCCGATGTTCTTGAGTCATAACAATAATTTAAATCGTATAAACGACCCTTTAATTCGGATAAAGATTATAACGTCGATCACCTCCGAGTGAAACAAATTAGTTGATATAACTTTTTTGAACCGATTATTAATAATTTAATAAACGTCGACGTTGTAAAAACCCATTCAAAGAGAAGATATATATTGAAAAGTAAGATAGTAATAGGGATTATAAGCCTCGTATGATATATATAACCACGTATTTTTTTTCAAAGGAAAAGTCGGACGGAAAACTTATACTTAAACTATGTATCAAAGGTATTATTAATATATTGAATAAGATATTTAAGGAAAACTAACAATTAAAAACTAACGGCTTTTTATTAGAAGTTATGTAATTTTATTCGTTTACGTAATTTAAAGTTTCAAACGTTACTATTTTTAAGCCCGAAATATTTTACGAGGTGAAAGGTCAAATTACGAATTAGCCGCAAAAAAAAATCATAGCTAATCGTTTTAAGATATGGTAACAAAGGTAAGGATAAAATCCTTACTTAATCGCCTATAATTTAAAATATCAAATAGGGTTTAATTGTTGTAATTACTATTAACTTGACTACTAGCGTAAAAGATTAGTTTATATTTAATGGCCAGGATATTACATAAACATATACATAGTTTATTATCAATTTTCAATGTATTATACTATGGAAATTACTAAAAAAAACTAAAGGATAAGTTTCCAATCGGTACGATAATACGTTATATTAAGTTTTAATATGAATTGGTCGATACAGGTATAAATTGATTCCTAACGTACCAGGCGCACTTTAAAAATAAGCTGGGAATAAAGACTTTAACTGTGGATTCTCTATGCTACCAAGCTCCGTATCGCTAGAGTGTGCCGCGAGGCCTCTTTAACGAATAAATCGTTAGAAAGGCGTACCCGAGTCCACAGCACCGGGTCGCTAATGAATACGACTTACGTACAATGTATCGCGTCTGCGATCTTGGGTAAGTCCGTTAACGATTACTATAAAAGCAAGGATTGTTCGACCCGTTACCACCGTTACAAACGGATTAGTAACTCGTACACCTCCGTTTCGGTAATCTTAAAGCCGTAGGCAGAGGCCATACTACGCGCCCACCGACTTTATAATAAGTTTTGATCGATTTTGAAATTTTCCGTTATCCGAAACAATACATCCGAAGCGCTTTAAAAGTGATCGCGGTCGAAAATAACCAAAACAAGCTGATGTTAACTTATATTAAACGCCAACCGATAAAATAAAGAGTTGTTAACTGCTATTGCTACTTAAAAACAAGGACTTACGTATATATTACATAGGTAAATTTGACGACTTTATCGCGCATCGTGGTAAGAAGGTTAAAGACCCCCCTACGTCTTTGCCTAATGGTATACGACCTAAGTCGTAGGGACACATCTTCCTTGGCACCGGTGGCGTTGAAAGCAGTGGTAGTGGTGGCGCTAGTACAAAAGAGAAGGGCGGTGGGAAGGATAGTAAGAATACGACTACGTCGCCCTCTCTCTTTAACAGTAGATAGTCGCCCCTTGGGCCACGCCAGTGCTATAATATAGTACTTTACATAGTAATGTTATAGCTTTTCACAAAACAATAGTTACTAAGTGATAAATGTAGCATAAAATATGTAAAACAAAAAGAGGAAATATATCAAAATCGATGCGAAATCGTAATTTTTTTTAAAAAAAGAAGAAAATAGGAAAGTCTATCGAGTCGAGACGTATAAAACAAAAAGTGATTAAATGTTGGAAGCAACACAAAATGATAGGGTTAAATAAAGGTAAAATCGTAAGGTTGGCATAAATATAAGTTGTATACCGTATCACAAATCAGAGAGCGGTACGGATTACGGAATTCGAACCGTTTTTTAAGTGGTTTTTTTTCGTAACGATAAAAGCGGGTTTAATACGGTTGATAAAGCGGTTTATAATAATAAGGGCGCTCCTGTTTTTTCGTTAAGAACTAGTTGTGTATAAAGCATCTAGATATTCCTCTTTCCAAAGTCGCGGCTCGAATTCTTTACCTGGCTCTTTCTTTTTTGAAAGTTAAAGGCTGGATTATTAAAGCGGCCCAGATTATTTTGTTACAGTCTCTCCTTTTAATACAAGCGGTGTAGGTATTGTAATCGTAACCTTTTTTGAATTTTACGAACGGTTTGGATGTTATATTCGTAGTCACTTCTTATAAGCGGTTAGGAACTGCATATCCAGACCTTTTTTGTTTTAAGGGCGCGGCCCGAATTACGTATCCAAACATTTTTTTTCTTTTTTTTTATAGCTCTTTTTCTTTTTGAGGCTGCGGATTGGATTGTTATGTTGTGGCCGCTTTTATTGGTACGAGCGGTGTGGGTGTTACAATTGTAACCGCTTTTAATGATACAAGTGGTGTGAGTATTATAATCGTAACCGTTCCTAAACTTTAGGAATGGTATAGACGCTATATTTACGGCCGCTTTTAGGTTTCGTAAGCGGTTTGAAATTATATATATAAACCTATCCTTTCTGATGGGTATGGTCTGTATTTTGTACCTTACCCCTCTTTTGATTTTTCCTCTTATAACCCTTTTTTTTTCTTAAGGCTACAGCCTAAATTATGTATTTGGGCCTTTTTGTTTTTATAAGTATAACCCGGATTATGTACATGGTCCTTATTTTTCTTAAGGGCGCAGCGAGAAATATGTATTTAAACCTTCCTTTTCCTAAAAGCGTGTGAAATACGCTTTTAGCCTTTCCTTTTTTGAAAGTATATAGGACACGTTTTTAGCCCCTCATTTTCTTAAAAGCGTGTAGAATAAGTTTTTAGCCTTTCTTTCTTTTTCATAGGACTTTTATTCCTGATTTGAAGTATAGGCATAAAATTAAGTCGTTTTACGCCTCGTCTCCGTCGTTTTACCAATAGTCTTTTTTTACTTCTTAAAGTAATATTCTTTTATAAATTCCGTCAAATATAAATCTTAATCCTTTTGGTATGGTACGTTAATGAGTTACGCCGTTTCGAATATGGATTTTATAAAAGAGCTATTTATGTTTCTTATAGTATTAATATCTTTACATTGTATTTGAATTCATAAGGCTTTGGTAATTGAAGAGTTTACTATTCTTTATATACCTAACATCCAAATCGAGAAACTTTTATGGAAATTATTTAGTAGGTTAGGCTTTTAGGCTTTATTTTCCTAATAGCGAAATATAGTAAGTAAACCATATATATTTGCCATAGTTATCGTATATAGGTTAAGTTTTTGAACTGGTGTATCGATGATATCCCAAAGGCCTAAATCGATTTCATGTATTATGGACTTTTTGATTCCCATATGTTCGACCAAAAGATCGAAGTAATCGTTAGCTTTCTCCGGTGTTATTGGTCATGAGGCCATGGCTGTAGGTGTTTTGAGGCGGTTGGGTGATATGTTGGAACGGCTTAGGTTGATAACTTTGCGTCGTAGTTAGATTGTTGAAGCAACGTAAGTTGGTGATTTCGTATCGTAGTTGAATTTCTGAAACGATGTAAGTTGGTGATTTCGTACCGTGGTTGTATTTCAAGTGCGTTTAGATCCCAAACTTTAGGATGGTTTATTAAATACGAAGTAAATAAGATAATTGATACGGTTGGAATAAGGATTACTAGTATTTGCTAGTGTAAATGAATTTTAAATGATATGCAAATAATATATAACTACAGATTAGTTAAACGTTTTAAATTAGTTTTATTAATGTTTGGTAACGTTATATTAGACAAGTAATTAGGGAAAATAACACGCTATAAATCCTAAATTTAAAATATATAAAGTGAATGTATGCAAATTTAAAATACATAGGGATGATATGGGAAAGTAGGTAAGGTAAAGGGAATGTGGTTGTAGGGAGGTATATTATGTGATCCGGTATAAGTCGTGTTTTTAATAAGCGGTCTAGATTGGTGTATCTCGGCCGTTCTTAGTAAAGCGGGCGGTTCGGATTAGTGTACCATGACCGCTTTTAGTGGAGTAAGTGGTTTGGATGTTTTGTTTGTAACCGCTATTAAATTAAGTAAGCGATTCGGATTAGTGTATTCTTAACTACTCCTGTATTTTGCGAGCGGTATAGATTGTCGATTTTAGACGGGTCCTAACGAAGGGTTCCGAAACTTGGTGGTTTTGGCTTACGTGACCTGTGTAATGATCACATTAAATATCTGTGAGTATCAGTAGTAGTTAGAGGAGTTTATGTTAGCAGGTTGGTTTCAGAGGTATGCGTAATACAATATCAACGACACGTTCTTCTCGTAGTGCTGATCAAAAGCTGTGAAGCTATTATGGAGAGAATACTTAGATTGACAACTAAAGAGCTATCTACTGAATATAAGAAATGCCTAGAGAGTGTGTTCTTTATATATTCAGCTCTTCAGTCCGGGATCACTTGCCTATATTGTTAGGCAGCATAGGCAGTTTCTTGCCTATGCTTCTTATGTCCTAATTCTTCTTAAGCGTAACCCTATCCCTGTGTATTACCCGCCTAATATGTTGGATACCTAACTCTGAGTGGCTTAGCTGCCTGCCAGCCTGTTTCCTGACCCAACCGTTATCTAAGTTATAACAGCCTGGTGCGTGATAGAACGCTTTTTAAGAAGTGTTCGATTACGTTAAAACGTTAAATAAGGGTTAATAATGGTGTAACGTGGATTTTAATAGATAAAGCGCCAAATAAGGGTTGATGGTATCGTATTAAAGTTGTTCTTTTTAAAATCATTTAGTCTTCATATTCTTTGTACATGTGGGTATGTAATTTTTATAAAAATGAAATATTGGAGCACAAACAATTAGGACCGTTACAGTATCACGCTATAGGTATTTAACTCGTATTTATCTCTTTTTATCTAAGCTATTTGTAGTCGATCGGGTCAGCAACTGATTAGTGTCGGTAAAGTCTAAATACTTGTTCACGTGAAAAAGTAAGTAGAAAAGTAATCGTTAAATTGGTATAGTTGTAGTAAAAATGAAATAATCGTATTCAAAAAGAATCATCCAGAGGTGTAAGCCACAGGTAAGGGCTTATAAGCCCTGGCCGAAAGCGTACCATTCTGGAATACCTCTTCTAAACCTCTCCACGCATTGCTGTTCGGCCTGGAATATCCATTCCAAACCGCTCCATGCATGATGTACTTTACGTCTTGCAAGAGTATAGCCTACAGCGTGACACATTACCGTGCACTCTGCAGGGGTGCACCTTGCAATACAGTGCACTACCACTTAGCTTATGTATACTATCTATGAGGGTATATAGTAATATTCACATTTATATTAATAAATACGAGATACCTTATTTTCTTCGTATTTATACGTTTATACGTTTTGTTTTAAACACTAAACGTATTTCAATCACATTTACAGCGCGAAACTAACCATTTGCGCCGCTTCATTATTACAAGTGTATGTAGAAATCACTTACTTTAGGTATAATTATTGTTTTATTAGTAAGAAATCTAGTAAAATCTAACGAATGTAATAAATACTTCTTATTATTTATGTTATTTCGTGATAGTATTTTGAAATATTTGGACCTTAACCTATATAATAATAAAATAGAGGTACTAGTGAAGGATTTGAACTCTTTTTCAGCAAATACGTATATTATTAATATAATTTTTTAATTATTTTAACGGCGAAATTAAAATGCGCGACTTATTCGACGATTAAAAAAAAGAACTTTTAAACTGTACGCCGGATATGTAGCGTATGATCAATGGTACAATGTCAAAAATACTACGAAAATAACTACGAAGCAAAGATATTAATAAGTCCAGTAAAATCAACAGTCGTATTACAAAAGTTTTATTAGTAACGGCCTAACTTATACAAATACCGAAATTGATAAACGATAAAGTGATAGAAATAAAGTTTTTAAAGGGATATTAGCTAAAAAAGCGTTAAAAACGCCTACTTAAAATAACAAAACGGAAACGAAAAAAAGCTTTCGTAAATAGAAAAAAGAGGATTAATAAGGCTAAACGCCTACCGCGAAATGGAAACAAAGCTGGAGGAATCAACAAATGAGGAGGAAATACTGTAACAATTGTTTAAGACGAAGGTTAAATATGAACCCTCCCCAAAACGTAATTTTAAATAAAGACCAGGGTAAAATTACGCCCCAAATACCATTGATAACTAACTTAACTACGAAAAAATCAGTCCAAATAAAAAAAACACTCCGTTTTTTTCTATAAAGAAAAAGTGGTGTAAAACGCTAATACATTCTTTACTGATTAATGCCTAATAACCGAAACCCTTACCGTAACCTTTTACCATACCGTTTTCCTATTAATAATAACGACTTTATAAAGCTTACTAACTTCGTCAAATTTTAGGATAAAAACTACAATTATAGCGGCTAATCGTTCAATATATTTAATAATAAAATATTCACAATGTTTAAAATATATAAAAAGTTAAATATATATTTATTTCAATTTCACATTTTTTTTACCTGGTATATTATTCAAGTAAGTTAAAAGATGATATATTTATTACTTTTAGTAGGTTCACACATTTACGAAATGTTATAACCGTTTAAAATTCCAATTCGATACGAAAATTAACCACGAGCTTTATGATAGGGACTAAATTAATAAAATTTGTGAATCCATATAAAATCAAAAAAAATGCTAATAAAAACCCATAAGAGGTACTAACTATCCTACTAGCTAAGTTTAGAAAGTGTTATACAGCCTTTGAACCGGAATATAAAGATAATGAATTGTTTATCTAAATATTAATAAACTTATATCACGGAAACATAAATTTCGACCTTATATTATTTAAATTTAAAAGGTACTTAAAAGCCCCTTATATAAATTTTAAATTAATGTTAACAACTTTCATATATAGATGAACGAGCTTGGAATTATTATTTATTACGAATAATATTGAAAGAGACGGCTAAATTACTAAAACAAACCTCGTTAAAACCATTCAATACGTTTTGTATGGAATATTTAGAGTATACCTAAAAAAAAAAAAACGCCTAAAGTATAGGTATTAAGAAGGAAACCTTAGTAATAAAAAGTAGGAATAATCGTACAGTAATGAGCGAAACGTACTGCAGCTACAACAATATTTACAAAAAAGTATACGAAGCCCTGCGGGTTTGCAAAAACGTTGTATCGTATATAACAAAATCGACTACTGTTGGAATAGCAGTCAAAATGCAGTATAGTCAAGTCAACTTTACTTGCAGTAAAGTTTATTGTACGTACTGAAAATTTACTGCCGTTTGTGGGATTTGAATACACTGCACTGCAAGTGCAGTAGGTGCCCACTTCAAAGTGGGGCATAGGCCAAAGCGTTTGACCATACAAACTAATGTGCAGACTGGCTAGCGGTCTGCCAAACTTAGAACTTACACACATCGAAACAACAATATCAAAGCAGTATCATTTACTTTAAATATAGTGATTCGAATCTACTAGATTGCAACGATAAAGGTCTACCATCACTAATCAGTGCTTATTAGTTTAAGCAAAGATTAACTAAGTAGAAGAAAAGGCTACTTTTTGGTTACGCTTTGTTCTTTTTCAGTAGGGTAGAAAAAAAAATTCTATGAAAGACCCTTATACGCTATGTAGTTGTATGTGACAGCAAGTAGGGAAGACTTATAAGCTATACAATTGTTCGTGGCATTCTACAAATAAACGACGGTATTGCTGCTCGAAAACATTAAGAAATCTTGATTAATCCTTTTTAAAAACGTTAAAATTAACTGTCAAGAGTCTTAAGATTCGGCAAGTTAACAAACGGCTAAATTAATACTATTACGGGTATTACTATTATAGAAAAACTACTAAGTCCCTACGTTAAACAACCTCTATTATTAATAACGACCTTCTACCTTATCACCTACACTAAACCTTTATCCTACCTTACTTTTTTCACTTCTTACACTATTTTAATCGTTAAAGTTCGTTACCTGGAGCGAAAACACGAGGAATCGCCAAATTGCATTAAGAAAGCTACGTCGCACAACCTTACACCAAAACGCTAAGTTTCATAGGCCCAAGATTACCAAATCCCTCGCCTTACACGCATTATACCATTCAAATCGTCATAATGGCTTTAAAACATACTAAAATCGATGCCGTAACCAATACCATTAAAAAGAGGCAATTATTACCCTTGGCGCCGTTTTCGAAAAGTACTACAACGAAAAATTCTAGTTTATCGAAGCTACAAAAAACTTCATAAAGTACCTAACCAAAGTGATTGGCCACTTTATTCTCAATATAAACACCACTAAAATTAGCCGTAAACCTATAACCCTCGATAACTTTGAAATATAATTTCGTAACTAGAGTCCAAATATGTAGAAATAGGCTGAAAAGTAAGTCAAAATAAAAATAAAAGTTGATCCATTTATTTAAGGAATTGAACTCCTTACGAAAAAAAAAAAAGGGTAATTTAGCCAACGTACTTTACGAATGCGCCACAGATAAAGACCCTTAATAAAACTTAATCGAAGGCAAAAAACTTACTAGTAATAATAACCTTTAACGTTTATACATATATTCTTAAAGACCTGTTAAACGTGAAAAATCAGTTAACTTATACCAAGTAAGCTTTTATATCTACCGGTTAATTAAATAAAAACTTCGATAAACCCCTTAATACCAAAAGAAATATTATCAAGTTTCACACGATAAAAACCATTAAGTTTACTTCCCTTAAGATTTTTAACAAGTATAGTTTTAATAGCTAAACTAAGAAAGAATCGACTTTATATACGAGCCTACTATAGGTATAACTACTAGCTTTTTCCCTTTAAATTTAAATAAAAGTAACTATCCTTCTCACTAATATTAGTAATAACATTATTCTTTTCCCCAGCCAAGGATAATAAAAGGACCTTACGATTAATACATTACCCTTCCCCCTCGACGCGTCCCTATAAAAGATACAGACTATACGGTAATTACTACGTTTATTAAGATTTGGAAAGGAAAGAAAAAGTATAACGGTAAGCGGTATAACCTTCTCGACGTCACATTACGCCTATTCTTAACACTTACCACTGAATAAAAGTTAAATTACCAGGTTTTTACTCGTTATTTCCCAATATTATTACCGGCTAAGCCGAGGACTATTACCTTCGGTATCTAACGAATTAGTCTTCTTTTCGCGAAATTTTTAATAACATAAAAGGTTATTTTGAATAAGATATTAATTCTACCCAATATTATACCGACTGGAATATTTTTAAGTGGTTTTATATATTGGATTATAAAAAAGAGTCTAAAAGTAAAATAAATCTTTTTAATTGGATATTTAACAGACTAATGTTTTGCTAACAGGTAATTGGGAACGTGAAACCTATCTAAAACACCTTATGCTAATAGGTACTGAAAATAATTACGGGTTATAAAAAGTTCGAATACGCCTTATAATACCCTAATATTACTTGTAAAAGGTTTTTTTTAGATAATTACATTTTTCGCTAACAACTGTGACTATTCAAATTTTTAACTAGACTAATATATACCCTTAAACTTCAAAATTTAATAATGAGGAAAAAAACCCTCTATATTCGTATTACATTAATTGAAGGTACGGAAGACCCGGCTAATACAGTTAATAGAAGGCACAAACCTCTACCTATAAAGGAAAGTACTACTTTTTCTCAAAGTTTTTAAACTGTCTAGGAAAATTCACCTTAACCGTTAAAAGATATTAGATTTATGATTAATAAGATTGTTAATGAACACGTTATACTATAGCTAAGCGTAAAGAAAAGAAAGTAATGTATTATATATAATTTCTATTTACCTTCAACGAAATTATATTAAACGGGTTACATAATTTAAAAAGAAAGAAAACAAAAAAAGAAAATAAGTTAAAGGCTACCGGCTGGTATAAAGATACTGGCATTAGCCCGAAGGCAACGTAATAATTAACCGACTACGCCTTTTTATACCGCTTTGTAGGTAAAGATCCCTACCGCCGATATAATGATAAAAACCCTAACTTTATACACCTTTTCACTATTTAAGATCGTTACGTAAAACAAGTCTTTTAAGGGATTATACTAGACACAGGGGCAATACGGTATTTAACAAAAGGTTATTTGTAATACATAACGTTACAAAGGGGTATTAATACCATTACAGAACTTAATTACGTGGATATTAATAAGGTTAAAGTTGGCTTTAGCTTTAGAAAAAAGCTATTTTTACTAAGATCGACGACTGTCAAGATTGTTATTAGCCCTATTATTTCTTATATCTTAAAATTTCCCTCTCCTTTTTTCCTTAACCTAAAAGAAATAAAAAACCTCAACGTTAATGTTGAAGTTGAACCTAAAGAATTAATATATTTTTAAGCTAGTAAAAGGTTTTTATTTAACTTTAAGTCAAAGTAGTAATATTAAACCTAGCGGAGGCGGAACTTGGTTAATTATATTGTAAATTCAACGACTCAACAACTAATAGGTTTTAAAAGGTCTTAAAGGCAACTAGTTATAAAAATGTAGATTTATTGGTACTGAAGGTAGTTAAACTCATTTACCACTATTACCAAATATACTCTCAAACCCCCTTTAAATTTAAATTCACGTTAAAAAAAACCTTAACTCGAAAGTCTTCGTAAATGTATTTTACCTAAAAGGTTAGCTAGTTCTATATATTGTAAACCCCGTTACGGCTTTTTACGGTACTAAGTTGCCTTGAACTAGTACTAAAAAATGGTATTACGTACTTTGAAAATTGACATATATCTTGGCTAACCAAACGTATTAATTCACGATGTCGATATCAAATTCATTATAATAAAATTTTGTATTAATATAATATTAATAGGAATTTAGTATAAATAAGTTCCCGTTAAAGTTTACTGGAGTATTAATAAAGTCGAAAAAACATATATCTTTTTACAAAAGGTTTATAATATCCTTAAATTATAAATCGAAAGTTTTATAAACTAAAAGACATGGATTTAAATAATGATCAAAGGTCTTAATGATATTATTAGTCTTAACAAACTTATACTAACTTTACTGGTATTTAGGGCTTACCCACATATAATAACTAATTCTCTACCCTCGTTAAGTACTCAGAAACGTGCTATAATATATGGTAAAGCTTTAAATGAACTAAGGAAGAAATCGGCATACCGCTAGGTTAATAATGCCTTTAACATTAAAAACGGATTTTCAATAATAAACGTGTTTTTACTCCACCTTTAAAGTAAAGTCCTTACGTAACGCGAGCCAGGCAAATAAGATAAGTTGTATAAAATCTTAAGTATTATGAACTCAAATGTAATAGTTAAAACTATTAGCGGGCCTATAAATTTTCGACTTATATAGGTTAAACTATATTGAAAACCCTCTGGACCTTTCAAATTTGATAAAAAATTCTTATATCGATAACCTTTAAACCGAATAAATTAATTAACACAACCCTTCCGAACCGATAATTAATAAACCAATAAAAAATCGAAGACGTAAACGACTCCTCAAGAAAAGGATATATATTGAAAAAGAGGACGGTAATATGAATTATAGGCTCGATAAGGTATATTTAACAGCTTAAACATCTTAAAAGGAAAAGTTCAACGAAAAGCTTACCCTTAAATTACGTACCGAAAGGATTATTGAAATACCACGAAAACCCGTTAGAGAAAATGACTAAGTAGAAATCAACGGCTTCCTATTAAGGAGGGTTATATAATTTATGCTATTGACGTAATTTAAAAACTAAAACGTTTCTATCTTTAAGTTTAAAATAGTTTACAAAGTCAAAGATAAAACCATAGACCGGATGTACAAAAAGTTAGGACTAATTGTTTAAGGATACAGTAATACAGGCAAAAGCTAAATTCTTACTTAATTATATATAATCCAGAAGAATAGCTAATATTTAATTATTGCTATTACGGTCAGTTTAACTATTAACGCAAAAAACGATTTACAATTAATGGACGGATCATTATGTAAGTGTACACGTAATTTACTACGAATCTTCAACAGATTATATTACTAAATTTGCTAACAGAATTAGGGGAACAGTTTCCGGCCGGTACGGTGATACGTTATATAAGTCTTTAGATGAATTAGCTAAAATAAGCGTTTATTAGTTCCTAATATACTAAGCATACTTTAAAAATAGGCTTGGTATAAAGAGTTTAACATTTAACTCGTATCTATTAATTGTAAAGGGTGAAGACTTTGGTATTGTAGGTATAAAAATTAAAAATACTCATTTTCTCGGCGATGTTAGGCTTATAACGGCTAAATAGTGTATTATTGAAAGGTTAAGCCTTTAAAAGTATAGAGTAATAAAAAAATTAGTTAAAGCTATATAATTTAACTTTAATAAATTATTAATCGATATTTATGGTATTAAGATTGAAAACGGTACTTATATTAGCCTACGCTAAAAAAAAACGATAAGCCTGACGATTATCAACAAGATCGACGAGGTAAAATCATAAAGGTATTGAAAGTAAAGGGCCTGTACAACTTACATCGCTACGTTATATTAACTGAAAGCCTCGTACGGTCTTTTCATTATAATATATATATAAAACCTATAAGATAAGGATTTTAACAAGTTAAATAAGAGAATTAATTAGCAAATGAATTACGTAAAAAGAAAAATCAACATGGGTTTTATAAATCTAACGAAGGCGAAGCTAACAATTTTTAAGAATAGGTTATTTACCAATAATACTAACTTTATATCGTAAATAAACTTTCTAATAATATTTGTTAACGAGGATAAGTATAAAAGATAATTTACGATTACCGGAAATCTTATATACTGAATATCTGTTAATTATAAACGCGTAATTTGAAGTATACCAGCTTTACAAGCTTATAATATAATAATATGCTTTAACATTAATATCATCATTAATGATATATTAAGGATTATTACAATATAACTGAAATTACTACCGATACCTATAATAATATATACCGATTCTCGGAGCCTTAAATAATACCTATCAAAACTAGGAATGACTAATAAAAGAACGCCTAATAATAAACGTAATAAAATTAAGGAAAGTATACAAAACCCGAAAAATCGATAAGTTCCGATAAATTAACGGAAAAGATAATCCTGCTGATACTATAACTAAGGCCACTTATAATAGGTTCTTAAAAAGGTTTATAAATATCAATACGTTAACTATACAAATTAAGGGATACATAAACCGTACAGCATATAACGTAGAGGAATAGGGTTACCCTAGAAAACTGAAAAACCTCCAGGGAAATAATAGCAATGAAAATAGTAGCGATAATAATAGCTTAAACTACTGGCAAAAAGTACGCAAGTGGTGGAGTACCTAATTTGCGCAGGTCTAAAGCGAAAGATCTGTGCACGGGTTTTGAGAAGCGGAGATCTCGGAAGGACAAAGCAAAAAGATTATAAGAGGCTATAATTAAGGTTGATTTCAGTACAAATTAATCGGAATTGACAGGAGTCTGGCTCATTATTAGCTTACGAACCATGGGGGGATTTTAAAGGTTGCTACCAATTGATAGCAAGCCACGCTGGCATATAAGCACAAAACAAAAAGCCGTTAGTATTAAAATAGCAGTTAAAATACAGTATAGTCAAGTTAACTTTACTTATAGTAAAGTTGATTATACTTACTACAAATTGACTGCAGTTTATGAGATTTGAATACACTGTACGACAAGTGCAGTGTAGTAGATGCCCACTTCAAATTGGGGCACAGATAAAAGCGTTTGGCCATATAAATTAGTGTGCAAACCGGCTAGCGGTCTACCAAACTTGGAACTTATACATATTAACGCAGCACCAGTTACTTCAACCACAGTGATTCGAATCGACTACGTTGCAACGATAAAGGCCTACCAACAACTACTAATTTACTAACTACCTAGCTTACGAACAGATTCGAATTAAACGATGGTTTTAAGCCGATGATGTATTTAAAAACCTAATAAATGCTAACTTTATAATATATATAATTAAGTGCAAAGGCGCAAATAATGAACTTAACGACTATACATACGAATATACCTCCAAAGAAGAAGATTTTAAAGGTAATAATACTTATTTAATAGCCTAAAACGACGAGATCGCCCAACGTTTTTTATGAGCCTACAAAACGCCTTCTTCCTGTATATTATAGGCATGTACTACACAGAAAAAAATGCTCAATGCCTATTTGGAGTTATAGTTTAAGCTTTGAAATAGATACGATAACTGGTTTTGGGGTATTATATCTAATATTAGTACGGTCGAAATTTCGACGACCGGAAAACAATAATTCGATGCGCCCATAACGAAGTTTCCAAAGTTTTAGTTAAACCGAATAAGAAAACACCGAGAGGTTTTATTCGTTAAAGGAAAAGAGTCGTTACTGGGGACGGTTGTTGTAAATAAGTAATTCAAACCGTTGAAGTTTTACATAATAGACTTTGAAATACTATTTTTACTTTTATAAACTAATATAAACAGGCTATAAATTAAGGTCCTAAATACAATTAATCGGCTTATCCACGCCTCAGATAATATATCTGTACCACTCCAACTAAAATTCAGTTACCTTAGGTTTTTCCCCAAAATACGTACGATTAAAACTATTTACTTAACATAGCTAAAATTATGAATATTATACACCGATTCGGATATCTAACTACAAAACTCCTTTTACGATTACTTTACACCACAGGTTATACGGATATAGAAGAAAACGTACCTAAAACTATCGAAATATTTTACTATAAGTACCAACTACACTTATAGACGTTATAGAGATTTAAATTTCGCTTTCAAAATAACGTAATTTTTGATTGCAAGATAATTGTTAACATTATATATTCAAATAGCTAACTGGTACTTTACGCCATCGACGCGGTAATATTTTTCTAGGCTGTTAAATTTATACAAAGCGCTTGCATCACGAATTATTAGGAAGTTTTCATTAATTATTAGTTAAATATCTATTTCAAGCCTCCTAACTAGATTACCAACAACGTTAACACAGCTTTCGACTTTACTAAGTAACTTATTAAGGCTAGGATCACCGATAATGAATGTAAATAAATATTAGTAACAGTATTATAAGGTAAAGGCAAGTGGAAACGGTATTATAAACCGTTTTAAAAGGTATGTACAGTGTTATCGAAAAAGGTAAAGGGTACCAGTTTTAAAGAATATATCTTACAAATGGCGGTTAACGCTGTCAACTATACTTTCAGTTTGAATGAGCTAATTCCCACGTTTCTTGTTTTTAGTACTTATTTAATGATTTATACAGAATTTATATCATTATCGATCACAATATAAAGAGCGAATATAAAATCCAAAGCTATACTAACGTTACGTTTCTTACGGATTAAAAACAAAGTTTTGAAAACATTTGCTATAAGTAATAGTCTACGTACAACTGGCTTTTTTTAATCTATAACTATAATTTAAAGTCTTTGTTTAAAGAACTATAGACGGATAAATTGACCTTTGGAAAATTGATGGATTTAAAGGCTATAATGTATTTATTAATTTTTTAAATGGTATGAATTCGTTACACTGGACGATAACACAAAAGTATAAAGGAAAATAGATAAAATAGGTAGAAAACCGTAATCCGATCAGAATTACCGACGAGATACCCCTTAAAACGACGAATTTAAACCACTTATAATTTTAGCCTAACCTCCAAATCGTACTTTCGACCTACTTCTATTAAACAAAAACGGCTCATTTATACTAATTACACTAACACCTCGCCATCGGAGCCGCCATTTTAATTTCAAAACTAAAAAACATCCCGAAACCTTCATTGTAAACCCTATTATTACTTAAAAAAAGATAGCCAACTGTGAACTTAGCTTAAGGATTCATTATGACAGTATTATTACCAACTCAGACTCCTCATTCGAATAATTTATTTGAATAGAAATTTTTGCCTTAATCGACTAAAACGTATTTCACTTTGAACGATTTGACCTAACAATTTACGGTGTTTATATAATTTTTACTATTTTCCTTATATACGAAGTTAAAGATAAAACCGGAAAACTATACGAAAAGACCCGCCTAATTGTAAAAGGTTACAATGACGATGGCAAAAACGATATTATAACCTAGTTACCCAACTTATAATAGGTTAATCACCGCTTAATTCTTATACTTATAACCTTCCTTAATACCCTTTATGACCTATATATCAAACTTCAGAATATTACGTCAACTTCTACCTAATTTTAAATGCGGTTTAAATAACGTATCGTTAAGGTCTAAAGCCTTGGCATTCACATTAAAATAAGATTTTTAGAAGAGTAATCGTTAGATTGATAATTGTAGTATAAAAAGATAATAATACGAAGGGGCATCTAGAGGTTCACGCTATAAGTGAGACTTTATAAGTTCTTACTCAGAGCGTACTACTCTATACTGCTCTATGTATTGCCGTTCGGTTTGAGATAGCTATTCCAGATTGATCCATGCATTATCGTTTGGTCTAGAATAGCCATTCCAGACCGATCCATGCATGGAGCACTTTGTATCTTGTAAGAGTGCACCCTGAAATATAGTGCACTGCTATTTGCCATATATATACTTTTTATAAAGGTATGTAGTAATATCCGCATGACGTATTTACGTTGATATACCTATAAATTTCAAAAAAATACAACCCACTTGGAACGATTTTACGCATTATAAAACCTTTTGACGGTTTAAAAAAAGCTGGTATTTACTGATATAACACTTACTAAAGTTACTATAAAAATGTTTCGAAATAACAAATTTAACCTTCGGCACGTATCTATTGGTATTAATAGCCCGTTTTAACGGCTTTAAACTAATGCGTATATAAACGAACGATATATTAATACTATATAATGCGTTGTTTTCCGTATTTGAAGAGAAGAAACTTTTGGAGACCGGGTTAAAAGCTAAACCTAAGACGTAGTTAACAGAAAACCATACAATCGACTTTAATAACGTTACTATTACTTTTAGAAAAAACGTTTTAGATTTTATGTAAAAATGGTAATTAGATAAAGTTGACTTTATCATTTTGGATAATGTAAAACGAGTCGACAAATACAAATGTTAATGCATACGTGTCGTTTAAATTACTTTCATAATATAACAGGAAACGGCTGTTAACCTTTCGGTTGTAGCCTAATACTAAATCATCCCGTTAAACGATACGCATAAAGCGTTTAACAAACTTCTTATATGGCAAATACATAATTCGAAACGCGGTTTATATTTTATATCGCCAAATATACGTACTAAGAAGTTTTTTTTTTTACCAACGGGCTTTTTAATAATAATATCGATAATAGTTCATAAATAGGTTTTGTTTGGGTTCTAGGTAACGAAATATCGGTCCGAAACGGCTTTACGCTTCGTAAAAATATTATTTATTAAAGTTTTACTAAGTGTAAATAGGTTATAAAAAGCGTTTTAGCCTCAGAAATTTATGGTATGGTTAAAGTTCTCGATTCGAGAATTACTATAACGATAACGGTCCGAATAATGGTCTTAAACCTTAGTTTACGCATTATCCCTTTCGTTATATATACTAATTCCTTTTCGTTTTATAAATATCTGGTTAAACTTATTATTTCGAAAGAAAAACGTTTAATAATCGATAAAATAACTTTACGCGGGTTATATAAGCGTTGGAAAATCGAAAAAAAAAGTAAATCGATGGAAAATTCAACTTAGCAGATGCAATAACTAAAAACATTTCGAACGAAGTATTAAAGAAATTTGTATTGATAATTACACTATTTGTTAAATTAATTGAAAAGGTTTTAAAACCTTAATAAATTATTACACCGCTTTTACTAATTTCAAACGATTCGATGCTAACTATTTACGTCGCTTCCTGAATTGTGGTACGGTTTACGATTTATACTTGTACCGCCCTTACGAATTTACCTTTATTTAAATCTACTATTTCGCGTCCCTTCTAAAATATTATCACTCTTTATTTTATGTGATTCGGCCCTATAAGGTATTTCACTACTTGCACTTTTCTGTTTATATTTACGATTTTTTCACCGCTTTTAATATATTATTAATTTTTATTTCATATACTTTGAACATTGTTTTTATTACATTTATCATTTATATTACAATTATTTTGTAAAAAGTCATTATATTACTATATAGCGTATTGAATTATAGTTGGATACGTTGACTCAGCCGTAAGGGGTAGCTATTTACTATAAAAAGAAGAGGGAAAAGACGATATCGTTACGTTTTCACTATCCTCCCCATCGCCCTCCCCATTTATGTTAGCTTTACCACTATTACCGCTATTTGCGCCTTTATTGTTGCTAGCGAGGAGGTGGCTCCGCGCCTTAGGTTATATACCTTTAGTCAAAGGTGCGGGGGGGTCTTGACTTTCCCTAAGACGACATATGAAAACGTTATCGAATTTGTTTACATAATATATACATAATCCCCGTTTCAAGGCGGTAATAGCGGTTACCAAATTTTTGGTACGCCGGTTAGCGATTATTACTAATTAAAATTAACTTGTTTTTGTTATTTATAAACGTGGTAATTTTTTGAAATGCCTCGGATATTAATTTTTTCAATTTTTTTTAAAAAATCGGTTCAAACTGATCATAAAGCCGGTAAGCGCGTAATAAGGCTTCAATTTACGGCTCTAAAACTTATGGAAAGGGGGTTTATTCGCTACTAATTCATTTGTAATAATAAAAATGGGCCAAATAACCCCCGTTTTTATAACAATAGCGAATAAACTTATTCGCGGCCACAGATACAATTTATAGCATATAAAACGTATCTATTAACGGCCTAGGGTTATGGATACGGGTACGTAATTTTAACGCCTAACGTATTAGAAAGTCTTTACGAAGTATCTAAGCGATACATAACTCGAAGCGGTGGAGGAGGTTTACCTCAACCTCTTCGTTTAAAAGAAAACATTAAAAGTAAAAAAACGGGTGGATTTAATAAATACAAATCGCAGTATAGCTTTGCTAAACTACACTTACAGCGCCGAAAGATCGTTGAGGGTAAGGGGGTTTTTACTTGTAGAGAAAGGGTAAGTTTTATAACCTTAAAAACCCCTCGCTTTTCTCTTTAGGAGCTGAGGAGAAAGGAGAAGAAAGAAAAAGGAGGGTAGGGGATAGCGGTTTGGGTGGCGGCGGCGGCGGATAGCGAGGCTAGGGGGAGGCAGCTAAGGAAAAAATAGTGCCCGACGAAAGCGGTTTGTTAGTAGTGATAATGGTATTAGCGGCGATAGCAACGGCGGCGGCAGCAACGAAAGCAGCGCGGCGACGTTTACGCACCAAATGGCGCCTTATAAACCTGTTTTTACGCGACATTTATTTATAGGTAAGGTTAATATATAGGTATTGTTCGAGTAATCTATTTATCAGAACAGTTTGAATTGGTTAATTGGAATAAAGGTTAAGTTAAATTGAATTAAGGATTTATATTAATTTTAGGTAGGTACTTTTAAACGAGAAAGAAAAGAGGTTTTATTTAGACCGATGGCGATATGTCTTTTTATACTAACCCAAAATATGGAACGGCGTAATTACTCCAACGTAATTACCTTTGTAATACTTGCGTAATTACACTCCTGTCGGAAATAATAAAAAACGCTATTAACAATCATATCGTTACCGATGAATTATATCAACTATATCCTTACTACAATTACTAACACGGCTAAAAATTACCAATTCAAACTTTTAAAATCGTACTACACCTATACTATTATTGAAAAAACTACTAATTGAAACATGTATAATTTATGCCATAATTACAATGTCACTATAGGACTACGTATATGAACTCGTCACAATTATACTATCGTTACTAGGCTATAGGTACGAAACATAAAGAAGAATGAAAAGATTTCCTATATAGATATTACTATATACCCCTACAACTAGTATACATAATCTAAGTTGCAGTACACTATATTGTAAGGTTCACTCCTACAGAGTGCATGATAATGTGTTACGCTGCAGGCTGCACTCTTGCAAGATGCAAAGTGTATTATGCGTGGCGCGGTTTGGAAGAGGTGTTCTAGAATGCATGGCAAAAGGGCCACTGCCCGGATAAGAGGTTTATAACATCCCATCCGTGGCGTGCATCCTCTAAAATGCTTCTTTCTGACCTATCATATATCTTTTACTACAATAATAATCTTTATAATTATCTTCTACTCTCTTACGTTCACATGAATTAGATAGAAACCTTACCGACATTAATATTTTACCTATACCTATTAATTACAGAGGGTAATGACTTTGGCCTCGTGGGTATACAAACTAACAACACTCTTTTTTTTTTTAGAGATATTAGGTTTGTGGTGACGAAATAACGTGTTATCGAAAAGTTAGGCCTTAAAAAGTGTAAGTTGATCAAAACGTTAGCTATAGTTATACAATTTCATTTTAATAGATCGGTAATCCGCATTTATAAGGTTAAAGTTAAAAACGACACCGGAAATAACTTATATCAACAGTAGTAAGCTATAAGCCTGATGATTATCGGTAAAATTAATAATGTAATATTATAAAAATACCTAAAGTAAAGAGCCCGTATGGTTTATATCGACATATTATATTAATCGAAAGTATTGTACAACTTTTTCATTACGGTATAGGTATAAGATCTATAAGACGAAGACTATTGGAATAGTACTACATGCAGTGTAGTAAGTCAATTTTACTTACAGTAAATTTGACTGTATTGTAAGTTGAGTGTAATGTTTATGTGAACTTACTGTATTAGGTGTAAGCTAAGTACAGTATGCTGTACTTCACTCTAAGGCACGGGCCAAGCAATTGGCCAAACAAATTATAGTGCAGACCGGCTAGCGGTTTGCCAAACCTAGAACAATACATCTACTACTTGACCAATGCAATACTCCTGTTACTTCGACCAATCGAATCGATAACGTTGCAACGATCTAAGGCCCTACCAATACTAATCAGTACTTATTGTGTTAAGCACAGATTAGCCAAGTAAAAGAAAAGGATACTTTCTAATTGTTACGCTTTACGTTAAAGTTAGGGTAGAGAAAAGATTTTTGTGAAGGGATCTTATTACTGTATCAGTCTTTACGTCAGTACGTAAGACCTTTGAGCTGTACCAGTATTTGCGGCAGACTATAGGTAGCGACGGTATCGCTATTGAAAATACCAAGAAATTTTTATGAATCCTTCTTGAAGAAAAACGTTAAGATGGACTATTAAAAGTCTCAAAGTTCGTTAAGTTGACAAACGGCTACGTCAGTACTACTACGTTGCCATTACTGCAAAAACAACTAAGTTCTATGGCTAAATAACCATAACAAACGACCTTCGACCTTATCTTTTACATTATACCTTTGCCCTTACTTTACTCTTTTTACTTCCCCCAAGTTAATTTAATCGTCAAGTTGTCTACTCTGAGCGAAACACCAAGAATCGCCAAGTCGCGCCAAGAAAACCATGCCACGCGACCCAACACCAAGTTACCAAGTTCACACGCAACTCCACACTAAAACTCCAAGTTTTCACGCCTCAGATTATCAAGTCCCTCGTTCACCAAGTTCTATATCGCTCTAAAACTTAAGATAACATCTATTCAAGAGATTTAGAAAAGAATTAACGCCTAAGAAACCCCTTTTACGAAGCTATATAATGAAGACCTTTAAGGATAAAATATTGACAAAGACTTAACCAAAAACCACTTTACCATCTTTTTCAACTACTATATTGTTAAAAATAGCAATAATAACGACCTTATTTAAGCGTTTAGCAACTTTCGTAACACCTTTAACTATTAGATCATTAATATATAAACTTTGATTTAAGAAGGGTTAAATTAAGGATCAAGATAAAATTAAAACGGCAAAGAGTTTATATATCGCTCCAAGGCAATACTAGCTTAATAAAAAACCTTTTCGACTTAGCCAAGCTTTAAGAATGCTCTTAAAACACATACCCCAAAGAAAATGGTATTCAAAACTCTTATCGCTCTTATACGCTATTTAGGGGACCTCCTCTTTATCCTTAGTTAAGTTAAGCTTTTTTATGTACTAGCGATAAAGAACTTGTTAATCTATTTGGTAGCCCAACCTCTTCACGTAATGATGCGAAATACACCCTTAGCGGTGGTAGAATTCGTAAAACAAAAGCTGTTAATGTAGTCCAAGGTATTATGTCGGCGCTTTATACTATTCAACTAAATAAAATTGTTCGCCTTCCCAAAGCCTTTAAGTACCTATCACTCTTAGCAATTTAATCTACAAGCCCTTTAAGAACCTTTCCCCTTTAAGTTTACCTATATATGAAATCCTATTATAGGTTTTATTATAAGACTTTATCTTTTGGGCCAAGCGACTGAGAATTACCTTTAATACCGTGTCTCAAAAGTTTTAAGGCTTAAATTACCAGGAAATACCAATTAATATTGGGATAACTATTACTACTTGCCCCAAAATCCTGTCAAAATAGTTAATATTAATTACAAATTCCTTGCGAACTTCGCTAAAATCTGGAACGACGTAAAAAAGTATAACGGTAAGCCTTATAAACTTTTTGACAATAGAATAATACCCCTTTTAAATATCTGAAAATGAATAGAGGTTCCATCTTTAGGTTTTTACTTATTATTCCCCGAAATTATTATAAAGTGCGTTCAAGACTATTATCTAACCTTTTTTACACAAGTTACCACATTTTTCTGGATCTATAACAGTATGAAAATCTATTTCGAATACGACGTTTACCTTACGTAATATTTCACAGATTAGGCTATTATGAGGTGGGCAACGATAATGATTAAGAAGAAAGAGGAGGAAATACCGATAAATGTATTTAATCAAATGATTAACAATTTGATGCTATATCAAAAAGAAATGGGGAAAGCTTACGTTGGAAAAGCTACAATTCGCGAACAGGTACAATTAGTAGTTACGGGCGTAAGCAAGTTCGAATACGCCTTAAAATGCTTAAATACCACTTACGAAGGATTTTTTAGCCAGTTGCGTACCTCGCTCGCAAATGTAATAACGTGTATACCAAACTCGTTTATTATATACCCCTAAGCCAGCAACTTCCCTAACGTAAATGAAAAAGATTTTATGGTAGTTAATTACGTCAACCGTAAATACGGTTACAGGCGCTCTTTATATGTAAGGTCTGGCCTATCGGCTATAAATTAAAGGTAATTATCACTTTAACGTTAATAACGCCAAAACTTAGGTAGACCTATTAACCGTAAGAATTATCGTCATAATAGTAGTAAAAGATATTGGATTTGTGGTAAGTCTAGCTATTCATTAACTCAGAACCCTTCCGCCCAGTGGAATAACAAAAAGGTAATATATTACATCCAGTACCTTACCACTTTTACATAGGATTATTAAATTAAATCGTAAACTTCGAAGGCAATGATCCAATTAATAGCAATGATAGCCTTAAGAATATTAAGTGGCATAACTATATTACTCACAGTATAGCTTAATAATTAGCTGACTACATTTTTTTATACCGTTTAGGTAGTAAAAACCCTTACCTTTACCTCAACTAAGCCTCTAACCTTTTATATACCTTTAATATTTGCTATTGTTACGCGGATCATACGTTTTAAGGTATTACACCAGATATAAAGGTAGTAAGATACTTAATAAGAGGCTATTCGCAGTACGTGGCACTATAGTGGTAAATTATTATAGCCACTGAAATCAATCGTTACGATATTAGCAAGGCCAAAGTTGGCTTTAGACTAAGCGAACAACTATTGTTATTAGAGAAAACAGTAATATAAACTATTGTGGGAGCGATTACGTTTTATATTCTTAAATCTCCTACCCTTTTTCTACTTTATCCAAAAATATAAAGATACTTAGCGTTAACGTCGACGTTAACGTAGAAAAACTAGTTGATAATGACTAAAGGTTTCCTTTCGCTTTTAAATATGAGTATCTATAGTTTTATCTTGAACTCCCAGAAATAGTGGTGTTAAATTTAATGGAGTCGGAGATACATCAACTACATCGTAGTTTTCATTATCTAGCCGTTAACAGGCTATGCAAAATCTTGAAGTTCGTAGAGTATAAAAATGTGGAATATTTTACTTTAAAATCGATTGAAATACTTTATTATCATTACAAAACGTATACATAAGCCCTTCTGAAATAAAAGTACATATTAAAAAACGATAATAATTTCAATTACGAAATATTCGTTAATATATTTCAGTTAGCTAGTAATCCTATCTTTTACGTCGCTAATTTCATCACTTCCTTTTATAAGGTTCAGTTTTTTAAGTTCTTTTCGACAATGGATACGTGGAAAACGCTAAAGATATTATAAATTAATACATATACAGGCCCACCAACATCTTCGTTTATGATACTGGTACTAACTTTAAAGTGGCGGAGTTCCAGAGAAAAAACTAAGATGATAGGTATTTAATGTAAACAGGTACTTGTAGAAGCCTACTAAAGCATTGGAAAGGTTAAAAGGACATACGATTTACTTTACAAAATATTTAATATTCTTATATTGAAAATTAAAAACTTTATGGATCCGGAGGTATAACTACAGATAGAGGTGAAAGTTTTAAACGACATTATGGGCTTTAAAGGCTTAGTTCCAACATTGCTAGTATTTAAAGCGTACCTACGCCTGATGAATAAATCTCCGCCCTTAACAAGTATTTAAAATCGTGTTGCAGCCTACTGCAAAGGTTTGAAGGAATTATGAAAAGAGTCGATACACCGTTAAGTTAATGATATTCTTGATATTAGAAACGACCTTTTGATAATTGAAGTGTTTGTTTTACAGTTGTAAAGTAAATTTTTCGTATAGCGGAAGCCGGGTAGATGGGATAGCTTATATAGGATTTTTAGTATCGCGAATTTCGAAGTAATTATTGAAACTATTAAAGGTTTTGTATTTTTTCAAATTACTTAGGTTAAGTCTTATATTAAGGTTACTAACGATAAAGACATTTAACCTAAACGACCGAGTAAATACGAACCTCCTTTACCCGTTATTGATAAGCTAATAAAACGTCGTCGATACAGACAACCTCTGAAAAAGAGGAACGTTAAAGACAAAAAAAATATACCGAACCGTATCTTTAATATTATTTGGGTAAGTAGGAAAAAGAATGATAACAAAAACTTGGCATTAAAGCTTCGAACATAAGGTATGGTTAATATTTTTGATAAACCCCTTATAAAAAGCGATAAGTTCAAGATTAATAGCCTGTTAATTTGAAGGGTTATACAATTCGTGTAGAAAACCGATTTTAAACTTTGAATAAACGTTACTATTTTTAAGTCAAGGATTATTTACGAGGTTAAAAGTAAAACTATGAAGCGGCCGTATAAAAAGTTACGCCTAATCGTTTAAGGATACGGTAATAAATGCAAGGACTTAATTCTTATGTAATCGCTAAAGATTTAAAAATTAGCCGACTTTTAGTATTTATTTTAACGGCATGTTTACTACTTAAAAGCTAAGGTAAGTTTATATTTAATGATCATACTATAATATAAGTTTATACGTAATTAGCAACAGATTTTCAACGGATCGTATTATTAAAACTGATATATTAATTACATATTATTTACCCCTTAGGAAAAGTAATACGATATATTTAGTTATTATACGGATTGGTTAAAATAGGCGTTTAATAGTTTTCAACCTGTTAGTCGTACTTCTTATCACGGTTAGCGATGAAGTTTTTAACGTATAACACGTACTTACTAGTAACGTAAAAGGGGGATTTCAACGTAGTAAGTATATAAACTAACGATACCGTTTTTGTGGAAACGGCTGGCTTTGTAGCATTGAAATAATAGCCGATTAAGGATTTTAAGTTTTGAAATTGCAAGCTAGTAATAACGTTAACAAAGGGTAGTCAATTTAACTTTAATAGATTGTTAATTAGTATACTTGGTATTAATACGCGCATTAGCTTTCGCTAAAAAGATCAAGGTATTTTTTTTTGGCTATAATTAATAAGATTAATATAGATAAGGCTTAACAATACCCAAAATAACTTGTTCGAGGTAATGATATTATTACTTTTTATAAACCGGAGGCCTTCTACAGCCTTTTTATTATGGCATAAGTATAAAACCTGGTAAATAAAGACTTTCACCAGTAAAATAAAAGGATCCAATAGTAAATGCGAAACTTGGACCGAGGTATTATTATAGTTTTAATCGACTTATCGAAGGTTAAGTTAATATATTTTATGGATAGGTTATTTGTAAATAACACCAACTTTTCTTTATAAATCATCTTTTTAATAATCCATGTTAACAGAGATAGGCGGAAGGACCAGATTAGTATTATCGGTAGCCCAATTTACTAAACCTCTTATAAATATATATAAAAGGATTATACGAAGCGTGTTAGTTTTGAATGTTTATAGAATAATGACGGGTTTTAACGTAGACATAACAATATAGGAAACCCTTAACCTTATTACCAGATAGATAAAGATTTTTACTATCTCTGTAGTGATTCGTACCGATTCGAAAAGCCTTTTCGAATACCTTTTAAAACTTGGAACTATTAGCGAAAAACGCTTGATGATCGACATGATAACATTTCGTAAAGCCTACGAAAGAAAGGAGATTAAGAAGTTTTAATAGATTAATAGTAAAGATAATCCCATAAATGCTATAATGAAGGCAGTGTCAAACAAGGCACTGGAAAGGTTTGTGAATAGCAATAAGCTAACTATACGTATCGAGAGCTATATTAATAAACCATCCAGAAAGCTTAAATCACGTGAAAACGGTTAGGGATGTGGAGGCAAACTAGAAGACTGCTAGAGGATTAACAATATGGACCTATTTGATTGACACGGTTAAAGTAGAGGCTTTTTAATTGGTATGGTTAAAGTAACGGCCTACAAAGATTTGTGGCGGA
This sequence comes from Anisogramma anomala, assembly GCA_038502455.1. Lineage (NCBI taxonomy): Eukaryota > Fungi > Ascomycota > Sordariomycetes > Diaporthales > Gnomoniaceae > Anisogramma > Anisogramma anomala. The sequence goes on along the minus strand of JASMMZ010000002.1, from coordinate 32,912,147 downwards.
AGAACTTTTTGTAGGAGTTGATAAACTCGGACCTTGGAGTGATGGAGCAATTAAGGTCGAATAGGGTTAATTAGCATGCAATTGGGTGCAATTTAGTATGAAAGTTAACTGGAATTAACAGGGGTTTGACCAGTTAATAAGGAGGCAATTTAGTGGTAACCGGAAAAGATTAGTCAGCTACACTAGCGTGCACGCATAAACTAAAAAGTACCGCCAGTATTGGAATAGTATTACATGAAATGCAGTAAGTCAACTTTACTTACACTAAAGTTGACTGTACTGCAAGTTGAGTGTATTGTTTGTGTAGACTTACCGCATTGGGTGTAAGTCGAGTACAGTATGCTACACTTCACCCTAGAGCACAGGCCAAGCAATTTGCCATTCAAATTACAGTACAGACCGGTTAGCGGTCTGCCAAACCTAGAACAATACATCCACCACCCGACAAATGCAATACTACTGTTACTTCAACCAATCGAATCAACAACGTTGCAACGATTATAAGGCCCTACCAACAAAGACTTTAATGGGTTATATAAAAGGATTTAGTGGCAAATGGACTACGTAGAAAGAGAAATTAATATAGTTTTTGTAAATTGGCGAAAACGAAGTTAATAATCTTTACAAACAGGTTATTTGCTAATAATACTAACCTCATATCGTTAATCAACCTTTGAATAATATTGGTTAATAAGAAAAGATTTAAAGGATAATTTATAAATACCAAAAACTTTATATACTAAATATTCGTTTAGTATAAGTATATAACTCGGGGCGCGTTAGCTTTAAAAGTCTACGTCATAATAATAGGTTTTAATATTGATATAGTAATTAACAACATATTAAGTATTATCACCAAATAACTAGAATTACCTCTTATACTTATAGTAATATTTATTAATTCCCGTAGATTTTATGAATACCTATCAAAGTTGGATACGACTAATAAAAAACACCTAATAATAAACTTAATAGTTTTAAAGAAGGTATACAAAGCTTAGGAAATTGATAAATTCCAGTTAATTAATGGAAAAAACAACCCCGATAATACTATAACTAGGGTTAAGCCAAATAAAGCCTTAGAAAGGTTTATGAATAGTAATATGCTAACTATATGAATTGAGGACTATGTAAACCGCATGATACGTAATAAGAAAGAATAGGATTGCTCTGGTAAACTTAAAGACTGTCAAGGTAGTAATGTTAATAAAAAAGGTAGTAATAGCAATAGTTTAAACTACTGGCAAAAGGTATGCAATTGGTAGCGTACCTGATTTATATAAGTTTACAGCGAAAGATCTATATATGGGAATTGAGAAACGAAGGTCTCGGAAGAGTAAAGCAAAAGGGATACGAAGGGCCGTAATTAATGTTAATTTCAGTGCAGATTGATCGGAATTAATAGGGGTATGACTTATTGTTGGCTTATGGATTAAGAAGGGATTTCTGAAGTTTCCACCAATTAAAAGCAAGTCATGTTAGTGTGCAAACACAAAACAAAAAGCTGCCAATATTGAAATAGTAGTCAAATGCAGTACAGTAAAGTCAACCTAACTTATAATAAAGTTGATTATATATACTGCAAATTGACTGTAGATTGTGGGACTGCAGTACAAGTGTAATACAGTAGGTGCCTACTTTAAAGTAGGGTATAGACCAAAGCGTTTGGACATAAAAAGTAATGTGTATACCAGCTAGTGGTCTGCTAAACTTAGAACCAACAAAAAATCAATCAATCAACAATATCAACGCAACACCAGTTACTTCGACTACAGTAATTCGAATCGACTACATTGCAATGATAAAAGCCTACCCACAGTAAGCGTTTAGAATATTGTATTTAGCGTTCGCGAAATATACCGAAACGCTTCGAAAGGTATTTTAAGCATTTAGTTTATGCTTAGTAAGCGGTTCGTATCTTACTCTTAAGACGTAAAGTAATTGCAGAAGCGCCTCAAAAGTGATTTTAATCGCTTTCAAAATGTGTTTAAGTGGTTCGAATGCTACGTTGAAGTTGAATAAATCTTAATAAAAGGGTTCGAAATTTGGTTACTTACGTAACGGATACGTAATAAAACGCTTTCCAACAACTACACAGATACATCCAAAACGCCAACCAAATTAACGAATGGTATAACAAAGCTTTTAATAATAATAAAAAATCAACTAAATGAACAATTTCGTACTAAAGTAGTCATTTTCAAAGTTATTTCGAGTTTATAATCTTTTCATGTTTTGGATTTCACAAGCACTCCCACGTGTTTTCATATTCCCATATATTTCTTATTAACCATATATTAAAATATGAAACATTTAAAAGTATTATATGTCTCGTTATAATTATTCAACCTATTTTTTTTCTTTTTTTCTTTGCTATTTATAATAACCGAATCGGATACTAATTAATATGAGTAAATTTTATACCTCATACATTAACGTAAAATCAAAAGTAACAAAAAGTTTTATATTAATCATAATAGTTATATAAAAAGGGAAAAAAACATATAGAAAGTATATGCTTCAGGTAAAAGCTTATAAACTTTCACTCGAAGCGTAATATCATATCATACACTCTGCAAATGTTTCTTTTGGGCAGTGGCATACTATTATACACTTTATAAGAATACAAATTACAGCGTGACACGTGATTGTACACTCTACAAAAGTATATATTGCAGAGTAACACGTTACCATACACTCTGTAAGAGTGTACCTTATAGCGTAGTCATTTACTAACTATAGGGATATATGATTATATCTATAGTGATTGAAATATGATTTTCATATAAAACTAATGGAAATGAATGAAGAAATCCCTGTAAAGAATAAAAAGAATTTTCTCTGTTACCTTCATTTAGTAATCAAATACCCTAGTATATACATATAAAACAAAAAATTACCAATGTTAAAAAATGATCAATTGTAATACAATGAAATCAACTATATTTACTATAAGTCCGATATAATGCCATGCCTAATTCGACATAAAACAAAAGTTAAAAAAATAACTTATATAAACTAGTATGTAAACCGGTGGAGTACATACTTAACTAAAAGATACACATTACCTTTAATGTAATACTAGTTACTTTCACTAGATATTGAAATCAACTTAATTACAACAGTGGAGGACTTCTACTAGGAGTATTATTATTTTAAGTAAAGCCTGTTGTTGGAATATTAGTAGTTACAGTGTAGAAAGTCAACTTGATTTACAGTAAAATTGACTATACTGACTGCAAGTTGAGTGTATTATTTGGTGAGTTTACTGTATTGACTGCAAGTCAAGTATAGTATGGCTACACCTCACACTATGGAACGGGCAAAGCAATTGGGTATAAAAATTACTATGAAAACTAGATATCAATCTGTCAAACATAAAATAATACATCTAATACATGACAACTGCTATACTATTATTACTTCGACCAATCGAATAGATAATGTTGTAACGTCTAAAGCTCTATTAATATTGATTAGTGCTTATTAGGTTAAGTGCAGATAAACTAAGTAGAAGAAAAAGCTACTTTTTGGTTACAATTTGTGAAAGACCAAGATAGAGGAAAGGTTTTTGCGAAGAACCTCTATTGTTGCGTGGGTTTTGATAGCAGTAAATATGGAAGACTTTTAGGCTGCATCGGATATTATGGTAGCTTGAAGGTAGCAACAGTTTCGTTATTCGAAAAATATTAAGAAATTTTCACTAAAGATTCTTTTTAAAGACGTTAAGATTGATTGTTAGAAGTCTTAAATTTTGGTAAGTTGTTAAACAGCTAAGTTAGTATTACTGCAGTGTTATTACTGTAGAAACGACTAAAGTTTACCGTCAAAATAAGAAATAACCTTCGAATTTTACCTTTAATAACAAACGATCTTCGACTTTATCTTTTACACCAAATCCTTACCTTTAATTGACTGGTTTTCACTTTTTTTACGTGAATTTAACTGTTAGAATCGCTACTTCAGGCTAAAATACTAAGTTGCGTTAAGAAAATTATGTTTCGCGACCCAAAGTTAAGTTGCCAAGTTCTTATGCGACTTTATGTTAAAACACTAAGCCCTTATACACAAGCATTATCAAGTCCCACGCTTTACACGTCATACGCAAGCTAGAGATTTATGACGGCTTTAATTTAAGAATATATGAAAAAAGTTGAAGTTTTTGGAACCGTCTTCATTAAACACCATGACGAATAGCTTTGAATTATGGATGTTGACGGAATATCGACTGAGGCCTACCTGACCAATTACATTGCTTAATATATTATTAATATGGACCTCGGTGACAATTAAGGCCGCGGCGTCTGCAACTTTTAAAATTACCGTAAGTTTTTAAATCACTAGACTTTCGATATATAGAAGATAATCTAACATACTGTTAAAGATAAGTTAAAGGAAGAAGTTACCTGCTGTGATATTTACGATTTTTAAAAGACCTCATTAGAAGGAACTGAAACTTTTTTAAATTATCCTAATGAGAAGATCCACTTTAAGATTCTAATATTGAAGATCTCAAAAATAAAGGTAAAGGCGTTAAAGAACTTTAACTTCCTTATACGCGATTTAGGGGACCTTCTCTTTACCTTTAGCTAAATTAAGCCTTTTTACACGCTGACGATGAAAAACCTGTTAACCTACTCGGTAGCCTAGTATCTTTACGCGGCAACGCGGAGTACGGTTTTAGCGGCAGTACATAACATAAAGTAACGGCTGCCAACGCGGCTAGAGGAATTGATATTGGCGCTTTACACCATTTAATTAAGTAAAATTTCCAAGTTCCTCAAAGTCTTTAAGTTTCTATTGCCTCTCAGGTCCTTGATTGCCAAGTCCCCTAAAAGCTTTCCTACAGTAAGTTTATTTATACATGTAAGTCTATTACAGATCTTATTATAGGACTTTCCCTCTTGGGCTAACCGATTGGAAATTACCTTTAATACTATGTTTCGAAGGCTTTAAGACTTAAACTGCTAGGAAACATTGATAATAAAAATTAGGATAACTATAGTAACTTGCTCCCAAAACCTGTCAGTATAGTTAATATTAATTACAAGTTTTTTTTTACAAACTTTGTTAAGATTTGAAATAATTTAGAAAAGTATAAAGGGAAGCCTTATAAGCTCTTCAATATGAAAATAATGCCTTTTCGGAATATTTGTAAGTGAATAGACGTTTTCTCTTTTAATTTTCATTTACTGTTTCCTAGAATCCTTATAGGGTATGTTAGAAACTATTACTTGACCTTTTTCCCCCTAGTAACTATTTTTCGCGAAGTTTACGATGGTATAAAGAGTTATTTTAAGTACAACGTTTTTCTTGCCTAATACTATATAGACTAGGCTACTATCAGGTGGATTATGATAATGGCGAAGAAGAAAGAGAAAGAAATACTAATAAATATGTGAAATTAGATGTTTAACAAGTTGATATTATGCTATCAAGTAATGAGAAAGGCGTACGTTGGTGAAGTTACACTTCGCTAATAGGTATGAGTAACTGTTACGGGCGTTAACAAGTTCGAATACACCTCATAACGCCTACATATTACTTACGAAGGCTTTTTTAACTAGTTAAGCTCCCAGCTTACAATTGTAATAATGCGTACACCAAATTCTTTTGGTATGTAACCTTAAGCCGGCAATTTCTCCAACGTAAATGAATAAAACCTTATAGTGGTTAATTACATCGACCGTAAATATGGTTACAGGCGCCTTTAACACCTAAGATTTTGCCTATCGACACTAAACTAAAGATAATAGCTATGTTAATGCTAATAAGGTTAGGATTTAGGCGAACTTGTTATCCGTAAAAACCATCGTCGTAATAATAGTAAAAGATATTGGATTTGTGGTAAGTTTGATTGTTATTTAACTTGCTACCCCCCTATTGAATGAAATAACAGAAAGTTAATGTATTATATTTAATACCCTATGATTTTTGAATAAGATTACTTAAACCAAATCGTGAACTTTAAAGACGATAAGTTAATACACAGAAACGATGGTTTTCATTAAATTAAGTATTATGATGATATAAATTTTAACTCAGCTTATTAATTAGCCGACCACGCCTTTTTGTACCGTTTAGTTAGTAAAAACCTTCACTTTTGCCTTAATTAAGCCTTCAACCCTTTATACATGTTAAACCTTTGCGATCGTTACGCGGACTATAAGTTTTAAGGTATTATGACAGATATAGGGACAGTAAGATACTTAACAAGAGGTTACTTGTAGTATGTGGTATTGCAAATAGAAAGTATTACGGTTACTGAGATTAATCGTTACGATATTGGTAAGGCTAAAGTTGTCCTCGAATTAGGTGAGTAATTATTATTATTAAAAATAATATTAGTTTAAACTATTATTAACTCGGTTAAGTTCTTTATTTCAAGTTATTTACTCTTACTTTTTCATTTCAAGAACATGAAGACCTTAAACGTTAACATTAACGTTAACTTTAACGAGCTGTTTAAAAACGATTAGAGGTTTTCTTTCATTTTTCAATGTGGATATTTATGGTTTTATATTTAAAGCGTTAAAGCAATGGTATTAAATATAAAGGAGCCGGAGATGCGTTAATTATACAAAAATTTTAACTATCTAGCCGTTAAAACGCTATAAAAAGTTTTAAAGTTCGCGGGGTATTAAAATATAGAATAATTTTTTTTGAAAGCCATCGAAAAACTTTATTATGACTTTAAAATATATGTCTAAGCCCTCCAAAAATTTAAGTTGATACTAAAAGATGATAAAAACATTAATTTAAAGGGTTTCATTGATATATTTCACTTAAATAATAAGCCTTTTTTTACATCGTTGGTTTTGTTACTTTGTTTTACGAAACCAACTTTCTAAAGTCTTTTTCGGTAAATGATATTTGGGAAACGTTAAGGATGTTATAGATTAATAAGTATTTAGGCTTATTTAACGTCGTCGTTTAAAATATCAGCACCAATTTTGTAGCGACGAAATTTTGGGAAAATGTTAAGATAATAGAGATTTAGTATAAAAAGGTGCCTATAAAAGCCTACTAGAGTATTATGAAGGTTAAAAGGGTATACATATTACTTCGCCAAACGTATAGCATATTTAATTTGGAGATCAAAAGCTTTATCGATTTGGAAATATGTCTTTAAATAGCGGTAAAGAGCCTAAATGAAACTGTAGGTTTAAATAGCTTAGTATTATAGTTATTGGTTTTTGGAGCATACCTACGCTTAACGAGTGAATTTCCTCTATTAACAAGTACTTAGAAACAAACGATGGTTTAGGGCAAAGTACTAAATGAATTGTAGAAGAAATCGGTACGTCGTTAAATTAACGGCGCTTTTAATACCAGGAACTACCTTATAATAATCGGAGTATTTGCCTTGCCATTATAAAGTAAAATTCTCATGTGGCAGAAGCCGAGTAAATAGGAGGGCCTATACAAAACCTTAGATACTGTTAACTTTAAAGTGGTTGTTATAATTGTTATTGGTGCTGTAACTTTTCGTATTACTTAAATTAAGCTTTATATTAGTTAGTTAATATAAAAAATCTTAAGTTCTACGATCGAATTACTATAAGCCTCCTTTACTTATAATCAATAAGCCGAAAAACGTAGCCAGAATGGACGACCCCTAAAAAAAAATGTTAAAAAGGAGGAATACATACCGGGCTTCATTAAGAATATTGTTTAGGTAAATAGGAAAGAAAAGAATAATGAAGATTTGGTATTAAAGCTTCGAGTATAAGGTATTATTAAAACTTTTCGTAAACTGTTTAAAAAAAGCGATAAGGTTGAAATTAATGGACTATTAATTCGAAGAGTCGTATAATTTATAATAAAGGCTAAATTCAACTTTGAAAACCTAAAAGTTACTATTTTTAAGTCGAGGATTATCCACGAAGTTAAAGGTAAAATTACAGGGCAGTTGTATGAGAAATTACACCTAATTGCTTAAAAATACAGCAATGAAGATAAAGATTAGATTTTTACGTAACCGTTAACAATTTAGAAAATTAGTTAACATTTAGTAATTGTTTTAATAACAAGTTTATTGATTAAAATTAAAGGTAAGATATAATATAAATATATACGTAATTAGTAACCAACCTATAGTATATCGTTTTATTAGAGTTATTATAGAAATTACGTGTTATTTATCTTTTAAAGATAGTAATATGATATATTAAGCTATTATACAAATTGGTTAAAGTAGGCGCTTATTGGTTTTTGTCCTATTAATTACACTTTAAATGATGGTTAAGTATAAAGTTTTTAATATATGATTTGTATTTATTGGTAACGTAAGAGAAAAACTTTGGTTTAGTAGGTATATAAATTAACGATACCTTTTTTATTGGAACAGCTGGTTTTATAGCATCGAAATAATAGGCAATTAAAGATTTTAAGTTTTGAAATTGGAAATCAATTACGATATTAGCAAAAGATCGTTAATTTGACTTTAATAAATCGTTAATTTATATACTTAGTGTTAATACTAGCTTTAGTTTTCTTGAAAAAAGTTAGTGTATAAACTTAGCTATAATTAACAAAACTGATGTAGCCAAGGTTTAATGGTATTTAGAATAGCATGTCCCTAGTAACTATATTGCTATATTGTAATAACCAAAAACTTTATACGATTTATTTATCGCGGTATAAGTATAAAACCCAATAGGTAACAACTTTAACCGGCTAAATAAGAGGTTTTAGTAGTATATACGAAACCTAAACCAAGGGATTAATATAGTTTTAATCGACCCGTCGAAGGTTAAATTAATAATTTGATCAAATATGGTTTTTTATAAACAATAACGACCTTTTTTTACAGATTGAATTTTTAATAGTCTTCGTCAATAAAGATATGCGGGAGGATTGATTTACTATTACCAGAAATCTAATTTATTAGACTTTCATTAAGTATAAGAGAAGTATACGAAATGTGTTAGGTTTAAAGGTTTATGGTATTATAGCAGACTTTAATAAAGGTATGAAATTATAAAAAACCCTTAACATTATTACCAGGTAGTTAAAAATTCCTTTTATTCTGGTAGTAATTTGTGCCAACTCGTGAAGCCTATTCAAATACTTTTCGAACTTCGGAATTATTAGCGAAAAACGCTTGATAATCGACGTAATAACATTTCTCAAAGCTTATAAAAAAAGAAGATGAAGGAGTTTCGATAAATTAAGGGAATAGATCATTTTGTTAATGCTATAATAAAGGTATTATCAAATAAGGCTTTCAAAAAGTTTGTAAATAGTAATAACCTAATTATACGTATCAAGGGCTACGTTAATAGCCCGTCTGGTAAGGCCAAATTACGTAGTAGCAACCAGAGATATGTTGGCGAAATGAAAGACTATTAGGGGATTGATGATAGCAATTGGTTTGATTGGCATGGCTAAAGTAAAAGCTTATATAAGCTTGTAGCAGAAGAATTTTTTATAGGAGTTGATAAAGTTGAACTTCGAAGCCATGAGACAACTAATGGTAATTAGGGTTAATTTGAGTGTAAATATGTGTAATTTAATGCGGCGGTTAATGAAAATTAATAGGGGTTTGGCTAGTTGACAAGATCGCAATTTAGCGCTTACCGGAAAAGATTAGTTAACCATACTGGCGTATATGTACAAACTAAAAAGCTGTCAGCGTTGGAATAGTAGTAGTTGTAATATAGAAAATCAACTTTACTTATAGTAAAGTTGATTATATTGACTGTAAATTGAGTATATTATTTGGTGGGTTTACTATATTGATTGCAAGTTAAATATAGTATGATTCTACTTTATACTAGAGTACGAGCCAAATAATTGGCTATATAAATTATAGTGCAAACCAGTTAGCGGTTTGCCAAACCTAAAACAATACATCTACCACTTAACTACTATAATGCTACTATTACTTCGACCAATCGAATCGATAATGTTGCAACGTCTAAAACCCTACCAATACTTATAGAATTAATATTCAACATTAGTTGAAAATAACGGTTTTAATTGGGATTTTCAATTTATACGTAATATTATAATATGTATTAAGAGTTGCAAGGTAATTTGTATGATTATATCGGTCATAATAATTTTATTTTGAAAATAGAGAAAAAGCTGAAGGTAAATGTAATTACAATTAACCATTGAACCGCGTTAGCAACAATCAATTCGGCTCCATATGTAACACATGTGTAGATACTGCTTTGACGGCACAGTATACAAACAAGTAGATAGGGACTACAAGTCGATTTTATAATACCAGCTTTGCAGTCAACTAAATTGCGTAACAGCCTAGTGACTAACCTGCATCATAGCCTAGTATCTAACTAGCTGTTTGAAGATGGCAAGCTTATGGCTAAAGTCAAGAAACATTTTCATCTTTACCTGTTATTGAAATATATCGGTACCTAGGTAGGCTTAGCCTAGACTGCACGTGTGCACAAAGGTTGGTGACTAGCATTGATGTATAGCAAGTCAATGATGTGGATGACTGACCAGTGACCATGCATCTTCGACCCATAGAACAGGTAATTGCTTGTAGGGCCTCGATCTTATCGAGCACATTGATCTAGAATGTCAATGACAGGTCCTGGTTGCTGGGCCTAGTACGCCTACCAGCTTTGTGGCCTCACTCCAAACGATCCTCCCCTCTTTCCTCCCCCTCGCCAGCTTCATCATCCACCGAGCAGTCCCACTCATCGATCAAGTCCCGCAGTGACCTCACAGGAGCCGGCCCAAACTCATGCTCACTCTCGTGTCCAAGTTCAACGGACTCCGACACCCGTCCACATGGGGTCTTTCCGATGATGATGTACGACCCATCGCCATGCCAACGTGCAGCAGCACTGCCGTCCGCGAAGAAGCGACAGGGAACCACCGCTTCCAGCCTGACCCACGCAGGCGGGGCGGGCGTCTTCGGTGGCGACGACGGACGGCCGGGCCCACGGCCCAGGCCGACGGGGACGATGCGGACGAGCCACTTTGGAGGCCGGGCTCGGGGCCTCGTCGCCGGACGGGCGGCCGCGCGGGGAGGCGTTGCGATGGTGGCCTGCGGATCGCCGGCGCCAGAAACTGGCGGCGGCGGCGGCGGCGGCTTGCCGGGATTGGGAACGGGCGCCGACGCGGCGGACACGGACTCGGACGGGGACGACTCGCGCCCCGTGGGCACGGAGCCAGCCGGCGGGCTGCTTGCTGATGCCGGGCCTTGCGGGGTGGTGGCCCTGTGGGTGGGGCCGGACGAGCCCGGCAATGCATCTGCGAGCGACGTCGAGGTCGCGAAGCAGCGTAGGTCCGCGGACTTCTGTTCTTCCACGACGGCGTCCAAGCTCATGGCCAAGGATCCGGGCGATAAGGGCTCCTGCATCGAAGGGTCAACCGCTACGTTCAGACGGTCGTAGAAGATTTCCGTCCAAGCTCGTTTGTGGGCTCTGAAGTGGTCTTGTGGAGGACAATGCACTCCCCAGGTACGTGGGTATGGCCTGGAACGGTAGCGGAGGCGTGAGATGGGCCTTGTATTGATACAGTCTCTGCTATTTCGCCGGCGAGGCTGAGAGTCTGGCGGAAAAGGTCTTTTAGGCGGCTGTACTTCCGGTCGATAAGGGGGGAGTCGGTATCGTGGGAGGATCCGCGGCCGGCGGATGAGCTTCTGGTAAGACTTCCTCCGATTGTGGGGGTATTCATATTGTCGGTACACTGCTTATCTTTGCTGTTTGGGGAATTCTAGGTTCAGATGAAATGAAAAGGTGTTGGGGTGCACGTTGACGTGACGAGGAATGCAGTATCCTCTTAAGAGGAAGGCGCTGTGCGGAACGCGTCGCCTCCTTCCACCGAATCTGCTCTCCAACTCGCGTAAGTCTTGACCGAGTGTAGAAGTACATACCTGAACTCATTGTCAGATCGTGGATGGATGAGCCGAAACCTCGGGTTGCCATGTAAGCTAGGCCAGATCCATATGAATGATTGGAAGGTGACTGGCTGTCCATTGCTTCATATCATCATGCGATCTTCACTTCTCGCCCAGACAAAGATCAGGATGCTCACTATTCCAATCGCAAGCGACAGCAAAGCAGCCGAGACCTTCAAGTGAAATGTCCCACAGTGGCTGGTACAATGACAACGTCTTGCCACGTGCCACTACACTTCTGTCTCCCAGACCCACTATGCGCCCGTCACCAGCCAGTAGAACCTTCGCAGGCTGGTCCTCGGTTTCTTTCCGATCCTGCATCCCACCGCTCTCGTCCTGGCCCTCAACTCCTATGCCCGAGACGATGCAAATGCCACCCGGATGGCAGTTCCTCACTTGCTTTACGTTGAAACGCACGCTTTCTCCTGCTGGGCGGTCATACTCGGTGGGCCCCTTGACTTGAACCAGCCAGTCTCGCACCTCCGCTGCCAACCCACCAGGCACATACTTCGCACCGCGTCTCTGAGGGGAAAATGCATCAGGTAGTGGCGGGCGGTTCGGGTCAGCCTCAAGCACTTCAGATGTTTTGAAGCGGGGTGCAGAGAGGAATGTCGGGTAGCGTGTGGCCACATCAGTAGGCGAAGCTGGCTCTTCCAAGCATGGCCTCGGCCTTTGAGCTCGATTGGGAGATTGGTGGTCATCCGACAGCCATGTATCGTCGATTCTCATGGTTTCATCGTCCAATTCCGTCGGCTCGTATGATTCATCCTCGTCAGGCGTGGCGGCCACCCGCGATGCGATGAATACACGCCTCCTCTTACTCGGTCTCGGGTCATCACTCCTCGACACGGATGAGGACTGTGACTCGACCTCGATGCTCTCGTTCAGCGGAATGCCTCCTGTGCCAACATCCTGCGCCAGATCTAACGAGACAGGTGATGTGTCGATGCAGTCAACCAACGGCTCATATTGCGTCGCCTTGAACCTCGCTGATGGCTGTGCCGGTGTCGAAAACAGCGGTGGTTGGCGGGAAGCGGCTCTCTCACGAGATGTTGTCTTGGGCACATGGAACCGCGGTGTGGAGACGAACTGCTGGGACCCGCCTTGAAGAGGAGTGGCGCTCTCTTGCTTCTGCGACTTTGGTGGGAGGAAGCGCGGCTGCGCTGGAGTCTGGGCGGGGCGTTAAGCGACGAGTGCAGACAAATGGAACGGGCCTTTTACCAGAGGAGGTGCCATTGCGGTTGCGCACGTCACTAAGCATGCGCACCGGTCAAGGAATCATTCTGGCTTGGTGGATTGTGAAGGGCGCAGGAATACGGAGGTAGTTCAACAGATTGGAACATGCACATGTGGCTGATGAGATTGTGGCGTATTGCGGAAAACGGCAGGCGCATGGATCCCGCTTGATTAGTCAGGCTGCTACCGAGCTTTGATTCGTCGCTCCCAGTTCCAGCCCACAACCGCAACCGCACCCGGGAAGAAATTGACGGCTTTACATCATCTTCTTGACTGATATCACCACACGCCGCTCCCCATCCGCACCGACAAGTCGCATCGTCGAATCCGTCAAAATGGTATGTACTATCTTCGAATCTTCATTTCCCGTCGGTATGCTGACCCTCTGGCCTACCAGGTGAACATTCCCAAGACCCGCAAGACGTAAGTCTCCGCAAGCCGCGCCGCCCCGACCGACTTTGCGATCATGACTAGACAGCCAAACGAATGGAACAAAACGAGTTGCTTGGGCGACGGCCATCTGCCCGAGACACATGTCGAGAAATAGAAGGGGGCCCCAGCAACTCACGAATGGATCCCTGTCGCTGTCGCCCAGTGCCGCGGCCATAGCATGGAGAGAAACATGTTGCTGATTGAATATTGCAGCTTCTGCAAGGGCAAGGAGTGCCGCAAGCACACCCTGCACAAGGTCACCCAGTGTGAGTTACGACATCCGGGCACCGATTTTGCGCCATGGGAAAAGACGCTGATAACTGAGTAGACAAGGCTGGCAAGGCCTCCCTGTTCGCCCAGGGTAAGAGACGTTACGACCGGTAGGTGCCCACGACTCCCAAACCCCCAGAGCTGCCTGACGACGAGCTACGACGCATCGCTCGGCTCCCATCACCCTGGAGACAGCCGCTGACATGGCTCGCGAACACAGCAAGCAGTCTGGATACGGTGGTCAAACGAAGCCCGTCTTCCACAAGAAAGCCAAGACCACGAAGAAGGTTGTGCTGCGTCTCGAGTGCTCCTCCTGCAAGACCAAGCTGCAACTGGCGCTGAAGCGTTGCAAGCACTTCGAGCTGGGCGGTGACAAGAAGACCAAGGGTGCTGCTCTTGTCTTCTAAGCGGGGAGATACGGAGCGCATGCTTGCTTTTGTCTTGGGTCATCAGCATCCTCTGCTTGGCGACGGCGGATAGCACGCACGACACCATTTTCACGAGCCTACCTACTACCTCCACATCAAACGGCAGTTGGCGGTCAATACAGACGGGTCATTCCGGGATAAAACGGCATGCATTGCCATGCTTTCGGCTCCTCGCGGTGGCTGTGGGGAGGCTTCAGTACTCCGTACATGGGGATTAAATACCGTTCCTCGTGGTCCTCTTGAGCTGGGAAGTCCGATGTGACCAAGAAAGGCACCCCAGGCTTATGACTGGGGGTTGACACCACGATTATAGTAAAGGAGAAGCAAATAGAACAGACGAGCCAATCAATCGAAAATCAAAATCGGACGCGACACAAATGCTATGGTGGGACAGCAGCGCATCGTTGCCGATAGCCTGCTTCATACATGCGACCTTGGGAGTTGCACATTCATGTACTTCAACCCACGCGATGCCGCTGTAAGAAGGGTTTGTTGAGAACTTCAATACTGTCCAAGTCGTTGCATCGCTCTCCACAGACGCCTACGATGCCCACCCGTCTACCCACGCCGCTCTACCGCACTTGTTGACCGTCTCAGAACCCCTCGCCCACCATGATCGACCTTCCCCCCCCACCGTACCACAGCGTCCTGGCCCGCACATCGAGCCCCCTCTCCTGGCCCACGATCCACTCGCCCACTCGCTCGGCTTCGAGGGTGGTGAGGTGCATGCGGTGCGGGGGCACGAGCCGAAGGGGGGGCGGGATGAAGGGAGGCCCCGCAGAGCTGGCCGGGGGGCGACGCCGGTGCCTGGTCCCGCGACGCGGCAAGCGTGCGCTGCAGGGGTAGGCAGAAGAACACAACACGGCGTTGTGCGGCTGAACCTACTTGGGGCGGCGTTCCTCAGCAACGCCTGGAGTTCCTCCTGGCCAGTTCGACCACATGGTCTGGCGGGCGGTCTTGCCCAGAACACCAGGCAGTGAGTGCCTTGGATCCGTGAAAGCCGGGCTCCAGACGCGGCTTCGCCCGCCTGCGCAGAACGGGGTCGACGAAAACGCCCTTGAAGTCAGGCGAGGTGAACGTCTCCCGTTGCTGGGCGGTTCTTGTCACTCGGTGCGTCGAGTACAGAGAGAGAGACTGGATCTCTTGCCTGTTGCTGCAGCTGTCAGAAGCTGCAATGGTCAGAACGGCCGAAGCGCACAACGGGTTCGAGGCTCTTGCAGCCCAGTGCTAGTGTCGTTTCCCCGGCGCAAGCATGCAGTTGGACCGTCCCGGGTCATCGTTTGCACGCGTGTATCGGCGCCCTGTATGGATTGTCCCCGGCGGGATAGTGACGCCCGAGAGGTTCTCGCTCGAGCTTGTTCCTGGCGGCGGTGGACTCGAGGCCCATCTTGGTTGGCTTTTGAAATTGGCGCGGCTGAGGCCACGCGTTGCTGCGAGAAGCTGCCGGCGTTGGGCACCGGCACAGTACGTCGGTCCCAAAGCAGGCGGCGCTCTGGTGGTGTGCAGTGCAAGACTGGGGGATCCAACTAATGGTGGCCAGGGGTGCAATATGCACCTGGTCCGTGCTTGTGGTGCTCGTGGTATGGGCCCCTGCAGCAAGCTAAAAGCGCTGATGAGGATGGAAACTCAAACGAGGTCTGGTCCGAATCGACAACAATCTGCGCCAGCCCGGAGGGCAGCCGGTTGATGGCGAGCACCCGCTCGTGCGCTGCTTGTTTGTGCGCTGCTCGCTGCCAGCAGCCGGTTGGCATCGTCCACTACATTCACTCATTCACTCACTCACTGCACTTCACCACGAAGCTCTACCGGTACCTACATGCATCGTAGCATCCCTTTCACCGCCCTCGTCGCGGTTGCCATCGCCATAGGATGATTGTAAACAGCGGCCAGCGATCAGCTGTGCCCTCATGGAGTTCAAGGTTGCAACAAGTCAGACCTAGTGTCTATCATTGGCCACCCACCACTCCATCCTCCTTCTGATCCTCCTCAGAAGCCACCACGATCAGCCCGGCGGCGGGATGGAAGGCAAGTGATTACAAATCGAACACGTGCACCAATCTCATTAAATACTGTAATAGAGAATTGGGCTTGCATGACGGGGAGGACCTCAGTCTGAGCCCTGACCTGTCAGTCCCGAAGAATGCCGTGGAGAGTGGAAGATGCCGGATTGGTTGCTCAGCTGGAAGGGATGGGAAGCGGCTGCAAAACCACATCAACTCACGCTGGGCAGTGACACATCAAATGACACATGGGCAATGCACTCACGGTGGTCCAGTTGAAAGGCACTCAGTTCTTGCTCGCTCGTGTTGACGCCCGTGTTCCATTTCCTTCCAGCACAAGAAAGCACTTTTCCCTAAGTCGCCTGGCCGGACCTCTGAGCTTGCACGTAGTTCACGCTTCACGCCCACACACACTGATCATCCTCAAACCTGTGCGCCGGCCCTGCTCAAGCACGCCCCAAGGTCCAAGCATGCAGCGGGCCGTCACACCCAGGAGCGCAAGATCTAGTACGGCCGTAAACTCGTCGACAAAACCCAAGCTTGTTGTTGTGGTCTCTCTCTCTCTCCTGTCTTTCCTGATAGAGGAGGTAAAAGATGCTGTAGTCATTTTTTGAGTCTGCATCGGCAAGACCCGTCGCTGCGCAACGTGCTCTCCGCCACAACTCCAGACAACTCCGATCCCTCAAAAGCACCGCCAAGCCAAACGCCCGCCATATTTCGATCACAGACATAGCTCCCGTGTACACTACTCTTCGGGTAAGCCTGAAAACAGGCCAAATCGCATTCTGTGGCTCTGTGCCACGCGCAGGTTAGCCTCTCGATAGTTTCGTTTCGATCCACTCCAGCCGATCTAGCACTCACAAATGGCAGTTTGGGAATGACAACAGCCAGCACCGCGAGAAAGTTGATGATGAAGTATGTCAGGCCGTAGTGGGTGTAGTGTGTACTCAGCAGAAATAGCACGATGGGCACACTGAGCAGGAATTTCTTGGCCGGAGTGTACTGTGCGCCGTCATCGATCTGCTCCCACATATTCAAATTGTCATATGCTCCAGCATTGAACTCGAAGGGAACGCCTCGGACGTAGTGGAACATGAGGTAAGAACCAGCCATGTACGAAATATTGGTGAGAGTCCATGATGTCTCCTGGGATACACCGGGAATGATATCGTACATGATCTTGAGCACCATGATCAGGATGAGGTGGATCGTCCATGCACCTGGCAGCGAAATCATGTTAGCCGTTGCTTCCCATGCGCCATGCTTCATGCACCAGCAGAAGCGGTGTCTCAAGGGAAAGCCCACCTTTCGCATTGACCCAGTTGGCATTGCCATTGGGCAGGGCGGCGCGGTCGCTGAGCTGTTCGACAGGCTCGGGAGGCTCATGATAGACTTGGAGCAGCGAACTGGACCTCCTCCTACGGGCCTGGTTCTGCTGTTCCGTCATTTTGTACACACTTCCCCGTCGCGGCTGATGGGTACCCGCGTCGTAGGAGACGGTACGCTGGAGGAGGAGTGGGGAAGACAGTTTGCCGGTATTGTCTTAGGTCCAAGGGAAAGAGTCGTTGGTGTCCGACCGGGCGGACGAACTGGAGGGTCGAGGGAGAGCGGCCGTAGACGCAGCGGTAGTCCGGAACACTGGTGAAGCCACGGTTGTTGGGTTGGCCGGCTACTCGGCTTTGAGGTTCGGAAAAAGTGGCAGTTGAGTTGTGCCCGGCCTGGCCTGAGCTCGGCTTGGGGTAACGGGGGGAGAGAGTCGGTCAAAGAGATAAAATGGTATCGATTCAAGAAAGATGGCTAAGAGTAGAGCGTATGAGTATAGGAAGCCAATTGTCTCTTCGGACACAAACCAAGTCGCAAGCGAGCTGACTGAACAGAGGCGAGTCGTTGTCTCAGGGAAGCAGTGCTTTCGTGTTCTGGGCATGGGCAGTACCAGACCCGACTATTGGATCTGGACGCCAGACCAGACTCAGGCTGTCTCGCACCACAGCTTTGATCTCGTGGAGCGAAGACGAAAGACTGATCGGAGATGGCGTGCGGAATGGGATCTGGAGACCGGCGGAGGGCAGAAGACGAGCAGACGAGCAGACGAGCAGTTTGATGCAGTACTCACACAGTAGCGATGGACGAGAAGAGAAGGATGGCTGGCGCAGACATGGACGTGCTCTGCAAGCTGAAGCTGTCGGGTGGTGGTATGCTGAGCAATGCAACAGTGAGGCAGGAAGATGTCCGGACCTGTGCCACGGCCTTCAGGATATTGTAGATGATCGCATGGGACATGGAGGCCAGAGCCAGTAACATTGGAAGGTGCCACTCAGCAGACAAAGTAGACGGCCCGTGCGCAGTCTACACTGTAACTCTACTACATACTACCTACCTGTACCTGGATTACCCTCTAACTCGACATTCCACCCACGAATCCCTGAACAAGCATGACAACAGTTTCTTGCCTTCTCATTTGGCTTCTTGCGGACCAGACCGATTGAGGTTGGTTTTCATCATTCACTTTGCGTCGCAGCTTGTATTGCGCAAGCTCCCGCTGAGACAGCGGCCTGATTCTAATCACGGGCGACGCGACGGGCGACGCGACGGGCGACGCCGCGGGGATCCAAGGACCGACAACATCTCGGATTTCGGAGCAGCATGGCCGGCGACACAGGTGTACAAGTCACTACGGAGGTGGCAGAGCTGACAGAGTTGCCTGAGCCTACCACGAGCGACGAGGCAACGTCTGGTGGACCATCACAGCCACAGGTCGTAGAAACCAGTGGCAAGTCATGTGCGCCTACGCCAGCTGCACAAGGCAGGCGAGCTATCGACGAGGATGATGCAGGTGGAAACGCGCATGAATCTGAAGAGGACTTGCCGCCCCGAAAGAGGGCCAGACTAAGATCCGCAAAATCCTCAGGGTCCGCAAGAGGACGTGTGGTGGAGGCTGACACCACGAAGGAGCCTGCCAAGGACGAAGACGATGCCAAAGCCGACAGCATGGATTCGAGCTCGCCCGATGGGAAAGACTCGGTATCCTCTCTAAAGCGCTCCACGCAAGAGGCTGCACCAGTTTCCATACAGATGCACAAATCTCTGACAGCCGACGACCGCCACCGCTTGGTTGCATCTGTCCGCGATCGGGGTTCCCTAGTCGCGAAGACTTTGACCAGGCGCAAACTGCAATGGACCATCAGCCCCCTGAAGGCCGACTATCTCATAGGCGACACGTGGCTGGAGATATGGGAGGCGACCATCGACAAGTGGTGTGAAGTGTTTGTGGTTGATAACCAAGCCAACATCGCCCAGATCGGCCTGGCACCCAGCGTGCTCAAGGAGGGTTTCATGCTACGACTGGATGATTGCGACGCCGAGGACTTTCCAAAGCTTTTCAAACACATCACGCGGACGCTACTCGAGAATGCCGATGTCAGTCGCCTGCGAAACTTCGCCACCCAATTCAAGCCTGATCTGGAAAAACAAGCCAGGAGACAGGCTCGGAGGGCAAAAATGTTAGCCAGTGAGCCTGAGGGTCTCGCCAACACCAACTCTTTCACTCCTATAAACCCCGACGCGCATCTCACGCGCGGCCACTCCGCCAATCCAGCTCCACCCATTGGCGACCAAACAAGCGTTGATGTAGAGCAAACTGGTCAACACGTCAATGAAGACATGAAACACGAGATCGAGATAGAGGACGGCGAGATCATATCTGCCGATGCTAGCGGGGTCGACGCAGAGGTTGACGAAGGCGGCCCATGTGTCTCCCAAGCTGAGCTGGAGCAGCGCCACCGTTACTTCCCCGGCATCCCCGACGACGCGGTCTTCTGCCTGACCTGCGCCCACCCAGGCCACCTCACCGAAAACTGTCCTGAGCTCAGTTGCAAGTTTTGCCATGCCGCGCACTTCAAGTACCAGTGCCCGACGCGCCAGCGCTGTACCAAGTGCAGGCAGCTCGGTCACCCCAGAACCTCCTGCCCCGAGAAGCTGGCCGTCGCTCCAGGCGAGGCTGCAATCGAGTGCGCAATCTGCGAAGGCTTTGACCACACCGAGATCAGCTGTCTACAATTGTACCAGATATACAGCCCACGCCCAGGAGAAGTCAAGAAAGTCCAGCAGATTCCTGCATACTGCTACGTTTGCGGCACAGCAGGTCATTATGGCGGCGACTGCCCCATGGCTGACCCCAGCGTCCCTCCCACCAAGATGTGGAACATGGCGACCGCGTCTCTATATATCGACCCCGGCAGCGACTACATCGCCCTTTCTTTCCGGAACACGTTGGCCCCACCACCTGACGATTTCCGCCGCAACATCATTACCCGTAGTCGGACCCACGTGATCTACGAGGAGAGCGACGGCGACGGCGACGGCGACCTGCTCGCACGCGCCGGCGGTCACAATGAAAACAAAGGGCTCAAGAGAAACAATCAGAACAAGCCCAAAAACGGCCCGGTGATCAACATTGCCTCGAACATTAGGTTCGGTGGCAACTCCGGCCCTTCCCACCCGCAACAGCAGTGCCAGCAGCCGCACCAAGAGCAGCCACCGCCTCAGAAGCAGAAGGGCCCTGCTCAGCCCCCGAAGAAGAGCAAGCAGCCCACCAACGACGCCCTGCCCGGCACCAAGCAAACGCGTCGCAGCATCGCGCATGCGCAAAACAACTCCGGCCAGCCGCCCGCGCCGGTCCCGTTCACCGCGGTCCGCACCTCGCAGGGCCCGCCCCCTTCGGCACCTAACCAGGGCCGCGGCAGCAGCGGTGGCCTGGGTGGTGGCAACGCTGGGCGTGGTGGTAGCGGTGGGTTCAGTGCGCTGAGCACCGCCAACTCCACTCGAGCCCGCAATCGCCGGCGACCCCGAAGTAATGTTCTATGAGGGGGCCGGCAGCACGCCATGGAAGCCGGCCCAGACCCTGGGGCCGCGCTTCTGTGATACTTCTGGTCTGCGGTCCCTGTATTCAAGGAAAAACGATGGTATGAAGCGAACCAAAACACGTGGAAAGTCTGGCCGGGACATGCTTAGGCCGCCGCCCTTTCGTGGCGGGTCTGCATGGAGGGTCCGACGACTACGTGGAGAGCTTTAGATCACAGCTAGCTAGGTAGCCTAGCTAGGTAGCGCGAGATCTCATGCGTTGTTCTCCAATCCCGACGCACCGGCCTTGATGTCCGTCCGTATACGCGACTGCCTATAGGCTCACTCAACCGCCACGTTGTCCTGTGGCGGCATCCTCCCCAACTCTCCCTGTGCCTCGCCGGACAGACGCCTCACGCACTGCCCATGGCGAGCGGGCGATTCAACCGACGGCGCTGGGTGTGTGTGTGTGGCTGGTGTCCTGTTGCTGACCCCACCATGGGGCCTTGGGGTGGACCGCTGCGTGCCGTTGGGACGCCCAGCAGCAACATCCAACGACTGTCCCCAACAGGAACGCCCTTCCGTCACGTTCTGGTCGGTCCACCAGGACGCGTAGCTGTTCAGAATGGAAGTCGTCTCCTGGCGGATATTGTATGTTGTGCCTTGCTTGTGTCAAGTTGGTATCATCTATTCATTCTGCGTTCATTGCATTTGAACATTCAGGCACCAAACGCCTGCCGCCCCGAAGTCCTCGGAGGCGATTCTCATTATCGCCAATAGGAAAGATGGACCTCAAATGCGCTCCCCCCCCCCCTCCGCGCGCTGTCCCTCCCCTTTCCATCGGCATGGAACAAGCACTACCCCCATCTCCACTGCTCACTCATTCAACCCAACCCTGCTCCTCTCCACCTGCTCACTCCGCCCCGTGCCCGGCGGCAGCGCACTGACCCCCGCCTTGTGGCTGCCAGCAGCCCCACCACCTGCACCGCCTGCGCCCGCAGCGGCACGCTTCGGGCGCGTCGGCACGTACGCGTCGTTGAAGTTCATGGCGACGCCGAGGAAGCGCATGTCCAGGTCCGGCTGGTACGCGAGGTCGCCCAGCAGCGCGCACAGCTTCCTCTGAAACACGCCGGCCACCAGCCGCAGCCGCTCCTGGAGGGCCGGGAACTCGGAGACGACGACGTGGCCCCCAGGGCCGCCGGTGGCGTCGAGCGAGGCGAAGGGGTCCGGGCTGCCGGCGCCGTGGTCGCGGTGGTGCAGCTCGACCACGGGGGTGTTGGGCTGCGAGCCCGAGGCGGCGGAGACGGACTTGGCGTGGCGGCGAGTGGTGGTGTTGGTGGGGAAGAGTTGTCTGCGGGTGTTGGAGGGCGCGGAGGTGCTGGAGGTGCTGCGGACGTCGGCTTCTTGTCGGCGGGTGTAGTTGGAGACGGACCAGGAGTAGAGACCGTCAACGCTGCCGCGGTAGCTGAGCATGGTGTCGAGGAGGTCCTTGAGCTGAACGAGATAGCCATTTCTGTCCTCAGTCCCCACGCCGACCGTAGGCTCATTGTATGTCTTGCGCTTTGCACCGAGCAGGCCCTTGCGTGTGATGGAGTTGAGGAACGTGCCGTGCGCACGGAGTAGGTCGTCGAGTGTACAGTCGTCCTTGACGATGCCCTTCAGCAGCTCGTCCCAGCTCGACTCGATCACTTCAAAAAGGATGTAGTACTGCAGCTGGCCGACAAAGTGGATCATCTCGTGGAGGAAGCCGCGGGTGGACTTCCAGGTCTCCCGGACAACCGGGTCGGGGGACTGGAGGACGCCACGTGCGCCAGTCATACAGCGCCGCCAGGTATACGCGAGGGCAAACTCGACGCGCTTGATCTTCCAGAGGAAGTTGAAGACTTTGAGATATTGCTTGTTGCCCCATTCAGTTACGACGACGTCGGTGGGCGCGTCGACTTTGTATTCTAGCGTGAAGCAGTCCCAGCCGATGTCACCGTGCGAGAGCTGGAGCATGCGTGCGTCAAGCCGGCGGAGGACCTCGGGCGAGTCGTATTGGGCGTTGGAACCGCGGATGGCATGCTCAAGCTGTGCGGTCAGCGTGTGGCGATACTGAGCGCCGGCGGGCCGGTCGAGGTTGGCGGCGAGGGATTCCATGAGAAGGGCGATGAAGTCGCCCTGGCCAAGCAGAAGATAACTCTTGAGTGCGTTGAGGTGATGGAAGAGATGGAATTTATTGTTCATCAGATCCATGAGACGCTTCATGGTTGTCTTGTACGCCTCGTCGATCCAGGCTTCGAGAGTGGCTGTGTCACCAAAACGGAGCTCCTTGGACGACGACATCGAGTATTCGTCCACCCACGGGGCATCGCCACAGCTATGCCTGATGAAGTTGAGCGACTTGCCAATCAGGAATACCTTCTGGGCAAAGTCGTCGGTGATGATGCTCGGTATCATCCCTTTCTCGACCTCGTACTTGTCGTTCCAGACACTACTCATGCCACGGGCTTTGCGATCCTGCCGGTCCTCGTCGTTTGGGTCCTGCTCCCTGACGAAGAATTCCTGGTACGGATCCTGGAGCTCCCCATCGTAGATCCAATGCCGTAACATATCGTAGAATGGCCGCGTTACTGGTCCCAGTAGACGTTCCGCAAACGCTGCGACGATCGGGTCACCATGCGAAGTTGAGAAACCATGTATTAGCGACACCAGTGGCCCGCCTTGCTTGCTCTTCGACTCTTCCGCAATCAGACTCAGGAGCCTCAGGCCCATGGTCGCTTCCCGGGTCCATACCACACATCGCTTAAAAGTCACCCCTGCTTTTCCGATCCCATTCCGTGGTGCAGACTCATCCAGGGAAGACAGAGCTCTGCGGATTTGGCCTTCCAAGTTGGCCACCAGACTCAGATATGCTCTCAGCTCACCGTTTACCGCAGCACGCAAGCTCTGGCCCAGCAGCCCTCCTGCAGGTGTCTTGACCCAGTCCCTAAGGTTTCTGTAGAGCAGTGATGGCTCAGCCAGGCTGTGAAGTAGAGAAACCAGAGGTGGCGGTAATGTTGCGGGAAGTTTTAGGGTATTTGACTGGGCAAAGGGCAGGGTAGTCGAGGAGAGACCTTGGAGCGTGAATGGTAAGTCTCGTAGAAGGCAGATCTCAGATGGGTTGAGCTCGGTGGAGTTTCCAGAAAGACAGTTTGCTTTCAATGTCAAATCTCTGGCGCCGGTAATGTCATCGTCCTCATTTTCCACCCGTGAATCGTCCGGGCCCCGTCGCGCCTCGTCCGGGGGAAATTTTCGGATGCCGCCGGGCTGGAAGGCCTCCTGGAACAGCCGGTCCTGCCTGGACGCAGCCCGGGTCGGCCTGGGAGATGGTTCTCTTGCGCTGGGGTGCCGATTCTGTGTCTTTTTGTTTTCTGCGGCCTGTCTCACCGCTTCAAGGGGCAGAGGCTCTTCCGGGTCAGGTGAGTCGGAAAGCTGGTACAAAAGATAGAGAATGGCCCATTTCTGCTGCAACACCGGCACGGACAGCAGTCGTGTGTAGAGGTTCGTAAATCGCAGTGCAGCGCTCGGATTTGTCTGGACCAACTTCTTCTTGATCAAATCATGGGCATGGTTGGTGTCGGCGGAAATGGCGGGGGATGTGGTGCTGTGATAGTAAAAGTCAACAAAAGTAGGGCGCCAAGTATGCAGCGCGCATGGGAAACACGTACTCGTTCAGGATCGCATGTGCCAACTGTATATGTTCGTCCACCGTCTCTTGCACGAAGCCGGTGTCCTCTGGTCGTTGTGCCTTGGGAATGATGTGGACAGTGAGCTGTTTGATGCCGGCATCAAGGTGTTTCTGGTTGGTCTGGCTGGTGCGTGACATGGTCGCATTGTCGCACGGCTTAGTATGTCAATCGTTGGAAACGTATTCACTATGGTTTGATACGGAGAAACAGCAGAGAGCTAAGAGAGGAAAATACCGACGCGTCGTGGCAACACGCGATCTCAACAAGGGTCTGCCGCTCCTGCGACTGGGCACTACGTACTGGGGCCAGAAAGGTGGGTGGCCCAACAACCAAAACACATCCAAGTACACATGACCTACCTACAAAGTACCTACGCACTATATTTGCTCTTCTAATTGTTTCAAACTGTTCCCACACCTGGTCATCCTACTGTCGACTGTTCCACATATGTTTTGTACAGCTACCTACGTGGGTAGCTCATGGTGGAAGACATTAGACATGCAGTCATCATCGCCTGACCCGCTAGCCTGACAGGGGAGTCCGCCCTTGCCCCTTCCCCCGGTAGAACGGAATACCGGTATACCCGGCCCCGAAGCCTTTACTCTCCAAATGCCAACTGCATCCATCCTCATCCAAGACCATCGCCAGTGTCTTTGCTGATCTTTCCTCAACATCTGCACAAGTCATCAATCCAACCATCGGATATTGATCGCATGAATCTGGGTTCTCGTCACATGCCCAGATGACTGCCTGCGCCGCGCTGCAGTAGGCTTCTTCACTGCATGCGACGCCGCCGCTGTCTTGCGCTCCCTCCCACCAGCTGAATTACTATCATCCTCCTCGTTCACCGAATATACCGCCGTCCATCATGCCCGACATCAACCCAGCAGACCTGTCACGACCGGCTGGCAGCCTCACCACGCCTATCCTCGCCTCCAAGACCATCACCGTGTCCACCCCGTCGACCAACTCCAAACCCATCAAAACTAGCCCAATCATCCCTGCCCGCATCGATATCGAGCCCATTTATACCGCCCTGAAGACCACCGTTGGCAACGAACAATGGACTATGTACAAGGATGCATTGACCCAGTTCTTCATCGGTCAGTACATGTCCACTGGACACCGGACATTCGCTTCGTTTCCTGTACAACCACTGATAATCCTCCACAGGCCGACTCAACCAAGCCGAATTCTCTAGCCTCATCGACCCCATAATATCTTCACCTAATGGCGACAGAGAACACATTCACAACCAACTCCTCGCTGCCGTCTACGCCAATGTTACCCGAGAAATTCCTGACCCAGGCCTGGCTCCTTGGGTCAGCGCTAACGACAAGCCTGCCGTGGGCGCCGGGAGCAAACCTGTGTCTGGCGATGCGGCAGAGAGGAGATTAAAAGGGGAGGTCATGCAACTGCTCAGCCGTGACAGAAGAAGGATCAAGGACCTGCAACAAAATGAGGTGCATTCAAGAACCCGGTCTTGACTGACCTGACTCCCTTGGGTGACAGCATGCTTACACTACCCATGACAGGTCGACACACACCACTCGCTCGAAGACCTCTTCACAGATTACCACCACAGATCGAAACGACAACGGCTTTCCGAGCCTGAGAGCGGGTCAAGCATTGGTCTAAACATGAGTATGTCCAAGGAACTGGACTCTGGAAAGGACTCGCTTACTAAATAGCGCATCAGGCCGAGAACAAGATATCCGAAAACGCTACCTCAACCCGCTGGCATCCGAATCGGGAGAATTCCCCGAGACTGGCTACGTCGAGTCGCGAGTCTTGCCATATTGCTACGAGGCCGGCCTGGAATCTGCTGTTCCAGACGCTGCCCAGCTGGTCGCAGCCGCCACTGAGAATTTCGTCAAGGAGTTTTTGACCTCGGCCTTCAGTCGCTCAAGGAGCAATGGTCCAGGCGAGTCGGGCAGTGCTGGCTTCGGAAGTGGTTCAATCTGGGTGCAGACTCACAAATACAAGAAGCAGCTTCTTCGGGAAGAGGATGCAGCACAACGAGGCGATATCACCAGGGACAAATGCGGTCTGCTTCCCATCGAATCCAAAGCTGCTAGCGAGCGAGGCCCGCTGAGCATGGGTGACATCCATCTGGCACTCGATATTTCCGAGTGTGGCACGGCTCAATTTCCAGTCCTTGCCAAGGGCTTGATGAACAACTATCGTGATGGTGAGCTGGAGCATCTCGAGGACTACAGTTTCGTGAATGGTTTCGAAGCAAAGCGTACCCGAAATGGCCACAGCGAAACACCGATAGCCAGTATCGACAAGGCCCAACAATCGCAGTTGCTGAATGGGCAGCCATACGAAGCGATGGATGATGTGGACCCAGACTATTTCTGGGCTGGTGCCCAGGACAGCGACATGGATGAGTTGGATGCAACCTTGGACTCTGTCTTGGCCATTTCGTGAGGGGCGAAAATAAGCTATGGGTTGCCAGAGATTCAACATGGCCAGCGAATAATCTGGCTCAGTGTGGCTTCAGCGAATTCCGTTGGTTTCATATACGGCGCAGGGGCGAATGGTTTACCGGCTTCACGACACATGCCTTAATAATACCCGGACGGTTTCTCAGGATCTTTCGGCGTTCAAAGGGCATCCAAGGGGCATGACCTACAGGTTAGGGCTGGATCAAAACTGCTTTTATGGATGATACCCAAGGGTGTGCAAATCAGGGTTATTTGCAAAAGAGCAGGAG
This sequence comes from Anisogramma anomala, assembly GCA_038502455.1. Taxonomy (NCBI): domain Eukaryota; kingdom Fungi; phylum Ascomycota; class Sordariomycetes; order Diaporthales; family Gnomoniaceae; genus Anisogramma; species Anisogramma anomala. Next base: position 32,884,632 of record JASMMZ010000002.1, on the reverse strand, counting down.
TGAGTGGGATCAGGGTGGATGGATATCATGTTGCTTTCTTGAACAGGTTGCATGCTTGCATAGGGACTTTGCCCAGAAATGGCATCCAGTTGATGTAAGGCATGGCTCAATGAATCAGAACATACCCTCATTGCAGGTACACAGAGAAGATGACAGATTGGACTTGACATCAAAGGCCATCACCAAGTCAATGTACAGCATATAAATGCCACTACTTGACAATGATCAAATTCAAAACTTGCACTCGATGAAACATCGATATACACTAATAATTAAAATTGATTACAAGTTTATAATAAACTGCTGTTACTATTGACTGGACTCACTGGATCAACTGCATTGTCCACGCAATGCAGAGCAGTTGACTGTATTGTCCATTGCAATTAACTGCACTTGTTGGTAGGGCTTTAGACGTTGCAATGTTGTCGATTCGATTGGTCGAAGTAAAAGTAGTATTGCAATGGTCAAGCGGTGAATGTATTGTTCTAGGTTTGGCAGACTGCTAGCCAGTCTGCACAGTAATTTGTATGGCCAATTGCTTGGCCCGTGCCCTAGTCTGAATCGGGCACTCCACTTGCAGTCAGTACAGTCAACTTGACTGTACTATAATTGACTTGACTGCACTGCAATTGACCTGCTAAAAATAGCAGTCAATATTGTTCCAACAGTAATGTCAATTAAAGTTGGCTAATATAATGCCAATTGTCCGTAACTTACAACGGTCACAAATAGGCTGTCTAGTTATATAACGGATGAAGCCTAGCGTTGCTACGCTTATAAATAGATGGGCACTGGCTAGTAGTTTTCACAACTTAGAACTTCCAACTTATGAACTACTTTTTAATTCATGTTATACATTTTGTTGGAATAGTACTACATGCAGTGCAGTAGATCAACTTTACTTACAGTAAAGTTGACTGTATTGTAAGTTGAGTGTAATGCTTGTGGACTTACCGCATTGGGTGTAAGAGTATATTTTGCGTTTTTGGGGCGGGTGTTATACTGCGGAGTAGATTAATAGTTCTTTTTTTCAATAGAATGTAAAGAATTTATACTATCGAGAAGGTTAAAGGTTTGACTTAATTGAGAATTAAGGGGTGGTTTTCTAACATGTGTATAAGGATATTGAAGGTCGTTAACGTATTTTTTTTATCTTGCAAGTTTTGAAGATTAGGATTTTAGGGGTAGTTTTGAAGTTGTAACAGTTTGAAAAGGGTTCATTAAATTCCAATAGTATTTTTCTTGGACGTAGATATTATGTCAAATAACCTCTTTTTTAGGTAGGTTTCAATACCTCTTTAAAGTATCTTTTATATTTTGATTATTAAGTATTTAAAAAAATTATAATCGTTTTGAAAGGCGCAAGCGTTGCAAGCAAAATCTTCGCCAGCGTCTGACTTAAGAATATACCAGCTGACGTAATTAATTAGATGTTTTTAGTAAACGTTTTGTTGGTATCTCTTTCTTATAGTTATTACTAAAATCGATAAAAAAGAGGGATCCAAGGTTTTCGATTGCTTTTATTCGCTTTTAATTAAATGCCATTTTGATTTGATGTTTTGAGTATATGAATTTGGTAATTTGTGAACGTGGGGATTTGGCGATTTCATGTGGATTTGCGTAACGTGATTTTTTTGGCGCGATTTGACGATTTTTGGTGTTTTCGCTTAGAGTAATAACTTTGATGATGAACTATTTCTTGATGTATGGAGAGAGGAAAAGATTGATGTAGAAGGTGAGGTTTGGTATAAGAAGTAGTATTGAAGGTTGTTTATTATTGTTGTTTGTAGTTGAAGGTTGTGAGATTTAATCGTTTTGCGATTTGAAATTTGTAGTAGTAATACCCGTACTAGTATTAATTTAACCGTTTTCCAATAGAATAATCTTTGAGATTTTTGATGGTTAATTTTACCTTTTGGGTTTAAAAAGGCTTAATAATGATTTGTGGTGTTTGTTGGAATAACAGTCAAATGCAGTAAAGTCAAGTCAAATAAACTGTTCGTTTAATTGATTGTATTAACTGCAAATTGGCTGCAGTTTGTGAGACTATACTGCAAGTGCAGTGCAATAGATATCCACTTCAAAATAGGGCACAAGCCAAATCGTTTGGCCATACAAATTAGTACGTAGACTGTCTAGCAGTCTGCCAAACTTAGAACTTTGAACTTATCACAACAATTTCAATGCAACACCAGTTACTTCGACCACAGTGATTCGAATCGACTACATTGCAACGATAAAGACCTACCAACATTGTTTTTAATAGAGATACCTTCGTAATTTTTGGATTATTGTGAAAACCCGACGTAATCCTGGGTTTATTTTTAATTTATTACCGTAAAAAACCGACGTAGTTATAGAGACTCTTCGCAAGATTTTTTCCTCCAATCTGGTATTGTATAAGGCGTAACCAGAAAATGACTTGTTCTTTTACCTGGCCAATTTGTGCTCAACCTAATAAGTATTGATTAGTATTACTAGGTCTTATTTCATAGGCTTTTGGATAGTGTAACGTTATCGATTTGAATCGGTCGAAGTAATAGTAGTTTTGTATGGTTAATTAGTAAATATATTGTTTTAAGTTTGGCAAACCATTAGCCGGTCTAAATACTAATTTGTATAGCTAATTACTTAGCTCGTACCCTAGTATAAAGTGAGCATATACTGTAATTGAATTTATAGTCAATACAGTTAACCCATAAAACAATACGCTAAATCTATAGTAAGTATAGCCAATTTACTAAACAGTACAATTGACTCACTGTACTAAAATTACTACTGTTTTATTGGTAGGCCTTAGACGTTGCAACGTTGTCGATTCGATTGGTCTTCGAAGTAACAGTAGTATTGCAATAGTCAGATGGTGGATGTATTCTTCTAGGTTTACCAGACCACTAGCTGGTCTGCACTGTAATCTGTATGATCAAGTGCTTAGCCTGTGCCTTAGAGTGAAGTGCAGCGTATTGTACTCGACTTACACCTAATGCGGCAAGTTTGTACAAAACAATACACTTGTAGTACGGTTAACTTTACATACAGTAAAGTTAACTTACTGCATTGTATACAATACCATTACAATACTATTTCAACATTGGCGGCTTTTTTTTTTTGTGTCTATACGCCAGTGTAGCTTGATATTAATTAGTGGCAACCTCTGAAATCCCTCCTTAATCCACAAGCCAGATCCTTGTCAATTCTGATTAATTTGTACTGAAATCAACTCCAATTACGACCCCTTGTAGCTCTTTTGCTCCACCCCTCCGAGGCTTTTCTTCCTCAAATCCCGTGCACAGATCTTTCGTCACAAACCTGCGTAAATTAAGTACGCTACCACTTGTGTACCTTTTGTCAGTAATTTAAACTACTGTCATCGCTATTATTTCCCTAACGGTTTTTCAATTTTCCAAGGCAATTTTGTTCCTTTACGTCATGTATTAAGCGATCCACGTATCCCTCTATTCGTATAGATAGCGTATTATTATCCACAAACCTTTCTAAGGCGTTATTAGGTGTGGCCTTAGTTATAGTATCGGTAGGTTAATCTTTACCGTTAATTTACCGGAACTTATCAATTTCCCGGACTTCGTATGCCTCCTTTAACACTATTACGTCTATTATTAGGCTTTTTTCATTAGTCGTTCTCAATTTTAACAGGCATTCGTAAAAGCTCTGGAAATCGGTACACACTATTACAAGTATCGGTGACAAACCTAGCTATTTAGTAACAATCTTTAATATGCCGTTAATTACTATACAGATATTAAAACTTTCCATTATACCCTAAACTTCTGAGGTTAATACACTCTAAATTACGCGCTTACACTTAATAAATATTTAGTATACAAAGTTTTTGGTAATCGTAAATTTCCCTTTAAACTTATCCTCGTTAACTAGTATTATTATGAATTAGATTTACGATATAAGGTTAGTATTATCAATAAATAACTTGTTCGTAAAGATTATTAGCTTTGCTTTCGTTAGATTTACAAAGATCATGTTAATTTTTCTTTTCATGTAATCTATTTGTTACTAAATCTACTTGTTTAGGTTATTAAAGTCTTCGTTTTACGGGTCCTATACTTATGCCATAATAAAAAGGTCGTATAATGTCTTCGGTTAATATAGTGTGGCGATATAGGCCATACAGGCCTTTTGTTCTCAATATTTTTATATTTTTACCTTATTAGCCTTATCGATGATTACCAGGCTTAAATTTATTTCTTTTAACGTAAGCTAATATAGGTATCGCTTTTAACCTTAATATTATGGATACGAAGTAACTATTCATTGAAGTTAAATTTTGTGTTTTTAACTAACGTTTTAATTAGTTTACACTTTTAAAGGCCTAACTTTTTGATAATACGTTATTTTATTATTATAAACCTAATATCGCTGAAAATAAGGGTATCGTTAATTTATATACCTATGATACTGAAATTTTTGCCTTTTATAATTAATGAATATAGGTTAAATATTGAGGTTTTTATACCTGATTTATTTCTAAAGTATACCTAATACGTTAAGAACTAGTAAACGCCCGTTTCGGCTAGTTTGTAAAAAGACTTAATATAATGTATTATCGTATTAACCGGAAATTCGTCCTTTTATTTTTATGGTAGTCTTGGTAATATAATCCACTAAAAATCGATGGCAAATTACGTATACGCCTACGTAATATCCCGGCTATTAAGTGTAAACTAACCCTTTACGCTAGTAAATAAACTGGTAATAATAACGATGATGAAATGTTAACGAATTTTTTAAATTATAAGCGATTACGTAAGGATTCAGTTCTTTTCTTTATTACCGTATCTTTAGGCTATTAGCCGTAACTTTTCGTATAGTCGGTCCATAATTTTACCTTTAACCTTGTAAACTATCCTCGATTTTAAAATGATAATATTTTGACCTTTAAATTACGTGAATGGTATAAATTATACAACCCCTCGTAATAGAAGGTCGTTAATTTCCACTTAATGATTTTCTTTAAAAGATTTAACTAGCATATTAATAATACCTTCGATACGTAGATTAAGGGCAAGTTTTCTGTCAAACTTCTCCTTTTAAAATACACACGCCATTATATATACCTTATTAGGCCTATAGTTTTTTTTCCCTCCTTTTTAGTATGTATCTTCCTTTTAGGTGGTTTTTTATATTGTCAACGTTTTATTAGCTTATTAATGGTTGGCCTAAAATGGTTATGTTAACTAATTCGCTTGGTTCGAAGGTTATCGATTTCTGGATCTTTATCGGATTTAAATGGTTTTTTATATAGCTTGACTTATATAGCTCGGAAAGTTACGAGACTATTAGTAGTTTTAATTACCACGTTGAGGTGAGTAATACTTAAAATATTATATGTTTTATTTTATTTACCTGACTCTTGTTACGTAAAGACTTTACTTTAAAGAGGAAGTAAAAGTACTTTTGTTGTTAAAGATCCGTTTCTATTGTTAAAAGAATTATTAACCTAGCGACTTACCGATTCCTTTTTTAGTTCCCTTAACGCTTTATTATATACTATAACATTTTTTTAGGTACTTAATGAGGGTAGCGACTTAATTGTTATATATTGGTAAGCTTTAAATACTAACAAAGTTAGTATAAGTTCGTTAAGACTAATAATATCGTTGAGACCTTTTACCGCTATTTAAAGTCGTGTCTTTTAGCTTTTAAAGCTTCCTATTTCCAGTGTAAGGATATCGTAAGCCCTTTGTAATAGGGTGTATGCCCTTTTAACCTTACTAATACCTTAGTAAGTTTTTCTAAAAACTTGTTTGTATTAAACTCTAATTAACTTTATATTAACTTAAAACTTTATCACAATAAAATTAGTAATAGTATTATGAATTAGTATATCTGGTAAGCCAAAAGACGTGTTAATTTATAAAGTACGTAGTACTTTTTATATTTTCTTCGCCATAATGGTTTTAAAGAACCTAATACCATGAAAAGCTATGGTGGAGTTTATATTGTATAGTATTAGCTTGCCGTTTAAGTAAAATACGTTTACAAAAATTTCCGAATTAAAGTCTTAATCGTTTATCGTAAACTTAAATCTTAAAAAGGTTTGAAAGTGTATTTAATAATGTTAGTAAAGGTGTTAAACTGCCTTTAATATTAGTAAATCCATATCTTCGTAATTAGTTGCCTTTAAAACATTATAAAGCCTATTAGTTATCGAGTAGTTGAACCTACAATATAGTTCACAAAGTTTTACCTCCGTTAAATTCAATATTATTACCTTTAGTCTTCAAAAATAAAATTAACGATGCTTTTACTTAAGGTTAAGTAAAAATCTCTTATCGGTTTTAATATATATTAATTTATTATTCTAAATATTAACGTAGACGCCAAGGTTTTTTATGTCCTTAAGGCAAAGAAGGAAGGGGGTGGGGGATTTTAAGATGTAGAAAATAATAAGGTTAATAACTTTCCTGACTGTCGTTTATTCTAGTGACGATATCTTTTTCTCAAAGCCAAAGCTAACTTTAGCTTTACCAGTATCCGCATAGTCAAGTTTCGTAATAGTATTAGTATCACTTCGTAATATGATATACTACGAATAGACTTTTATTAAGTATCGTATTACCCTCGTATCCAGTATAATCCCCTAAAATACTTACTCCGTATAATGGTTTCAAATAATAAAAAGATATATAGAGCTAAGGTCTTTATCGTTATGGCGAAGGTAGGGGTTTTTACCTATAAAACGGTATAAAAATGCGTGGTCAGCTAGTTATTACGTGGTTTTCGGGTTAGTACTGGTGTCGATACTAGTATTTTTGTGCCAGCCGATAGCTTTCGGCTTATTTTCCTTCTCCTTAATTTTACTTTCTTTAAATTTCGTTATACGCTTTATATAATTCTATTTGAAGTAGAGGGGTATTACGTATAGTATATCATCTATTTTACGTTACACTCAGCGATAGTGTAGCATGTTAAAAAACAACACTGTTTTCCGTAAATCTAATATTTCTTAACGTTTAAGTTAAACTTATTTAACCGATTTAAAGATCTTAAAGAGAATAAATACCCTCTTCCGTAGGTAAAGATCTGGACCCTTTATTAATTATACTTGTAGGATCTTTCATACCGTCAATTAATGTAATACAAGTTAGAAGGGTTTTTTTCTGCGTTACTTAATTCCGGAACTTAAAAGTATATACCAATCGAGCTGGAAACTCGGGCGGTTACGGTTGCTAACGAGGAATGTAATTGGCTAAAAATCCCTTCGCAGGTAGCATTAGGGCATTACAAGGCGTATTCGAACTTTTTATAGTCCGTAACTGATTTCCAAACCTATTGGCATAAGGTGCCTTCGTTAGCTTTTACATTTTCTGTTGCCTATTGGTAAAGTATTAGCCTATTAAGCATCTGTTTTAAGAGGTTTATCTTACTTTCTAACTTTTTTTGTAATTTGATATGTAAAACTAGTTAATAATATTACAATTCATATAATATTGGATAAAGTTAACATCGTGTTCGAAGTGACACTTTATACTATTTTAGATTTCGCAAAAAGAGGTATAATTTGTTAGGTATCGAAGGTAATAGTTTTCAACTTAGCCGGTAAGGATGTTAAGAAATAACGAGTAAAAACCTGTAAACTTAACTCATATTTAGTGGCAAATGTTGAATAAGAGGCGTAACTTGACGTCGAGGAAGTTGTATGGTTTACCGTTATACTTCTTTTTGCCTCACCAGATCTTAACGAACATGGTGATTGCCGTATAGTCCGTATCCTTTATAGGAACGCTTCGAGGAGGAAATGTGATGTACTGGTTGTATAAACCTTTTTCGCATGGTTTAGGAAAAAACTAAGTCTGTTATTAGTGCTGATGGGTAGGATAATTGCCTTTAGCTAAGTTTGGAGAGAAAAAGTAAGTGGTTGTACACATAGGAGGCTCGCGCGTAAAGTCGGTCTTTCCTTGATTTGGCTGTTGAAATTGAACGTACTAGAAAGCTTAGGGAAAATAGGCCTGGTAGTGTCCATTGCAGGAAAGTTGGCGATAATCTTCTTAGTGTTGAGAGGTTCGGCTAGGCTTCTGTTTAATTAATTAATAAATTTAAGGGTTTGTAAGATATAGATTTATTAATTCCTTACGTCTACTGATTTAATTATAAATAGGTTCTTACTAACGTGTATGTAGGCGTTGGAAGTTATTATTAATAGCAATTCCTTTTTCTTTATCTTTTTAAGTCAATTATAGGTTTTTATCCATAACGCACTCGAAAAGTACGTCGGTGAGGTTACCGTTTTTGCCGACATTTAAGGGTAATAAAATCCCTCGTTTGCGTAAGTTGACTCTTAGCTTCAACTTTACTAATTTTTCGGTTTTTTTCCACATAGTAAGGGTCCAGTCCCTAAAAAACTCGATTTAGTCGAAAAGAGCTTTAACGCTCGTGTCTTAATTGTTATAGTCGACGTCGATAATAAAGTGGCCGATATAGTTGGTAAGATATTCGGGGGTAAAGTCTTTAATAGTATCGGTATGCCAGAGTTCTTCATTGTAGTATTTTGTAATGATCACACTAAATACCCGTGAGTATGTAGAAGGTGTTCAGAGGGTTTATGTTAGCAGTAAGGTAGCAGAGGTAACAAAAGGTGCAATATCAAGACTGTATTCGTGCGAGTGATAATCAGAAGCCGTGAGGCTATTCAGGGTAGACTGAATACTTAGATTGATGTAATGATCACACTAAATACCCGTGAGTATGTAGAAGGTGTTCAGAGGGTTTATGTTAGCAGTAAGGTAGCAGAGGTAACAAAAGGTGCAATATCAAGACTGTATTCGTGCGAGTGATAATCAGAAGCCGTGAGGCTATTCAGGGTAGACTGAATACTTAGATTGACAACTGAAGAGCTATGAAGGAAATACTATCTATCTTGGTAATGAAAGTGTCCTTATATATCTGCGCCTTCATACGTCTTCAGTATAGGCTCGACTGGCTCGACGTCGAGTTCATTGAGTCCCGGTGTGCAGCTCGACTGGCTCGATACCGAGTCCATCGAGTCTCACACCATGCTGACCCCAACCCTTGTGTACGGTGTGTCTGTTGTGGATCCCTGGTGCCTGCCGAGAGGCTGTGTCCAACCGATTTCCTTCGTTATCTGCTGCGGGGCCGCCGCTAGTGCGCCCTGCAGATGTTGGGTCATAACATATTTTTCGAAAATACCGCCGAAAGTCTTGATTACTTCCTTCTTAGAAAAATGTGTAATAACTTCAAACTAAATGTTAGCGAAGGCCATCTTGGCGTTTTAACTAGTGTAAGGCTTGATGGTGGTGAACTTGGTGATTTGGGGGCGTATAGACTTGGCGATTTAGTCGCGTTGTCATAGACTCAAACCGTTAGCTATTAAGCCTATATATTACGTAACTGTACACGTAACGGGATGGGTAACGCCCAGCTTGGACTCGGCCCGGGCGCGGACAGGGTACGATTCGGGTATAGGTTGGACATGGTCTGTATACGAATAGAGCACGGTTTGTACACGATACGTTTAAGAGAACATGACGGGTTGGGCATTAGCCTTGCCCAAAGGCCTTATACGTTAAGTTACGGTAGCCTTTTCTAGTCTTTTCCCGCACTTTAATAGTAGATTCCATTTGATACATACTTAGCTTATTATTGTAAATTGGATGATAACATATTATTAAGGTTTTTTTTTCGAAGGAATATTACTTATGATAAATAAATTGATAATAAAAAATAATAATTTAGTATTATATTTTAACGTTATTAGGGAAGATAGCCCGGTGGTAAATACTTAATCCTTTACCTTTATAAATACAGCTTCGGCTCTTTCGAAGCCAACTTAAGCCGATATTTCTCGTTTATAAGATATTGTAAGCTATATTTCGTCGAATATTAAATAATTATAATAACAGAGTTAATCAACTTTAACTATCGACTTTACGTCCGACTTTACTTAAGTCGTCGCGAAAATTCAGTAATTCGAAACCGAATTAGCCGCGACTCGTGTTGGGTTTTTACCAGTTTAGGGCGAACGAAAGCGATATAATTAACCGCAATTTAACGGATTTGCTTTTACGTAGGTGACAATGCGCCAGATGATTGAATTTATATTAAAAACTAATGAAATATAAATCTAAAAGGATCGGTACGCATTCTTTTATATATAAGGATATTATATGGCGGCGGTAAAGCAAACGATTAAGATTTATTACGAAACCAGAGGATACGAATGTAGGTATTATATAAGGAAGTTTTTCAATTATATCGAGGTAATTTTCGACGACTTTTACCACTTGAATAAAGTATCAATCGAATTTAAAAGTTTAATTATAAGTAATAAAGACCTATAAATATTATTTGTCATCAGGTTTAGGATACCTTTAACTTAAGTAAGCGGCTTAAATTAGATTTCAGCCATAAAATGTAATTACTTACGCTCACACGTATCGTTACATATTCGCGACAAATCTATTACGATAGGTATTAGTCGGGTGGATTATATTATAACCTTAAAAAGTACCATAAATTCGCCGACGAATCAAAATCCTTAAATTAAGTTTATTTCAAAATATTACGTACTTTATGTCTTACTAAACTATTATTAAAGTAACGACGACCTTTACCTGGTATTACTTTCTACGTAGGTATATACGACCTAAGTTAAAAAAGTAAAAAAAGGTTTTTTATTAACGGTTATAGGCGAAAACTAACTTTTAAATACAATTTCGTTTATGGGTTACATTATTTTAAGGGGGTAATTACAAAATCGAATAAAAAAAGTTTAATTTAATTAAAATACACATTAATAAAGAACTATTTTTTATTTTTATACTTTTTAATAACACTTACTTTTTCAATGTCTCAATTGATTTTCACTATAATTATTGTTATATTGTAAATGAAGCTTTGGTATAACGGTTAAAAATAAAGAAAATTCGGCTATTATATTCGCTAAATCTCGGTATGATATTAAGATTATGGTAAAATAAACGTATTACCTGAATAACCAAGTTTCATATAGATATTTATAAATAGTCGAACCCTATATTAATATATATTATTCCAGGAATGACGCGGGATATAATTTTTGGAATATATTAGATACGATATTAATAAGTAGCTTTAAACGCGAGAGATTGTCATTTAATAGTTTAAAGTTAAAAAAACTTAATTATTGATGTAATATCGATACGTTTTATAACGGGAGATATTTAAGTCGTAATAAATTCAGTTTTCCTCGAATTAACATAACGTTCGTACTGAAAGGAATAACGTATGGAAAACCCGTCCCGAATAACTTATATTATAATCCTTAGTAAAATAACGCGGATTTTTGAAATAACGGCGATCATTACAGTTAAAAAATAATTAGTTACGTTTTTTACCGAAATTAGTTATATTTCGCAACTTATTTAATGAAAATAAAGCTATAACTTTATTTTTATATAAAAAGAAATCGACTATTATGTTTATAGTAAACCGAACGAGGTTAAACTTCTACTAAAACGACTTTAGGGGCCGTTATTTTTAATGTTACAAAATTAACTTTTTGAACTTCTATGATAAGTTACAAAGTTAATGAATAAAGGTTAGATTCGAGCAAACTCCTTATCGACGGCGACGCCGGTATTACTAATTTGTAAACTAGAGAAAGAATAATGGTTTTATATCAACTATTAGATATTAAATAAAATCAAAAAATAAAACCGTTTTCGTTGATATTTAATTAAGGAGATCCTATGTACGTTATCGAAGTCAATATAGTTTATGAAGTTAGATATTCGAACAGTATTTTACTGTATTCGAATAATACCCAGATAAGAGAAATCAACGACGTTTTATACGAGATTCGGTTTATTAAATGATTAACTATCCATTTTAGGCTAACGGGAATGAAGGCGACGTTTTAGCGATATATTAATTATATAATAGTAAATATTTTAAATAATTTCGTTACAATATATTTAACTAACGTTCTGGTTTTTTTTTTCAAATATTAAGTAAAACTATATAACGAAAGTTCGCGTAATTTTGAAAAGTTTTCGTAACGCGGAATTAAATTTGAATTTTGGAAAGTACGACTTTGTAATGAAAAAGATAAAATACCTAGGTTTCATTATAATGGTCAAAGTAAGTATCCGTACCGACCTCGAAAAAATCCTGGTAATCCATGTGTAAAAGTAATTATGTACGGTTTGGGAGGTTCGAAGTTTTCTAGGTTTTACCAACTTTTATCGTAATTTTATTAATAATTTCTTAAAGCTAACGAATTATCTAGTACTTCTAACGAAAAAAGGTATTCGTTAGGATAAAACAAAACAGGAGGAATATGTATTTTAAACCTTAAAAAATACCTTTGTTACGGTCTCGATTCTAATATATTGGGATCCAAATCGGCTAATAATAATGAAAACTAATTATTCGAAAACGACGTTAAAAAGGTATTTATCGTAACGGAACGAAAATAGTATTTTAAAGCCATTAACTTATTAATTTATCCGATTAATGTATACGAAACATAATTATATAATTTAAGATAAAACAATCCTCGTGTTAATATCCTATTTAAAAACGTAGTTTTTCGAATTACGTAATATCCGCATATTGTTTACGATTTTAACGAATTATAAAGGATTAAAGTATTTTTCTTTACCACGATTAATTTCGAAACACCAGGCTAAATAGGCTGAAGTTCTTTTCCTTTTTTAATAACAGTTACCATATAAGCTCATAACTTAAGGCGCCCGCCAAGATACGTTAACTCGTAAACTGTAAAATAAGCCCGAGGTTAAAGAACACTACGTGCAGGTTTTTTAGCTTATTTCCATTATTATATTAATCATAATATTTATAAACTTACATATTAAAGAAATATAAATTACAAAATGTTAAGTAAAGGAATTTAACAAAATAGAAACCTGGTTATTAAATTACGACGATATATATTTTAAAAAGAGGTTAAGGACTTTTAAGGGGTTGTCAAAAGTAGTATCGCACTGAGCCCAACTCTCATCCAGATCGTTATCGTGAATAATATTAAAGGATTTTAGTACGATGACACCGGCGGTATCGCCATAGGCTCGACCTGCATTAAGTCTATCGATATTGTTAATGTCGAGTAATTCCCTTATTTTCGAACCAAGTACGTTAATTGAATTGTAAAATTAAAAAGTAATAAACAAACCATTATATAAAGTTTCCTTTTTAACGGTTTCCAAAGGCGTTAGACGCTTTTTACTTAAAATAAGATAATTAATACAAATTTCGGATTACAAGATTAACCCACGTAAGGTATTATATTACCATAATCGTTTATAATTACCGAATTGAAAACCATTAATAACGAGGATATTATAATAAACTTACGACTCGTTTATTATAGATTGTTCGAGTAAAAAGAATTTGTTTCGTGTTTCTTAACGAAATTACCACTAAAAGGGATATTCGTTAATATTCGATGATTATATCGAATATATACATAATGTAACGAAATGAAACCTTATCGTACTTTATAGTAAAGCCTCTTTTAACCTTTTTTTATTCCTGACCATTATTAAACGTATATTTCGGTTGACTTTATAATCAACCTACTAATTATTAATAATAACATTTAATATTTACTAATTATTACAGATTGATTTTTTGAATTTATTTAGTTAAAGATTATATAGTTTATAACTACCGTTACGTACGTGAAACGCTTTCAAAATATATAGTAAAGATTTTATAAATTCCTAACTTTCATTATTAATAATCGCAGTTTAAATTAGGTAAACATATTTGAACGACACTTTATTCCTTAATAAAAGTTAAATAACTTTTATCTACGACGTACTATTTATCAATAGATAACGGTATTGAACGGGTAAATTAAAAGATTTAAAAATATTTATGTATCGTTATCAAATTTCCATAATACGATGAGTTTTTATATTTATCCGTTTATTAATTTACGTTTAATAACTGGAAATTGATAATTATCGAGTATAACATGAACTCCTTGATAAATTAGTACGAAATATTACCTATTTGAAAGGTAAATATAGTTATGAGTTCGTTAACCAGTTTAACGGAGCGAGCTATTGCGTTTTTGACTTATTTACGCGAAGGGATGAAACTAGCGTAAACGATAATGGCTTGTATTCAGTAGTAAATAAAAACAACAGCGATTTGTGAACGACATTAAGCAAAATAATATAAAATAAAGGATTACATTTAATTCAACCTTTATAATATTAAAACTAATTGCCTAAATAAAAGGCTTAATTAATTTTATAATTAGTACCAGGTAATCAGTATTTTGAATCTGTTAAATATCATATTAAATATATTGAATAAATATCTGGTATTTTATATAAATTTAGTTAAATGTATAATCTCGAACCCCTCTTTTTATAAATTTTATCCTATATTCACCCTAAATCAATTTTTGTAACGAGAGATATAAGGGATAATAAATACGAGAAATTTAAAGCATAAAATATTTTCATGGTACAAATGAGAAAGGTTGAGGTTCGTTATATATTAATTAAGTAAAAGGGTTATAATAATCTGAAATGAAAATTGTTGGAAAATCATTAGTATATTATAACCTTAAATAAGTGCGAAACGAAATAGGAAAATATTCGGATTTACAATTACCCAGCATTTCAACGACAACGTTAAACTTATATGAAACGAAAAACATGAAGTAAATCGTTTCAACCTCCAAAATAACACTTAACTTATAAATAAAAAGAAGAATTTATTACTAGGCAAAGTTAAAATACATTAACTAGGGTCGAATAAATACTACCAGATTATTTCAAATACATATCCGACCGTAAAACGGTTTTTACTATATTTCAACGAAAATTTACCTATTTATCATTATTATCTTTATTTAAATTTAGCGAATACCATCGTTATTAACGTTAAAGACCTTATTATAACTAACTCTAAACGTTAGGTAATATTAGGAGAGGGGAACGGTAAAAGGTATAGCTAAAACCGGTAAATGACGAAAAGATAGGCTGGTAAAAAACGGGACGTACGCGAGGCGAAGCTAAAAAAAACGGATAACGCGAGGAGGGGCGGGCGTTAAAAAAGGCTGATAACGGATAATATGAAAAGGGACAGACGTTGAGGGAGGTCAAAGATAAAGGATAATGTTAAAAAGCATAGGCATTAAACGAAGCCGACGATAACAGTTAACGAAAAGTAAGGCGAAAGGCAGGGAAGGAGGAGTAACCCTTTAAACAGGTTATCAAAAACTATAACACGTTAATTTAAACCCAAATAACGCAATTCACCCGAATACGATCCTACGCCTGTTTATGGTCGGCTCTATGAACTTATTTCTATATAAGGTTAATGAATGTGATACGGAAGAAATTAGGATCATACAGTTAAACTTCAAACATCGTTCGTAATATTTTATAAGTCGTAACCTATATTAATCATAAAAAATACAACCTAAATGGTTTTATTATTTTAATCTTTTATGCTAAAATTATGAAAGGGTATTTAACGATAATTAAAAAGGGTCGAAGCGAAAACGTTACGCGTTAAAGCCCGATTAATTGAAAACGTTTTATTTTTATAAATAAGCGATATAGTAAAAGGCAACAAAGGGGTCTCGGGTAAAGGCGGATCCGGAAAAAAAAACGATATAAATGTATAGCTAAAAGAGTAATAACTTATACAGCCGGTACAGTAAAAACTCCTTAGGTTTGAGCAACATTACAAAACCAAGGAAAGTAATTAACAAATTTAAAAAAATCGGGGGTAAAAATGAATTGATGACCCAAAATATATTCCTAATGTTTATGTGTAGGAGATAAGATATAACTACTATATTTTACCGTAATAATTAACTAACGTGAAAGGGCACGTAAATAAGATAAAACTATAAATAAACTTATTTTCTAAATATATTATAAAAAGGAATTGATTAGCTGTTAAACGTTTCGTAAAGCTTATTTATAAGTTTACTTTGTTATAAAACTTTCGATATACGCGATATCCTTATTCCCGATAAATTCAAACGTAATATAAAAAAACGTTACAATTTAAAAAACGATTAATACACGATATATAAACGTTTTTAACCTATGATAAAAATACTTATTTTTATCTTTATTATTTTCGAAAACGTAAAGATCTCCTATAATATAACGGGGGTATAATAGGTAGTTCATAATAAAGTATTCATAAGTAATAAGGTAATATACCTTATATAAAAACTCGTTATCCCTTTCGAGGGCACCGGCAGTAACATAACCTAAACCAAAACCGTTATACACATAGGTTATAATAATGAACTAAAATAAAAAGCCAAAATATATTGACTCGAATGACTAATTGATATATATAAAAGAAAATTAAAAAGTTATAATGGGAGTAGTTAATGAGGGGAGGGAGGTGATAATATAAAAGGGAAAAGAAGGAAGTTTTAAAAACTACGTAGGGGCGTCCATATTTATAAGGACTGGCGAACCGGATTCGGCAAAGGCTATGTGTTATACGGGGCGTATCACTTAATACTGAAGGTAAAAACGCAACTTTACACGATATGTTAACGGACGTGTTATATAGCGCTAGCGGTAAAAATGATGTCTTATACGGCGTATTAACGGATACATTATACGGCGCAGGCGGTAAAAAGAATACCTTATACGAATCATTAGCGGATACGTTATACGGCGCTAATAATATAGGTTAAACCGACCAAAACGTTATACGATATATTAAACATAGTGTTACCAGCTTACGCTTAACTCACGTATTAAACGGATACGGCCCGCGTCCAGTGTTTATTCAAAAAGGCGTCTCAACCCTTATAACACCCGGTGAGGAGGGGGAATATCATAAACTTCAACTGTTGGATATAAAGCCTATAAGTTACGTGACTATACACGTAATAGAATGGGTAATGCACAGCCTAAACCCAGCTTGGGCACAAATAAGATACAGTCCGGGTACAGGCCGGATACGATCCGTATACGGACAAAGCATGGTCCTTACACGGCACGTGTAAGGGCACGTAACAGGCTAGGTATTGGCTCTTCCCAAAGACCCTGTACGTTGGGCAATGGTAGCTTCTTCAAGTCTTCCTCCGCACCTTAATAGTAAATCCCATTTGGCACCTACTTGTCTTACCATTGTAGGTTGGACCATAACACGTGCGAAGTGGCTTTTTTAACGAGATTTAATGATTTCTTGTGTTTTCGCTCCTAATAATGAACTTAGTGATTGAAATGGTATGGAGAGTAAAAAGAGTAAAGCAAAGCAAAAGTTTAGTGTAAGAGGTAAGATCGAAGGTCGTTATTAGTAGTAGAGATTATTTGTTATTTTACATAGGGACTTCGTCGTTTTTTTTACGGTAATAATACTCGTAACAGTACCAACTTAGCCGTTTTCCAAATTGCCGAACTTTAAGATTTCTAATAGTCAATCTTAACGTCTTGAAAAAGGATTAATAAAAATTTCTTGGTATTTTCGAGTAATGATACCGTCGCTTACTTCTAAACTTCCGTGAAAACCGATGCAGCCTAAAAGTCTTCTTTACTAACTACCATAAAAAACCAACGTAATAGTAGAGGCCTTTCGAAAGAATCTTCCTTCTACCTTACAAAATTGCAAAGCGTAACCGGAAAGTAACTTCTTCTTTTACTTAGCCAATCTGTACTTAACTTAATAAGCACTAATCAGTGTTAGTAGGACTTAGACATTACAACGATATCGATTCGATTAGTCTTCGAAGTAACAGTAGTATTGTAGTAGTTAGATAGTGGATGTATTCTTCTAGGTTTGGTAGACCGCTAGCCAGTCTGCACTGTAATCTATATGGTCAAGTGCTTGGCCCGTGCCCTAGGGTGAAGTGCAGTATACTACACTCTACTTACACCCAATGCGGTAAGTCTGCACAAAGCAATACACTTGCAGTACGGTCCACTTTACTACTTACAGTAAAGTTGACCTACTACACTGCATACAATACCATTACAATACTATTCCAATATGTTTCAACAAGTATTCTATTAAAAGGTTTCCATCGTCTTAGTTATGGAAATAGTTAACTTAATAGAATATATTAACTAAGTTTAATGTACATATTATTGTAATAGTAAGCAAGTATCATGATTGACCAAAAAAAATTTAATAGGTTACATTTAGACATTGAAAAACGTATTTAAATTATTGATATTAATAATAGTTATTTGAAGCTATTCGAAATATATGGTTTTTTCAACATGGGCCTTTTCCATTATTTATTAATACAGTATCAATTTTTGGAGAATATAGTTTGAGATATTTTGTAATGATCACACTAAATACCCGTGAGTATATAGAAGGTGTCAGAGGGTTTATGTTATCAAGAAGGTAGCAGAGGTGCTGAGTGAACAATATCGCAACCGTGCAAGTAATGATCAAAAGCCGTGAGGCTATTCAGAATATACTGAGACTGAATACTTAGATTAACAACTGAAGAGCTATGAAGGAAATACTATCTATGTGGTGCTAACCGTGTCCTTATATCCTTAATCCTTCATACGCCTTCAGTGCTGGATCATGTTGGATCGAAACATAATATCAATGATTCTTAGTGCGTAACCCTAACACTAAGGTTGCTTAAATAAGAGATATCTCCACCTGATATGTTGGACATCAGGTTCTTAGTGGCTTAGCCCCATACTGGCCTGTTTTCTGACCCTCCAATGTTCTTGGGTCATAATATATCTATAGTTATTTCCTCTTTTTTGATTATTATAATTACTTAACGTAATGTAAATCAATCCGCGTAATATCACGTAGAATGAATGTTATATTTAAAGTGACCTTCTATTCTATTATATATTTTACGGAAAGTGCGTACCTTGATTATAAAGGTTAAATGATAGTTTTTTGGCGTAATCTGTGAGGACTTTTGGGAATAGTGATTGGAAATCAAAAGGTCAAATTTTGATTTTCTTCCAAATATCAAGAAAAAGCATTGTAGATATTACTATATACCCTCAAAGATAGTATACATAGGTAAAGTAGCAGTATCCTGTATTGCAGGGTGCACTTCTGCAGGGTGCATGGTAACGTGTCACGCTGCAGGCTGCACTCTTGCAAGATGTAAGGTGAATTATGCATGGATCGGTCTGGAATAGCTATTCCAAACCGAAGGCAATGCGTATATCGGTCTAGAATAAGTATTCCAGAGTGATATTCTCTGGGTGGAGGGTTTATAAGCCTTCACTTATGACGTACACTTCTGGATACTTCTTAAACTTATTATTATCTTTGGTACTATAATACCAATCATTCTGATTACTCTTTAAAAACCTTAGTTTACGTAAACATTATAGGTTTGAGACCTTACCGACACTAATTAATATCGACTCTGTCGATTACAGACAGTTTAAGAAAAAAGAAACAAATACACGTTGAATACCTATAGCGGGATATTGTAGTGGTTCCAACTATTGGTGCTCCAATACTTCGTTTTCATAATAATTATATGCCGACGTGTACAAAAACTGTAAATACTGAATAACTTTAAGAAGGATGGCTTTAGTACGATACCATTGACTCTTATTTGACGTTTCATTTACTAAAAGTTCCGTTACTCCATTATTAATCCTTAATTGACGTTTTAATATACCCGGATACTTTTCAAAAAGCGTCCTATTACGTACCAGGATACATAAGCTAAAAGCACCAAGTTTCGGAAACCTCAGTTGAGACTTATCCGATTTTCAACATTGAAACTGTTCTCTTAACCTAAAAGCGGTTACGATATACCTATCCGAACAGATCGCTTTAGCTAAAGCGATCACGTACATAATGATTAAATTGAATAATTTACCAAGTTCGGTTACGACATACCAACTTGGACCGATTACCAAATACCGGATTATATGATTTACCTCCCCAAAAATATACCTTTTATTCGCTTTATTCACCCTATACTTCCTTTACCCTATTTTCTCTTTCCGCGTTCACCTTATGTATTTTGAATCAGTTATTATAAAGTTTAAGTTTTCCTTACCATTTAGTTGACGTAACATTGCCAAGTATTAATAAAACTAATTTAAAACGCCTAACTGGTTTATAATTACGCCTTATTTATTGTTTAAAATTTATTTACATTAGTAAACGGTAATAAAACTTATTTCAACTACTTCATTTATTTTATTTACTTTGTATTTATTTTTCTGTAAAATGTATTACCTTAAGCGTTGGAATTCGAACGTACCCAACATCTTACTACGATTTAAATTACTAATTTAAACTGGTTTTTTATACCAGATACATACGAAAACAACCCCAAAACGCCTAAAATAATAACCTTAAAATCAATACTATTAAAGGAAGCCAACGCCAATTTTGACCTTTTGGTTGAAAATATAGGAATCAGAAAAGCCATAATATATGAAATCGACCTATGTCTTTAGAATAACACCATCGATTCGCCAGTTAAGGAACTCGACCTATACACGGCAAACACATATATTTTGGCCTTTATATTCCGTTACTAGGAAGAAAAAGCCGAAGGGCCCAATTTATCGGATGGTTTTTATAAGAATTTTTCGAATTGAACGTTGGATATGTGGCAAAAAGTAAATTCTGCTATTGCTAAAGCCTTATGAATCCAACTATAAATTAAAGGTATTAATACCCCAGGAGATAGGAATAAACGCTTTGGAAAAACCTTATTCGAAACGGCATAACTTACCGACGTACCGAATTAAGAGGATAAGAATTTGTGTTTAAAGGAATTAGTTGTCATGACCCAGATAGCGGTTGGGTCAAGAAATAGACTAGTATGCAACTGGGACAGTGAGAAGCCTAAAGTCTAACACATCAGGTGGGGAACATCTCTTATGTCATCCACGATGACTAAGCAAAGTTACGTGATAGATCATGAAAGATCATAGCAATCTAAAATGATCCAGAGAATGGAGGATCATAGCGATCCAGTATGATCCAACCCAGTACAGTACTGAAGATGGTATGAAGAATAAAAGATATAAGGATACGGTCAGCACCACATAGATAGTATTTCCTTTATAGCTCTTCAGTTATCAATTTAAGTATTTAGTCTACACACTTAAATAGCCTAACGGCTAGTGATCATTCTACAACACGAACAAACATCTTCTTGATATTGTACTTTTGTTACCTCTGCTATCTTACTGCTAATATAAACCCCCTGATACCTTCTATTTACTCAAGGGTATTTAGTGTGATCATTACATTAGTAAAGGAGTATTACCTTACGAAATAAAAGAGACTGTTATTGGAATGACGGGGACAAGGCGTAAGGCGACCTAATCTTATACCTATACTCTAGGTTAGGATCAAAGACCACGAGGAAGAAAAACGACCATAATTCTTATCTACCACACAAGTACAATACACCCCCATACCAATATACACTGTAAAACAAAACCGAATACCAAACCACTCCCCGAATATTTGAAATAAACCGATCGGCTATAATAAAGTCGGCCAAAACACTAAAAACAACCCACTCCAGGAATTGACAATCGGCCAGAAAATAAAAAATAACCCGATCCAGGAAATAATAAGCGGTGTAAAACGATACTACGTACCCTACGAACCGATTACTATAAACTACGACCCTTACCGCTACCTCTTATTATATCGCTTACCTACGGATAAAAGCGACCTTGCGAAGTTAACTAACTTTACTAAGCTATAGGATAGGAGTAACAATTATAACGGCGAGCTATATGACGTACTTAATAATAAAATACGCATTATGTTTAACACGTATAAAAGACTAGATATTAAGTTATTATAATTTTATGTTATGTTACTTGATATACTTTCCGGATAAGTTAACGAGTGGTATATATATTACTTTATATAAGTGGATATATTCGTAAAGTGTTATAACCGCCTTAAATCTCAGTTTAACATAGAAATCAATTACGAGTTTCAAGACAAAGACTGGACTGGTATAACGTGGGAATCTGTCAAAAATTAATAGGAAAATACCGATAAAAATCCATAAAAAATCTTTACGACCTCATTGGTAAAGTTCCGGAAGCGTTAATCAACCTTCGAACCGGAATACAAAGGCGATAAATTATTTATTGAAACAGTAACAAAGGCTTACCGTAAAAACCTAAATTTCGACTTTACATTTTTTAAACCAAAAAAAGATTTGAGGGCCTTTTGTATAAGCTTTAAAATATCTTTAAAAACATTTATAGGCCGATAAGTAAGCTTTAAATTAATATTTGTAATTGATAAAACCAAAAGCGAAACCCAAATTACTAAAGTACACCTTACAAAGTTCATTTACTATATTTAAAACCGAATACTTAAGGTTTATCCAAGATAAAACAAACTCCCAAAGTACAGGTACTAAGGAAAAAACCCTAATAGCAAAAGATAAAGATAATTGTTCAAAAATGGAAAAAATATACCGAAATTATAATAATACTTACGGAAAAACATACGAAGCCCTATAGGTTTATAAAAAAGGTATATAGTATACGGTAAAGTAGGTTACTGGTTAATAACCACCTAGTTTACAAGTATATTCGAATTAAACAATAATTTTAAACCGAATGTAATTTTTAGTATCGGATAAAAGCTAACTTCATGATATATATAGCCGAATATAAAGGTATAGATAACGAACTCAACGTATATAGTTACAAAGATACATTTGAAAAATATGAACTTAAATAAAAAATGCCTACCTGTTGGCCTATAACGATAAAAACGCTTAACATATCTTCAGCGACCTGTAAGATGCCTTTTTATGTATATTACAGTTCTGAATTACGTATACGAAGTGCTTAATACCTATATAACGTCGTAATTTACCCTTTCCAACAAATATGGAATGAAGTTCTAGGGCATTATGTCTAATATTAACGTAGCCGAAATTTCGACGGCCGAAAAGTGGTAATTCGATGTACTTATGGCGAAATTTCTAAAGTTTCGGTTAAACCGAATAAAAAAACACCGAAAGGTCTTATTTAGTAAAGGTAAAACGACGTCATTCAAAACAGTCGTTATAAATACACGCTTCGAATGAATGAATTTTTACGTAATATATTTCAAAACCCTATTTCTACTTTTATTAACTAATATAAATAAATTCGAAATTAAGGTCTGAAATATGATTAATCAACTTATCCGTATCTTAAATAGAGTATCCGTATCATTTAATTTTAAATTCAGCTATTTATAGTTTTTCTCGGAAGTACGTATAATTAAGGCTATTTACTTAATTTAATCGAAATTATGAGCTTTACATCGACAATTCGGATACCAAATTATAAATCGCTTTTTATATTTACTTTATGTCATAAACTATATTAATATAAGGAAAAACGTACTTAAATCTATTAAAAAAATTTATTATAAGTCTTAAATACACTTTTAAGCCCTACGAAAGTTTAAATTCCGCCTTTAAAACGATATAAATTTCAATTACGAAGTAATTATTAATATTATATATTGAGATAACTAACTGATTCTTTACGTCGTCGATTCAGTAATATTATTTAAGCCGTCAAATTTACATAAAAAGTTTTTAATTTAAACTATTAAAACGTTTTAATCAACTGTTGATTAAACGTTCACCTCGTTCTTTTAAATTGGATTACGTACGACGCTAGTACAGTTTCTAATTTTATCGAATAACGTACGAAACCTTGGATAGCCGATAGTAAATGCAAATAAATCCCAGTAAAAGCCCTAAAGGGTATTGGAAAGTATAAAAGATATTACGGACTATTAAAAAAAGCGTACATGGTATTATCAAAAAAACTAAAGGGTATTAACTTTAAATATTTTATTCTTTAAATAGCGGTTGATATTGTTAATAGTACTTTTAATACAAATGGGCTTATCCCCACGCTCTTTGTTTTTAATACTTACCCGAGGATCCATACAGACTTTGTCACATTACTATTTATAAAATAAAGGGCTAATACTATAGCCAAAACCATAGTAGCACTATGCATATAACGAGTAAGAAATGATATATCTAAAACGTTAGTTATAAGGAATAACTTATGTAAAACTGGAATTTTAAATTTACCATTGTAATTTGAAGTTTTTGTTTCGAAAAAGAAAAATGAATAAAGTAGACTTTAAAAGATTAACGAGTTTAAATGATACTTTATATTTATCAACTTATTAAACAAGACGAATCAGTTTTACTAAATAATAATACGCGAATATGAGGAAAAGGTAAAAAAAGACGGCCTGAAACCAAAGAACGAACAAAACCGCCTATAAAATATTACCTAAAACAACGAATGCAAGCTGAACCTAATTCTAAACTTACCCCTAAAATACAAATTCAACCCTATTACGTCAAATAAAAGCGACATATTTGTATTAACCCCGCTAAAACATCGCCGCCAAAAGCGCCCCTTCAGTTTTGAATTAAAAAACGCTCTAAAAACTTTATTAAGAACTCTTTTATTATATAAAAAGAAATGGTAAACCGCGAGCTTAGCTTAAAGCTCCGCTGCAAAGATATTATTGCTACCTTAGGTATTTTATTCGTACAATTTACCTAAACGGAAATCTTAGCTCTAATTAATTAGGGCGTATTTCGCTTTAACCGTTTTAATCAAGCTATTTACGGTATCTATAGAATTTTTCCAACCCGTTTTATCCATGAGATTAAGAATAAAACCGGAAAACTTTACGAAAAAATCCATTTAATTGTAAAATGATATAACGACGAAGGTAAAAAGAATATTATAACCCAGTTACCTACGTTATAATGGGCTAGCTATCGTTTGAATTTTACGTTCATTACCTCTTTTAACGATTTAAATAACCTATCTATTAAATTTCGGAACATAATATAAACTTATACCTAATTTTAAAAACGGTTAAAGCGATAGATTTACGCTGATATACCTAAAAACCTTAGGTAATATTACCTACCTAATACAATTTTACGTATTATAAAAACAATTTACGGTTTGATTGAAGCCGATATTTACTGGTATAACATTTATTAGAAATATTATAAGGAACGACTCAAAATAAACAATTTTACCTTCGACTCATACCTATTAATATTAATAGACCGTTCGAAGGTCTTTATATTAACGGGTATATAAACGGACGATACTTTAATGTTCTATAAATTTTCGTTTTCCGTATTTTAAAAAAGGAAACTTTTAAAGGCTGGTTTAAAAGCTAAACCTAAAACGTACCTAATAAGACACAATGTAATAGATTTTAATAACGATACTATTACCCTTCGGAACGGAACTTTAAACTTTAAGTAAAAGGGATAGCTAGAAAAAGTTACCTTTGCCGTTATAGATAACGTAAAACGGGCCGAAGAATATAGATATTAACGTATACGCGGCGTTTAGATTGCTTTTATAATATAACTAAAGGCAGTATTTAATATTTCGGTCGCCGTGTAATATCAAATCGACCCGACGGACGCCTTTCGTAACAAATAAATAATCCGAAACGAGGCTTTTAATTCATACCGCTAGATATAAATATTATAAAACTGTTTTACCAACAATTTCTTCGTTAATAATAGCGACTATAGTTTACAAATCGGCTTTATTTTAATACTTGGTAATAAAATACCGTCATGAAACGGCTTTAAGTTTTAAGGAAACATTATTTATTAAAGATTCAATAAATGTATGATAGTTACGCGGAATGTCCTGGTTTTCGAAATCTATAATATAGTTAGAAGCTTCGATTCGGACATTACTATTACGATAACGGTTCAGATAATTATTTCCGATCTTAACCTACGCCTTATTTCTTTTGTTATTTATATTAACTCCTTTTCCTTTTATAAGTATCTGGTCAAATTAATCATTATTAATGAAAAAAGGTTGATAATAAATATTATGGCATTACGCGAATCGTACGAATAACGGGAAATCGAAGAAACCAAATGAATTAATAGTAAATTAAACCCGATAAATGCAATAATAAAGGCTATACCGAATGGCGTATTAGAAACCTTTATATTTATAAGTATATTATTTTTGTAGGGTTACCCAAAAGGTTTTACAACTCTAATAAACCATTACATTATATTAATTTTCGTTAACTTGAATCGGTCTATCGATACCTTTCGCGCCAATTTACGTTTTACCTTTATTTAAACAAACCATTCGGGTTGAACACTAATTTCGCTTTTATTAAATACGAGTATTTGTATCAATTTACGATTTATTTTTATTTTTTATTTCATTTTATGATATCTCATTGATTTTTGCCTATTGACTCTTTTATTTTATATTCCAAATTACATTCATTACTTCAAATTCTTGTTTGGTAAAAAGCTATAAAATTATTATATAACGTATTATATTATAACCGGGTACACTGGCTCGGCCCGGGGGTATTTATATAATATTAAATGGAAAAAGCGACGCCGTCGCGTCCTTACCATCCTTTCCGTCGTTTTTCCATTTTGTATTAACGTTATCGCTATTACAGTTAACGACATTATTAATGTTGACGAGGATATGACCTTACACTTTATTAGTTATACCTTTAAATAAAGGTATAAAGGAGGGATTACTTTTTTCGCGGCGATGTACGATAATGCCGTCGAATTCTCTTATGTAATATATACGTAAGACCTGTTTTAAGCGGCGATAACAGTTACCGTCTCCTTAGTCCGCCAGTTAACGTTTATTACTAATTAATATCAGTTTATTTTGTTATTTGCGACGATTCATTTTTCGAATCGTTATGAACGGTATAGTTTTGTTCAAGGGAATCTTTAAAATTCAGTTAAAGCTTATTGAAAAGCCGGTGAATATATAATATGGCTTCGGCTTACGGCTTTAGGACCACCGAAATGGAGGCGTACGAGTTACCAGCCCATTCGTAACGGTAGTAACAAACTAAATAGTTCCTGATTTTATAATAATTGCTAATAAATTTGCCCGCGGCCGCTAACGCGATATATGATACGTAAAACGTATTTATTAGCGGCTTAAAGCTATGGATTCGGGTACGCCATTTTAACGTTTAACTCGTTAAAAAGGCTTTACAGCGTAGCTTAACGATACGAAGCTTGAGGCGGCGAAAAAAATTCGCTTCGTATTCCTTATTTACAAAAGGGGGTGGGTTAAAAACTTATAAACGAAGGGATTAAGATATACATACCTTAACGCAATTACACTAAGTTATGTTTATGATGTAAAAGGGTTCCTATAGATAATAGGGTTTTTACACATGGGGAGAGAGTAAGATTTATAACTTTAGGGGCCCCCTACTCCTCCTCTTGAGATCTAAGAAAGGCGGAGGGAAAAGGGGGAGAGAAGGGTGTGGCGGCGGTGAAAAAGGGGGTGAAGGCGGCAGCGGAGCTAGGCAGCGTAGCGACGGCGGGACTTAGTGGCGTGGTGGTGAATGGGGTAGCGAGAGCGGGCGGCGTAGCGGCTATAAAAGAGATTATGACCGATAAGGGCGGAGTATTGATACTGGTAGTGATGGTATTAGGGGTAGCGGCTGCGGCGGCTACGGCAGCGGCAATGCGCCAACGCTCTCGCGTCAAATGGTGCCTTGCCGTCCTATTTTTACGCGGCATCTATTTAAAAAATAGGTTAATATACGGGTATTAACCAAAGAGCTACCCATTAAAACAGGTTGTTTGGTTGTAGGGAATAGAGGTTAAGTTGGGGTAGAGACTTACATCGGCTTGAATTACGCGCCTTTAAAAGAAAAAGGAAAGAAGTTTTGCCTAAACCGATAGCAATCATCTTTTTATGCTAACCTAACACGTATTTACGTAATTATCCCTATGCAATTACCACTACGCAATTACTCTTATATAATCACGCCTAAGTAGTTACCCCTATTAGTAACCATAAAAAACGCTATTACCAACTATATTGCTCCCATTTAACTATACCAACCAGGCTTGAATTATAAACACCACTTCGGTTAAACTTTACTAATTTTAGCCGAACTTAAAATACCACCTCGGCTAGACTTTTTTAATCACAGACGAACTTACTGATTTGGACCTTTTGTAATTAATACGGCAATGATACTATCATAATATAAACTTACTAATTTGGACCTTTTATAATTAATAAGGCAACAACACTATCACTATGGAAACTGATGATTTAAACTTATTGTAATTAATACTATAAACAAAAATATCTTTACTAGGCTATAGGTATGAAATATATTAAGAAAAAAGAAAAGATTGCCCGTGTAGATATTACTATATATATTGGAATAGTATTGTAATAGTACTACATGCAGTGCAGTAGATCAACTTCACTGGCAGTAAAGTTGACCGTACTGCAAGTGTATTACTTTGTAGAGACTTACTGCATTGAGTATAAGTCGAGTGTAGTACGCTGCACTTCACTCTAGGGCATGGGCCAAGCACTTGGACATACAAATTACAGTGCAGACCGGCTAGCGGTCTACCAAACCTAGAACAATACATCCACCATCTGACCACGCAATACTACTGTTACTTCGACCAATCGAATCGACAACGTTGCAATGTCTAAGACCTACCAACAATATACCCTTATAGATAGTATATATAGGTTAAGTAGCAGTGCACTATATTGCAGGGTATACTTTTGCAGAGTGCACGGTAACGTGTCATGCTATAGGCTGTACTCTTACAAAACGTAAGATACATTATACATGGATCGGTCTAAAATGGCTATTCCAGACCGACGGCAATACGTAGATCGGTCTATAAGAAGTATTCCAAAGTGATACGCTCTGGGTGAAGGGCTTATAAGCTCTCACCTATGGTGTATACCTTTGAATGCTTCTTCTTGAACTCATTATCATTTTTTATACTACAATACCAATTATTCTGATTACTTTTCAAAAACCTTAGTTTACGTGAACCTTATAGGTTTGAGACCTTACCTATAGTTATCATATTTATGTTAAGTAAATTGTAAGGTATTGTGTCATACGTTTTTATATCATTTCAAATTTTAGCAAAGTTTGAAAGCAGTTTATAATTAATATTTACTATTTTCACTGGCTTAAGAATCAAGTTAGGATAGTTTTTTGAATCGTCGATAGTGTTTTTGGCAATTGATTTAATTCTTGAGCCTTTGGAGTTATAGTGGTAAGTGTAGTTGCTAGCTGTTTGACTTAAGTTATAAAGTTTCATAATAGGATTTGTTAAAAGTTCGCGTATATAAGTGTATTTTCCTAGGTTTTAAGTAGTTGTATTACGTGAAGTTTAACTTTAAACATGAACTTAATAGTTTTAACGATTTTTTCAATAGAGTATTAAATAACGTTAATGTTAAGTTTTCGTATCATATTTATAACCGTTGTTTTCTACGCTTTTTTTTCTCTGAACGTGTATTTCATATTATCGTGGATAGAAGTTAAACTATCTAATAAATTAATGAGTTTCTTATTATTGAAGTATAACGAGTTATTATTCAATGAGTTAAAATTTAACTTAATAGAAGATTAGAAGGTGGTTCCTTGAAACGTGTATATACGCATAGGTAATCATTACTAATACATTTTTCCCCTCATAGGCTTTAAGGTTTAAGATTTTAAGGGTAATCATTCAATTGTACTAATTCGAAGAGGGTTTCTACTAGTCTGTTTGTAGTTTTGTTTAGGATAAAAATACTACGCTTATGAATATACGCTTTTAACTTGGTTTGACCTCATTTTTAGATCGTTTTCTACATATTAATGATTTAGTTGCTGGAGAATTTATGGAAGTTTTAAAATGAATATACATTATAACCAAATTAATTATTAATGGTAGAACTAAGGACATATTAACTTATGAAATTGGTTAGGTGATTTTTAGTAGAGGTTTCGTTAATATATCGATATTGAAAGTTTTTATAATAGTATTTGATAAAGAAAGGTTTAAAGGCCTTAATTACTCTTGTTTGTTTTTAGTTGTTTACCATTTTGCTGTTTTGGTTAATAAGTTAACGTTAATTTAGGTAAGGTAGAGATTTAGCTATTTGTGAGCAATGTAATATGGCTATTCATTATAACTGGACGATTTTCGATTTTTTTTCGTTTAGAGTAACGATTTTAATGTGTTTGTTGACGTGTTTAATTGACGATTTTGTGATGTAATAGAAAGAAAATTAATGCAGGAGGCAAGGTTTTAGTTTGTAGTTATTCGTCACTAGAATTGTTATTTATTGTAGAACGTTTTGAATTTAGTGATTTGTTATTACGATTTGCAGTAGTAGTAGTAATGATTTAGCCATCTGGTAATTATAGAGGGTTAAGTAATTTAATGATCTCTTTTTAACGATTTGAGACTTTTAACAGTTAATTTCAACGCTCTTTTAAAGAAGAGTTTAATGAAGAATTCTTGGTGTTCCATGGTAATACTATCGCTACTTTGGATTGCTATGAAAAACCAACGTACCTAATAGGGATTTTTTTGCAATTTTTTTTCTTTACCTTAGTATTAGATAAAGCGTAACTGGAAAGTAGTTTCTTCTTTTACGTAGCTTATTTGTGTTTCACATAATAAGTATTGATTAGAGTTGATAAGCTTTTAGACATTCGTTGTTGATTCGAAGTGGTCGAAATAACAGTAGTATTGCAATGGTTAGATAGTAAATTACTATTTCTTTTAAGTTTGACAGATTACTAGCTAGTCTGTATACTACTTTGTACAGTCAATTGCTTGGCCTATATCTCACATTGAATTAAGCACTCTACTGCAATTGACTTGCAAACAGTATAGTCAAGTTTAACTACACTGCATTTGAATACTATTATAATAGTTACATTATAGAAATAAAGGTTTTTATATACAAAAAAAATCATCTGTAAATCAGAATTCAAATG
Organism: Anisogramma anomala; assembly: GCA_038502455.1. Classification (NCBI taxonomy): domain Eukaryota; kingdom Fungi; phylum Ascomycota; class Sordariomycetes; order Diaporthales; family Gnomoniaceae; genus Anisogramma; species Anisogramma anomala. The sequence goes on along the minus strand of JASMMZ010000002.1, from coordinate 32,853,840 downwards.
AAGTTATAATGGTAATAATTTTCGAAACGTATATGTATCGAATAACTTGTATTTTTAATGCAATAAAATATACAAAAGAACTTGTTTATTTATATTTACAGAAAAACAGAATGTTAGATTTATTTCACCATAAAACATATATTATTAGGGATTCACTATTATTGAGTTCTATTTTTAATAGGATCAATTTCCATTTTTACTAGTATGAATTTAGGGGGTTTATTAGTAAAGATATTGTAACATAAAGTAAAGAAAAAATGAGATGAACCTTATATTAGTATCATTGATAAAGAAAACAAAATATAATATTAATAGAAATAGAATTCTATACAAATGTGTTTCTAATAACATACGTTTTACAGGGCAGTTAAGCTATAAAGTAAAGAAAAATGGGACTAGATTAATATCGAGGTCGTTGATAAGGAGGTCAGCAACTATCCCGAATGGGTCGAATCTAATCAAGTACCCGGCATTTGCTGGCCGTTCCTTCCCACTCCCACAAGTGGCAGTTGCAGCTGGAACAGGGGTTCGCGCTTCTGGACTGACAATCACCAAAGCGCGTCTGAAAGAGCGCCATTGAAAGTATCCACACACCTCACTTTCCATCCGCTGTGCACTACTACAACGAACACACTCAATTACCCCTGAAGATTCTCTATCCATCATTCTCTCAAGATCATTCTTCGATTTCAATTCTAAACCTCCACTCAACCATTTGAGGCATTCTTCTTTCTGTCCACATCTATCCACCATGGCTTCCTCACAGCCAGCTACTTCTTCTCCCACCCGGAGCGCGGCCTCCCTCGACCGCTTCGCCGAGTCGCCCAAGTCCAGACTCCAGAATATGCTCGCCGAAGTTGAAAGCGACTCGGACGACAATACTCCCAGGACAACCTTCATAAAGCCGCAATCTGTCCGCCAAGCCTCACCTTGCGGCAGTCATGAACGCGGCGTGTCTACACACGCTTCTGCGGACGAGGCCCGACCACGAGGTAGACTTTCGGGGTGTATGCAGGAAAACCCCCCTGGGAACAAGGCTGACGTGCGGGAACGCGTAAGTAAGATACTGGAGAATGGTGCGAGCAAGCCCGATGTGGACATGACCGGGACAAGCGGGGAGGACGCCGATAATGAGGACGAGGACGACATACTCCGACCGAGAGGTCGGTTTGCTGCTCGTATGTTGGGTGGAGAGGTGACCACCAAGAGTGTTGCTGCGGAACGCGCGAACAAGTCGCCAATCAATACACCGGCTGCACATGGAGCTGGAGATACTGAGATGGTGGATGGTGACGAAGATGAGGAGCTCCCCGTCGTGCGCAGGAGGCTACAGCCCAGACATCGACAGAGCCAAACTCCAGAACCCAAGGCGGCAACACCTCTGAGGGACTCATCCCCCGGTCTCTTCGTCACGCCGTCCAAAACCCCTCCCTTGGCCCCGGAGAGCCCAGCAGCAGGATCCGACAGTGACGCCGACATCCCAGCCCTGAAGGGCGACCGCTTTAAGGCTCTTGTTGAAAAGAAGCGGAAAGAGCGCCTGGCCCGGGAGGCTGAAGAGGAGAAGAAACGCCAGGAACGAGCGGCAGTCCTGGCAGAGCTAGGCGACGACAACGATGACGACATCTCCGATATCACTGACGACGATGGTGGTCGCCGGCTCACCCAGCGGCAGAAGGACCGGCCGTCCCGTAAGGCCAGCAAGAAAGCCATCGAGGAGATAAACCGCGAGACGCAGCGCATGCAGCGTGACATGCAGCTTGCGCACGAGGCCAAGACGAAGAAGATTGCAAAGTCGAGTCTGCTCGAGCGTTTCAACTTTAAGCCTAGTGGGAGCGTTCCATCGTCGAATGACAAGCAGAGCTCCAGTCGACCGCAGACGCCCGTCTCAACAAAGAGTACGGATGCCGAGATGCAGGAGGCGAGCACACCGCCGAGCTCGTCTCCGGCTAGGGTGAAAGATGTCTTGGGCAAGATTCCGAGTGTTGTTCCTGATCAGACTGGTGCTGATGCCGCTTGCACTAGCACCACAACTATCGACATAATGGGGCAGGGCGAGGATGATGATGAGGGAGACCTTACTGATATCTTGGACATCCGAGCTTTTACACGCAAACCTGTTGACAAAGGCAAAGACAACGGCGCCACCCCAGACGTTGAGGCCGAGATTCCCGCCAAGTCTGCACCCAAGCGACAGATCCGAGTCAAACTGCCTCCCATGCAAACCAACCGTGTCTCGCTCGATTCTGATGACGAAGACGAGCTCGTCATCGTCAATACCAAGAAGACCAAGTTCGACGCTATCTTAGACCGTCTGCCCAAGACCCAAGACCACGAGTCCAAAGCCCTGCGCATGCAGCGCCGACTCGCCCACATTGACTCTCCTGAGCGCAAAGCCTATAAAAAAACCGACAAGAAGGCCATGACTCCTGGTGAGCTTCAGGCGCACCTCCTGCAACGCGCTCGCGAGCAGGCCAAGCTTGAGCGCGAGTGCCGGGTGGAGGAGCTCAAGGCAAGGGGTATCCACATCCAGACGGAGGAGGAGCGCCAGCGCGACCGGGAACAGATTGAAGACATGGTGGTGCGTGCGCGGCGCGAGGCTGAGGAGATCATGGATCGTGAGAAGGGTGAGGCGAAGGCGGAGAAAAAGGCTAACAGAGTTCATGACCCGCTGGATTTGGACGACAGCGGCAGTGATGATGACGACTACGTCGAGAATGAGGATACCACGGACGCTGAGGAAGTGGAAGAGGCTGAGGTCGAGTTGTCTGGCTCCGAGGAAGAAGACAATCTTGAAACTGAGGGCATAATTATTGATGGTGACGATGAGGAGGAGCAGGAAGAGCACGCAGCTCGGGCTCATCTCATCGACAACGTCGTAGATGTAGCTTCGGATAGCGAGGGTGCAGGCTCTGACACTGAGCAGTCCTGGGTCGATCCCGACGAGGAGGAAGAGAAGCACCGCTGGGGTGGCGATGATGAGGACGTCGAAAAGGCCCCGGCCTTTTTGCAAGCACGTCGTCCAAAGCAGCCACTCTCCCTGATCTCTGGCGAAGACAACCTGCCCTCCGAATACACTCCAAAGCCGTCCAAGACACAGTCGTTTGAGTTTACACCCGGGCCGACCAGCACGCAAGCTATGAACTTCACGCCCCGCACAAACCAACACACATCCCCTGAAGTGTCAGCCTCAGTCCTGCGCTCGGCTGCAAAGACCTTCATCCCGGGCATACCTGTCAACGCCGGCGGCCCCGCGGGTCTCCGACTCACCCAGATCTTTGCCGGGACCATGGATGACAGCCAGATAGGCCCGCTCGATGGCAGCTCGCTATCGCAGCCGATGCCTACGCTCGATCACTTCCCGGAGTCTCCGTCGTCACAGAACGTTGCAAACTCTAGCGATGCCATGTTTCTGGACAGCCAGCCTGTTCCGGCTACCCAGGCTGAGACACAAGAGGATACGCAGATTCGGTTGGATTTCAGCCAGTCGCAGATTCATGGACTTGACAGTTTGCTGATGGATGACCTTCCTACTCAGCCTTCACAACTGTTGGAGCCTACTCAAGATCGCGGATTCCAAGATTGGACACCGCTCAAGGAGAGATTTGTCGAGCCGCCTCACTCGACTGTTGACACTGTCATTCGCGACACAAGTCAGCCTGAGGAAGATATGGAAGACGTAGCGCACGAGTCTCCCCTCATGCGCAAGCGAGGCCGTAATCGCCGCAAGGCTGTCATCACCTCCGACACGGAGAACGAAGGCGAGCTTGACTCCAGCAGCAAACCCAGCGTCTTCAATGTCATGAAAGACGCTGCCGCTTTGGAGAAGAAGCGCAAGGCCAGGGTGGAGTTTGACAAGAAAAAGAGTCACGCCAGGGAGATGGTCCACGAGCAGGCTGAGGAGTCCGAGGATGAGTACGCAGGTCTGGGTGGTGTCGATGGCGAGGACAGTGATGACGATGGTGCCGATGTCAAGGAGATGATCGACGATCAGACTAAGAGCAACAAAGATGACAAGCTCAAGATCTCTGCTCTTTACGCGTAAGTTCCTATCTATCCAGGGCCTTCGCAAACATCATTGACTTACATGTCAAATTAGCCAACGCGAACGCGCCGAAGACGCCAAGCAAACTGACAAGCTCTTCAACGACATCACGCGTGGCATGCTGAAGCGCCGCAAGCGTGGTGGCGGCGACTACGACCTGTCGGACTCGGACGACGGCGGCGAGGCCCGACGCCGCATGAAGCGCCGCCAGTTCGCCAAGATGCAAAAGGCCCTGTTCGCCGATGAGCGAATCTCCAAGGTCGCTGAGAACCCGCGCAACCAGGCATTCATGCGGACCATCGAGGACATGGGCAGTGACGACGAGATGGACTTCCTTTTTGAGTCAGCACCACAGCCCCAGTCTGACAGCCAGGCCAGCAGTGGTGGCATATCGCAGGAGCTTGGCGTCACGGTTTCCGATAGCCAGCCTCCTGCCACAGCAGCTAGCGGTCTGGCAGTTCTGCCCAAGCGAGTGCCTGCGAACGCGCGTACGATGAAGACGGACCGCAAGCCCGCCTCGCTGGGCGAGATCCGCGAGACACTGTCGAGCCTTCTTAACGAACCCAGCGGCAACACGCACATCCCCGCGACGGACTTCAGCTCCGACGGGGATGACGACGGCGCCGCGGGGGGCGAGGGCTCGTCGCCCAACAAGGAGAACAGCAACCCGCGGCGCCGCGGGCCCGTGGTAGATCGTATAAGCCTTCGGCGGCAGGGGTCGTCGAGCGCTTCGGGCTCGGGCGCGGGCGCGGGCGCGGGCGGGAGGATGGCTTTCTTCGCGGGGCGTTCAGGCAGCGCGAGCGCGAACGGCACCTTCAGGGTGCCGGCGCTGCTGCGCAAGGCGACGAAAAACTCGCTCGTCAGCAACGGGAGCTCGTCGTCGTCGAACGGTGGCGGCGGCGGGAGCGGTGGGAGCGGCCGCGCGGGCGGGTTTGGCGCGGATGCCAAGATCAAGAAGAGCGCAGGCAAGAGGAGCGGGGTCAGCTATCTGGCGCGGGAGACGGATCGTCGCGCCAAGTTGGTCGAGGGAGAAAGGAGGAGGGAGGAGAGGAAGTTCAAGGCCGTGGAGGGACGGGGCAAGGTGGTCGGTGGGCTGTTTGGGAGAGGCAAGTTTGAGTAGGCGGATGGGTGAGATTTGCCCCGCGGGTGTTGGAGACTATGGTGTGAAATACCGGGACGAGGTAACATCGCTTGTTCATGGTGCTCTGGACAGCGTGCTGAGCAGGGCATAAGGTATTGGTGGTATCGGGTGTTGGGGATCTAGGCCCTAGCTGCTTGCTTAGCCAGCATGGTTTGTGTTGGCATGGTTAGTTTCCCTTTGGATGTTACTCGGGAGGAATAGGAGTTGTTTACACTTGATAGGGCATATATATTTACGTTATTTGGCACTGTCACAGTTTTGGTGTCCTGAATCTCGGCAGAATCCTAAGGGCTTAAGCTACTAGAAATCAGTCCCTGGTGCCTTTGTTGAAAACGGGTTGACTTGAACATTGTTTGGAGTTGTTGGAACAGTATTGCAATGGTATTACATGCAGTGCAGTAGGTCAACTTTACTGGCAGTAAAGTTGACCGTACTGCAAGTGTATTGCTTTGTGGAGACTTACCGCATTGGGTGTAAGTCGAGTGCAGTACGCTGCACTTCACTCTAGGGCACGGGCCAAGCACTTGGCCATACTAATTACTGTGCAAGACCGGCTAGCGGTCTGCCAAACCTAGAACAATACATCCACCATCTGACCACGCAATACTACTTACTGTTACTTCGACCAATCGAATCGACAACGTTGCAACGTCTAAGGCCTACCAACAGGAGTTATATATATATATATATATATATATATACCGTTGTACGCGTCCCCGTCACGTACCTTTCCCTGTCTTGGCACACCAAAACACCCCACCCACAAACAACTGTATCAATTGAATTACTGTAATAATAAACACACTTTTGCTGTGAAATTACTAAAGCATAGGCTAATCAATTGACATACAGTTACAATTTTTTAATTTCCCCTTCGAAACATGTTTAAATGTTCATAAGAATGGGTGATGGTAGGTATTGAATCCGTAGCTATGTTGTCGATTCGAAAGTCGAAGTAACAGTTGTATAGCACTGAGTGATTGATGATAGATTGCAAGTTCTATCTTGCGGGAACCGCCAGTTGGTTCCTACCTAAGTTACTGTGAGACAACGATGGTCCGTGCCCATTAGGTGAATGGACAATTCACTATTAACATGCATGCAACGCACGACAGTTGGTATTGCATTAGCCAACGCAAGACGACACAATTGTCCCAACAATGTGTGCTTTTTCGGCCTCACAGCCTACAAACAATAAATGTTTTTTTCAAAATAAGTTCGCATAAATGCTAACTGATTCTGATGAACTCAGTCACATAATAATATATTATAGGTATGATGTTTGGTAGGTTTTGTATCTAAACATAAATTGAAAACCATATAATTTGGTATTTCAAATAATAGTAGTAATTAAAGAGAATTATATTGAAAAAACACATCACTAATAGTAGGTAGCTTCGAATGGCTGGCTCTATAGGCCTGTCAGATATAACTTAATATGTTATATAACTTTGAAAAGCTATATTATATATTGTTACCGGCTTAAGCTTTACTAATTGGCCTACTGTTATATTAGTGCAGTCCTTTCCGCCACGCCTACTATCACAGGCCAAATATACTGAGGTTGATGTATGTGGATTTTTCTATCAAGGGAGGAAAATTGAAGAGTAGAGGGCATGACGGAGAGGACTGCACTATGATAGCAGTGGGCTAATTAGTAAAGCTTAGGCCCGTGACAAATAGTAAGATGTAAGGGTTTGGTAGGGTTAGTACGTTTCGACCCCTTTTGCGAAAAACCTTTCGAATTGCACATTGAAATGGAAAGAAAGGCAGAAACCGTGTATGTTTCCTTGGGTGGATCCCCGAGTATTATAGATAAGTATTAACATTTTTACATGACCTTCAAAGGTTCACAATAACCCTTTGGCCTTTGTGCGAGTATCAAAAATACACATACTGCATTTGTTGCTATAGTTTATTAGGGCTATAGAGACTGTCTTTTAGACAGTCTGCATTGGCTTAGTCACGTCTATGACAGCCAGTTTTTGAGGTCTAGCTGTAGGTTGTTCCTTTCCTTTGGAACACACACATTTATATATTTACATTGGAACACCATCCGCAACCCCATTTAGGCCTTTCGTCTACCGGTAGAAAGCCCTCGGACAGCTCTCCACCGGCTAACTAGTACTTTTTTTAATTCTCTACACCTAGTAGTTGCATGACCTCACTGTGGGGCACATCCGAGTCTTCTCTACTTCGGATGTTTTCATTCCTTTTTCCTTTCACATTCAGGTGGTTCTTGTAATTTCTTCGAGTCAAAATACTCCTGGTCCAGGATGGCTTGTTCAACATCTCTATCTGTCAGCGGTGAGAAAAAGTAGTTCCCAATAGAGGAGGGAGGAGTGGTAGGTACAACCGGCCCAGGGCCTCCCACTAAATCAAATGGGCCATGGATTCATTCGAAATGTTTGTTCTGGTATTCAATACTTGCTACAAACCTGGTGTATTGTATGATCTCGTCAAACGTAGCACAAAAAAAAAATCCCGAACTCTCAGTCTTGACTCACGTAGCCCAGGGCTCCAGTTTGATGAATCATGGAGGGTACAGTAACTTGGGTGAAAGACACAGTAAGACTCAAGAGTTGTATTGACATTGAATCAAGCCAATGGATTCTGCATTCTTCAGCCAGACATTATTCCTCGAACAAGGCTGCTGTTGCATCTTACTGTCCTTGTCCTGTCTCTAGCAGTGTCAATGCCCATTGTTCCAGGATTCTGTGCAGATGTCTCTCTTGGTCAAAGCCTCCGGGCTTGTAAGTGGTGCTGTTCTACTTGTAAATGTTCCAGTGCAGGCATCATTGTCCTCTCAGCCTCCTTTTTCTTTCTTTTTCATGTGTTATTTGAGACGATAACATTGACAGTGTCAGCATCGTGTTGTTTTCTCTTCATCAAGTTACATCTTTTCTGTGTCCCTTGCCAAAGGCAACGGCACCTTAAAGGACCATTCACCTGGGCAATGGGAACACAACCGTATTGTCTCTGGTCAACGCCTCTGATATTAAAATGGAACTACCAAGAAGACAATGAAAATGAAACAACGCATAACATATCAGTGCCGTTGTCTGCCTATACAGTAGTTGCGATGCATTGCCAAGAATAAAACACCGGGCACCCTCTCCCCATCTTGCACCTCTCGTCCCCAAGTCTTGCGTCCATCCAAGAAAGAGCGAAGGTGAGGATGTGCGGAACCACAACGGCCGAGTACTCGTGCGGCCACGACCAGGTCCAGGCCGATCCCAACAGGTTCTGCGCCATTGCATACGCTCAGGAGGGCAGCTCGCGGGTGCATGGGCCGGACCCGCGCAGGCGGCTGTTCTGCTGGAGCCGGTACCCACAGGGGATCAAGAAGGTGAGCAGGCTCTGCCCGGCCTGTTGGTTCCGCCTGACACGCCATGGCATTCTGCCAACATCTTCAGGGTGAGCTCGACACAATGTGCCCTGTCTTTTCTTCAATTGGGAGGGGTCCTTACTTGGTACCTCTGTCACTTACCCAAGCAACGACCGCATTTCGGGTCGACGCCCGAATACACGCCATTATTAGCTCCCACTAATAAAGATCGTGTTGGAATAGCAGTCAAATGCAGTAAATTCAATTCAACTAAACTGTCAGTTTAGTTGATTGTACTGACTGCAAATTGACTGCAGTTTGTGGGACTGACTGCAAGTGCAGTGCAGTAGGTGCCCACTTCAAAGTGGGGCACAGGCCAAAGCGTTTGGCCATAGAAATTAGTGTGCAGACCGGCTAGCGGTCTGCCAAACTTAGAACTTACAACTTATAACGTACCTCAACCAATTTCAATGCAGCACCAGTTACTTCGACCACAGTGATTCGAATCGACTACGTTGCAATGAAAAGGCCTACCAACAGATCGGATATAACCGGTGCAGGTAGGGTTACGCTCGGTTACGGCTGTAACGAACCCTTTACCCTTGCCCTGGCTTTTAACACCACTGTTATCCTTACCCTTACCCGCGGCTTTACCTTTATCAAAAGCAGCGATGACGTATACACGTATTATTTCCGAATCTAAGGATTTTATAACTTTTTAATTAGTATTCAGGTGTTTAAAAACAAATTCAGAATATATAGAAATTACAACACTAGTAATTTAAAATAAAAGATAAATAGAAAAAAAAGGTCATAAGAATCAAGATAAAAAAAAAGGATGTAACCTACTTTACTTTGATGGGCTGAGTATTAAGCCATTAACTTAAATCAACGTTAAAATGAAACTTGATCGACTAAACGATTTAACGAAAAGTATTTTATAATGTTTCAAATTCTTTATTAAAACATTCAATATAAGTGTTTTTATTGGAACAGTATTGCAATGGTATTGCATGCAGTGCAGTAGGTCAATTTTAATTACAGTAAAGTTAACCGTACTGCAAGTGCATTGCTTTGTGCGGACTTACCGCATTGGGTGTAAGTTGAGTGCAGTATGCTGCACTTCACTCTAGGGCACGGGCCAAGCACTTGGCCATACAAATTACAGTGCAAACCGGCTAGCGGTCTGTGTTATAACCCAGACAGAGGTTGGCCAGGAAGCAGGCCAGTATGCAACACTGCGCCACTAGAAAGCCTGAAGTCTAGAATCAGGCGGGGAACTTCTCTTATCTCAGCAACCCCGGACAGGGAAGGACCGATGGGACCGACAGCGACTCCAGCGGTCCAGTACTGAAGACGGTATGAAGGCACGGATACATAAGGACACGGTCATCACCACACAGATAGTATTTCCTTCATAGCTCTTCAGTTGTCAATTTAAGTATTCAGTCTACATATCTGAATAGCCTAACGGCTAATGATCATCCTACAGTACGAACATACATCTTCTTGATATTGCACCTTTATTACCTCTGCTACCTTCCTGCTAACATAAACCCTCTGACACCTTCTATTTACTCACGGGTATTTAGTGTGATTATTACAGTCTGCCAAACCTAGAATAATACATCTACCATCTGACCACATAATACTACCATTACTTCGACCAATCGAATCGATGACGTTGCAACGTCTAAAGCTTACCAATACTGATCAGTATTTATCTACTAGGTTAAGCACATATAAGCTAAGTAGAAGAAAGAGTTACTTTCCAGTTACGCTCTGCGTTTATCGCTAGGATAGAGGAAAGGTTTTTTGCGAAGGGCCTTTATTAGTACTGCGTTAGTCCCTAATAGCAGGAAAACAAAGAAAACTTTTGGGTTGCGCCAGTCTACAACAGCAATCTGGAAGGTAGCGACGGTATCGCTACTTAAAAATACCAAGAAATCTTCATTAATCCTTTTTAAAAAGCGTTAAGATTAACCGCTAAAAGTCTCAAACAATAAGTTGGCAAACGGCTAAGTTAGTACTACTATAGGTGCTATTACTGCAAAAACAACTAAGTCCTTACGCTAAATAACCATAACAAACAACTTTCAACCTTTACCACCACCTTCGACTTTGCCCTTTACACTAAAAATTTGCCCTACTTTACTTTTTTTACTCCCTACACTACGCCAATCGTCAAGTTTGATACCTTAAACAAACTAAGCCGTGCCAAAAAAGCTACGTTATGCAACCTTACGCCAAATCACTAAGTCACTAAGTTGCTAAATTTCCACGCGACTTTATGCCAAAACATTAAGCCTTTACACTTAAGAACTCCAAGTTTTTTCGCCCTACACGTCTGTTAAGATGTCTGCTGCTAACGTTTAGTTTAAAGCTATTACCAACCCCATTTAAAAAGAAGCAATTAAAGTACTCAAAACTATTTTTACTAAATTTTACAATATATTACTCTGGACTATGAATGTTAACGAAACCTTTAATAAAGCTTATCTAACTAACTAAGTAAGCCAGTATATCCTCGAGTTTGACGCCGGTAAAGAGTTTGACCGCGGCGCTAACGCTTTCTAAGACTTTCGCGAGTTTTTTTTGGCTATTAGACCTTTAACATATGGAAAAAGATCTAGTATTACGTTAAGGCTAAGTTAAAAACAGAAGTTAAAAAGCGTAGGATTTACATACCAGAAAAAACTTTAAAAGGAATAGAAGAAACTTTCTTTAAGCTAGTCCAATTTAAAAATACCTATAAGACCCTTCAAAAAGGGTAAAGCTATTGAAAAACCTTAACGTCCTTATATACGATTTAAAAGGCCTCCTTTTTACCCTTAACTAAGTCAAGTCTCTTTACGCATTAACGATAAGAAACCGGGCTTAGTACTACTACGTAATAATGTGGAGTACGCCCTTAGCGGCGGAAAAGTACGCGAAACAAAGGCTGCTAACGCGGCTAAAGGTATTGATGTTAGCGCTTTATATCAGTTAATTGAGAAACCTATTAACCTTTAACACTACAGTTACCAAGTACCCTAAAAACTCTTTTTCTTCGGATCCTACGTATATAAACCGACTACAGGCTTTATTACAGGACTTTACTTATCGGGTTAGACGATTGGCAATTACCTTTAACACTGTGCCTCGGAAACTCTAAGACTTAAGCCGCCAGGAAACACCAATTAAGCTTAGGATAATTATCGCGACTTCTCTTTAAGACCTGTCAGAATAGTTAACATTACCTACAAATTAATAATGAATTTCTCTAAAATCTGGAATAACATAAAAAAGTATAATGGAAAGCTTTACAACCTTTTCGATACTAAGATAATGCCTTTCCTAAACATTTGCAAGTAGATGGAGGTATCCCCTTCTGATTTTCACTCACTGTTTCCTGAAATCCTTATAGAGCACGCCAAGGATTACTACCTAACCTTCCTGACAAACGCCACTACGTTCCGCGAAATATACGATAGCATAAAGAGCTACTTCGAATACGACGTCCACCTCACGTAATATTATATAAATTAGGTTACTACGCAGTGGACTACAATAATGGTAAAGAAGAGAAAAGAGGAATTACTAATGGATGTTTTTAATCAAATACTCGACAAGTTGATAATGTATTAAAAGGCAATAAGAAAGGCCTACGTTAGCGAAACTACACTTTGCGAACAGGTACGACTAGTTATTACGGGTGTTAGTAAGTTTGAATACGTCTTATAACGCCTAAATACTACTTATAAAGGCTTTTTTAGCTAATTACGTTCCTCGTTTATCACTGTAATAATACGTATACTAAATTCGCTTGGTATATACACCTAAATTGGTAACTTCTTCAAAGTAAAAGAAAAGACCTTACGGTAGTTAACTATGTCGACCGCAAGTACTTATGCCTATAACGCCTAAAGTCAAGTTTATTAACTTAGGCCTTAAATTAGAGGCAAAACCCATGTTAACGCTATTAAGATTTAGGTGAATTTATTAACCATAGGTACTATCAACGTAATAGCGGTAAAAGATATTAAATTTATAGTAAGTCAGGCTATTAATTAATTCGTTACCCCTCATTCGAATGTAATAATAGAAAAACAATGTATTACATCTAGTATCCTATTGTTTTGGAATAAGATTACTTAAATTAAGTTATAAATGTTAAAACTGACGAGTTGATTAATACCGCCAACGCCCTTAAATCGATTAAATAACATAAAGATACTATTTATGGCACGATAGCCCAATAAATAGCCGACCATATCTTTTCATACTGTTTAGATAATAAAAACCTCTACTTTTACTATAATTATACCCTTAATCCTTTATATACCTTTAATCTTCACGATTGTTACATAGACCACACGTTTCAAGGTATTATACTAGATATTAGGGAAACAAAGTACTTAATAAAAAGCTATTCGCAAGGTGAAATACTACGGAGGAAAAGTACTATAACTATTAAAATTAATCGTTACAATATTAACAAAGCTAAAATTAATTTCAACCCGAGTAAATAACTATAGTTACTAGGGATGACGGTAGTTTAAATTATTGTTAAAACAATTGAGTTTTACATTTTTAAGTCTTTTATCCCTTTCCTACTTTGTTTAAAGAATATAAAGACCCTTGGCGTTAAGGTAAACGTTAACGTAAATAAATCAGTTAAAAATGGTTAAAGGTTTTTACTTGCCTTTAAGTAAAGATACCTATAATTTTATCTTTAAGGTTTGGAAGTAGTGGTATTAAACTTAACGGAGCGAGAAATACGTTAATTACATCGGCGTTTTAATTACCTAGCTGTTAATAAGCTATATAAAGTCCTAAATTTTACAAGGTATAATGATATGGAATACTTTGCCTTGGAAGTTATTAAAAGACTTTGTCATTATTACCAAACGTATACCTAAGCCCCCCGGAAATTTAAGTTTACACTAAAAACGATAAGGACTTTAACTGTAAGATTTTTATTAATATATTTTACTTAAATAAGAAGCCTATTTTTCACGTCGTTAATTTTGTAACCTCTTTTCATAAATTTAAGTTTTTAAAGTTCTTTTAGGCAAAGGATATATGGGAAATGTTAAAGATAATATGAATCAACACGTATTTAGGTTCATATAACATCGTCGTCTATGATGCCGGTACCAACTTTACAATGGCAGAGTTTTAGGAAAATACCAAAATAATAAGTATTTAATATAAACAGGTACCTATAAAAGCCTATTAGAGTATCAAAAAGGTTAAAAGGGTATACGTCTTACTTAGACGAACGTATAGTATTTTTATGTTGAAAATTAAAAGTTTTACGGATCCGGAAACACGCTTATAAATGACAATAAAGGGCTTAAACGATATTGTGGGCTCTGATGGCCTAATGCCAACGCTATTAGTCTTTAAAGCGTACCCACAACTAACGAGTGAATCTCTGCCTTCGGCAAGTACTTAAAAACATGTTTTGGCCTATAATCAAGCTTTAATGGAACTGTAAAGGGAATCGGTACGTCGCCAAGTTAATAATGCCCTTAATACCAGAAACAGACCTATAATAATCGACGTATTTACTTTGTCATTGCAAAGTGAAATCCTTATATGCCGGGAGCCAGACAAATGAAAAGGGCCATATAAGATATTAAGTATTGTAAACTTTAAAGTAATTGTTAAAACTGTTAATAACTCTGTATCTTTTCGGATTACTTAGGTTAAGCCTTATATAAGGGGTATTAAGGATAAAAACCCTTAAGCATTAAAAATAAAACGACTGAGCTGATACAACCCTTTTCCATCCGTTATTAATAAGTCAATAGAGCGCTGCCAGCGCAGACGACCCTCGAAAAAAAAAAGGAAAACGTAAAAAAGGAGGAATATATACGGGGCCATATTAATAATACTACTTGAGTAAACAGGAAAAAAATGATAACGAAGACTTGATAATGAAGCTTATGGTATAAAAGATCATTAAAATTTTCGGTAAACCTTTTAAAAAAAGCGACAAGATGGAGATCAACGGCCTATTGACTCGAGGTATAGTATAATTTGTATCGAAAGTTAACTTTAACCTTGAAAATCTAAACGTTACGATTTTTAAATCGAAAATTATTTACAAGATTAAGGGTAAAATTATAGGGCGGCTTTATAAAAAGTTACGGCTAATCGCTTAAGGATACGGTAATAAAGTGTTATAACCCAGATAGAGGTTGGGCCAGAAAGCAGGCCAGTATGCAACACTGCGCCACCAGAAAGCCTGAAGTTTAGAATCAGGCGAGGAACTTCTTTTATATTAGCAACCCCGGATAGGGAAGGACCGATGTAACCGACAGCGGTCCAGTTGGTTATATAGGACCGATGGAACCGATAGCGACTCCAGAGGTTCAGTACTAAAGATGGTATGAAGGATAGGGATATAAGGACACGGTCAGCACCACATAGATAGTATTTCCTTTATAGCTCTTCAGTTGTCAATCTAAGTATTCAGTCTATATACCTGAATCGCCTAACAGCTAGTGATCATTCTACAGCACGAACGAATATCTTCTTGATATTGTACTTTTGTTACCTCTGCTACCTTACTGCTAACATAAACCCCCTGACATCTTTTATTTACTCACGGGTATTTAGTGTGATCATTACATAAAGACAAGGATTAGATTTTTACGTAGTTACCAACGATTTAAAAGATTAGCTAACGTTTAGTAGTTATTTTAATAACAAGTTTACTAGCTAAGACTAATAGTAAGTTTATATTTAATAACCGTAATATTACGCAAGTTTATACATAATTAATAACGGATTTACAACAAATTATATTATTAAAACTGTTATAAAAACTCCGTATCGTTTACTTATTAGAAATGGTAATACGGTGTATTAAACCACTATATAAATTAGCTGAAATAAACGTATATTGGTTTTTAACTTATTAATCGTACTTTAAGTCTCGGTTGGCGATAAAGTTTTTAATATATGATCCGTATTTATTGGTAACGTAAAAAAAGGATTTCGACATAATAGATATATAAATTAACGATACCATTTTCGTCAGAACGGCTAGCTTTATAATATAGAAATAGCAAATAATCGAGGACTTGAAGTTTTAAAATTGTAAACCGGTAATGACGTTAATGGAAAATAATTAACTTAATTTTAATAAATCCTGAATTCGTATATTTAATGTTAATATCAGCTTAAGTTTCCGTTAAAAGGGCTAAGGCGTTATTTTTACTATAATTAATAAAACTAATAAGGCTAGAGCTTAACGGTACTTGGAACAACGTATATAGGGTAATGATATTGCTATCTTATACTAACCGAAAGCCTTATATAACCTATTTATTATGGTACAAATACAAATACTAATAAATAAAGACTTTAATCGATTAAATAAAAGACTAGAATAACAAATGCGGAACTTAGACCACAGGATTAATATAATGTTAATCGAATATTTAAAGGCCAAGCTAATAATCTTTACAGACGAATTCTTTATAAATAACATCGACTTATCTTTTCAAATCGGCTTCCTAATAACTCTTATGAACGAAAATAATCGGAAAAATCAATTTAGCATTACCGGTAACCTAATTTACTAAACCTTTATTAAGTGTAAAAGAATTACATGAAACGTGTTAACTTTAAAGGTCTACGGTATAATAGTAGGCTTTAATGTAGGTATAACACTATAGGAAACCCTTAACCTTATTACCAGGTAACTAAAGATTCCCTCTATCCCGGTGGTAATTTGTATCGACTTAAAGAGTCTCTTCGAATACCTGTTAAAGTTTGAAACTACCAGCGAAAAACGCCTGATAATCGACGTAATAATACTTTTCTAAACAAAAGGAGGGAGATTAAGGAGTTCCGATAAATTAATGGTAAAGATAATCCTACAAACGCCATAAAGAAGATTACGTTAAACAAAGTATTGAAAAGGTTTGTGGATAATAATAAGTTGACTATACGTATTAAGGGATACGTGAATAAACCGATCGGAAAGCCTAAATCACGTGACAACGAACAAAAATGTGTTGGCAAATTGGAAAACTACCATGGTAACGATGGCAAAGATAGCAATAGCAGTAATTTAAACTACTAGTAAAGGGTATGTAAGTCATGGCGTACTTAATTTACATAGGTTTGTAACGAAAGATCTATATACGGGATTTGAGGAATGAAGACCTCGGAGGGGCGGAGCAAAAGAGCTACAAAAGGGCCGTAATTAAGGTTATTTTTAGTAAAAATCAATTGGAATTGACAGGGGTATGGCTTGTGGATTAAAAAGGGATTTCAGAGGTTGCCACCAATTGATAGCAAGCCACGCTAACGTACAGGCACAAAACAAAAAGCCGCCAATATTGAAATAATATTGCAATGGTATTGCACGTAGTACAGTAGGTTAACTTTACTTACAGTAAAGTTGACCGTACTACAAGTGTATTGCTTTGTGCGAACTTACCGTATTGTGTGTAAGTCGAGTGCAGTACGTTACACTTTACTTTAGGGCACGAGCCAAGCACTTGGCCATATAAATTACAGTGCAGACCGGCTAGCGGTCTGCCAAACCTAGAATAATACATCTACCATCTGACCACTTAATACTACTGTTACTTTGACCAATCGAATCGATAACGTTGCAATGTCTAAGGCCTACCAACAGTTTCCTTTAATATATGGTATAATTTATGGACTTATTGATTTTTAACCTTCAAGTAAAATAACAATACAAAACGCAACTATTTCGCCTACAGTAAAAGCCTAACGCCAAAGATATTTCTAACGAGCTATTACTGTTGAATTTACCTAATATATTTATGACCGTTTGTGTTACAATTATGTACGCTAGCGTTGATAGATTCTTATTGCTTGTTTCTCTACTTTGTGATACTTGGTGTCAGGAAATTCAAATGAAAATCATTATAATTATTATATTCCTCAGTGTTGGTAGGCCTTGCGTATGATTAGGCCTTTAGACGTTGCAACGTTGTCGATTCGATTGGTCGAAGTAACAGTAATATTGCGTGGTCAAGTGGCGGATGTATTGTTCTAGGTTTAGCAGACCGCTAGCCGGTTTGCACTGTAATTTGTATGGCCAATTGCTTGGCCCATGCCCCAGTGTGAAGTGGGCGTATACTGTACTTGCTTTGCAGCCAATACACTAGGCCGGCACAAAACAATACACTATACTGGCGGTCAGTATAGTCAACTTTACTTACAGTAAACTTGACCTACTGCACTGCAAATACTACTATTACAACAGATCTAGTATATCAATAAACCATCTATAATACGTACAATATACTAATAAACAGTAAGAAATTAACAACGTATCAGTAAGTACCCAAAAATTTATACGCGGAAATTGATATGGCGAATACCTGGAATCATAGGTTAGAGGCTCAAAGTTGTAGGTAGGGATATTATATATTTATGGCTAGCGATACCTATTGATAACGTGGCAATTACGATTACTAGAGTGTTGTATTTGGGCAGGTATTGGTATAAAAGAAGAAGTCATCAGTATTGATATTATTATTCATCACGGCATGAACATACAAATAAGTGGAGCATTTATTTAATATAAAACACGGGCTAAATATTGGCTTATAGTAACTTAGGTGCAGACCGGCTAATAGTCCGCACAACTTAGAACTTGGACTCTACCAACATCATCAATGCTACACTTTGTTTCTTCGACCAACGTGATTCGAATCGACAACGTAGCTACGACGAATACCTACCAACAGGATGGATGGATAGATGGCTGGAATTGGGAAATTGCATTTTTACCGAAGGCGGCCTCAAGCTAACACGCCAGTAGGTATGGCATACCTGGCACGTTGCACTCATCATGGCAGCCACCTCCTCGTGTCGAAGCTCAACCCGAAGCTCTTCCTCTTCGCACCATGATCCGCCCGGACGCCCAAGCCATTCGCCGCCCTGGGCGCGCCCCTCGCCCCCTCCGCCGCCTCCTCGAAGACAAAGTGCCCGCCGTCCTCGTGATAGCTCAGCAGGTACGGCGTCCCCAGCTGCGGCCCCCGGGTCCTCTTCCCCTCCAGCGGCCCCCCCTCCGGCTCGGGCGTCGGCGCGCGCGCTGCGCCGCCGCGGCCGCGCGCCGTCGCGATCGCAAACAGCCGCGTCGGCTCCAGCACGTCCGTGACCAGCCCCAGGCTGCACAGGTAGCCGAGGCACAGCGCGCTGAGCGCGAGCGCGGCGGCCAGCACGGCGTAGAAGACGGCCTGCCAGGGCTCGGGGTGCCAGGACGCGTAGGCCTGGGCGCGCACGCGCGCGGCGAAGCGCACGGGCGCGCCGGCGGCGCGGTCGCAGTAGTGCACGAAGGGCGTGTCGCGCGCGGCGGCGACGAGCGTGTTGGCGGCCAGGGCGGCTAGCGCCTCGGCGAGGCTCGGCAGCGCGGCGCCGAGGCGCGGCGCCGCGAGCGCGAGCGCGGTCAGGATGCGCGCGACCGCCGCGTCGTCGTTGCCGAGCCCGCCCGCCAGGTTGAGGCCCAGCGTCCACTCCTGCAGCAGCGCGCGCCAGTCGGGGCTGCGGGCCGCGAAGGCGGCGCTGGCGCCGGCGCCCATCGTGTGCACGTACGCGTCCGGGTTGGCGGTGAAGAGCGAGGCGTTCTCGGGCACGTAGGCAACGTCCTGGGCGCAGGCCGCGGACATGGCCATGCTGGTCGTGCCGGTCACGTTGAACTGCGTGGAGCACTGGATGGCAAGCCAGGAGTGCAGCTCGCATAGCGTGTAGTTAGGCATGCCGGAGCTTTTGCCCAGTACGTAAACAGAGTCGGAATGCGAGCCGGTGTCGTTGGCGATGGTGTTGTGGTCGGATGGATACATCTGGAAGACTGGGGGAAGCCGCCTAGGCTCTGTGCTCCATTGGAAGATGTCGTCGACGACCGTCGTGTTGCTCCACTCGTCGGGTCCAGGAACTTCGCTGTTCCAGCCGTACCAGCCCTTGGTCTGGTTGACCACATTGGTTGCGGTCACGTTTGCATGAGGCCACGCGGTATAGACCAGGGGCGCGAGCTCATCGGCGTCCATGTTCACGCACAGGACGTTGACTGCAGGCGAGACAACGCTTGCGGATACATTGTAGGAGCCCACCCCATCGAGATCGGAAGGTTGCAGGATGCCGTTGAGTTCCCTGTTGGTAGCGGCCGCATATACACCTGTCGGGCGAGTAGTCAGTCCAGTCCACGAGGATGATCCGGTCGGGCATGACCACACAGGTCCGAGGTCTGAATGCCAAACCACCAGGATGCGGCATAGCCAAAGAAGCGTTATTGATTATCCGTGAATAGGTCTCGAAGTTTCGTGTCACGTTCGAGTACTGAGTCTCGATCCAAGTGCCGATCATAGTGACATTGTTCCACAGCATGGACTGCGCCTGGGGTCTCTTGGCCTGCTCGATGCTGGCGTTCCCGGTATCCAGCCATGTCGAGAGGAAGGCCAGAAAGTCAGAGAAGGCTAGTCGGCTGTCAGTTCGCAAGCTGGGTGCATGGCAGACGTCCAGCGAAGAAGAGAGGCCGGCTAGACTTACAGTCTCCGGAATACTGGACGGCCAAGCACGACTCCCCAGCATACGGATCCATGGCAACGGAAATCGGGGTTGTGCAGGTGTTGTTGACATACGTCGGATTGGCATACGACGCCCATACCGTGCTGTTGAGTTGCATCTTCTCCCACGGGCCGAACTGCAGCTTCGGCCTTACCATCGTGTCCGAAGCCGTGGTGTAAAGCATGACCACCACGGCCGTAACGAGCGCCATGATACCCAGCAGACTGTGGCCGGCATGTCGGACAGCGCCCAGGTTGGTGCAGATGGTCCCCGGCTGCGCGATCCAGTGCCTCATGGTCACCTCGGCCATAGTCATGCCCTCACGTGTGGCAATAGCCCTCCTCGTCAAGACCTGCCCTACAAAGGCCATTGCCAACGTCACCAAGGACATGTCGATCGACTTAGCGAAGGCGGCCGTCAGCAGATTGGCGGTGGAAAGCGATATAGGCCCGTTGGTCGAGATCGTTCTGCCCCATCGAGGCATGATGATGGCGACGAGGAGCCAGACGCCGCTCATGATGGTCGAATAGACAGCCAGGACGATGAGCCACATCGACGCACAGCTGAACCGTCGGATCCGGACCTCCTTTGGGGCTCTGTTCCTGCCCCTGAGCGGCGTCTGCTCGGTAGCCGCGTCGTCGAGGCCTGCGCGGCTGAAATCTGCTCTCTGCGGCTGGTGCTCGCGCCGACCGTTCCTTTGCAGCGAGTCCAAGCTGATTGCATCGGCGTCCCGCTGCTCTATGGCCCCAAGTGCTGCCCTTTCCCAGGCATAGTGAACCGAGTGCTGAATGTCGTCGGCTGGGCTGGGCATGTCCCCTGGACTCGACAGAGGCGAGACGTTGTCTGCAGTATCGGGTTAACACAATTCCCAACGCGTCCAAGAAATGCAAGGCTTCCAACCTCTCCGTCCCGATGAGCCATCATAGTACGACTGCTCAGTGGCACCGTCCATAGGTGCTGCATTTTCTATGAGGGCGTGCAAAGATGTCTGGCGCAGGCGACTCGCCGAGCGGCGGCGGACGATGGCCCGGCCTGGTACAGTCTTGGGAGTGGGATTTTGCACAGGAGAGGCCATGGTGGAAAATGTGTTGGACTGTGCCGGTTGCACTAAGATTGACGCAGGTTAGAGAGGAACGCAAGGCTTTGGCCGTTCTGTCAAAAGCTGAAGGACTGGCGACGCTATACCGCGTCCCTGGCCATGCCACTTGGCCCAGCGTTTGCGCGGAAAAGACACGGAAAAAGCAAGACAAGAAAAACGTACACGAAGATTGTTTGCCTCGGAAGCGAGCCTGACGAAGGGGACCGAGAAACACGAGCAGGAGGGACAAGGACGTGTGTAGAGTGTGACTGGCCCAGCCACTGCTGTTGCCCTTTTCGCCACGGAAAGCAGACGGGGAACGACAGAGAACCTGTACAGAGAATCTGTATAAACGGACAGCGGCAGCTTTTCCCCTGGAGTACACTCGACACTCGACACGCCTGACAAGGCTGGCCGATGAGTACCGGCCTCGTCGTCTCTGTACGTACCGGTACCGTATGCAGATGCCCGAGGGCCATGTTCCACGGTGGCATGATCCTGCCCCTCGGCTTCATCTTCTTGGTCGAGTTGAACGAACCGATCGCTTCTTCGAAAGCCGAAGACAGGTTAGGCAAGCCATAAGGCGCGGTGGCACACGAGCCCGAACGTAGAGCAGAGGCAAGAATTCAGTTCGAGCAGAGCCCGGCCCGGCCCCGGCGCATCGGTGCCGAATCTCGGAGTTTGCTCCGGGGCTCGGGCCCATCTCGGCCGAACCAGTCCGGGGCTTCACGTCCAAGATTCCAGCCTTGAGGTGCTTGTGTATTGTATCTACCTGTGATACAGTATCTCCGGAGACTCATACGAGTCCAGTCAAAATATTTTCATCGGGAGTTCAACCTCATGAAGTGAGAGCCAATCTCGAAAAAGCCCAGCCCGGGTCCGTAGGCCCGAAGTCGAGCTGAAATCTTATATATAACTCAACAACCTTCACACCGACTTCCTGCCTTCCGCACTTCCAACGCCCTTTTCCTTTCCCTCGCATTCTCAAACCTGCCCCACGAAAACCACGAACGCCAACCAGCAACACCCGTCAACATGCGGCTCCCCTACGTCCCCGACCCGCCCCCCACCGCAACCCCCGAAGAGGCCGCCATCGTGGCGCGCATCCAGGAGCGCCGCGCCCCGCGCGCGCTGACGCCGCTGGACCTGGCGCTGCTGCACGCGCCGCCGGTCGCGGACGGATGGAACGGCTTCCTGGGCGCGGTGCGCGCGCGCACGACGCTGCCGGCCGACGTGCGCGAGCTGGCCATCTGCCGCGTCGCGGTCGTCAACGCGGCCTGGTACGAGT
>JASMMZ010000002.1:32734713-32831136 GCA_038502455.1 Anisogramma anomala | reverse complement strand
GCAGCGTCAGGGTCGCCGACGCGACCTTTGCGGCCGTCAGGGAGCTCTTTGGCGAGCGTGCGACGGTCGAGCTTGTCGCGACCGTGGCGTGCTATAACTGTGTCAGTCGGTTCTTGGTTGCGCTCGATGGTAAGTCCCGTGTCTCTGCTTCCTCTTGCAAGCAGTGTTATGGTACTCGACATGCTGACGACATCTTGGTCTAGTTGGTGACAAGAACGAGGCGGACCCAGATGCGGCGCACTAGGCCATCTAAGCCCGGACGCCTTGGCGAACTGCAGCAGCAGAGGATTTTTGCCATCGTTCGCAGTGGAAGCACGCTGTATGTGTCACCCAATGCTCTATCGCCAAAGTGTGACATGACTGCTTTGGATATCGTGGAGCATGTACGAGTCACCGAAGCGGCTCGGAATGTACAAGTGTGTTGGATCAGATCCTGCATCTCTACTTCCTCCTGCTCTCGTTCAGCTCCAGTTCCCAACGAACTCTCACCGTCTCTATGAAGCCATAAATTACTCAGAACATCGTGCTGTTCATATATTCCAAAGGGACGCCCAAAGAATGGTTTGATGTGCAAAGGCGTAATTCGTGTCCCAAGATATTATGCAATATTATTGTGACTATTTTGCACATGCGGTGCAGTTGACTGTATTGTAAACTCATAACATTATTGATAGGTCTTTAAACGTTGCACCAAGCAATTGCCCATATAAACTAGTGTGCAGACCGGTTAGCGGTTTACCAAACTTAGAATACATTTACCACCTGACCTTTACAATACTACCTGTTACTTCAACCACGGTTCGAATCGATAAAACGTTACAACTTCTAAAGACCTATTAATACTAACTAGTACTTGACGGCAAGTGAAGTACAAATAAGCTTGGTAGAAGAAGTTACTTTCCAGTTACGTTTTATACAATTGTAAGGTGAAGGAAAGATTTTTGCAAAAAGCCCTTATAAACCGCGTTTGTTGTTACGGTAGTAAGTATAGAAGACTTTTTGGGTTGCGTTAGTCTATATAGTAGTTTAAAAGTGGCGACAGTATCGCTATAATCACTATTAAGATATTTTTATTCAACTTATTTTCAAGCAAGTGTTGAGATTAACCATTAGAAGTCTTCAAACTACTAAGCAAATAACGTTAAGTGTTGGGATAGTATTGCATGCAGTACAGTAGGTCAACTTTACTTACAGTAAAGTTGACCGTACTGCAAGTGTATTGCTTTGTGCGGACTTACCGCATTGGGTGTAAGTCGAGTGCAGTATGCTGCACTTCACTCTAGGGCATGGGCCAAGCAATTGGCCATACAAATTACAGTGCAGACTGGCTAGCGGTCTGCCAAACCTAGAACAATACATCTACCACTTGACCAATGTAATACTACTGTTACTTTGACCAATCGAATCGACAACGTTGCAACGATCTAAAGACCTATTAATACTGATTAGTGCTTATTAGGTTAAGTACAGATTGGCTAAGTAAAAGACAAAACTACTTTCCGATTACGTTTTACGGTTGCGGCGGTTAGGGTAAAGAAAAGATTCTTGCAAAAGACCTTTATTAGTATTGCGCTAGTCCCTAACAGCAGGAAAATAGAGAAGACTTTTGGGTTGTATTAGTCTTTAACGGCAATCTGGAAGTGAGTAACGGTATTGTTATTGAAAACACTAAGAAATCTTTAGTGATTCTTTTTAAATAAAAATGTTGAGATTGACTATTAGAAGTCTTAAAGTTCGGTAAGTGGGCAAACAGCTAAGTTAGTATTACTGCGGGTGCTACTACTATAAGAAAAACGACTAAGTCCCTATACTAAACAATTTACAAGAACAAACGACCTCGGACCTTACCCTTTACATTAAACCTTTGCTCCTACTTTAATTTTCTTACTTCTCCTACGCCAATTTGATCGTTAAGTTCGTTGCTTTAAACGAAAAATATCAAGTTACGTCGAGAAAACCATATCACGCGACTTTACACTAAATCGCTAAGTTTCCATGCAACTTCACAACAAAAGACCAAGCTCCTGCACCTAAGATCACTAAGTCTCTCGCCTTATACGCCTTACAAGTCTTATATAGGCCGGAACATCAGGATATCTATCGCCAGCGCTTATTTTGAAGAAATTACCAACCCTACTAGAAAAGAAGTAAATGGGGTGCTTAGAACTGCTTTTACCAAGTTTTACGACGAAAACCTTGAAGCGTTGAATATTGATAAAGAATTAACGGAAAAACACCTTATCAACTTTATTAAATACTTTATCGTTAAGTATAATAATAACAACCTCGACCTTAACCGTGTTTTTACTAAATATCGTGACTTTAACGGCTGGATAATTAACTTATGGAAAGTAATTTTAAAAGGGGTTAAGTTGAAGTTTAAGTTTAAACTGGAGGAACGAGGGATTTATGTTTACATATAGGGCGTTATAACATTAGTATAACCCTTTTCAACTTGGTTTAACTTAAAGAATGCCCTTAAGATACACGACCTAAAAGAAAGAGCATTTAAGAAATTTATTGCCCCTACATACAATTTAGGGGACCCCCCTTTTATTTTTACCTAAGTTAAGCCTTTTTACGTGTTAACTATGAAGAACTTATTGACCTGTTCGGCAATTTAGTACTTTCACATGATAGTGCAAAGTACGCCTTTAACGGAGGTAGAGCGCGTGAAGTAAAGGCCGTTAATGCGGCTAAAGGTATTGACGTCGGCGTTTTATACCAGTTCATTAAACAACACCGTTAGGCCTTTCAAAACCTTTAAGTACACATTTCCCCTTAGTAATTTAACCGCCAAGCCCTTTAAAAACCTTTCCTCTTTAGGTTTTCCTACACGTGAAATCCCATAACGGGTTTTACCATATGATTTTAACTTTTAGGCCAAACAACTGGCAATTACACTTAATATCGTGTTTTAAAAGCTTCGAAGATTAAATTGCCAGGAAACACTATTTAAGGTTAGGATAACTATCGCGATTTTTTCCCCAAGGCCTATTAAGATGGTTAATATTGATCAAAAAATGTTTACAGACTTCGTTAAGATTTGGTATGATATAGAGAAGCATAAAGGAAAGCTTTATAACCTCTTCAATACCAAAATAATACACTTTCTAAATATTTGTAAGTGAATAGAGGTTTCCCTTTATAGTTTTTACTTATTATTTCCCGGAATCCTTACAGGGAACGCTAAGGACTACTATTTAACCTTTTTAACTTAAGTAATTACGTTTCGCGAAATTTACAATAGTATAAAGATTTACTTCGAATACAACATCCACCTTATATAATACTACACAAATTGGATAATTACGAGATGGACAACGATAATAGTTAAAAAGAAAGAGGAGGAAATACCAATGAATGTATTTAATTAGATAATTAACAAGTTAATTCGCGAGCAGGTACGGGTAGCAGTCACGGATGTTAGTAAGTTTGAATACGTTTTATAACGCCTAGATACTGTTTTCGAAGGCTTCTTTAGCTAGTTTCGTTTTTTGTTTACCACCGTGATAGCGCGTATACCCAACTCGCTTGGTATATACCCCTAAGTCGGTAACTTCCTTAACGTGGATAAGGAGAACCTTACTGTAGTTAACTACATCGATTGTAAGTATAGCTACAAGCGTCCATGATACCTAAAGTTTGGTTTACTGGCTATAGACTGGAGGCAGTAATTACGTTAATGCCAATAAGGTTAAAATTTAGGCAAACCTGTTAACCGTAAATACTATCGTCCTAATGGTAACAAGAGATATTAGATTTGTGGTAAGTCTAGCTGTTGGTTAACTCGGTACCCCCTCGTCGAGTGTAATAATAAAGAGGTAGTATATTACGCCTAATACCTTACTATTTTTAAATAGGATTACTTAGATCAAATTGCAAACTTTGAGGGCGACGAGTTAATTGAAGGCGTTAATACCCCTAAACAGATTATATAATACGAAGATACTGCTTTTAGAGCAGCTTAATAATTCGCTGACCACGCCTTTTCATATCGTTTAGGTGATAAAAAACCCTTACATTTACCCTAATTAAGCCACCGATTCCTTATATACCTTTAATCTTCATAATCGTTACGCGGATTATACGTTTTAAGGTATTATGCCAAATATAGGAGCAGTAAAGTACTTCATAAAAGGCTATTCGAAATATGTAGAGCTGCGAAAGGAAAGTATTATAACTACTAAAATTAATTATTACGATGTTAGTAAGGTTAAAGTTAGCTTTAGACTAAGCGAATAATTATCGTTATTAGAGATAACGGTAATTTAAACTGTTATAGAAGTAATTACATTATATATCTTTAAGTTCTTTACCCTTTTTTGTTTGTTTAGAGGATATGAAAACTTTCGGCGTTAACGTCGACGTTAACGTAAATAAGCTAGTTAAAAACGGCTAAAGTTTTTCAATTACCTTTAAGTAGGAGTATTTATGGTTTTATCTTTAAGGCATAGAAACAGTGTTGTTAAACTTAACGGAACAGAATATATGTTAATTACATCGGCATTTTAACTCTTTAACTGTTAATAGGTTATATCAAGTCCTGAAGTCCGTAGGATATAACGATTTAGAATACTTTACCTTAAAAGTTATTAAAAGATTTTATTACTATTGCCGAATATATATTGAAGCCACCCGAAATTGAAGTTTACGTTGAAAAACGATAAAGATTTTTACTAGAATATTTTCGTCGATGTATTTTCCTTAGATAATAAATCCGTCTTTACGTCGTTAATTTCGCAATATCTTTTTACGTGGCTAAGTTTTTAAAGTCCCTTTAGGCAAATTATACGTGGGAAACGTTAAGAATACTATAACTTAATACGTATCTGGGCTCACTTAATATTATTGTTTACGATGCAGGTACTAATTTTATATTATGACCCAAGCACGTTGGCGGGTTTGGAAATAGGCCAGCATGCAGCTGAGCTACCAAGAGCTTAAAGACCAACATATCAGGTGAGGAACATCTATTTGTCAGCACCAGACTAGGCAACCCTCCAGGGTTAGGGTTATCTAGATCACAAGTTCTCACTGAGCCCCAGTGAGCACTGGTGAGCCTCAGTAAGCACCGGTGAGCCTCAGTACTGAAGATGGTATGAAAACTATAGGATATAAGGACACGGTCAACACCACACAGATAGTATTTCCTTCATAGCTCTTCAGTTGTCAATCTAAGTATTCAGTCTACATATATGAATAGCCTAACGGCTAATGATCATCCTACAGAATGAACAAATATCTTCTTGATATTGTACCTTTGTTACCTCTGCTACCTTACTGCTAACATAAACCCCCTGACACTTTCTATTTACTCACGGGTATTTAGTGTGATCATTACATTTTACGGCGGCGGAGGTTTAGGAAAATATTAAGATAATAGGTATCCAGTATAAATAGATGCCTATAAAAGCCTATTAGAGTATTGAAAAAGTTAAAAGGGCATACGTACTATTTTGCTGAACATATAATATCTTTATGTTAGAAATTAGAAGTTTTATGAATCCGGAGGTACGTTTATAAATGGTAGTAAAAGGCTTTAATGACATTATAAGCCTTAACGGTTTAGTACTAACGTTACTGGTATTTGGAGCACATCCACGCTTAACGAGTAAATATCTATTCTCGATAAGTATTTACCAATATATTACGGCTTATAGCAAAGCCTTAAGGGGGCTGCGAAGAAAACCGGCACTCCGCCAGATTAACGAGGCCTTTAATACTAAAACAAGCCTTATAATAATCAACGTATTTTCTTTGCCGTTATAAAGTGAAGTCTTTGTATAGCAGGAGCCGGACAAATGTGAGGTCCCATATAATATATTAAGTATCGTGAACTTTAAGGTAATTATTAATAATACTAATTGTTTTATATCTTTCCAAACAATCTAGGTTAAGCCTTATATCTAGGCTACTAACGAAAAAAAAACTTTTAAGCTAAGTGACCGAACTAATATGAAACCCCTTTACTCGTTATCGACAAGAAAATAAAACGCCACCAGCACGAACAACCTTGAAAAATATTAAAGGGGAAGAATATATGTTGGGATACATTTAGAATAATACTTAGGTAAATAGAAAAAAAAGTATAACGAGGAATTAACACTAAAGTTTCGAGTATAAAGGCTTATTAAAACCTTTGGTAAACCCTTTAAGAAAAGCAATAAAGACGAAATTAACAGCTTACTAATTTGAGGGGTTATATAATTCGTATCGAGAATAGATCTTAACCTTTAAAACTTAAACTTTACGATCTTTAAGTCGAGGGTTATTAATAAGGTTAAGGGTAGAATTACGGGGTATCCATATGAAAAATCATGTTTAATCGCTTAAAAATACGGTAATAAAATCAAAGATTAAATTTTTACATAATTGTTAACGATTGAAAAGATTAAACAACGTTTGGTAGTCGTTCTAGTAATAAATTTATTAGTTAAAATTAAAGGTAAGTTTACGTTTAGTAGTCATAATATAATGTAAGTTTATACGTAGTTAACAATAGATTTATAACAAATCGTATTATTAGAATTACCGTAGGAACTCTGTGTTATTTACCTTTTAGGAATGGTAATATGATATATTAAGCTACTGTATGAATTAGATCAAATGGGAGCTTATTGATTTCTAACTTATTAATCGCATTTTAAATCACGTTTAGCAATAAAGTTTTTGGCACACGATCCGTATTTATTGGTGATGTAAGAAAAGGACTTCGGCATAGTAGGTATATAAATTAACGATACCCTTTTCGTTGAAACGGCTAGCTTTATAGTATTGGAATAGTAAGCGATTGAAAACTTTAAGTTTTAAAATTGTAAGCCGGTAACATCGTTGACGAAGGTAATTAACTTAACTTTAATAAATCGTTCATTTTTATATTTAATATTAACGTTTGTTTTAGCTTTGGATAAGAGTGCTAGAGTATCATTTTAATTACAATTGTTAAAACTAATACGATTAAAGCCTAAAGGTACTTTAAATAACGTACCCGTAACAATTATATTACTGCCCTATACTAACCGAGGGTATTATACAACTTATTTATCGCGGCGTAAGCATAAAATCTAATAGATAAGGACTTTGACCGGCTGAATAAAAGGCTCTAATAGTCGATGAAAAACCTGGATCCTGTGATTAATATGGGTTTAATCGACTTGTCAAGGCTTAAAGTAATAATATTTATGAATGGATTCTTTATAAATAATACCGACTTGTCTTTATAATTCGGCTTCCTAATAACCCTCGTCAATGAAGATAGGCGGGAAAAATAATTTAGTATTATCGGTATCCTCATTTACTAAACATTCGTTAAATGTAAAAGGATTATACGAAACGTATTAACCTTGGTGATCTACGTTATAATAATAATCTTTAACGTAGGTATATCATTATGAGAAATCCTTAACATTATTACTAGGTAGTTAAAAATTCCTCTTATTCTGGTAGTAATTTGTAACTACTCGAGAAGTTTTTTCGAATACCTTTTAAAGTTCGGAACACTAGCGAAAAACGCCTGATAATCGACGTGATGGTACTATATAAAGCTTACGAAGGGAAGGAGATTAAGGAGTTTCGATGGATCGATGGTAAAGACAATTATGCAAATTCTATAACGAAGATAATGCCAAATAAGGTCTTGGAAAATTTGTGGATAGTAATAAACTGACTATACGTATCGAGGGCTACGTTAATAGACTGCCCGGAAAGCCCAAATCACTTAACGGTGGATAAGAATATGTTAGTAAACTGGAAGATTGCCAGGGGATTGATAATAGTGATTTGTTTAAGTGGCATAGTTGAAGTGGCACGGTTGGAATAAAGGCTTGTAAAGGCCTGTAGCAGAAAAACTTTTTGTAGGAGTTGATAAATTCGGACCTCGGGGTAAAGGAGTAATTTAGGTCAAATGGGGTTAATTTGCATGTAATTGGGTGCAATTTAGTATGGAAGTAAATTGGAATTGACAGGGATCTAGCCAGTTAACGAGAAGGCAATTTAGTAGTAACCGGAAAAAATTGGTTAGCCATACTGGCATACACACAAATTAAAAAGCCGCCAGTATTAAAATAGTATTGTATATAGTACAGTAGATCAACTTTACTTACAGTAAAGTTAACCGTACTACAAGTGTATTGCTTTGTGCGGACTTACTGAATTAGGTATACGTCGAGTGCAATACGCTACACTTCATTCTAGGGCACGAGCCAAGCAATTGACCATACAAATTATAGTGTAGACAGGCTAGCGGTCTGCTAAATCTAGAATAATACATCCACCACTTGATCAATGCAATACTACTGTTACTTCGACCAATCGAATCGATAACATTGCAACGATCTAAAGACCTACCAACATTAAAATTGTTATGTTCCTCAATGAATACTTTAAAATCGTTATTCCAAAATAAATACTTTACCATACGTGAAGAATCACTAAATTTTAATAAGAAATGATGATAACGAATACGCTAATTCTATATGACAGATTGTTAAGTTGTGACAAATGCGTTAATTTTTAAAAATGAACTATTAATTTATAATAACCAGGTTAATTGTATATAAAATATTGTTATGTTGTGAGAAATAAATTGATTAGCAAAGTTCGAAAAATAATTCGTTCTGTTATACTTTATTCGCTATTTTTTTATATTCACTCGAAATGAACATTGAATTGCTAGCTAAAAATTTAAGAATAAAAACGATCAAGAAAAAAAAGGAATTAAAGCGTTTGGACTCCTTTTTGCAAAGTATTACGATAAAAACCTTTGGTGCAAAGAAGTGAACGAATTTTTTACCAAAAGAACATTTGATTAATTTTTTCAATTAATATATATTCGATTTTGATAGTAGTAAAAAAGTTTGGTTGCGGCGTTTAAGCGTTTTGAAACCTTTGTAAATTATTCAACGATTAGACTATTTGTATATTTTAAATGATATGAAAGGAGTTAGGATTACGTAAAAGGTAAAAATATGTAAACAATGGATTTATATTTGTAACAAAATCATAAAATAAGTTGCAGACATTTTTTTAAAATTGGTATAAATAGATGATTGCTTTTAAGATATTCGTACTTAAAATCTTTTATTTTAAGGCCCTAATTAAAAAAAACAAAGGCATTGTAAACGATAATTAACGCTTGTATATATGTTTCAAATATACATACTATAATTCTTAGGTAAGTTAAACCTTAAAGTATCTAGGTACCAATACTTTATATTCTAATAATGTGAATGTGAATATTACCATATATCTCTATAGTTAGTAAGCGGTCATACTGCAGAGTGCACCTTTGCAGAGTATACGATTACATACCACTTTGTAAGGTGCATTTCTGTAGAGTTTATGATAGCATTCCACTGCCTAAAAGTGGTATTTGCAAAGTGTATGATAGAGTGTCACTGCGCAGAAGAGAGATTTTAAGAGTGTATGGTAAAGTACCACTATTTGGATGGGAGGTTTATTACCTTTTACCTGTAACATATACTCTCCGAATGCTTTCCCTCCCTTAAACACTTATCTTTACTCCTTTAATATATACTAATATTTATAATTATGCTTCTGTGACGTTGACGTAATTAAGACCTTACCGACATTATTTAGTAGTCGATTATGTCGACTATAAATAGCTTGTGAAAAAGGAGATAAACTTAAGTTAAGTACTTATAATGGAATACTATAATAATATCAATTATTTGTATTTTAATATTATATCTTATAAAAACTTTACGGGAGTGTAGAATTACATAGAAACGCCTTTGAAACCCGAAATATAATAGGACTATAAAAGTCGGAGTAACTCTAAAAAAAACTTCAATACGATATTATTGACTAATTAGTACCCTATTTATTAAAATCCCCGTTATGTTATCCGTAAATTTACTTTAACGTTTGAAACGTACCCGGATACTTTTTAAAAAGCACGTTTTATTACGTTATAAGCTATGTAAATCAAAACTATGTAGTTTTGAAACCTTTAGTAAAAACTTATCCGATTTAAATATAGTATTTAAACCACTCATATACTTCGGAAACGGCTAAAACTCAAAACTTACACCGCTTATGAAATAAAAAACCGGATAAAACATAATGTGTATACCTCTTACAGATAATAAAAACAGCTATAATACTATATCCGAACATTCTACTAAACGCGAATAGGCCCTTTGAAACCACCTCAAATCGCATATACGTATACCTCCCTACATCTTCCCCCACCTTTTCCAACGTTTGCTTTCCCTTATTCGTTCTATACCATTTATTTAAATTTATTATTTACGAAGTTTAAGTTTACTAATAGCTTAGTTAATATAGCGCTTGTTAAACGTTAAAATAAACTAAGTGAAAACGTTTAACTAACTTATAATTACGCTATATTTACACCTTATTTAGATTTCACTTATACTAATAAGCGTTAAACGCCTTACTTTAACCGCCTTATTATATTTTATTTACTTTTTATTTACGTATTTATACGCTTTTAATTTTGGATTATTAGACCGAACCGTCTTAAATATTGTATTTTGAAAGTATTCGAATCATATCCATTATGTGAAACGGATATTTATACTGATTTCAAATCTTAGATATTCGTATAAACAACTCTCTCAACCACTTTAATATACTTTGTATTTTTATTACCATAGTTTTACCAGTGATGAACCTATTAAAAGTTAACGAATATATAAACTACCTATTTACAAATACGTTGTTTCGGAATAACATTTTAAAGTACTCAAACCTTAACTTATAAGATGATAGAATCGAAATACTAAAAGAAACTTTAAACCCTTTTACAGTAAACACGTACGTTATTAATATAATCTTTAATTATTATAACGGCAATGTTAAAGAGTACAATCTATTCGATGATTTTAGGGAGTATTATATAAACTAAACGCTAAAAATATAGCGTATAGTCGATAATATAATTTCCAAAATATTAAGAAAATAACTACAAAGTAAAGGTATTAATACGACCGGTAATAATAATAACTATATTGTAAAAAACTTTAAATAACGTCCCGACTTATTTAAATATCAAAGTAAACCGACAATAAAGTATTAAAAGTAAATTTTATAAAGTGATATAAGTTGAAAGAACGCTGGGATTACCTTGTTAAAATAAAAGATGGTAAACGAGAAAAACATCCATAAATATAAGAAACAAGGCGTTTAACGAGGCTAAACGTACGCCGCGAAGTAGAAACGGAGCTGAAAAAGTTAATGGAAGAGGAGAAAGTGCTATAAATATTATTCATAATGCGAGTCGAACACGAACTTTCCATGAAATACAATTTTAAATAAAGATTAAAACAAAACCAAGCCCCGGATACCATTAATAACCAGTTCGTCTATAATAAAAGCGGCCTGAATAAAGAAAACAGCCAGCCCAGAGGTAATATAAACGGCATAAAACGCCAATATATATCTTACGGATTAATACTCATTAATCACAACCCTTACTATAACCATTTACCGTACCGCTACCCAACTAATTGTAGCGATCCGACTAAACTTACCAACTTTGCCAAACTGTAAAATAAGGACGAAAACTATAAGGACGAACTATACAACGTATTAGATAACAAAATACGTGTAATATTAAACATATATAAAAGGCTAGATATTAATTTATTATAATTACACGTTATTTCACATGTTATATTATTTCAATAAGCTAAAAAATGTTATATATATCAATTTACGTCGATAAACACATTCATAAAGTATTACAACCACCTAAAATCGTACATCGATACGAAAATTAACTACGAATTTTATGATAAAGAATATACTAACATTACCTAGAAATCCATAGAAAGTTAGTATAAAACTGTTGATAAAAGCTTATAAAATGTATTTTCCGCCTCATTAGCTAAATTTCGAAAGTATCAAGCATCCTTTAAACCGGAATATAAGGGTGATAAACTATGTATCTAAATAGTGATAAAGGTACATAAAGGAAACTCTAACTTTAATTTTATATTATTCAAACCTGAAAAAAACTTAAAAGCTTTTTGTATAAGCTTTCAAATATTGCTTCAAACCTTTATACACCGATGGGCAAGCCTCGCATCGGTATTTATAGCCGATAAAACTAAAGGTAAGGGTTAAATTATTAAAAAAAACCTCACCAAAACTATTAACCATATTTTGAACCCAAGGTTTAAAATATATCCAAGGTAAAATAAACACCTTAAGTACGGCTATTAAAAAGAGGGGTATTAGGGGAAAATCCTTAGAATTGAGGGTAAATCAGCTTTTATTGAGGACGAATTTACAATTAAGGGCAAAACTTACCGCGTTTATAATAATAACTGCGAAAAAAATATGGAACTTTACCGGTTTTTAAAAATGTTATATTATATATGGTAATATCGACTGTTATTTTACTAACTACCTAATATACGAGTAAATTGTAACGAAACTATATTGTTAGACCAATTACTTATTTCAAAATTAGATTAACATAAATTTTATAATATACGTAACCGAATACGAAGGCGTAAAGAATAAGCTTAACGCCTACCCCTATGAATACACCTTTGGGGAAAAAGACTTTAAAGGTAATGATACTTATTTGACAGCTTAGGATGACGAAACCGCCTACTGAATTTTTACAAACTTGTAAAATTCTGTTTTCCTGTATAATGTATGCTTAAATTAAGAAAACAGCGTACCAAACACTTATATAACGTTGCGATTTACGTTTTCAGACAAGTATAGAAACCGATTTCAGGGTATTATGCCTAATATAGACGCGGCCGAAATCTTAACCGCCGGAAAGCAACAATTCAACGCATTCGTGGCGAAATTTCCGAAATTCCAATTCGACTGGATAGAAGAATATCGGGAGGTTCTGTTTAGCAAAGGTAAATTATCGTCGTTTGGGACGGTCGTTGTAAACACGTGATTTGGACCGGTCAAGTTTTACCTCGAGATCGAGGTCTGGAATACAACTAACCAACTGGTTTGCGCTTCGGATGATGTATTCATACCGTTTCGTTTTAAGTTCGGCTACTTATGGTTTTCCCCAAAAACACGTATAATTAAAGACGTTTACTTAAAATAGCCACAATTGCTGATATTATACCCCCGATTAGGATACCTAGCTGTGGAACACCTTTTACGCCTATTTTATGCTGCAAGATATACGAATGAAAAAAGGAAGCGTTTAAAGTTATCTAAAAGTTTAGCCATAAGTGCCAGCTACACTCGTAGGCCCTATGGCGGTTTAAATTCCGCCTTTAGGACGATATAAACTTAAAATATGAGGTAATTATGGATATAATATACTTTAATAGCTAATTAATACTATATGCTATCGAGGTAGTAATATTATTTTAAGCCGCGAAGTTTTACATAAAGCGTTTTCGTTACAAACTATTGTGATATTTTGATAAATTACTGGTTCAACGTTTACTTAGGGCCTTTGAACTAAATTTCCCACGACGTAGTTACGGCCTTCGACTCGATTAAATGGCGTATGAAGGTTATAAATGCCGGTAGTAAGTGTAAACAAATATTGGTAAAGGTATGAAAATATATTGGAAAATGTAAATGATATTATAAACCGTTTAAAAAGAGTATACGATATTATTTCAAGAATGAAAGGGTCTTAGTTTTAAGGAATTTATTTTATAAATGGCGGTAAACGCCATTTACAACACTCCCGAACCGAATGGGCTAATCCTTACACCCCTTTTTCTTTAGTATTTACCCAAAGATTTATTTAGAATTTATACCGTTACTAAATACATTATAAAAGGCGAATATTATAAAAAAAGTTATAATAGTATTCATTATTTCTCGAGTTAAAAATAATACGTTAAAAGCATTGACTATACGGAGCAACCCACGTAAAATTAGCGTTTTAGACTTGTTATTATACTCTAAAGTCTTGATTTAAAAAACCAAAGACAAATAAACTAGGACTTAAAAATCAATGGGTTTGAGGGCCACGATATGTTCGTTAACTTGCTAAATAGTATAAATTTGTTCCGTTAAATAATGATACGGAAATATAAAAGGGAAAAGGTGGAGACAAGCGGCCTGGAACTGTAATTCAACTAGCAGCACCGACAGAGCTACTTTTACGATAACGGATTTAAGCCGCCCCTAAATCTAATACATCCCCCGAATAACACTTTCAAACCTTTACCACTGTACGAAAGCATCCCGCATATACTAACAGTACCAGTAATTCGCTACTAAAAACACTCGCTCGGCTTAAAAAACAAAAAACGCCTTAAAATCTTTATGACTGAGAAGTAAATGACAAACCTTAAGCTTGGCTTAAAACTCTACTGCGAGGGTATTATTACTGCCATAGGTGCTATACTCGAATAATCAACTCAAACAGAATTATTTATCTTAATCGAATAAGGTATTTTTCGCTTTGAAAGGTTTAAACCAACAATATAAAGCTCCTATAGGATTGTTCCTCCACGTTTCATATACAAAGTAAAAGACAAGACCGAAACAAAGTCGTTTTATTATAAAAAGGTATCATAACGAGGGTAAAAAGAATATTATAACCTGGTCGATTACCTTATAAAAGGTAAGCCACAACTTCATTTTTACATTCGCTGCCTCTTTTAATACTATTTATAACTTATATATTAAACTTCGTAATATTACGTAAGCTTATACCTAATCCGAGGAATAGCTTGAACAGTGTATTTACGCCTATATGCTTATAGATTGTAGGAAATAGTATTTACCCGAAACAATTTTGCGTATTATAAAACCACTTTACAGATTAGCTAGGGTTAGTATATACCAGTATAATTCTTACTAAAGATATTATAAGGAGAGATTCCAAATAGTTAGCTCGACGTTTAACCTATGCTTATTGGTCTTAATAATAAGTTTTACAGAATTTATACCAATAGGTATATAAACTCATAATATATTAACATTTTATGACGCATCGTTTTCTGCATTCAAAGAGAAGAAGTTTGTGGAAGCCGACCTAAAGGCAAAACCCAAGACGTAACTAACGGAGAACCGTATAATTAACTTTACCGGCGCGATAATTACTTTCCGGAACGGCGTTCTGGACCTTATACAAAAGGGGTAATTGGATAATGTAGCTCTTGTCGTTTTGGATAGCGTAAAACGGGCTGACGAATACAAATGTTAGAACGTACGTAGCGTTCAATTTGTTTTAGTAGTATTACTAGAAACGACTTTTAACTTTTTAGTCGCTGCGTAATGTTAGATTACTACTTTACACGATGTATACAAAGTGTTTAAGAAGCACCTTATATGATGAATATATAATTTAAAGCGCGGCTTATAATTTATATCGCTTAATATATATATTGCGAAGCTGTTTATCTTTATTAAGGGTTCTTTTGTTAATATAACTGACTATAACTCGTAAATAAGTTTCATTTTTGTTTTCGGTAATGAAATACCGATCCAAAACGGATTTACGTTCTATAAAAGTATTGTTTATTAAATTTCTATCAAATATAAACGAATTATACGAAGCGTTTTGGTCTTATAAATTTATAACATAGTTAAAGGTTTCGATTTAGGAATCAACATAACGATAACAGTTCAGATAATTATTTTAGACCTTGATTTAAAACCCCTCTTTTTTGTTGTTTATACTAACTTTTGTTTAGCTTTACAAATATCTGGTTAAACTTGGTAATACGAACGAAAAACGCTTTATAATTGATATTATAGCCTTACACAAATCGTATAAGAGATGCGAAATTGAGGAAATAAAATGAATAGATAGGAAATTAAATCCTATAAATACGATAACCAAGGGTACCATGAACGGGACATCAGAGGCGCTTATATTAATAAAAAAAATCCTTTAGTATTGTTAAAAAGATGTTGCGACCTTTTTTATATTAAATAGCCTACTACTTACATTTAATACTATTATTTTATATGTTTATACTGCTTTTGAAAATTTGTTGCGGTTTAAACACTTTATTTAAACTGTT
Organism: Anisogramma anomala; assembly: GCA_038502455.1. Taxonomy (NCBI): domain Eukaryota; kingdom Fungi; phylum Ascomycota; class Sordariomycetes; order Diaporthales; family Gnomoniaceae; genus Anisogramma; species Anisogramma anomala. The sequence continues at coordinate 32,815,168 of JASMMZ010000002.1, read as the reverse complement.
TTTACGAAATTTCCTCTATTTAGATTCGCTATTGAAACAACTTTTACGATTTTTCTTTTCTTTGAATTTCCTATTCATACAGTTTCTAATATATTGTCACTTTTTTATGTATTTCGATTTTATTGGATTTACTTTTACATTTTACATTTCATAATTGTCACTTACGTTACGTTTTTTTTTAAAAAGCAATTGAATTACTATGTAACGTATTACGCTATAACCAGGCACCCTAGCTCGGAAAAAAAGCAGTTATTCACTGCTAAAGAACGAAGGAAAGGGCGACGTTGTTGCGTCCCTATTATTCTCCTCCTCGCCACCTTCCCTATTTATACTGACGCCACCGCCATTATCGTTATCGATGCTGATATCGACGTTACCGAAGGGGTGGTCCTGCGCTTTAAGCCGTATACCCTTAGGCAAAGGCGCTGGAGAGTCTTTACCCTTTTTATTGCGATGCGAAATAACGTCGTCTAACTCGCCTACGTAATATATAAGTAAGCTCCACTTCCAGGTGATAATAGCAGTTACCAACTCTTTGGTTCAACTGTTGACACCTATTAATAATTATCTTCAGCTTAATTTAGTTATTTATAAAAGTAATTAATTTTAACAACAACCTAAAAAACATTTTTATAAAAGTAGAGAAATTAAGTTCGTAGTTAAAATTATAAGTTTAAAGTAAACTTACTATAAAACCGGCAATCTCGTAACACGGTCTCGGTCTACAACTCTAAAACTATAGAAATAAAGGCGTATCTATTATTAGTTCGCTCGTAGTGGTAACAATGGGCCGACCAACAAAAATTTAATAAAAATCGCCAATAGATCTACCTGCGACCGCGGACGCGATATACGGAATGTAAAACGCGTCTATTAGTGGCCTAGTGCTACGAACCTAGGTACGTTACTTTAACACCTTACGCATTAAAAAAGCCTTGCAAAATATCTTAGCGATGTGTAGCTCGAGGCAACAGAAAAGGTTTGCCTCGATTACCTCGTTTATAAAAATATTCATATAACGAAAAATACGTAGAGGGTTAGCGATACGAAATGCTTTATAGTTTCACTAGATTATGTTTACAATAACAGGAGGAGGAGGGGGATCCTCGCGGGTAATAGAGTTTCTATCCGCGGTAAAAGGGTAAGGTTCATAACTTTAGAAGCCCTTTACTCCTCCCCCTAGGTATTAGGGGGAAGGGGGAAGGAAAAGAAAAGGGGAAATAGGGTGGTGGCTTCGGCGGCAGCGGCGGTGGAACGAAAGGCGAAGAAGGAGGCAGGGATTAAGGATATCGTACCAGAAAAGTCGGGGCTTGTAGTACTGGTAGCAAAGGCAGTGCGGCTAGTGGCGGTGGCAGCGGCCTTTACTCGCTGACGTTTATGCGCCAAACGGCGCCTAAAGGATTTGTTTTTACGTGGTGTTTATTTATGAGAGAGGTTAATATATAGGAATTAGTTAAGTAACCTACCTATCTGAGCGATTTAAAATGTGTAATTAAATTGATAGTTTAAATTTATAGATGCAAATTAATTAGTTGGATTTACATTAGCTATAGGTACGCGCCGTTAAAGGGGAAAAGAAAAAAAGTTTTACCTAGGCCAATGGCGATATATCTTTTTAAACCAACTTTAAAAAATATAATACCGTAATTACCCTTACGCAATTATACCCTTGTAACACCTATATAATCACACATATATAGGAAATAACAAAAAACGCCATTAATAACCATATTTTACCAACTATCTAAAGTAACCAGATCTTTACTATAATTACTACCGCGGCTAAAAATTACTAATTTAAACATTTATCATTTTTACTCTAACTTTATTGCCATTATTGAAATACGGATATAATTTGTACCATAATTATTCTATTATTAATAAATTAGAGTTTGTCGGAATAGTATTACATACAATATAGTAGGTCAACTTTACTTATAGTAAAGATGACTATACTGAACTGCAAGTTGAGTGTATTTCTTTATATAGACTTACTGCATTAGGTTTAAGTCGTGTGAAGTACGCTACACTTCACTCTAGGGCACGGGCTAAGCAATTGGCCATACAAATTACAGTGCAGACCAGCTAGCAGGCTACCAAACCTAAAATAATACATCCACCACTTGACCAATTCAATACTACTATTACTTCGATCAATCGAATCGACAACGTTGCAATGATCTAAAGACCTATTAATACTGATTAGTGCTTATTAGGTCAAGTACAAATTAGCTAAGTAGAAAAAGAAGCTGATTTCTATTTGTTATACTTTACGTTAACGTTAGGGTAGAGGAATGATTTTTGCGAGGGGCCTTTACTGTTGCGTCTATTTTTACGACAGTAAGTAGAAATAACTTCTAGGCTGCATATGTTTCTACGGAAGCTAAAATTTAGCGACGGTATCGCTATTGAAAACACTAGAGAATCTTCATTAATTCTTCTTAAAGACGTTAAAATTAACTGTCAGAAGTCTTAAAGTTCGGCAAGTGGGCAACCAGCTAAGTTAGTATTACTACGGGTGTTACTACTGTAAGAAAAACGACTAAGTCCCCATGTTAAAACAACAAACAACTTTCGCCCTTTACTACCAATAACGACCTTCGACCTTACTCATTAAATTAAAAATTTGCCCTTACTTCACTCTTTTCACTTCCCCCACCCCAATTTAATTGATAAAATCACTATCTTGAGCGAAAACACCAAGTCGCGCCAAGAAAGCTACGTTACGCGATCCTACGCCGAATTGCCAAGTTTCTATGCGACCTTATGCTACAATACCAAGTCTTTAAGCCTAAAGATTACCAAGTCCCTCATTCTACACGTCTTACGCAAACCAGAATGTCAAGATGGCTACCAAAAACGATAGCCTTGAAAATATTAGTAACTCTACCAGCAAAAAAACAATTAAGATCCTCAGATACTTTTTTAGTAAATACTATAATTACGACCTTCGGAAATAAGACGTCGATAGACTTAACCAAAAAAAATACCTAAATAACTTCGTCGACTACTATATCTTTAAGCATTATAATACTAATAATTCTAACTACACCTTTAGTAACTTTCGTAACCTCTTTAACGATTAAACTATTACAATATAAATTCCACTTCAAAAAGCGATCAAAATAAGTATTAAGTTAAAACTTAAGTGGTAAGGAGTTCATATACCATTACAAGGTAATATAATGTTGTTACAAAAACTTTTCGACTTAACCCAGCTTTAGAAACGCCCTTAAAACCCACAACCAAAAGAAAAGAATGTTAAGGAACCTCACCGCCCTTATATGCGATTTAGGGGACTTCTACTTTACCCTTAGCTAAATTAAGCCTCTTTACGCGCGTGTGATAAGGAACTAGTTAGCTTGCTCGGCAGTTTAACACCCCCACGTGACAATACGGAGTACGTTTTTAGCGGTGGTAGGGTACGTAAAGTAGCGGCCGCCCACACGGTCAAAAGTATTGACGCTAGCGTTTTATACCAGTTAATTAAGCAATATCGTTAAGCTTTTTAAAGTCGTTAGGTATTACTTCCACTCTAGTATTTTACTTAAATCCGTTAAGTTATTTAAAAACTTTACACTTTCAGATTTGCCTATATACGAAAGCCTACTACGGGTCTTACTACAGGACTTTACCCCTCAGGCTAGGCGACTGGCAGTTACTCTTAATACTGTACCTCGGAAGTTTTAAAGCTTAAACTGCCAGGAAATACCATTTAAAACTGGGAAAACTATTGTGATCTTTCCCTAAAACCTGTTAAGATAGTTAACATTAATTATAAACAGCTTACGAATTTCACTAAGATATGAAACAACGAAAAAAAGTATAACAAGAAGCCCTATAACCTTTTCAACACCAAGATAATGCCTTTCTTAAATATTTATAAGTGGGTAAAGGTTTCTCTTCTAGGTTTTCACTTACTGTTTCCCAGAATCCTTACAAGATACTTTAAGGACTATTACCTAACCTTCCTTACTAAAGTTACCACATTTCGCGAAATCTACAATAGCATAAAAGGCTACTTCGAGCACGACGTCTACTTTACGTAATATTATTTAAACTGAGCCATTACGCGATGGACTATGATAATAGAGAAGAAAAAAAAGGAGGAAACTCTAATATATATCCTTAACTAAATGCTTGACAAGTTAATATTATGACAAAAAGCAATGGGGAAAGCTTACGCTGGCGAATCTACACATCGAAAATAGGTACTAGTAGTAGTCACGGGCGTTAGCGAGTTCGAATACACCTTATAACGCCCAAATACCACCTGTAAAGGCTTTTTTAGCCAGTTAAACTCCTCGTTTGCCATTATGATAATGCGTATACTAAACTCGATTGGTATGTACCCCTAAGCCGGCAACTTTCCTGATGTGGAGAGAAAAAAACTTGCGATGATTAATTACGTCGATCGTAAGTATGGTTACAGGCGCCTATAATGCCTAAGATCTGGCCCACCGGTTACAAACTAGAGAGAACAGCCATGCTGGCGCTAATAAAGCCAAAATTTAGGCAGACTTGTTAACCGTAAGTACTATTGTCGTGATAGTGGTAAAAAATGTTGAATTTATGGTAAGTCTGACTGCAGGTTAACTCGGTACCCCCCCGCTAAATATAACAACAGAAAGATAGTATATTACGCCTAATACTCTACTGCATTGAATAGGATTACTTGGATTAAATCGCAAATTTCGATGGCAACAAGCTAATTAACGGAGTTAATTCCTCCAAGTAAATTAAGTGACACGAAAATATTACTCCTAACGCGGCTTAGTAACTAGTTTATTACGCTTTTCTATACCGTTTAGGTGGTAAAAACCCTTACCTTTACCCTAACCAAGCACCTAACCTCTTACATACCTTTAATCTTCGCGATAGTTATGCTAACTATATATTTTAAGGTATTATACTAAATACAGGGGTAGTAAAGTATTTAATAGGAGGCTATTTGTAGTACGTAGTATTGCGAAGGGAAAGTACTATAGCTATTAAGATTAATCGTCATAATTCTAGTAAGTTCAAAGTTAGCATGAGCTAAGGCGAACAACTATCGTTACTAGAGATAAAGGTAGTTTAAATTATTGTAATACCAATTACGTTTTACATTTTTAAGTCCCTTACCCTTTTCAAACTTTACTTAAAATATATAAAAACCCTTAATGTTAACGTCGATGTTAATGTAAACGAACTGGTTAAAAAAAGCTAAAGGTTTCCCTTCTCTTTTAATTAGAGGCACCTATGGTTTTATTCTAAAGGCCAAGAAGTAGTAGTGTTAAATCTAACGGAGTCGTAAATACATTAATTATACTGGTGATTTTACTATCTAGCCATTAACAAGCTATATAAAGTCCTAAAGTACGCAGAGTATAAAGATATGGAATACTTTACTCTAGAAGCTATTAAAAGGCTTTATTACCATTGTCAAACACATACTTAAGCCTTCTAGAGATTTAAATTTACACTAAAAAACGATAAGAACTTTAACTTCGAAAATTTCATTAATATGGTTCATTTATATAATAAATTTATCTTTTACGTCGTTGACTCCACAACATCTTTTTACGGGGTTAAGGTTTTAAAGTTCCTTTCGGTAAAGGATAGGTAGGAAATACTAAAGATATTATAGATTAACACGTACCAAGGCTCACCTAACGTTATCGTTCACGATACCGGTACCAACTTTACGGCGATGGAGTTTTAAAAAGATGCAAAGATAATGGGTATCTAGTGTAAATAAGTACTTATAAAAAATTACTGGAGTATTGGAAAGGTTAAAAGGGTATACACTTTACTTTGCCGAACGTATAATGTCCTTAAAATGGAAATTAAAAGCTTTACAAATCCGGAGGCACGTTTACAAATATCAATAAAAAGTCTCAACAACACTATAGGCACTGACGATTTGGTGCCAACACTATTTGTCTTTAATGCGTACCTACGCCTAACGAGTGAATCTCTATCCCCAGCAAGTACTTAGAAAAGTATTGCGGCTTATATCAAAGCTTTAAGGGAATTGCGAAGAGAATCGGCACGCCGTTAGTTTAATAACGCTTTTAATACCAGGAACGAACTTATAATAATTTACTTAATTACTTCGTCATTATAAAGTGAAGTCGTCGTGTGGTGGAAGCCGGGTAAATAGGAGAGTCCGTATAAGATATTGAATATCGCGAACTTTAAAGTAGTTGTTAAAATTGTTAACGGTTTTATATCTTTTCGAATTATATAGGTTAAACCCTATATTAGGATTATTAACGAACAAGATCCTTCAGTTAAACGACCTAACTAATACAAACCTTTTTAACCCATTATCGATAAAACGATAAAACGTGGCCGACACGGAAGACCCACGAAAAAAAGGAACTTTAAAGAAGAGTAATATATACTGGGCCGTATTTATAATATTGTTTAGGTAAATAAAAAAGAAAAGGATAATGAAGACTTAGCATTAAAGCTTCAAGCGTAAGGGATTATTGAAAGTTTTGGTAAACCCTTTAAGAAAAACGATAATTTTAAGATCAACGGCCTATTAACTAGGGGGGTTGTATAATTCGTACCGAAAACCGATTTTAACCCTTAAAATCTTAACGTTACGATTTTTAAGTTGAGGATTATTTACGAGGTTAAAAGAAAAACCACGGGGTGGCCATACAAAAAGTTACGTTTAATCACTTATAGATACGGTGATAAAGGTAAAGACTAAATATTTATATAATAATTAACGATTTAAAAGATTATCAAACGCTTAGTAGTTACTTTAACAATAAGTTTGTTAATTAAAATGAAAGGTAAATTCACGTTTAATAACTATAATATAATGTAAGCCTACACGTTATTAGTAACAGATTTATAACAAATCATATTATTAAAACTACTATAAGAGTTACGTGTTATTTACCTTTTAGAAATAGTAATACGGTGTGCTAAATCAATGTACGTACTAATTAAGGTAAGCCTTTATTGGTTTTTAACCTATTAGTCGCACTTTAAATTACGGCTAGTGATAAACTTTTTAATATACGACCCGTATTTATTAGTAACGTAAAAGAAAGATTTCGGCGTAGTGGATATACAAATCAACGACACCCTTTTAGTCGGAACGGCTAGCTTTATATCATTGAAATAATAAGCGATTAAAGACTCTAGGTTTTGAAATTGTAAACTAGTGACGACATTGACAAAGGGCAGTTAACTTAATTTAATAAATCGTTTATCCGTATACTTAGTATTAATGCCATCTTTAACTTTCGCCAAAAGGGCTAGAGTATTATTTTAGTTATAAGTAATAAAACAAATACAGCTAAAGCCCAACGGTACCTTAAATAACGTACTCATGGCAGCTATATCATTATCTTATGCCAGCTGGAAGCATTATACGACTTATTTATTGCTATATAAGTACAAAAGCTGATGGATAAAGACTTTAACCGGTTGAATAAGAAACTCGAGTAATAGAAACGAAACTTGGACTATAGAACGAATATAATTCTAATAGACCTGTCGAGAACTAAGCTAATAATCTTTACGAACAAGTCATTTATAAATAACACCGACTTATCTTTACAGATCGGCTTTCTGATAACCTTCGTTAACAAAGATAGGCGGAAAACCTAATTTAATATTATTGGCAGCCTAATTTACTGGACCTTAATTAAATGTAAGAGGATTATACGAAGCGTGTTAGCATTGAAGATCTATGTCATAATAACGGGTTTTAAAGTAGGCATAACATTGTGGGAAACCCTTGATCTTATTAATAGGCAGATGAAGATTCCTTTTATTCCAGTAGTGATTTGTACCAACTTAAGGAGTCTTTTCGAATACTTTTCGAAGTTCAGAACCATAAGCGAGAAACAACAAATGATCGATGTAATAGCACTTCGTAAAGCTTACTAAGGGAGGTAGATTAAGGAGTTCCGGTAAATTAATGGTAAAGATAATCTAATAACCGCCATGATGAAAGCAACGCCAAATAAAGCCCTGAAAAGGTTTGTGGATAGTAACAGACTGAACATACGTATCGAGGGCTACGTTAACAGGCCGCCTATAAATCTCAAATTACGTAACGGCGGCAAGCTGAAAGATTGCCAAGGAAGTGGAGGATTAATGATGGTAATCTGTTTGAGTAGCACGGTTGAAGTAGAGGTTTGCAAAAGCCTGTAGAAGAAAAACTTTTTGTGGGAGTTAATAAACTCGTACCTCGGGGTAACGGAGCAATTGAGGTTAAATGGAGTTAATTTGCATGCAAATTGGGTGTAATTTAATGTGGAAGTCAACTGGAATTCACAGGGGTCTAGCCAGTTGACGAGGAGGCAATTCAGTGGTAACCGGAAAAGATTTGTCAGTCACACTGGCATGCGCGTACAAACTAAACAGCCGCTAGTGTTAAAATAGTATTACATGTAGTGTAGTAGGTTAACTTTACTTACAGTAAATTTAACTTTACCGAAATGCAAGTGAGTGTATTGCTTTGCGTAAACGTACCGCATTGGGTATAAGTTGAGTACAGTACGCTGTACGTTACTTTAGGACACGGGCCAAGCAATTGGCCATACAAATTACAGTTCAAACTGGCTAGCGGTCTGCCAAACCTAGAACAATACATCCACCACTTGACCAATGCAATACTACCATTACTTCAACCAATCGAATCGACAACATTGCAACGATCTAAAGACCTGCCAACAGGGATCCAGATTACGTTAAAAACTCCACTTTTATTACTAAATAACCAATACAGGCTAAAAGAAGAAAAGAGAAAAGAATACCTATAAAGATATTACAATATATCTTTATAGTTAGTAAGAGGCCACATTACGAAGAACATCTTTACAGAGTGCACGATAATGTAACAATATAGAAGGTGTATTCCTACAGAGTATATAAAAGCGTACCACTACCTAGAAATCGCATTTGCAAAGTGCAAAATAAAGTGCCACTGCCAAGAAGTGAGATTTGCAGAGTGCATGGTAGAGTGCCACTGTTTGAGTGAGAGGTTTATAACCTCTTACCTGTTGTGGTGTGCACTCTCCGAATGCTTCACCCTTAAGAACTTATCTTTACTACTTTAATATACACCAATCTTCATGATTAATCTTTTATTACATTAACGTAATAGAGACTTTGCTGACAGCTAATGAATTTACTCATTTGTTAATTGGTTTAATTCTTGAACATTGTAATACGAAGCACATGTTTGTGTGAAAACGAACGTATAAATTAAATTTTCCTAATGTGACTTGGGGAATTAAAATCTGTATCATTTGGTGTTTACTTAAAAATATTGTTAATATCGGTAGGCTATAGGCCTAACTAATAAGTCTTTGCTACTTTAAATGGTACATGTGTTATGAATTTGAGTTTCTGTATTTGAAGTAATAAACGATGGTGCAATAGTATATTGGAAGATAGTTATATCCAAATTTGAATAGACTGCTAGTAATTTCTCAACCCAATTTATATAGTCTAATATTAGAAACGTATTCTTTATTAACTCATAAGCACTATGTAATTAACCTAAAAAATACTAACATCAATTTATTAGAAATAACAATTAATATTATTCTAACAGTTATTTACTTTTATCATAAAAATTTGAAAGAACCAGAACCTTGATCGATCACTAAAAGAATTAACAAAGAATGGAATAAATATTGTGACTTGTTCTTTAAACTAGTCAAAATAATAAATATTAACTACAAACTCTTTACATATATCGCTAAGATTTGAAATAATATAAAGAAGTATAACAGGAAACTCTATCATTTGTTTGATACAAATATAATACTATTTCTTAATATTTATAAATGAATAAAGGTTGAATTTTGAAGTTTTCACTTATTATTCGTAGGATTTTTGTACAAAGTGAATAATATATTATGACCGAAAGTTTTCAATTACAACATGTATCTTTCGAAGAAGTTATAACAATATAATAAGTTACCTCGAAATATATTTCCAGTTGATGTAATATTAAGAAGATTATGTTATAATACGTTGGATAATAATGATGGTTAAAAAGTGAAAACTGTTGGTAGGCTATTATTGTTGCAACGTAGTTGATTCAAATGTTTGTAGTTGAAGTAACTGGTGTTGTATTGAAAGTGGTGATGTGGTTACTTCTAAGTTCGACAGACCACTAGTTAGTCTGCACGCTCATTTGTATGGCTAACTGCTTTGGTGCATACTCCACATTTAAGTGGGAACCTACTACACTAAACTTGCAGTCAATTCCACAAACTGCAGTCAATTTGCAGTTAGTACAATCAACTAACTATAAGTATAATTAACTTAATATTACTTTCATTGACTGTTATTCCAACAAAAACACTAATGCATATTTTTAATGTAATGTTTCATAAATGGATGTTTTATTCATAGATAATGGAAAAGTCATATAATAGGGAATCCATATTTCACAGGTAAGTCCATATAGCGATTAAAGGCGTTAACGAGTTTGAATACGTTTTATAACGCGTAACTGCCATTTATGAAGGCATTTTTAACCAGTTTAAATCTTCGTTTACGATCTTCATCACATGTAAACCAAGCTTAATTAGTATATTTTCTTAAGCTAATTGTTTCTGCAATTATGACAATCAAGATCTTTCAACTAGATATTTCATCAACCGTATATACTATAGGTTTTTACACTCAAATACTGGTTAAAAACATTGGACTGGAAGTTATAATAGTAATAGTAACACGCATAAAGTCCAAACGAATACGGCGACTATAGATATAATAGTTATAAGAGTAATAGAAGATATTGAATCTATGGTAAGTTAAGTTAGTATCTGAGTCGCCACTTCATTACCAAACGTTACAAATCGTAGATAATATATTACATATAATACTTTATAATTAGAGGGAAAGAATCACGAAGTAAACTATGTCATAAAATTACATTAAATTATACAAATGACTTGTTGAAATAAATTTCGTAACAGAACTATATTGCTTTTGAATCAACCTAGTAACTAGTTAATAACGCCTTTTTCTATCTCATGACGAGTAAAAAACTTTATCATCATCAAAACAACAAAGCCCCTATTTCCTCATATTTGTTTAATCTTCACAATCGTTACTCGAAGCATAAATTTTAAGGGATTATGCTAAATACAGAAGACAAAAGAGAATAAATAGAAGGATATTTGTAATAAATTGCGTTACAACTGCAAAACAGTATTACTACAGAAATTTATTATTAAAACGTAAATAAAGCCAAAGTTGGGTTTAGTTCAGTTAGGGAACTATCATTATTTCGGTTAATTGTTATATTTATAATACTCAATGTTATTACCTTTTATATCTTGAAAAATCTTAACCTTCCTTTTTTGTACTTAAAAATATAAATACCCTTTAAGCTAACGTTAATATTGACGCTAATAAACTGGTAAAACTGGTTAAAGATAGATACATAAATTTCAACTGATTCTTGATTTGTATGTAAAATATTAACAATATTAATACTAAATGTTATAATTTTTCTTTGCAAGAACAGAGAATGCAATCGATTAAAATCGAGGGGGACAATATCGTTAATGCCTAGCGATACTCAAAACAATGCGTTTATGTCAACTATATTGCGATTTTATATTAACGGGAAATATTTTACAACTAATTAGTTCTAACATAAATCTAAAACACATTTATAAGGATTGATATAGTTTGAATAAACGCTTGAACCAGTAAATACATAATTTGGATCAGGGAATCGATATAATTTCAATTAATTTGTTCATTATTAAGCTAGCGAATTTTATAAGTAGATATGTTATTACCAACAGAAATCTATTATCAAAGATTGTATGTTTATAATGATTATTAAAAGTGATTCATCACAAAATGACTAGTTTCTTATCATTAGTAATCTGAAGAATTATATTTTCTATACATATAATAGGATTGAATTGTGCGTATTTATTTTCAAAAGTTCAAGAAACCATCCTATATTTTAACATAAATATTGTCTTAAGAGACCATTAATATCGTTATATAATAGTTGAACATTCCACCGATTCAGTTTGCTATTCCTATTGATTTGGAAAGACTATATAAATACATTTCCAAACTCGAAATAAATAACCAAAAAGGCTTAATAGTTGCTATAATTGCTTTTAACAAAGCTTATTATAATAGAAAAAATGATTAATTGCATTAAATCAATAGCAATAATCAAGAGACTATTGGGATAACGTTTAAGTGCAATATAGTAAAAGTTAACTGTATTAACTGAAAGTCAATTCCAGTAAAGAGACCAATTTAATATAGGGGACATGCCGAGCAATTATCAATATAAAGTAGTTTTTCAACAGGCTAGCGGTTTTACAAAATGAAAAGCAACAAAAAAACTTCTACCTAAACTTTGTAATATCACTGTTACTTTGACCACACTTCGAATCTACATTTTTTTAACGTTTAAAGACTTATAAATACTGATAAGTATTTATTGGGTAATGAACAGATTAATTAAATAAAATAATAAGTTACTTTCCGGCCACGCTTCGTGTAATTATAAATCAAAGAAAAGATTATTCCAAAAGATCCTTATAAATTTCGTTAGTCTTCATAGAAATTTAGACGTGGCGACGGTATCGCTATTTATAATACTAAGCAATATTTATTTCAATCTTTTTGAAAGAAAGTATTGAGATCAACAACCAAAAGTCCTAAAATCAATCGTTATAAAAACGATCACCAACGTTTCAAGACCCCTAAATTTGGCAAAAGGCTAAGTCGTTACTACTATTGAAAATTTCAAATCGAAAATTGCAAACCATCAAGTCAAAAACCCCTTGAAAGAAACCAATAATTCAATGGAAAATAATCCATAAACTCTCTTTTTGCACCAACTTTTTACCTTCATAATAAAATTATTAAATAAGTATGTATATAAATACGTAAAAATCGTTACATTGGACGAGAAATGTTAAAACCATCAAGTCAAAAGTAAATTAACACGACAGGTATATACGGAGAATCGAAAAATCGTAACAAATAACCACGTTACGCCATTCTAAAATCGCTAAATCCTCGTCTCTACTCGAATTCATGTTAGATTGCTAGCTAAAATGTTAAAATGGAAAACAATTAGGAACGGATAAGAGAAAGAAAGGCCCACGAACATCTTTTTATTAAGTATTACGATGGATATTATTGAGGTAAAAATATTAACAAAACCTTTACCTGAAAATATCTGACTAACTTCGTTGGGCAATACATCCTTAACTTAAATGTTGGCGAAGAGTTTAGTGGTAAGGTTCACACTTTTCAATACTTTCGTAAGTTTTTCAACGATTGGATCATTAATATGCAAACAATAGTTTCAAATTGAATTAAAATCAAGTTAAATGTGCAGGTTTCTGGGCAAGGGATTTTCATGACAGTTGAAATTGCAAACGGGCTATTTAAAACCATCTATAAATTGGTATAATTGAAAAATTACCCTTAAAATCCTTAACTTTAAAACTCTTGACCTTGAGACTTATTATTGATAGATATTTAGACGTTGCAAAGTTGTATATTCGAAGTGTGGTCGAATTAATAGTAGTATTGTAAAAGTCAGGGGGTAGATTTTCATTTCTTTTAAGCATGGCAGACCACTAGCTGGTTGCATACTTCTTTGAATAGAAAATTTCTTGTCTTATACCCTGTATTGAACTGGGAGCTCTGCTGAAATTGACTTGCAGTTAATTTAGATAAATTTGACTGTATTTCACTTGAACTCTGTTCCAATACTGACGGTTTCTTTTAGTATTGGTTTGCCTTGTGGATAATTCCCCGGTAACTCAAATTCTTCCCTAAATTTTGCCCACTGTTATTTATATAACGATTTGACTTTTTACCACTTTAAACCCTGATAACAAGTGCTTCGTTTCTTTTATACTCCAATCTCTTAATATATATTCAATTGGAAGATTTTACCTGTACCAGTTAAATAAGTCGGTATAGTTAACAAATTGGTAGTTTTCCAATTTTCTACGGTACCTCTGCTTCCTTTGTTTTCAAAATTCGTATAATTTGGCTTTGCCTGGTAGCCTTTCCACGTAGATTTCGATTCTTACAGTTAGTTTATTCTATTTATAAACATTTTGAGCGCTTTTTTTGATATTGATTCCATCATAATATCGGTCTGATTATCTTTTCCATTGCTTTATTCAATTTCGTTTCATTTCTTTCCTTTTATAGGCTTCGAGAAGAGTTATCACGCCGATTATACAGAGTTTCTTATCAATCGTTCAGAACTTAAAAAAACGTATAAACAAGCTTCATAAATTGAAATCGTCGTAGTTGAATTAAATTTTCATACTTTAATCAAAAGAGTTAAATTATAGTCTTGAACGTACTCCATAAGAGTTTCTAGAAACGATAAATAGGAAAATAGTAGCTACACCTCCATTTACTTACTAATATTAAGAAATGGCATCATTTTCGTATCGAATGAATCATAATATTTCTTATTATATTTATTATATTATTCAAAGTATTAAGTTAACCATTAAAATTATCACAGTTGTTGTTAACCATCTTAAAAGGTTTGTGAAATATTTTGTGATAATAGTCCCAGTCATCGATAATATTTCTCATAATTAATTCAAATCTTCAACTTTTGAAGTCACGGTGGTAAAGATTATTATCAATGGCTTAAGGTAATGGGTAATATCCTATACCAGAACTTATAAGATTTTAAGTATAACATTACCTTCCTTCAAGGTAATAACATCAATCTAGATTTTACGTAGTTAAAATACATAGTATCTTATTATCTTAACAATTTTCCTGAACTAAGCGAAAAACAACGCCGATGTCAATTCCTTGTACCATAGTAGCTGGAATCGCTTTATGTGCTTTACCTCTCTAAAACTCGTACTTATCGCTATCATTTAAAAGAGCTAGATTATCTAATGAATTATTAGGTTTCTTATTGTTACTGTATGAAATATTATCACTCGTAAAGTTGAAGATTTCATTTATCTGGTGATTAGGGAATATCATTCTGAAATATGTAAAAAAAATGTTATATAGTTGCTAACAATGTTTTTTATTTTCCTCCGTAAGTCTTATTCTTAAAGGTTACGTAAATAAGGATTTTAATAGAAATCTTCCAATTTTCTTCCATAAATTAATGATCTAGTGGTTGAAAAACTTACAAAAGTTTTGAAAACACGAACGCCGCAAAGAAATCCCTGGATTTTATTTGAAACAAAAGTATAATTACCGATGAAGTTAGTCAATTATTTTTCAGTAAGATTTTCGTCGATATTTTTATCCAATCGATTTTTGTCTCAATTCATAGCGAAAAAAAATACAAAGACCTTGATTACCTTTATCTTTTTATTTACAAAATGTTGAGATGATGAATAGAAATACAAAGATAAAGGTAATTAAAGCCCTCAGATTCTTTTTAATATAGCCCTTTCTACCACTCGGGGTATTAATTGCTCCGCTTCGCAACTATATGTGTATGACTTTAAAAATCGAGTTATACGCATGATAACACATTTTCAACATCCAATCTGAAATGTTTTCTCGGAAATCATTGAATATACCCGACCTATAGACTTTTTGTTCCCAATAACGAGAAATCATAGTCGTAAGGTACGTATTTTCTATATAAGAGTCCAGTTACTCAACTGACGCTTCGATAAAATTATCTTATAGATATAGGTTCATTAATTGAAAAAAACCTTTTCAAAACGTTATAATTTAAAATAGGAGGTTCATATATTCGCTAACCTTATATAAATTCGTCATAAGTTATATAATAGGAGCGAGGTTATTGTATATAAAGATCTAATACAAATAATTCTTAATAATAAAGTTTCTGTACGTCTACAATAGTATATTCAAAAGAAGGTAGGAGTTTTGTATTTGCTTGAGATAATATATTTGAAGAGGGTTTTGAAATTGAATGGTGAGTGAAAACTCATAACATTTAAATGGAATATAAATATAATATATTAAGGCGATTCAAATAAGGGCTCGAACGCTCGCTAATTCGAATGGAATATAAATAAAGTATAACCATGAACTAGTAAAACGTTTGAAACCAATTATTTTTAAGCGTTCAAACGTTATACTAGCTAAATAATGAATTAATTTAAAACGTCATAAATAAAAATTGAAATAAACGGTGTAATATGGGTTGAATAGAGAAGATTTAGTTGTTTAAAATAGGTAATTAGTGTGCAAAGCTACAAATAATGTTGTAAGAGTTTCGAATACTATATTTAATGCTCGAGAAATATGCTAGAACTCTTCGAAAAGTAATTTAGGCACTCAGTATATATTTGTATAAACGCTTCGGAAATTGTTTTTAGTCTATAAGGTAATTGTAAAAGTATTCCAAAAGTTGTTTTAACCTCTCCCAAAGTATGAAGAACCGGTTTCGATATTACGTTGAGCGCTTTCCGAACTCGTTAAAACGTTGCAAAAGTTGTTTTAGGCGCTTTCTAGGTTTGCCGAAGCGCTTCGAAAGTTGGTTTCAGATACGTTCCAATAAATAGTTTCGAAACTTCATAGCCTATAGGACTGTTAAGTAATAGGACGCTTTTTAAAAAGTATCCGGATACATCTAAAACGCCAACCGAGTTAATGAATAGCGTAACGGAGCTTTTAGTGGTTAATAAACACCATCTGAATTCATGATTTTGTACTAAAGTTGTCCTTTTTAAAGTTACTCTACTTTATAGTTTTTCTAAATTTCTATGTATTTCTTGCAAAAAGTAATACTAAAGCACGAATAATTGGCACCGCTACAATATCCCGTTATAGGCATTTGATTTAGGCTCGCCTCGTTTTTCTTAGGCTATTTATAGTCGACCGAATCAATTATTAATTAGTATCGGTAAGTCTTTTATCTTAAACGTTAACTTGAAAAAAATAGAAGATATAATTGTATTGATAATAGATAGTTAAGTAGGAGAAAAGATATCCGGAGTGTGCACGCCTTAGGTTAGAGCTTATAAGCTCTTACTCGAAGCGTAACACTCTACCATATACTCTGCCAACGTCCCTTCTAGCTTGCGGCACGCTATTATGCACTCTGTAAGAGTGCACTCTGAAGTATGACTGCTATACTATCTATGAAAATATATAATCATATTCACAATCAAAGAGTTTGAATACGCCCTATAACGCTAAAATTCCTCTTGTAAAGGTTTTTTTTAATAGTTAGAGTCTCTATTTGATATAATGATAATACTTACGTTAGACTTAATTGTTATATCTTTCGAAATTGACAGTTCCTGTAACTCTGATAATGAAAATCGTTTAATTGAAGATTGTATTGACTGAACGTATAATATGCTTATATATTCAAATTTTGGTTAAAAGTTATGAAACTAAAATCCATATAAGCCATAAAAACTCAATGAAAGCTTATGTGAATGTATCAATCGCAATAAATATTGCTGTAATAGTTATAAGAAGTATTATATTTATAGAAAATCAGGCTATTGATTAAGTTTTCACCTCATTACCAAACAATAAAAATAATTTGAAATATAGTGAATTTAATACCACACTAAATTTCAAAAAGAATATTTCAAGCGCGTCATATATTACTTAGTAGAAGTCATAATATACTATGAAAATAACATGTCAAAACAAATTATATAATATAAACATATTACTCCTAAACAAAATCATTAACTAGTTAACAGTTCCTTTCTATACCTTCTAATAGATGAAAGCATTTAATTTTATTATGACGATGAAGCCCCTTAACCCTGTATATACTTTTAACCTTCGTGATCTTTATGCAGAGTATATGTTTTAAAGAATCATGTCAAATATGGAGGTAATAGGGTACTTAGGAAAAGGTTATTTGTGTTATATTTAGTTATGAAGTCAAATAATTATCATTACAGAGATTAATCGTTCGAGCGCCGGCAAAACTACATTTAGTTTTAACCTAGGTAAAGAATTATCGTTACCAAAATGAATTATTGTACGAATATTATTTAAACCGATTACCTTTCACGATCCATATTCCCTTACCCTATTTCTTGATTAACAATATTATGATTCTTAGCGTTAACGTTGATATTAGTATTAATGAGTTGGATAAAGAGAGATGAAGATTCCTTTTAACTTTGAAATATGCATATATATAGTTTTACTTTTGAAAACTAAAGGTGCCAGTAATGAAATTAATAGAGTGATGATGAGTTAGTTACACTGGTATTTCAATTACCTAACTTTCTATAGAATATACGAAGCCCTTAAATTCATAGGGTATAAAAACGTAGAATATTTGAAATTCAAATTTAATAGAAAGTTTTTCTATTATTACCAAATTCAAGATTATTTCCATGAAAGGTTTAAATTTACTTTAAACACAATAAGGACTTTCATTGTAAGATTTTAGCTGATGTTTTTTTTGTCGGTAAAGTCTCTACCTAATTCACGTGAATGTAAAAGAGCAGAAGAGTAATCGTAAAGATTGGTATTGTAATAGTAAAGTTAGATCATGAGAAGAAGCATTCAGAGAGTATACTCCACGGATGTGAGGTTATAAACCTTTCATCTGGGTAGTGGCCCTTTCGCTATATACTCTGAAATACTCCTTCTAGACCACTCTGCGCATAATACACTTTACACCTTATAAGAGTGTAGCCTATAGCGTAACACGTTATCGTGTATCCTACAGGAGTTCACCTTACAATATAGTACACTGTCACTTGGTCTATATATACTAGTTGTAAGGATATATAGTAATATCCACATAGGTAATCTTTTTTTAATGTATTCCGTACCTATAGCCTAATAGCAACAGTATAGTTGTAATAAACCCGTATGCGTAATTCTGTAATGATAATGTGATTACAGTACCAATTATAAAGGTTTAAATTAGTAGTTCTTGTAATAATAGTGTGATTATGGGATTAATTGCAAAGCTTATAATTAGTAGTTTTTTGCCGCGATGGTGATTATAGTAAGAACTTAGTTAGTGTATCCAATCGGTAATAATATAGTTGTTAATGGCGTCTTTTCTTATTTTCGATAGGGGTGTAATTACGGAGGTGTTGCAGAGGTAATTACATAGGTATTCCAGGGGTAATTACGTAGGGGTAATTGCGTAGCTACGTATTTTTGGTTTAATATAAAAAATGTATTGTTATCGGTTTATGATTTTATTTTATTTTTTAAAGCCGACTACCCAAATTTATTACAAGCTTCTATTTCAATTAAATCTTTTTTTAATTAATTAATCCAAACTACTCTAATAGGTAGGTTACTTGACTGAAACCTATATACTAACCTCGCTTTTAAATAGATGCCGCGTAACAATAGGACGGCTCGGCGCCGTTTGGTGCGCAAATACTGTCACACTAATGCCTCCGATGCCGCCATAGCCGCCACCATTACCAACACTAATAGCCCGCCCTTTTCGGGTATTATATCTTCTATCGCCGCCTCGCCTCCGCTACCTACCACCTCGCTTTCGGCCTCGCCGTCCCTCGCCACCGCCTTTGCCTACGTTATTACCCCCTTTCCTCCTCCTCCCTCTCCTTCCACCTTCCCCTTTAACTTCTCAAGGGGGGGGGGGGGGGGCAGAAAGCTCCTAAGGTTATAAATCTTAGCCTCTCCTCGCGAGTAAAAACTTCTTTACCCGCGGGAACCCTTTTACATCGTAAACGTAACCTGGCGGAGTTACACTGAGGTTCGTATTTACTAATTCCACCCGTTTATTTTCTTTTAATATTTTTTTAAACGAAAAGGTAGAAGCGAATATCCTTCGCCGCCTCGAACTATGTATCTCTAAGGTACATCGCAATGCCTTTTTAACGCGTAAAGCATTAAAGCGACGTACCCGGGCCCATAGCCCTGGGCCACTAATAGACACGCCTTATATGCCATATATAGCGTCCGTAGCCATGGGTAAATTTGTTAACGATTATTGCGAAAACGGAAGTTGTTAGGCTCGTTGTTTCCGTTACGAGAGAATTAGTAACGGATACGCCCCTATTTCGTTAGTTTTAAGGCCGTAGGCTGAGGCCGTATTATGCGCCCACTGGCTTTATAATAAGTTTTAACCGATTCAAAATTCCCCTCCCTTAAAAAAACAATATTCGCGGTATTTCAAAAGATAAACGCGTTTGTAAATAACTAAAATAAGCCGATATTAATTAGTAATATGCGTTAACCGGCGAAGCAAGGAGTTTATAACCGCTATTACCATTTGGAAGCGGAGCCTACGTATATATTATGTAGGTGTATTCGACAACGTTTTTTCGCGTTACATCAAAGAGAGTAAAGGCTCCTCCGCGCTTTTACCTACGGGTATGCGGCCTAATGCACGGGGCTACCTTTTCGCTGGCGCTAATAACAGCATAGATAGCAGTAATAGTAGTGGCGCTAACATAATAAGGGGAGGGCGACGGGGAAGAAAATGAAAACGCGATGACGTCACCTTTCGCCTTTTCTTCTAATAGTAAATACTCTTAACATTTGGGCCGGCGCGCTCGGTCATAATATAATACGCTACACAATAATGTCATTTCCTTTCATAATAATAAATATAAATTAAAAGATAAATGTAATATATACAACAAGTTTAAGATAAATAGAACAATGAGTTTTAATAAGTTCAAAATAATACGAAATCGTAGATTCGAACCGAAAAGAGTGGATAGTAAAAAACATAATGGAATCGAAGTATATAAAACAAAAAGTGATAGTATTTCAGAAACGACATAAAATGGTAGATTAAAATAAAGGAAAATTTATAATAGTAATATAGATATAAGTTG
Source organism: Anisogramma anomala (assembly GCA_038502455.1). Lineage (NCBI taxonomy): Eukaryota > Fungi > Ascomycota > Sordariomycetes > Diaporthales > Gnomoniaceae > Anisogramma > Anisogramma anomala. The sequence goes on along the minus strand of JASMMZ010000002.1, from coordinate 32,794,406 downwards.
CGAACCGTGGTAAAATTTTAAAAGCAATATAAATTGGACGTTTCAGACCGCTATATATTATTAAAAGTAGCATAATAGCGTAATTTGTTAACCTCATTAGGATCGGAAAACCATTTCAATAACATTAAAAAAACAGCGTGTTTGTCGATATAAGCGTTTCCAATTCTTCTTTCGGTGTATTCTTGTGTTTTACATCTATTAGATTGGATTTTCCATCGATTCACCTCGTTTTTTTTTAATTCTCAGCTTTTATAAAACTCGCGTAAAGTTATAATATTGATTATAAAACATTTCTCGTTTGTAATGCCAAGTTTTAACCGAAATTTATAAAACGAAAAGAAGTTAGTACATATAATGAGAGGGATAGATCGTAAACTAAGGTTGGAAATAATTATTCGAACCTTTATTACTATAGTAATTTCCGAATCAAAACCTTTAACTATATTATATATTTCCGAGGCCAAAACGTTTTCTATAACCTATTTACTCTGGGTAAAGCTCTAATAAATAATGTTTCATCAAAGTATAAGGTTGTTTAGGACTGGTATTCCGTTATAGAGTACTAAAACAAAGTCTATTTGCAAACTACATTCGTTATTATTACCAAAGAAACCGTTGGTAAAAACGAATTGCTTTTGAATACGTATTTCCAGTAGTATAAATTATAAACCGCATTTTCAATCGTATATTTACCATATAAGGCACTTGTTCAAAGCCTTATATATATCTTTCCACGCGTAAATTTAATATTATACGGCGATAAAATGGTTAAAAGCCGCCTTCATTTGGGTTAATAAAGTAATCTAAGCGCTAAGTATGCGTTGGTACCTGTATTTGTCGGCTCGTTTTACATTATTTAATTACTTTTTTTATGTAAGGCCTAAAACTTTTTTTGGACAGTGATAATAACGTTGTTAAAGTCCATTATATAGTCCTCCGTTGAATACGTTTTAGGTTTTATCTTTAGGCCAGCTACTAAAAGTTTCTTTTTTTTAATACAGAAAACAACCCTTACATAATGTCAGTGTATTTTGTATTTATATACCCATTAATATAAAGCTGTCAAAACGAGTTATTAATACTAATAGATACGGGTTAAAGGTTAAATCAATTATTTGAAACCGTTTTTATAGTGTTTTTGATAGGTGTTATACTAGTAAATACCAGTTTTAACCAAGCCGTAAAGTGGTTTTATAATAAGTAAAATCGTTTTAGGTAGGTAATAGTTTTTAAAATCTATAGGTATATCAGCATAAATTCATCATTTAAACCTCTCCTTAAACTGTTTGTAAGTTTACGTAATATTATAAAATTCGATATATAGGTTATAAAGGGTATTCAAGAAGCTATAAATATAAACATCAGACGATGGTTAACCCGTTATAATTTAGGTAATTAAGTTATAATATCCTTTTTACTGTTGTCGTTATAACTTCTTATAGCCACACGGTTTTTTTTTGTATATTTTTCCGGTTTTATCCTTAACTTCGTATATGGGGCGAATAGGAAAATCTTATAGGCGCCGTAAATCGTTAGGTTAAAGCGTTTAAAGCGAAATACGTCTTGCTAAATTAAGACATATATTTCTATCTAAGTAAATTATTCTAATCAGGAGTTAAAGATGAATAATACCGTCGTAACGAAGCTTTAGGTTGAGCTTATGATTCTCCATTTCCTTTTAAATAATAAAGGAATTGAGAGCAAAGGTTCTGGAACGTTTTTTTAGTTTTCAAATTGAAAGGGTGACCCCAGCGATGAGATATTAGTAAAGATAGTATAAACGGTCCGTCTTCATCTGGTAAAAACGGGTCGGAAATATAATTCGGGGGGTGGACTAAAACTGTAAACGGGTTGTATTCGCCGTGTCAAAGGGTGTAATATTGGTGGTTCTAATTAGACTACGGTTTTAGGCCGCTTTTATCTATCTTTTTTTATACTTTCATACCATCGTTCAATGAAACAAACTCGTATCGTTTGGCAAATTGATAAGTATATCATGTTCTTTAAACCCGTTAATATTTTAAAAGCCAATTTATCCGTCCTTAAGTTTCTAAACCAGGACTTCAAATTGTAACAATAAGTCTAAAACGCCAGTTTTACGTAGGCTATTCCTTATGGCCAACGCTTTAGAAACGTTGTTCTTTACCCATAAGGAACGTAACATTGTTATGGCTTTCGTTATAACATTCACTCTTTACACCGTAGTTAGAGATCGTGCAAAATTTGTATAAATCCTTAGGTAAGTACTATAAACAAAAAGCATGGGGATTAGCTTACTTGGGTCGAAATTTTTATTAACGGCGTTAACCGCTATTCGTAGGATATATTTCTTAAAACTAATACTTTTTATATTTTTTGATAATACCGTATATACTCTTTTAAGCGATCTATAATATCGTTTATACTTGCCAATACCTTTTAATACTCTAACTGGCATCTATTTATATTTGCTACCGGCGATCCTAACTTCAATATATTATTCTGTGAAGTTGAAGGCCGTATTAACATCGTAGGTAATCTAATTCGAAGGCCCTAAGTAAACGTTTAACCAGTAGTTAACTAGAGCGTCTTAACAGTTCATAACGGAAACGCTTCGCAAAAACTTAACGGTTTAAAATAATATTGGCGCTTCGACGACACAAAGTACCAGTTAGATATATAATATTAATAATTACCTTGTAATTAAAGTTCACGTCGTCCTAAAAACGAAATTTATACCAGAGTAAAGTCTATGAATGTAATTGACACCTGTAATAAAACTTTTAGTGAGCTTTAAATACGGTTTCTCCTACATTCGTATAACTTACGACGTAAAATAACCGTAAAAAGCGTTTTGTAATTGGGTATCCGAATCGGCGGTATAATATCCAAAATTCCGGCTACGCTACGTAAGTAACCTTAATCGTGCGTACTTCGGGGAAAAATTATAAGTAACCAAACTTAAGCTAAAACGATTCGGATACGTTATTCGAAGCGTGAATAAGCTAACTAGTTGTATTACGAACCTTAATTCCAAGGTTATTTATATAAGAAAACAAAATCAATAATATTATTTTAAAGTATCACGTAAAATTGAACCGATTTAAATCGCATATTTATAACAATCATCCTAAACAACTACGCTTTATTTTTTTAGCAAATAAAAGCTTTCGGTATTTTCCTATTCGGTTTAGTTAAAACTTCGGGAACTTCGTTACAAACACATTCAATTGTTGTTTTCCGGCCGTTGTAATTTCAATTATACTGGTATTAGGTAAAATACCTAAAAAAACTATTACTGTATTTATTTAAAAGCTTGAATTATAACGCCATATAGGCATTAAGTATTCCGTCTACATAGTCTAGACCTGTAATATATAAAAAGGAGGCGTCTTATAATCCTGTAAAAATTCGTTGGGCGGTTTTGTCGTTTTGGCCTATGAAGTAAGCATTATTACCTTTAACGTCTTCTTCTCCAGAGGTGTATTCGTAGAGGTAAACCTGAAACTTATCATCTATGCCTTCGTATTCAACTACATCTATTGTAAAATTTGATTTTATCCGGTTATCTGATATGTAATCGGCCTAAAACTATCGTTTGGTTCAAATATTCTCGTAAACTAGGTAATTAATAAACTCATAGCCGATTTTACCGCATACGATATGACGCTTTTACAAACCTGTAAGGTTTCGTATACTTTTTTGTAAGTATTACTATAGCCGCTATATATTTCGCCTATTACCGTACCATTGTTCCTACTCTTTATTATTAGGGCTTCATTTTAATACTTATACTTTAGGCGTTTGTTTTACTTTTAGTATACCTTAAATCTTCGATTTAAAACGTGGTAAATGGTTTGGGCGAGGTTTACTTTAGTAATTTGGCATTCGCCTTTGGTTTTATCGGTAATAAATACTAATTTGAGGATTATCTATGAGCTTATGAAGGTCTTAAACTATTTTTCAAAATTTATATAAAAGGATTTTAAGTCCTTTTTAAATTTAAATAATATGAGATCGAAATTTAGGTCTTCGCGATATACCTTAGCCATTACTTAGATAAATAATTTATCACCTTTGTATTCCAGTCCAAGGGTTGCCTAAAACTTTCGGAACTTAGTTAAAAAGGTAATAAATACTTTTTATAGATTTTCATTAACGTTTTCTCGCTGATTGTTCATGGATTTCTAGGTTATATTAATCCAGTTCCTATTATAAAGTTCGTGGTTAATTTCTATATTGAAGTATAATTTCAGGAGATTATCATATCCCGAAAATGTATCTACCTTCGTCAAGTGGTATATATACCATTCCTTAACCTTCCGAAATAATATACCGGGTAAAATAATGTAAATCTGGAACGGTTCTATATCTAAACTTTTATATTTATTAAGTATTACACGTATTTTATTGTCGAATACATCATACGGTTCGCTACTATAATTGTCGTCTTTATCACAAAATCTGGCGAAGTTAATAAGCTTTATAAAGTCGCATCTATTAATGAAAAAAAGAGATAGTAAAAGGTTGCGGTAGGGGTCGTAATTAGTAAAAATTAATCCTTAAGGTAAGTATTATCGTTTTATACCACTTGTTGTTTTTTAATGCGGTGAGGTTTTTTTATTTGGGCCGCTTTTATCGTAGCCGAACTAGTTATTAACAATATTTGAGGCGTAATTTTGTCTTATTTTCTATTTAAAATCACGTTTCGAAAAGGGTTCGTATTCCATCCTCGTTGTAAATAATAGTTACGGCGCTTCCTCCTCTTCTGTCGATTTCTTTAACTCCGTTTCCACTTCGTAGAGAGCGTTTAACCTTGCTAAACGCCTCTTCTCCATATGAAAAGGCTTTTATCGTTCCCGGTTCATCATTTCAAGTAAGCGTTCCTGATGTTTCTTCAAAAAATGTCTCTTCACAAACTTCACTTTCATCACTTTATTATCCATTTACTTTGGCATTTATATAAAATATTCTGTTATTAACAAATATTTTACAATACGGCTATTATTTCCATCAGTCGTATTAATGCCTCTACCCAGAAATTGTTTTCGTGGTATTTTGGAAATCGTATTATAAACTATACGCTATATATTCAGCGTTGAATTTAAAAAAAAAATCTTTAAAATCGTCGAACAAATTTTACCCTTTAATTTCGCCGATACAGTAATTGAAAACCATATTAATAATATAAGTATTTATTGCAAAAGGATTCACATCCTTTACTAATACCTCGATTTTATTATCTCATGGTTTAAGGTCCAAATACTTAGGAATACTGTTACGAAACGGCGTATACGTAGAAAGGTATTCCATACATTCGTTAGCTTTTACCAAATATGTTATTAGTAGAGCTATCGTATAATTAAGTATATATTTGTAATATTTAAAGCGGCGTAAATTATTAGTTTCGCGCCGTAGCTATGATTTAGATACATTCGTAACTTAAAGAAAAACGTAAACTTTGGTAAATGCGAAGGAAATAAGGTATCTAGCGCTTGCCAATAAAAATTAATTTCAAATAATGCGCAGATAAGGCGTAACCACAGCTTAGTAAGAGGTCTCAATTGTTTATCTTTTTAACAGCTTTGAATAGCGCTATACTATCCAAACGTTTGATCAAACTCAAACGTCGCAAGTACTAAACTTAAAACATACGATATAAGGCGAATGTGGGGAGGCAGTTAGGGTAAATGTAAAAAGGGTGGAAAATGTGAATGTGGGGGGGAGGGGTGGTGTAATCCGGTATATAGAGCCTAGTTCGTGTTCGTGGGCGATCCGGATTGTTGTGTCGTGGCTACTTCTAGTGATTGCAAACGGTTTGGGTATTGTATTCGTAACCGTTTTTGGGTTTCGCGAGCGATTTGAATACTTTGTATAATTCGGGTAGGTCCCAAAGAAGGGATCCGAAACTTCATAGTTTTAGCTTACATAGACTGAAACGTAGTAAAAAGCTTTTTAAAAAGTGTCTGGGTACGTTTGAAAAGCCAAAACGAGTTGGCGGTTAACGCAACGGTACTTTTAATAAATGAGTTATCAACTGGTTGATAATATAGTATTAAAGTAGCCCTTTTTAAAATTACTCCGAATCTTACAGTCTTGTTATGCTTCGGGTTTCAACGGCGCTCTTACGTAATTTCACACCCTCGTGTAGTTTTTATAAGGCGTAATGGTAAAATACAAATAGTTAGTACCGTTACAGTATCCCGTTATAAGTATTTAAATTCTGTTTGTCTCTTCTTTCCTTAGTTATCTATAGTCGATTTAATCTGCTACTAATTAATGTCGGTAAAGTATTTGCCTAATCTACGTAAACATAGAAAAGTGAAAGAGTAATCGTAAATATTGGTATTATAATAGTAAAGATAGATAATTAGAAACAGTATTCAGAGAGTGCACGCCACGGATAAGAGGTTATAAACCTCTTATTTGGGCAGTGACCCTTTCACCATACACTCTATAATACCCCTTTTAAATGACTCCACACATAATGCACTTTGTACCTTACAAGAGTGCAGCCTACAGCGTGACACGTTATCGTGCATCCTGCAGGAGTGAACCTTTCAATATAGTGCACTGCTACTTAGCATATGTATACTAGCTATAAGGATATATAGTAATATCTACACTTCTATTTCAATAAAAACTTTTTTTAACGTTGTAGACTTGGTAATATTCTTTTATAATATCAGATTCTTTAAGTTGTTGTAGTCAAATGATATCTGGGAGATGTTAATAATAGTGAAGATTGATACGTATTTGAGGCTACTAAACATTATTATTTACGATGCCGGTACCAATTTTATATTGACGGAATTATAAGCTAATACCAAAATAATGAGGTTTAAATGTGAATAGTCATTTATTAGGTCATATTAAAGTATTGGAACAGTGAAAAAGATATACAAGTTACTGAAAAAAGTGTATGATATCCTTAAATTTAAGATTCAAAACTCTATGGATTAGGAAATACGGTTTTGAATGACGATAAAGGATTTAAATGACACTATATATCTTACAGCAGAATATATACGCTATTTATATTTATATTATGTTTTGTTCTAACAAATAAAGTTGTTTTTTTTTTGAAAAAAAAAAAAAAAAAAAAAAAAAAAAAAAAAAAAAAAAAAAAAAAAAAAAAAAAAAACTCCAAATAAACTATAGCTCACGGTAAAATATTCAAATCATTGCGAAGACAATATGTCAAATACTAAATCAAAAATACCTTTAACACTGAAGTAACTAAAAGTGTTGAAACAGCAGTCAAGTACAGTATAGTCAAGTTAACTATATTGATTATGAGTTGATTGTACTGACTACAAGTTAACTATATTGTTTGTATGTCGATTGAAAGTCCAATGCACTAGGTAACTAATTTATACGAGGCCACGGGATAATAAATTATCCATACAAATTATTATGTAAACTAGATAGTAGTCTGTCAAATTTAGAATTAATATACCACTAATTTCAATGAAATTTACCAGTTACTTCGACCAGGGGTTCGAATTGACTATATTGTAACAATAAAGGCCAACAAATACTGATCGGAGTTTATGGGGTTAAGTACAGATAATAAATATACAAGAAGATATTTTCCCGTTGTTACGTTTAAATTAGGTAAGATAGAGGAAAGATTCTTGCGAGGTGCCCCTATACGCTTTATAGTTATTTATAGTAGCAAGTAGAGAAAGCTTATAAACTGTATAATTGTTCGCGGAAGTTTATAAGTAGCAACGGTATCGCTATCATTTAAAACACTTAAACATCTTCAATGAACCAGTTTTAGAAGAAAATAATTGAGATTGACCGTTAAAAGTCTTAAGATCATCAAGTTACTACAGTTGACAAACGGCTAAATCGTTTCTATTATTGTGTGTATTACTATTACTACTCTAAAATCACAAAAAACCAAGTACTATAACCTTTTTAACTTCAAATAATAACTTTAACGGCAAATAGCCTGCAACCAATCTTTTTAAACCAATCTTTCTCCCCTTTATACTACTTTAATCTTCGAAAAAATAGCTACTAAAAACGTTAAAATCGATATTATTATCTACCTTACCAAAAATAAATAAATGAAAAGCCTTAAAGTTACATTCTTGAGGTACCTTAATAACCATCTATGACAAAAAAAATTAAAGAAGACCTCACCTCCAAGTACTTAACCAACTACAGTGGCCACTTTATCTTTAACTTAGACTCTACCGAAACCAACAAGAGACCTGTTACCTTTAATATTTTTTATGAATGGTTTAGTAAATGAATTATAGATATTTATATGGCGTCGGACAAACGAGTTAATACAAGGCTAAAGACTGAATTATATAATCGAGGGGTCGATCTCCATATGAGGAAAGGGGAAGAGAGTGATATAATAAATATGTTATACGAATGTGTTATAAATGAAGATCTTCAACAAATATATAAAGACAAAGGTAAAGATAAAGGTATCGTTAGCGATAGCATTTCATAACGCCCTTATATGAGTTGGTAAAAACCTGCTTCAACCCGAATAAGTTCCTTAAACCCATTTACCCAAAGACTTTAATGCGCTGGAGTTGATCTAAACAATAAAGGATTAATTGACCTAAACATAGCAACTACTTAAACCTTTAACCAACGTTAAATCCACCGGTTAATTAAACGAAAACCTTAAATATCCTTTTGGTACTTACCAGACTATTATCAAGTTTATGGCAATCCTTAAGATTCCTAGTACGTATAATTTCAACATGTTCTCTAGCAGCATTAACTCTATAGAAGGAGTGGTTTTACCTGCCAATAGACTATATATATAAATACCAGCATTTTTTTTTAAACTCTGCCAAAGGTAATTATATTGACCACCAGTACCAGCTCCCATTCTACCAGTCAAGTGATTGAAAAGATCTTTACGATCAGTACATTACCTTTCACCTTCTAAATATTCCCATAGTGGATACAGATTGCATGGTGATGTCGACTTTCATTAAAATTTGGGAAAGAAAAAATAAGTATAATAATAAGTCGTACAACCACTTCAACCTAAAGTTGCGACCGTTTTTCAAAATTTATCGTCGAATATGGACTAAAATAACAGTTTTAAACTCAGTGTTTCCTATTATACTCACTAGTTAAGCAAAGAATTACTACCTCTAATAGATGACAAATTTCTTATCGTTCAGGAGATTTACAATAGTTTCAAAAGTTATTTCGAATTCAATATTCACTTTGTCCAATACTATACCGATTTAACCATTATTAAGTGGTTTCACATATTGAAATACAAAAAAGTCGAAAAGTAGGATAGCCGTTTTTAATTGGATGTTTAATAGGCTGATATTTTGCCAATAAGTAACGGAGAATATGAGGGCTTGCGAAGTTACATTACGTTAACATGTATGTTAGGATGTCATAGCCTATTAAAATTTTGAAGATACTTTTATAGATTTTTTTAATAATTGAAATATTCGTTTACTATTGTAATGATATGTATGCTGAGTTCGATTAGTATGTGTATTTAAGCTTACGACTTTAACTTGAAATTTGAAACTGTAACCTACATGAAAATAAAATATTTTCCTTTGAAAATATTGAAATTGGTTACTTAATTTTACCAAAAAACATAAAAAGTGTTACATCTGTATTAAAAAATGTTGTTGTTTAATACTTTTTACTGTTGTTCGATGTGAATCGAAATACATAATTTCTTATATTTAACAATCGTTCAATCATAAATTGTAAATATATAAAACTCGTTGTAAATTATCAAGATACGGAGGTTTAAAATGAGGAAAATCAGCACAAGGCCACCTATTGGTATGAAGATACTGGCTGTAGCTCCAAAGCAGTATAATAATTGGTCGACTATACTTTTTATACTGTCTGATACATAAATACCATTGTCGTCATTATAGTCATGAAAACCATAGCCTTATATTTTCATTTACTTTTTGCAATTATTATATAAAGTAAGTCTATTACAGTATTATACCAGAAATTGGGATAATAGGGTATTTAATTGGAGGTTATTCGAAGTACGTTGTATTGTGAAAAGATATTGATACTACTATAGAAATGATCCATACAGATTACGGTAAAGCTAAAGTTGGAGTTAGAGTTGAAAACGAACCTTTTTACTGGTATCGACGACTGAAATAATAGTTGGTAGACCTATTATTTTCCATATTTTGAAATCCTTTAACCCTTTCCTTGTTTATATCGAAAATATGAAAAACCACAGTATTAACGTTAACATCAAAATTAACAAATTGGTCAAAGACGAATTCTATGGGTGTTTATTCAATTTGAAATAAATATATTTGTGGGTTTGCCATTAAATCTTCAAGTTCACAGTGTCAAATCTATGAAGTTTGAACTTCGTTAATTATATCTAGAATTTAAGCACCTAGCAACTAACAAGTTATATAAAGTTCTTAAGACGGCTGACTATAAAAGTTTTGACATTTCAAAGATGAAGGTATTTAAACATATTTTCTATTTTAAATAAACACACTCTTAAAATAACAAATATTTTAAATATAAAGCGTTTTTTGACTTATTTTATTGGGACCGCTATCTCGTATTTTATATTATCGACTTTGCAATAGTATTTCAAGGTACTAATGACCTTACAATCATTATAGAAAAGGAAATATGGAAGACATTACGTACCTTATGTGCTAATAGATGCCGAAAAACACCAAATATATTGTTTTTACGATACTAGTATCAACTTTATTACAATCAAGTTTGAAACTAATATTAAGTAGATAGAAGTTTAACGCAAATAAGTCTTCGTTAAAGTTTATTAGGGAATTGATAAGGTCGAAACGATATATGTATTTTTGCGAAATGTTTTGAATATCCATACCTTAGAGATCCGTAGTTTTACAAGTTTAAAAGAAAGATTATAGATGGTAGTGAAAGGCTTTAATCACACTATTAATCACAGTGGTATTATACTAACTTTATTAGTATTTGAAGCGTACACACGTATGACAAATAAATTAACATTACTGTCAAATATCCGGAAGCCGGGTATAATACATATTAAAGCCTTAAAGAAATTAAGGAATAAATGATTACACCTCTATATTAATAATAAATTTAATAAAAGGAATTATTTATCGATAACACGTATTATGTTCGCTTTTTCAAAATGAAGTTTTCATGTGGAAAGAGCCAAATAAATTGGGAAACCCTACAAAATAATAAGTAAAGCCAATTAAAATATAGTAGTTAAAAATAATCAATATTCTGTCACTTTCAGCATTACGTAGGTCAAACCGTACAAAAAAATAAATTTAATGAAAATCTTTTTCCCAAACGGATTAACTAATACAATCCTTCCAAACCGATCATTAACTAACCGATGAAATACCAACAACGTGAAAACCCGTTTAAATGGAGGATATATACTGAAAACTAGGACGTTCATAAGAATTACAAACCTATGAGAGAATATACAATAGTTTGAGTATCTCAAAATAATAAATTTAACAGATAACTAACATTCAAATTAAAAAACAAAAGTATTATTAACTTACCAGGAAAGCTATTAAAAAACGACCGAGTTAAAATAGACGACCTTTTTATATACGGAGATATTTAATTTGTATTATTAGTATAATTTGTATGGTAAAATGTAACGGGTTTTAAATTAAGGATAGTTTAAGAAATCCAAAGTAAAACCACGAACCGGTCATACGAAAAGTCAAGGCTAATTTTTCAAGGATACGGTAATAAAGTAAATGATTAGCTCCTTGTTTAATATCCCATAATCCAAAAAACTATTTAACGTTTAATCGTCCTAATCACTATGAATTTTACAGTTGATACAAGTAGTAAGTTGACTCATAATGTCTGTAACATTACGTTAAATATGCGTAATCCACTAAACATTTTAAAAGGATTATACTATTAGAATTACCGGAGGAATTGAAGGATAAGTTTCCTATCGAAATTTTGATACAATACATTACATATTCTTATAGAGTTTCCAAAACAGGTATTTATTAGTTTTAAAAGTATTGAACACACTATAAATATATGCCAGATATTAGGATGTTGACGTTGAACTCGTATTTATTCATTACGTAAGATAAAATCTTTGGTATTGTTAGTATAAATATTAACTAAATATATTTTCTTGGAGATATTAGGTTTATAATAGTGTAATAACTTTTTATCAATGAATTAGGCCTTTTCAAGTGTAAGCCGATCAAAACTTTATCCAAAGGTATAGGATTTGATTTCAACAAATCGTTGATCCATATTAATAATATTAATAATGTCAGTAGTATATATATTGAATTCTATTAAACAAGGTAAATTAAGAGTTGAACGAAAATATATGGGACCTTCGAGGTAAAATTTCATTCATACCTCAAATAAAGTATGTGAACGGCTTATATTGCTACGTTATATGAACCGGAGGTATCTTAAGATTCATTAATTACATTATAAATTTGAAATTCATAGTATTAGAATCTTAAAAAATTCAATAAAAGTATTTTATAATATATAGATAGCTCGGATAACGATTTTGATAAAGTAATGGTGAAATGAATAATAATAAAGTTAATAATCTTTATAAATAATTCTTTTACTAAAAATACTAACCTTATATTGTAAATTGGAATTCTTATAATACTAGTCAACAAGAAGAGAAGTAGTAGATAGTTTATAATCACTCGTAACCTCGTATACTAGATATTCCTCAGATTTAAACGTATTATATAAAATGTATCAATGTCGAGAGTTTATGGTATAATAACAAGCTTTAACATCTCCATAATAAACAACGGCGTATTAAAAATTATTACCGAATATCTGTAACTACCTTCGATGCCTTTATTCTTTATTATTAATTTCCATAATCTTTACAATTGTCTTTTCAGGTTGGTATAATATAAAAAACCGTTTGATACTGAACTTAATAATGTTAAGGGTGCTATGCGAAATCTGGAAGATTGACGAATTTATATAGATCAACGGCAGAGACAATCCCGCCGACGCTACAACTAAATATACGCCTAATAACGCCCTGAAAAGGTTTATAGACAGTAATAAGTTGAGTGTATAGATCTAGGGCCCTGTGGATTGCCTGGTATGTAACGCGAAAGAATGGTAATATTTTGGCAAATTGGAAAACTAGTAGTATATAAGGAAAGAATATTCGAACCCACTGGAAAAATTTACGTGAGTAGTGGCGTACAAGTTTGTAAAGTATGCAAGTTTGTAGCGAAAGACTTGTATACGGAAGTTACGGAAATTAATATCTGGAATTGTTAATCGAAGGGTTGTAATTAAAGTTAAATTTGATGCAAAAAAGACTGAAATTGGGAGTGTTCTAGTGTACGAAATTAGAAAGAACTTTAGTGATTACCATGAATTAGTAGTTAATCTCACTGGTATACGCATACAAAACAAGAAGACGCTAGTACTGAAACAGCAATCAAATGCTGTACAGTCAAGTCATTTATACTAATTGTAAGTTGACTGTATTCATTGCTAGTTAACTGTATCATTTATTGATCGACAAGTTTAGTGCAGTAGGTGCCCAATTCAAACTAGAATATGGGCCAAGTAATTGGCTATACAAATGATTGTGCAAATCGGCTAGCGGTTTGCCAAAAATAAAACAAAGATACCAAAACTTTCAATGTAATGAAATAGCTACTTAGACTAGAAATTTGAATCAAATACGTTGTAAGAATAAAGAGCTACCAACACAAACACAATTAATATATAAAATGTATGATTTTAAAGCGACATCCTCGTATGGCAAAAGCCAGGAAACTAGAATAACCTATTCAAAATTTTAAGTATTCTTGACCTAGAATCAAGTATTAAACCTATTGAAGGTTTTAAAATATTCCGTGTAACTAAAGTTATCCATTATACTAAGATAAATATTAATAAATATTATTCAATCGATCGAATAAGCTATTAAAACCTTCCAACTAACATATTGAACAAATAAATAAAGTAACAGCAATGTAGATAACTACTAAAGAAAAATAACACCACAGATGAGGATAAGGAATATATACTGGAACGCATTAATATAACTATTTGAATTAAAAAAAAAGGGAAGTATGACTAAAAACTGACACTTAAACTCTGTAAGTAAAAGATTATTAAAACATGGGTTAAACCTTTTGAGAAAAGCGACAAAATCAAGATTAAATAATTATTTATCCGAAACGTATCCTATTTGTATCTAAACGCAATTTTAACCTTAAAGACTCTAATATCACCATCTTTTTATCCAAAACCATTAACAAGATCAAATATGAAACCATGGATAAGTGATACAAAACGTCCTATTTAATCGTTTCAAAATATGGGTTTAAAGTCAAAGACTTGAGTTTTATGTAATAGCTAATAATTGAAAAAATGACTAACTTTCAATAGTTGTATTAGCAGAAAATCTGGTGGCAAATATTAATGCAAAGGTTATGTATAATAACTATAATATAGATTAAATGTACATGAAACTAACAAATAATAAATGAATTATCATTATAATGAGATAACCTTGAAAACTAAGTAATAAATACCTATCAAAAATAGCTTCACGATACGTCAAACTGTTAGAATAAATATACGAAACTAAAATCAATTTATTTCCAACCTATGAATCGCATTTGAAGTCTAATACGCGTATGAAATTTGAACTTATAACTTATAGTGTTTAATTACGTGAATAAATAAAAATATCTGTACAAAATATACAAACGGACCATATACTTTTTATTGAAAGTAATCATTTTAAAGAAGTGTAATATCGTACAATTAAAGAATGAAAATTACAGAATTGCAAGCCGATTGCTAATTTAACCAAGAGTAAACATATAGACTCAATTAATCGTCAATTTGTATATGTATTATTTATGATATTCATGTCAAATACCTCTATTTATGTTCAGAGGTTTAGGGTACTAGTTTAATTCAAATAAATAAACTAATGTTGTAAAGGCCTGAAAGTACTAGAAATTCTGGGCTTATAACAACAACATCGCGATCTTATAATATCCTAAAGTATCGTACGACCAATTAGTTACGGCATGAGTCAGAAATCCTATGAATAAAAACATCAATTGATTCAACAAACAATCAAAGTAATAAATAAATAACTTTAACCAAAATATAAACATAATCTATTTTAATTCGTCGAAGACTAAGTGAAATATTTTCATGTATAGCCTCTTAACTATTAAAATAGATCTTTCCTTTTAAGTAAAGTATCTTATAATTATAATCAACGAAAATGAAGTATGGAATAATCAATTTTACATTACTGTAAACCTAATGTATCAGATTTTCGTCCAATGTAAAAATATTGTACAAAAAGTATGTATTTTCAAAGATTTCATTATAATAACCGGTTTTAAGAAATGTATATCTATGTCTAAAACCTTTAATATTGTAACCAAATGATATAAAGTTCCACATATTTCGATTGTTATTTATATAGGGTTGAAAAAGATATTCGAATTCTTTTCTAAGATAGAAACAATTAATTATAATGTTTTATAATCGAAGTAATGGCTTTTTGCGAAACTAAATAAAATGGTGAAATTGAGAAATTCCAATAGATTAACAATAAGAATAACTCATCAAATTTAATAGCTAAGGTTATACTGAATAATGCTTTAGAATGGATTGTGAACAATAATAAGCTAATTATATGAGTCGGAGCTTATTTCGGAAGGCTATCTAATAATGTATCATATGATGATAAATATGATGAAAAGCAAAGGTACCTTAGTGAATAAAAAAAACTACCAGGTAATTAAGGCTGTTAATTATACGAACTTCATTCACTACTATAGTCAAATTGAATGTATATTAAGGTTTCAAAGTGGAAAAGTAATATAGCATTTGTTTACTTGATCATAAGTGATATCTACTGAATAAGCTATATAAATAGCACTAAAGAAGGTATAACAAAGCACTTGCGCTGCCAAAAACATTTCCTACAAGATATACTAACACTGTGGAACCAAAAGCCGTTAGTGTTGAAATAACATGTAAATATAATGCAGTTAAAATGAACTTCATTGCTATAAGTAAATTACAATAAAGTACTTAATTTAATGTGTGGCATGTGCTAGAAAGTTCACCATATAAAGTAGGGTGTAAACCGGCTCACGTTTTGCCAAACTTAAACGAAACAATAATCCACAACCTGACTATTGAAATACTTGTTATGGACCTAGTCTACTAGCTATTAAGTCTATAAGTTACGTGGTTGTGTACGTAATAGAATGCACATATGCAGCACCCGACCCGAGCGCGGTCCAAGCGTGGTCTGCAGACGTCACGTGAAAGGGTACGTGATGAATCTTTCATACAATTCCTGTATGAGAGACCTCTGTATATGTTTTCAATTTTTCTTATTACCTTAATTGTCAATATGTTTTGGCATTTGCTTGGTATACCATTGTAGGTTAGATTATAATATGCAATTAAAGTCTTCTTTTATCTTTTTAAAGTGATGTTTTTCATAATAAACGAATCGATAGCAGATGTCGATAATTTCGCGTAGTACTTTAGCGTTATGAGGGAGGATATACCATCAGCAAATACCTAGTTTTTTTACCTTTACGGATTACCTTTCACCTGTTTAGAGCCGATGGAGAACAATATATTGTGCTTTTAAAATGTTATAAGTTATATTGTGTTCACGTTAAAGTCAATATAATAGTTCTTTTTACTAAAGTTTCAATCGACTTTCGCCCTTAACCCGGCTGTTTCGTATTTTTTCACGTTCGATTTTATTTAGGTTACTACTAAAATTGAATAACTTATAGCTAATTTGACGATTATTTAGGCCAGTTTTTCTGCACCTAGAAGCGGCTAGAAACGATACGATAAGCCATAATTTAATATATTTGTTTTCATTTATCTAGTATTCTGTTAAACCATAGAATTTATATTCAAGACGGATAAAATATGAATTAGGGAAAGCTAGTACGCGTTTTTTTACGTGTAAGGATATTTTATATCGTATATTAAACAAATTACTATAGCTAATTACGAAGCCAAAAGATACGAAGAAGTATACGATACATTTAAGTTTTGTAATTATATTAGGGTTTTTGCAACGACTTTGACGCGCGATTAAAGCTTTAGTTGATTTAAAAATTATTTATAAGTGATAAAAACTTATAGGTATTATTTGTTGTTCAATTTGAAATATTATTGGTCTCAATGTGCGGTTTAAATTAACTTTTAACGGTTAGATGTAACTACCTTCATCTTTGTATTTTATATATATGTCCTGGATTAGTTCGTTATTTTAGGCGTTAACCGTATTAATTATATAATTACTTTAGTAAAATATTTCAAATTTGTCAACGAGTTATTTTTGGACTTGAAACAGTGTTATAGATAATAGTTATCGAGACTCGTATAAGTACCGCAATCGGATTAAGATATAGTTATAACCAGAGTTTACGTCATTTAAATAATCCTTATTGAAAGGTCGCGGTAATCGCAGTCGGTTACTCTAATAGGCCTGTTCAGTTTGAATCCAAGACTAAACACACTGTACTACGTGAATAATGATAAAGGAACGTTAAATTAGGTAGGTTACGGAGCATTATTTACGCTATAACCCTTTGGATTACTTTCAATGAGATTATAAATTTCGTCCGGCTTTTTTTCCGACGTATATTTATACGGGTTAAATTGAAAAGATTTATATTGGTTCCCTTTTATCAACAATGAAAAAAAACCTAACTCTTAGACGTGATGTCGCTTTGAAGTTATATAAACTTGCTGGCGTAATTATAGGATCGAATAAAAAGGAGTTCAATTGAATTAAAATATGTATAAATAAGGATTTTTTATCCCTATGATTTTTAATAATATTTACTTTTGAAATAACCAAATCGATTTTGGCTGTAATTTTTATCATATCATAAATAAGGATTAAATACAACAATTCAAGTTAAAATAAATTCGGTTATTATATCCTCGAAATTGGGGTACAATATTAGGGTTACGATGGAGTATATATATTATTTATATAGCCAAACTTCGCGTAAGTATTGATAAATAGTTCAACCTAATATAGGCATATATTATTTATAGAATAACGGAACATATCATTTTTGATACACTATAAATACAATATTAACAAATAATTTTAAGCGTTCATGGAAATCTTTTCATAGTTAAAATTTAGGGAGGGTTAGTAGTCGATACAATAATATTACGCCTTAGGTTAAACGATAATTGAGATATTATAAAAGCTATTTTTATTAAATTTGTAACCCGGATTTAACGTGTGGCAAAGCGTATTAGAGACTATTTGCAAGAAACTTTTGTTATAAGAATTTACGAAATAACGGAAATTATGTAATCGATGGCGTTAAAGATTGTAAAAGGAGAGTAAAATTATTCCTGTTTCCCGCCCGAACTGGTAAAATTCAGCGAAATATTTAATATGGAAAAGGTTACGGTTTTACCCTCCTATTAAGGGAAATTAAACTCTTATATTTATATTAAAACGAATCAAAATTTCTCTCAATCAAATAAACTATGAAAGCCGTTATATTAGATATTACGAAGATAACTTTTGGAGTATCGATATTAGGTTACCGAATTGGTAATAAAGGTTGGGTACTAGCTAATTTATTATCAGTCGTAACACTAGTTGTTGGAATAGTATTGCATGCAGTGCAATAGGTCAACTTTACTTGACAGTAAAGTTGACCATACTGCAAGTGTTTTTCTTCATGCGGACTTACCGCATTGGGTATAACTCGAGTGCAGTACACTGCACTTCACTCTAGGGCACGGGCTAGGAAATTGGCCATACAAATTACAATGCAGACCGGCTAGCGGTTTGCCAAGCCTAGAACAAAATATTCACCATCCAACCACGTAATACTACTGTTACTTCGAAGATTAATCGAATTAATAACGTTGTAATATCTAAAGCCTATTAACACTGATTAGTGATTGCTTGCCTATTAGATTAAGCACAGATAAGCTAAGTAGAAGAAGAAGCTACTTTCCGGTTGTTACGCTTTGTGGCTACGGCTGTTAGGGTAAAGGAAAGATTTTTGCGAAAGGCCTTTATTAGTATTGCGTTAGTCTCCAATAGCAGAAAAACAGAGAAGACTTTTTAGGTTGCATTAGTCCCTAACAACAATTTGGAAGTAAGCCAAGGTATTGCTACTAGAAAACACCAAGAAATCTTTATTGATCTTTTTTAAAGACATTGAGATTGACTGTCAGAAGTTCCAAAGTTCGGCAAGTTGGTAAACGGCTAAGTTAGTATTACTGAAGGTGCTACTACCGTAAGAAAAACGACCAAGTCTCTACGCTAAACAACTTTTAACATTCGTCCTTTACTGCTAACAACCTACAACCTTGGTCTTTATACCAAATCTCTGCCCATACTTTACTCTTTTTACTCCTTATATCATGTTGATCGTCAAATTCGCTACTCCAAGAAAAAACACCAAGCCGCACTAAGAAAAGCTACGTTACGCGACCTCTTGCCAAGTCGTCAAGTTTCTACGCGACTTTACGCCAAAACACTAAAGCTTCACGCCTAAAATCACCAAGTTCCTCATCTTACACACCTATCAAGATATCTATCGTTAGCGCCTACCTTAAAGCCATTATTGATCCAGCCAAAAAAGAAGTAATTAAAACGTTCGGAATTGGTTTTACCAAGTTTTACGACGATGACTTTTGGGCGTTAAATGTTGATGAAGAATCAAACGAAAAACACCTTATTAACTTAGTCGGATATTTTATCGTTAAGCATAACACTATCCACGACCCTGACCGCAATTTTAATAGATATCGCGAGTTCTTTAACGACTGGATAATTGAAATGTGGAAAATAATTTAAAAAATGATTAAGTTACAACTTGGGTCTAAATTGGAGAAACGCGGAATCTTCGTTTAAGTATAAGAAATTACAACGTTAACCTAAGCCTTTTTCGACTAAGCCTAGCTTAACAAATTCTTTTATAACCTACAACCTAAAGGAAAGGCTATTAAGGAACCTTACCGCCCTTATATATGATTTAGGGGACTTTCTACTTCCCTTTAATTAAGTTAATCCTCTTTATACGCTGGCAATAAGAAACCTGTTTACCTGCTCGGCAGTTTAATACCTTTACGTGATAACGCGGAGTACGTCATTAACAGCGTCAGAACACGTGAAGCGGCGGCTGCCAACGCGGCTAGAGGTATTAATATTAACGCTCTCTACTAATCAATTAAGTAGGATCGTTAACTTTTTCAAAAATTTTTAGTACACATCGCTTATTATCAATTTAATCGTTAAACCCTTTAAAACTATTCCTTATTCGGATTCGCATACGCGTGGGAGCCCACCCTAAGCTCTACTATAGGTCTTTACCCCTAGGTTTAGGCAACTGGCAATTACCCTTAGCACCGTACCTCGAAGGCTTCAAAGCTTAAACTACTAAAAAATATCACTTACAGTTAGGACGATTATCGCGACCTTCCTTTAAGACATGTCAAAGTGTTTAATATCAACTACAAATCTATAAAGAACTTTGCCATGATCTGAGATGATATAGAAAAGTATAATGGGAATCCTTACAAACTTTTTGACACCAAGATAATGCCCTTTTTAAACATTTACAAGTGGATAAATGTTTCCCCTTTTGGTTTTTACTGACTTTTTCCCGTAATCTTAACAGGGAATACAAAAGATTATTACCTAACTTTCCTAAATTAAGTAAATACGTTTGGTGAAATTTATATTAATATAAAGGGCTACTTCGAGTATGATGTTTACTTAGCGTAATACTACACAGACTAGGTCACCACGAGATGGACTATAATAATAGCGAAGAAAAAAAAGAGGAAAAATTAATGGATGTATTTAATCAGATACTTGATAAGCTGATTCTTTACTAGAAAGTAATGGGGAAAGCGTATACTAGCGAATCTACACTTTGCTAGTAGGTACGGGTAGCAATTACGGGTGTTAACGAGTTCGAATACTCCCTATAATGCTTAGATGCCACCTACGAAGGATTTTTTTTTAACTAGTTATGATTTTAGTTTCCTATAGTAATAACGCATATACCAAACTCGTTTGGTATGTACCCCTAAGCCGGCAACTTTATTAACGTGAATAAAGAAGACCTCATGGTAGTTAATTACGTCGACCGCAAGTACAAGCGCCTATAACACCTAAAGTCAAACTTATCAACCTTAACTTTAGATTAAAATAAAAAACCACGTTAGATCTAATAAGATTTAGGCGAACCTATTGACCGCAAGCATCATTGTCGTAATAATGGAAAAAAACATTAAATTTATAATAAGCCTAGCTGCTGGTTAATTCGTTCCCCCCCTCTCCTCTACTGAACGTAATAACTGAAAGTCAGTATATCACGCTTAATACCCTATTACTTCAGATTAACATTACATGGAATAAATCGAAAACGTTAAAGGCAATAAACTAATTGACTTCGTCGCCAACGCTTTTAAGCAAATTAAATGGCACGAAGATACTATTTCCGGTACGGCCTAGTAATGAGCCTACTACGCCTTTCTATACCCTTTGGGTAGTAAAAACCTTTATCTTTACCCTAGCTAAGCCCCTAACTCCTTATATACCTTTAATCTCTACAATTGTTACACGAACCATACGTTTTAAGGTATTATACCAAACATAAGGTCAATAAAACACTTTGAAAAAGGCTATTCGTAGTATATAATACTACGAAGGGAAAGTATTATAGCTACTGAAATTAATCGTTACGATACGAGCAAAGCTAAAGTTAGCTTTGGCCTAGATAAATAACTATCGTTACTAGGAATAACAGTAATTTAAATTGTTATAAGCACGATTACGTTCAATATTCTTAAGTTTTTTATCTCTTTCTTACTTTGCTTAGAGAATATAAAAACCTTCGGCGTCAACGTTAACGTTAATGTCAACGAGCTGATTAAAAACGGCTAAAGGTTTCCACTCTCTCTCAAATTGGGGTACCTATAGTTTTATCTTTAAGGCTCGAAAGTAGTGGCATTACAATTAATAAAGCCGGAATTACGTTAACTATACCGGCATTTCAACCATCTAGCCATTAATAGATTGTATAAAGTTTCAAAGTCTGTAAGCTACAACGATGTGGAATATTTTTCCTTAAAAGCTATTAAAAACTTTATTACCACTACTAAACATATGTCCAAGCCCCCTGAAGATTCAAGTTTATGCTAAAAAACGATAAGGATTTTAATTACGAGATTTTTGTTGATATTTTTTACTTAAATAATAAGTCTATTCTTTACGTCATTAATTACGAATCTTTTTTTCACAGAGCTAAGTTTCTAAAGTCCCTTGCGGCAAAAGATACATAAGAAACGTTAAAGATGTTATAAATTAATACGTACCTAAGCTTACTTAACGTCATCGTCCGCGATATCGATATAAACTTTATTATGGTAAAATTTCAAGACGATATTAAGATAATAGGTATCCAATGTAAATAGGTACTTGTAAAAGATTATTAAACTATTGGAAAGGTTAAGAGGGTATACGTCTTACTTAGTCGAGCGTATAATATTTTTACGTTAGAAATTAAAAGCTTTACGAATTCTAAAGAACGCCTATAAATGGCAGTAAAAAGCCTTAACGATACTGTAGGCCTTAACGGACTAATATCAACACTTATAGTTTTTGAAGCTTACCTACGCTAGACGAGTGAATCTCCGCCTTTAGTGAATACTTAGAAGCGTGTTACAGCTTACAGCAAATCCTTGAGGAAATTGCGAAGTGAATCAACACGCCGTAAGGTTTAAGATACCATTAATACCAGAAACGGCCTTTTAAAAATGAACGTACTTGTTTTGTCTTTACAAAGTGAAGTTTTTGTATAGTGGGAGCTAGGTAAATGGAAAGGCCTATACAAAATATTAAGTATCGTAAATTCTAAAATAGTTGTTGAAACTGCTAACGGTCTTGTACCCTTTCGAAATACTTAGGTTAAGCCTTATATTAGGGGTATTGAAGATAAAGACCCTTAAACTCTTTAAGCCAAATAATCGAGCTAATACGAACCTCCTTTATCCGTTATCGATAAACTAATAAAACGTCGCCGGCGCGAACGACTCCCGAAGAAAAAGAACGTTAAAAAGGAGGAATACATATTGGGGCGGATTTACAATAATGTTTAGGTAAGTAGAAAAGAAAAGCATAACTAAGACCTGGTACTAAAGCTTTTAGTATAAGGGATTATCAAGACCTTCGGTAAGCCCTTTAAGGAAAGTAACCGGGTCTAAATTAAAGGCTTATTATCCCAAGTAATTGTATAATTCGTATCGAAAACCAACTTTGACCTTTAAAACACGAACTTCATGATCTTTAAGTCGAGGATTATTTACGAGGTTAAAGGAAAAACCACGGGGCGACCGTATGAAAAACCACGCTTAATTGATTAAAAATATGGTAATAAAGGCAAAAACTAAATCCTTATATAGTCGCTAACGATTCAAAAAGAATAGTTAGCATTTAATAGTTGTTTTGGTAGCAAGTTTACTAGTTAAGTTTAAAGGCAAGTTTACACTTAATATTCGTAATATAACGTCATCTTATATATAGTTAGTAACGAATTTATAACGGATCGTATTACTAAATTTGTTACGGAAACTCCGTGTCATTTACCCTTTAGGTACGGTAATGCATTATATTAAGTTACTATACGAATTAGCTAAAATGGGCGTCCACTGGTTTTTGACTTACCAGTCGCACTTTTAATTACGGTTAACGATGAAATCTTTAACTTACGATCCATATTTATTAATAACGTAGGCAAAAGACTTCGGTATAGTAGGTATATAAATTAACAGTACTCTTTTAGTCTGAATGGTTAGTTTTATAGTATTAAAATAACAAGCGATTAAGGACTCCAAGTTTTTAAATTGTAAGTCGGTAACGACGTTAATGGAAAATACTTAACTTGACTTTAATGAATTGTTAATCCGTATGCTTAATGTTAACGCTGACCTTAGCTTTCTTTAAAAGGGCTAGGATGCTATTTTAGCTATAGTTAATAAAAATTACGAGGCTAAAGCTTAATGGTATTTAGAATAACGTATTCAAAGTAGTTATATTGCTACCTTATGTTATCCGGAAGCCTTTTACGATCTTTTTATTACGTTATTAGTATAAATACCTACGGATAAGAACTTTAATCTATTAAATAAAAGGTTCGAGTAGTAAATACGGAACTTGGACCGTGAGATTAATATGATTCTAATTGACCTTTTAAAGGCTAAATTAAGGATTTTTACGAACGGGTCCTTTACAAATAACACCGATTTATCCTTACAGATCGGCTTTTTAATAACTTTCATTAACGATAATACGCGGGAAGACCAGTTTGGTATTACTGGCAGCCTAATTTACTAGTTCATCATTAAATGTAAAAGGATGATATGGAGCGTATTAGCATCGGAAGTCTATGGTATGATGGCGAGCTTTAATATAGGTATGGTATTATGGGAAACTCTTAATATTATTACCAAATAGTTGTAGATTTCCTTCATTCCGGTGGTAATTTGTACCAACTTAAAAAGCCTTTTCGAATGCCTTTTGAAATTGGGAACTACTAGTGAAAAACTTCTAATAATCGACGTAATGGCATTCCGCAAAGCCTACGATGGGAGGGAAATTGAGGAGTTCCGATGGATCGATGTAAAAGACCAACCCGTTGACGTTATAACGAAGGCATCGCTAAATAAAGCCCTGAAAAGGTTTGTAGATTGCAACAAACTAATTGAACGTATCGAGGGCTACGTGGATAGGCTGCCTGGAAAGCCCAACCCACGTGACGGCGGATAGGTATATGCTGGTAAATTGGAAGATTTCCAGGGGATTGATGATGGTGATATATTTAAGTAGCATAGTTGAAGTGGAGGTTTGCGAAAGGCTATAAAGAAAAAACTTTTTGTGGAAGTTGATGAACTTGGACCTCGGAACGGTGGAGAAATTGAGGCCAAATAGGAGTCAATTTGTATGCAATTGCGTACAATTCAGTATGGAAGTCAACTGGAATTCACAGAGGTTTGGCTAGTTAACGAGGAGGCAATTTAATGGTAATCGGAAAAGATTGGTTAGTCACACTAGCGTGCGCGCACAAATTAAAAAGCCACTAGTATTGGAATAGTATTATATGTAGTGTAATAAGTTAACTTTACTTAACAGAAAAGTTAATCATACTGCAAGTATATTGCTTCGTGTGGACTTACCGTATTAGGTGTAAGTCGAGTGCAATACATTAAACTTCACTCAAGGGCATGAACCAAGAAATTGGCCATACAAATTACAGTGCAGACTGGCTAGCGGTCTGCCAAACCTAGAATAATACATTAACCATCTAACTACTCAATACTACTGTTACTTCGAAGACTAATCGAATCAACAACGTTGCAACGTTTAAGGCCTACCAACATTAGTATTATTAATTTTTAAACAGAGAGGGGGGTAGCGATTCTATATCAATTACCAGGATTCAAATAAAACTATTAAGCAAAATCGTTTCCCTTTACCTTTAATTGAAAAATCCCTACACGTATTATTTAAGTCAATATAATTAATTAAACAGGATGTTTGTGTAACGTTTTACCGTTTTCGAGTCGTACCGGGGCAGGAGAAATTAATGGCTTTTTGTACTCGTTTCGGATTATTCTAATGGTTAGTTACCCTCTTTAAACTAGAGCGAACGTTAACGATATTCGAACGTTATATTAATTATGTAATAGCGGATATCCTGAATGATTTTGTTACAGATTATCTTGACGACTATTTGGCCTTCTTCTCCAGTACCAAACAGGAATATATAGCTAAGATTCGCGAGGTTTTAGGGTGCCTTCGTGACGCCGGGTTAAACTTGGACCTGAAGAAATGAGACTTTGTAGTGAAGGAAGTAAAATACCTTAGCTTTATTGTGACGAAGAATATTCTACAACGAACCCACGACTCGCTTATAATGAGGCATCCGGGCAAGAACGTCTTGTTCTAGGTCCTCCAATGGGAATACTATTGGAAGGAAATAGTCGTTAATATTCGTTGTCTATATCGAATATATACGTAGTGTAACGGTACTATACCTCATCATACCTTATGATAAAACCTCCTCTAACTCCTTTTTATCCTAGATCGTTATTAGTTTTAAATTTTAATTGACTTTACGGTTAACCAATTGATTTCAAATAACGCGTCACAATATTTATTAGTTTTTCTAAAATTAATTTCCAAGTTTGTTAAATTGGATTTAATATGGTTTATAATTATTAAGGCGTATGCGGAATGTTTTCAGGATGTATAATAGTGATTCTATGGATTTTCCGTATTTATAATTAACGAATACAGCTTGCATTAAATAGGGTTTTTTTAAACGATATTATGTTTTTAATAGGAGTTAAGTAGCTTTTGTCGACTATATTCTACCATTGAGGATAATGATATCAAATAGATAAATTCGGAGATTTTAAATTACTTACGAATTATTATTGTTTTCTCATAGTTTGATTGCATATTTTTTTAATATATTGATTTATATTGAATAATCGTAAGTCGATGGTTACCGGGTTTCATACGAATCGGTTAATTAACTGATACAAAATATTCCTTATTTTAAGGGTAGATAGGGATATAAAGTTTATAACTAATCTGGTGAGACGAGACGTTACGTCTTTGATATACTTATATAAAAGTATAAAATTGGGTTAGGCGGTTATCATATATGTTTTATTATGGATAGAAAAAGTTATAAACTAGCTGCAATGCTTCGCGAAGTAATAGGGAATGAGTGATTAAGTTTGGTTTAATTAATGTAATTTAAGTAATATAAATATCAATTGCCTATATAAAAAGTTTGATCAGTTTTATAATTTATATTGTATTGTAAACATTTCGAACCCATTGGATATCATCTTGAATATATTTTGTAAATACGTTATATTTTACGTAAATTTAGTTAAACGCGTAATTATAAGCCCCTTTTCTATAGGTTCTATTTGATACCTATCAACACTTAATTTCCATTATGAACTATAGGGGAATTAAATTATATGAGAAGTTAAAAGTTTGGGATATTTTAACAGCGGAAACGGATAGGGGTAATATTTGTTCTATATTAATTAAATGAAAAGGGTGCAATAAACTGAAGTAAAAGTTGCTGGAAATTGTAAGTATATTACGGATTTGGATAAATTCAAAGCGAAGTAAGAGAATACGCGGTTTTGTAATAGTTTAAAATCTCGATATTAACGCCAAACATATTTTATAATATTAATATCGGTTATATACCTGTGTATAAAAATTAATAGAGTTATGATAACGAGAGGATAATTTCATTATTATGTTTTTATTATACGATAAATAAGGTCTTGTATGTTATGTTTAACTTTCTCGAATATTAATCTGACCGTAAAACGGCTTTTACTAAACTTCACTTACAAGATATTCTTTTTAATTATTTATTTCTATGGAAAAGAGGGTTAACTATATTAAAGACTCTATTATACCCTGACCTAATCACCGGGGGATGCCGATCAATAGGAATGACGCGAAACGGAGCGGGAAGAGCGTTTTTCTCGGTGGGCTACGAGGAATCGTAACATATCCGTCTACGTTTACGCCATGCATTCGGTATTACCGCAATTCTTAATACGCTTTTTATCAGCCCGATCTACCCAATCTTGTATTAAGTTAACAAATGAAATAAAAACGAAAATTTTAAGCTTTTTAAGTTAGGATTTAGATATCGTTTATTATATTTTCAAAGCTATAATTGATATTTATTATAAATGATAGAGTTCAAGTTGTGGTATCATTTGGAACGTTTTAAATGAGGTTATAATGGTCCTTATTGCGGGTATTAATAACAGTTGTAATAAACATATTACAAGTTAAACCCAGATTGTACAAGGGCGTACGTGTAATGATCATACTAAATACTCGTGAGTATATAGAAGGTGTCATAGGGTTTATATTATCAAGAAGGTAGCAGAGTTGCTGAGTGAACAATATCGCAACCGTGCAAGTAATGATCAAAAGCTGTGAGGCTACTCAGATGTGTAGACTGAATACTTAGATTGACAACTGAAGAGCTATAAAGGAAATACTATCTATGTGGTGCTGACCGTGTCTTTATATATCCATGCCTTCATACCGTTTTCAGTACTGGATCTATTGGATCAGTGCTGAATCTGCTGATCCTGGATCACTTGGATCAGTACTGATCCCACTGATCCTAATCACGTGATTGGCTTAGTCATTTCCGCTAACAAAGAAGAGGTGTTCCCTGCCTGATGTGTTGAACTTCAGGCTCTAAGTGGCTCAGCTGTACACTGGCTTGCTTCCTGATCCGCCATCATACTTGGGTCATAACAGTACGGTTACAATCAACGGGGGACTAGATTGGGGGTATATTGGGCGATAATAAAGCGGGAGAAAAGGCGAGTTAAAAGCGTATAAATTAATACATCGCGACTTATACAACCGCGATGATTGAAAAGTTTTAGATGCGGGCGATTTTTCGTAAACGGTCGAATTTTTTACCAAATTCGAAAAGATAAAAGCAAAAATAAATTGATAACCAGGATATTTCCATTACATTTACGTACCAGAAATGAAATCAGGATATCGATATAAGTGGAGGTGACAAATTGGCGTAACAAGGCGTATAAACCTGGAAAAGCAGTAAATGAATACGTTTCCTAAACGTAATATAAAAGAGGTTAATATGTATTCGGATTTTTTCTAAAATCAGTTTTAAAATTTACTTTATTATAAAATTTTCGGTAAATGAGGTAAACCACAATGGAGTAAATATACGCCTAAATGAATTACACCATTAAATTTAAGAAAGAAGTTACGTTAAATATATAGGTATTACAGGAATATATAAGGAAAATGTTCCTTTTACCTTTACTATCGCTTAATATAAACAGTTTCCTTATTACGGCATGGTAGAGGGGTTGCCTAAAGCTATCAATCATAAAATTGTTAGGGTAAGTATAAACGATATATTTTATAAGGTTATTAATACTTATTTCTAGATGCGCTGATGAGTGCGTAATTTATATTGATCCTATTCAAAATATAGGTTATATCATAAAAGTAGGGATTAGATGTAACGAATAGAAGGCAGCTTAAAGGGAGAGAATTCCTATAGGAAAATGAAAACCAATATAAACTATATTATAAATTAGATATGAGGAGAATAAAGGTTAAATTACGGGGGGGAAATAGGGAAATTAGACGGGATAAAGGCGGTTAAACAGGTAAAGTTAAATGGATTACGGGTGGCGTTAAAGCCTGGTTTTATACGTGAACGATTGGAGATCGGAAGGCAAATAGCTAATTTATAAGGTTATATGGCGCGCTTTCAGCTAAACAATAACGTTATATGCTTCGCGCCCGATTCGCGCTATATACGATTATTGTGCGTACTTAACTTTAGATTGGCGGGATAAAGATACAAATATGGCTAATTTACAGCTAGCCTATTGCACTATACACCTCGTACTCGGTTTGTATCTATCGTAACGACGTACCTTTTTTCCCCCTTATAATGAGGGGGGTATGTTATGAACTCAGGCTATTAGTTATCAAGTTTATAGGTTACGTGGCTATGCATGTAACAGGATGCACATATATAACTCCCGGCCTGGGCGTGGTTCGGGCGCCATCTATAGACGTCATGTGAAAGGGAATGTAATGAAACGTATACGTAAGTCCTGCATAAGGGACCTCTACACACTTCTCTAGTCTTTCTTAACACCTCCATTGTTAACACCATTCGGCACCTACTTGGAATACCTTTGTAGGTTGGACCATAATAATACTATTGTTACTTCAACCACACTTTAAATATATAGTGTTATAATATCTAAAAACCTATCAACACTTCTTGGGTTTATAGTACTTAAATTTTAAATAAGTTATTTCATCAACTTAAATCATGTTAAATGAGGATATTACTTTTCAATAATATATTTAGCACGTCAACTATGGATATATTATCTCTAGCATTGAAGGTGTTGTTCACTTGAAGTATTACGGATTCCTTTCGTAATTCCCTTAATAATTTGCCGTAAATCATTACCATTTTCCAAATAGTTCCTAATAACTTATATTTGCTCTTTCAACGAGAATATATTCCAAAAACCAATAGGGTTGTCATTATACCATTAATGTTAATAGTATAGTTTATAAAGCTTCTCATCTTCAAGGCTAAGATTTTATACGCTTTGCAAAGCAACTTATATTCCATTTTAATCTTTCCAATGCTGTAATAGTTTTTAATAGTAACCTATTTACATTTGATTATTATTATTTTTGTTGGAATCGTAGTATTTGTAGTGAACTAGGTCAACTTTACTTATAGTAAAGTTGATTATACCAACTGCAAGTACAGTATGCACCCACTTCACACAAGGGCACGAGCCAAGAAATTGACCATACAAATTACTATGCAGACCAGCTAGCGGTCTGCTAAACCTAAAACAATACATCCACTATCTGACTACACAATACTACTGTTACTTCGACCAATTGAATCGACAACGTTACAGCGACTAATTTAAATGAAAGATTTTTGCGAAAAGCCTCTATTAGTACTACGCTAGTCAACAACGGCAGGAAAACAAAAAAGACTTTGAGGTTACACCAGTTCACAACGGCAATCTAGAAGTAGGCGACGGTATCGTTACTTAAAAACACCAAGAAATCTTCACGGATCCTTCTTAAAGAAGTACGTTAAAATTAATTGTCAAAAGTTTCAAAGTTCAGCAAATTAGAAAACTGATTAGTTAGTACTACTGCAGGTGTTACTACTGCAAAAACGACGAAGTCCCACGGCCAAAAACAACAAATAATTGTCGACCCATACCTACAGTATCAAACGACTTTTAGACTTACCTTTTACATTAAAACTTTGCCCCCACTTCATTTTTTTCACTTTTACTACGCCAATTTAATTGTTAAGATCTCTGCTTGAAGCGAAGACATCAAAACTCGCCAAGTCGCGCCGAAAAAGCCATGTCACACGACTCAACACCAAGTTTCCAAGTTCAAACACAACTTTACGCCAAAACAACAAGTTCCTACGCCCAAGATCGCCAAGTACCATTCTCTATACGCTCACCAAGTTCTATAAAATCCAAAATCTCAAGATGGAATTTAGCTAAAAGCAAATGGAGGTAATTCAAGCTTTCGGACCTTAATTTATCAAGTATTTAGATAAAGAGCTCTAGGGCTACAACTTCAACGAAAACTTAATAGAAAGGCATTTAGTCAACTTTATCATCTCCTAAATTATCGACTTCGATAAAGGCGAAACCCTTAACTATAGCAACCGTGTTTTTTTTAAGTATTGTAATATTTTTTAAACAACTAGACCATTAATAAATAAAAAATGATTTGAAAAGGTGTTGAGTTAAAATTACAAAAAAAACTTTAATAAAAATGGATTTACATACCAGAGAAAAACCCTATTAAGCTGGCAAAACCCTTTTAAGGTTTGTATCAACTTAAAGAATACCCTTGAGAACCACGCCTTGTGGAAAAAGATGTTAAGGAACCTTAACGCCCTTATACGCGATCCCAGGGACCGCTTTTTCATCTTTAGCTAAATTAAGCCTTTTTATGCGTTAAAGATAAGGAACTTGTTAACTATCCCGGCAACCTAATATCTTTACGCGAAAGCGTGAAATACTCTTTTAATAGCATCAGGGCATGTAAAGCAGTGGCTGCTCACGCGGCCAGAGGTATTGATATTGGCGTTTTACACAAGTAAATTAATCAAGATAGTTAAGCTTTTCAAAACTTTAAAGCCACATCTTACCCCTTAATACCTTAATTGAAATTACCAAGCCCCTTAAAAAACTTCCTACGACAGGTTTATCTATACGCGAAAGCTTACTACAGATTATACTATAGGATTTCACCCCTCGAGTTGGACGACTAGAAATTACCTTTAACACCATGGTTCGGAGGTCTTAAGGCTTGAACTTCCAAAAAATACCACTAATAGAAACTAAGATAACTATCACTACTTGCTCCCAAAACCTGTAAAAATGGTTAACATTAACTATAAGCTTTTTACAAACTTCGCCAAGATTTGAAACTATATAGAGAAGTATAGCGGAAAGCCTTACAACCTCTTCGACACGAAAATAATAACTTTTTAAAACATTTGAAAACAAATAAAGGTTCTTCTTTCTGGTTTTTAATTACTATTTCCTGGAATCCTTACTAGATACGTTAAAGATTATTACCTAACCTTTCTAACCCAAGGAATTACGTTTCGCGAAATATATAACTATATAAAAGGTTATTTCGAATACTATGTCCACCTTAAGTAATACTATACAGATTAGGCCATCACGAGGTAGGCAACGATAATAGGTAAAAAGAAAAAAGAAAAAACCCCGATAAATGTGTTTAATTAAATGATGAACAAGTTAATTTAATGCCAAAAAGCAATAAAAAAAGCCCACGTTAGCGAAGCGACACTTTGTAAATAAGTACGGGTAGTAGTTATGGGTGTTAATGAGTTTGAATACACCCTACAACCCCTAAATACCACTTACGAAGGCTTTTTTAGCCAGTTGAATTCCTCGCTTATAACTGTAATAACGTGTATACTAAACTTGATTGGGATATACCCCTAATCCGGTAAATTCCCTAAAGTAGATGAAAAAAACTTTATTTTAGTTAATTATGTCGATCGTAAATATAGCTACGGGTAGCTCCAACGCTTAAGATTTGACCTATCGTTTACAGACTGAAGATATTAGCTGCACTAACGGTAATAGAGAAAAAAATTAAACGGACCTACTAATCTCAGGCACTATCGTTATAATAGTGGTAAAAAAATTAAAGTTGTGGTAGATCTGGCTATTAGTTAATTCGACACCCCCCTGTTGAGCTAAATAACAAAAAGATGATGTATTATATCTAATACCCTACCACTTTTAAATAAGTTTATTTAAACCAAATTAAATATTTCGAAAGCGACAGGCTAATTAACAGCGATAATGCCACTAAGTATATTAAGTAGTATAAAGATACTGCTTCCGATGTGGTCTAATAACTAACCGACTACGCTTTACTGTACCGTTTAGTCGTTGAAAACACTTACTTTTACCCTAATTAAGCTCCTAACCCCTTAAAAACTCTTCTTCTTTTCGATAATTACGTAAACTACACGTTTTAAGGTATTATTTCAAATACAGGGGCAGCGAAGTACTTAACAAGAGGTTATTTATAATACATGACATTGCAAAAGGGAAGTATTACAAATACTAAAATTAATTCTTACGATGTTAACAAAGCTAAAATTGGCTTCGAACCAGGCGAATAACTATCTTTGCGAAAAATAACGGTAGTTTAAACTATTATTATGTTGATTACATTTCACATTTTGAAATCCCCTATCTCTTTCCTTCTTTACTTGAAATATATAAAAACCCTTAACGTTAATATTAATGTCAACGCTAACTACCTGATTAAAAACGACTAACGGTTTTCCCTCTCTTTTAAGTAGGGGTATTTATAATTTTATTTTCAAGGTTTTAAAAAACTGGTATTCAATATAATGGATCCATAGATAAGTTAATTATATCGGAGTTTTAACAACCCAACCACTAATAGGTTATATGAAGTTCTAAAGTTCTTAAGGTATAAAGATGTGGAATACTTTGAGCTAAAACCTATCGAGAAGTTTGATTACTATTATTAATGTATAACTAAACCCCCCGGAAGTTTAAGTTTACATGAAAAAACGATAAAGACTTTAATTACAAGATTTTTATTAATATATTTAACTTAAAAAACCTGACTATTTTTTCACGTCGTGAGCTCTGCAACCTTTTTCATGGAGCCAAGTTTATGAAGTTCTTTTAGTCAAAGGATACGTAGGAAACGTTAAGGATACTATAAATTAACATGTAATTATGCCTACCTAACGTCATAGTTTACGATATGAGTACTAATTTTGCGGTGGTAAAGTTTTAGGAAGGTATTAAGATAATAGGTATTTAGTGTAAATAGGTGCTTATAAAAGCCTACTAAAGCATTGGAAAGATTAAAAGGGTATATACCCTATTTCAACGAGTATATAATATCCTTCTATTGGAAATTAAAAGCTTTACGGATCCAGAGACACACCTTTAAATATCGGTAAAGGGCCCAAACAATATTATTGGTCACAACAGCCTATTATTAAAGCTATTTTTTTTTGAACGTATATACGCTAGACTAGTAAATATCCGCTATTAGTAAGTATCCCAAAGCGAGTTATGGCTTACGGTAAAACACTAAGGAAATTGCAAAAAGAATCGATACGCCACCAGGTTAACAATACCCTTAACACCAAAAACGGCTTTATAACAATTGATGTATATTCTTTACCATTACAATTGAAGTAATTATTAAAATTACTAATAGTTTTGTATTTTTTCGAATCAACTAGATTAAATCCTATATTGAAAATACTAACGACGAAAACCCCTAACCCAAACGACCAACCTAATACGAACCTCCTTTACCAGTTATCGATAAACCAATAAAACGCCACCGATACAAACGACCCCCGAAAAAAAAGACGTTGAAAAGAAGAAATATATACCGGGTGGTATTTATGATATTACCTAGATGAGTAGGAAAGAAAAGGATAACGAAGACCTAGGACTAAAGTTCTGAGTATAAGGCATTATTAAAACTTTCGGCAGACCTTTTAAGAAAAGCGATAAAGTCAAGATTGAGGGTTTGTTAACTCGAGGAGTTGTACAATTCGTATCAACGGCTAATTTTGATCTTGAAAACTTGAATGTTACAATTTTCAGGTCGAAAATTATCCATGAGGTTAAAGACAGAACTATGGGGCGACTATATGAAAAGTTACATCTAATCGTTTAAGAATATGGTAAAAAAAGGCAAAGACTAAATTCTTACATAATCTTCAACGATTTAGGAAATCAGCTAATGCTTAATAGCCGTTTTAAATATAAGTTTACTAATTAGGATTAAAAAGAGAGTTATACTTAATAACCGAAATATAACGTAAGACTACACGTAATTAGTAACGAATTAACAACGGATCACATTACTAAAATTATTATAAGAATTACGATTTATCTACCTTTTAAAAACGGTAATACGATATATTAAGCCTTTTTAAGTGCTAACTAAAATATAAGTTCACTGGTTTAAAATTTACCAGTCGTACCTTGAATTAAAGCTAAATATGAAGTTTTTGATATACAACCCGTATTTATAAGTAACGTAAAGAAAGATTTCGGCTTATTATATATGCAAATTAACGATATATTTTTCGTCGGAACGGCTGGTTTAATAATATCGGAATAATAAGAGATTAAAGACTTGAAGGTTTAAAATTATAAGCCAGTAACGAAGTTGGAAAAACGTAATCAACTTAACTTTAACGGACAATTAATCCGTATTTTTGGTATTAATAATAGCCTTCGTTTTCGCTAAGAAAGTTAGGGTACTAATTTAATTATAATTAAAAAGACTAAAGTAGTTAATGTTTAACGGTACCTAAAACAGCGTACCCATAGGAATTATATTGCCACTTTATACCAATCGAAGGCCTTTTAAGACGTTTCTATTACAACACAAATTTAAAATCTAATAAGTAATGACTTTAACAGGCTTCATAAAAGGGTTAAATAGTAAATAAAAAATGTAAATAAAAGGATTAATATGGTTTAATTGGCTTGGCTAGGGCTAAATTAATAATATTTACCAATAAGTCGCTTACAAATAATAATGATTTGTTTTTACACATTGGCTTTTTAATAACCCTCGTTAATAAAAAAAAACCAGAACAACTGGTTTACAATTATTGGCAGTGTAATTTACTAACCATTTATGAAACATTAAAAGATTAAATGAAGCGTACTAGCTTTCAAAGTGTAGGGTATAATGGTAGGCTTTAATATATGTATAAAATTATGAAAAACCCTTAATATCATTACTAGTTAGTTTAAAATCCTCTTACCCTAGTATTAATTTATATCGACTCGAGGAGTTAATTCGAATACCTTTCGAAACTCGAAACCACTAGCGAAAAATGTTTAGTAATAGATGTAATAGTACTCCGCGAAGCCTATTAAAGGACGAACATTAAAAAGTTCCTATAAATTGATGGTGAAGACAATCCTATTAATACTATAATAAAGGCGTCGTCAAACAAGGCCCTCATGAGGTTTATAAATAATAATAGATTAACTATAAATATTAAGGGCTACGTTAATAAGCCGCCCAGCAAACTTAAATCACGTGATAGCGATTATGTGAATATTGGTGAACTGGAAGACTGCCAGAGAATGAACGTTATTAATTTATTTAATTAATACGGCTAAAATAAAAGATCATACGGGCTCTTATCGGAAAAACCTTTTGTGAAAGTCGATAAAAGCGGACCTCAGAGCCGTAGGGCGATTAACAGCAATTAGGGTTAATGTTGGAACAGTATTGAAATTTTATTGCAAACAGTACAGTAGGTCAACTTTACTGTAAGTGTATTGCTTTTTGCGAACTTACTGCATAAGGTGTAAGTCGAGTACAGTACGCTGCACTTCACTCTAGGGCATGGGCCAAGCATTTGGCCATACAATTTATAGTGCAGACTGGCTAGCAGTATGCCAAACCTAGAACAATACATCCACTATTTGACTACTGTAATACTACTGTTACTTCGACTAATCGAATCAACAACGTTGCAATGTCTAAGGTCTACCAAAATTAATCAGTGCTTATTAGGTTAAGCAAAGATTGGCTAAGTAAAAGAAAAGGCTGCTTTCCGATTACGCTTTGCAATTGCGCAAAGTAAAGGGAAAATTCTTGCGAAGGGCCTCTACTGCTGCATCGGCTTTTCACAGCAGTTAGTAAAAAAGACTTTTAAGCTACGTCGGTTTTTACAATAGTTTAGAAGTAAGCGACGGTATCGCTACTCGAAAACACTAAGAAATCTTTATTAATCATTTCTAAAGACGTTGAGATTAACTGTCAGAAATCTCAAAGTTCGTCAAGTTAGCAAACGGCTAAGTTGATACTACTACGGGTGTTACTACCGCAAGAAAAACGATTAAGTCCCTACGCCAAAATAATAACCTTCGGCCTTTATTACCAACAACGACCTCCGACCTTACCTCCTACACCAAACCTTTACCTTATTTCACTTTTTAACTCTCTACGCCACTTCAATCGTCAAATTCACTACTTTAAGGAAAAACATTAAGTCGCGCTAAGAAAGCCACATCGCGCGACTCCACGTTAAAACGCCAAATTCACACACCCTAAGGCACTAAGTCTTTACACCTTTAGATCGCCAAGTCCACCACCACCACGCTTTACACCAGAAAAATCGTTATAATAGCTTTAAAACGCGCTAAAATTAATACCGTTAACGACCCCGAACGAAAAAAGGCAATTAAAGACCTCGGCGGCATCTTCGAAAAACACTACGATGAAGAACTCTGGTTTACCGAAGCTACTAAAGACTCGACTTCCGAACACTTTACCAACTACGTTGGCCACTTCATCTTTGACGTCGCTTACAACGATCAAGACATAAGCGTTAACACTTTTTTCAATTCTGTTGAATTCTTTAGGGATTGGAGTTAAGATATGTGGAAAAAGATGAAAAAATCGGTTAAAGTTAAGTTAAAGGCTAACTTACACCGACAAAAAAATTTATTACCCCTAAAAGTTGGTAAAAACGGTAATCTCGCTAATGTACTCTACGAATGCGCTACAGATAAAGACTCCTAATAACCTTTAATTAAAGGAAAAGAGGTTACTAGCAATAATAACCTACAATGGTTATACACACGTTCATAAAGACCTGCTAAAGGGTAATCGATAGATTTACACCCCCTAAACCTTTAAATCCACAAGTCTATCGAATAAAAACCTCGCCGGACCCCTTATTACCAAAAGTAGTATTACTAAGTTCTCCGTAGCGGAAACCCTTAAACCTACTTCCCCCAAACTTCTCAACAAGTTTAATTCCAGTAGCCAAGTTAAGGAAGGACCGGCTTTACACGCGAGCCTACTATAGGTATAACCATTGGCTTTTCCCCTCTAAATTTAGCCAAAGGTAATTATCCTGCTCATTAACATTAGCAAAAGCCTTAATATTTTTCCCAACCATGTAAAAAAGGCCCCTATAACTAGTATATCATCCTTTCCCCTCGGTGCATTCCTATGGAGGATACGGACTATACGATAATCACTACGTTCGTCAAGATTTGGGGAGACAAAGAGAAGTATAACAGTAAGTCGTACAACCTTCTTGACGTTAAGTTACGCCTATTTTTCAAGATTTGCCGCTAAATAAAAGTTAAGTTGCCAGGTTTTTACTTGTTATTTCCCAATATCCTTACTGGCTAAGCCAAAGATTACTACCTACGATACCTAACAAACTGTACCTATTTCCACAAAATATACGATGACATAAAGGGCTATTTCGAATATGATATTAACCTTATCTAATATTATATGGACTGAAATATCATTAAATAATCCTATATATTAAATTACAAGAAAAAGTCGGAAAGTAAAATAAACCTTTTCAATCAGATATTCAACAGGCGAATACTTTACTAATAGGTAATAAGAAACGTAAAAAATAGCGAAGACACCTTATACTAACAAGTCTGGTAAACAGTTACGGATTATAATGAATTTGAATACATCTTACAATGCCTTAATACCACCTGCGAAGGTTTTTTTTTTAGCTAATTACGTTACTCGTTAGCGACCGTAATTACTCGAGCTTCCGGCTCGACCGGTATATACTCACAAGCTTTGGAATTCAGTAACAAAAAAAAAACTTTCAATTCGTATTACATTAATCGACGGTACGGACAACCTGATAAGTACGGTTCATAAAAGGTCCGGACCTTTACCTATGAAGGAGGATATTTATCCACTTTAAGGCCTTTAATTCGGTTAACTAAGTTTAACTAAAACGCTAAAAAAAAATTAGATTTACGGTAAATAGACCTGTTAATTAATACGATATATTATCGCCGAACGTAATGTAAAACAGGTGATATATTACACGTAGTACCCTTTTACCTTAAAATAAGACTATATGGAAAGTGTTACGTAATTTGAAGGAAGTAAAATTAAGGAGGAAGAAAATAAGTTGAAATTTATCGGTTGACACGAAAATACCAGCATTAATACCGGTATTAGCCCGAAAGCCACGTAATAACTAGCCAACTAGGTATTTATATATCGCCTTATAGATAAAAACCCTAATCGCCGTTATAAGAATAAAAACCATAAACCTATATACTTCTTTATTATTTAAAGCCAATACGTAAACTAAGTCTTTTAAGGGTTATAATAGACATGGGGGTAATACAATACTTAATAAAATGTTATTCTTAATATATCGCGTTATGGAAAGATATTAATATTGTTACGAAACTTAACCACACGGATACTAATAACGCCAAAGTTAGTTTGAACCCTTGGAAAGAGATATCTTTACTAGGATCGATAATATTAAAAACTGTTTTTAAACCTATTGTTTTCTATATCTTAAAATCTCCTACTTCTTTTCTCTTTTACCTTAAAAACATAAAAAACCTCGGCATTAACGTTAATATTTAAACTAATTAACTAATATATATTAAAACCGGCAAAAGGTTTTTACTTAACCTTAAGTAAGGGTAGTTCTAGTTTTATCTTTAAAGACTAAAGACAGTAGTGTTAAACTTAACAAAGGCAAAACTTCGTCAACTATATCGTAAGTTTAACCACCCGGAAATTAATAAACTTTATAAGGTTTGAAAGGTAACTGGTTACGAAAATATTGATTTATCAATATGAAAGGTAGTTAAACTTCTTTGTTATTATTGTTGAATACATTTCTAAATCCCTTTAAGGCTTAAACTTACGTTAAAGAAAAATTTAAACTTTAATTCAAAAATCTTCGTAAATGTATTTTATCTAAACGATGAACTAGTACTATACGTCGTGAATTCCGTCACGGCTTTTTACAGCGCTAAGTTCTTTAAACTCAGTACTATAAAGAAAATATGGGAAGTATTACGTATTCTATAAATTAATACTTACCTTAGTTTATTAGATATATTAGTCTACAATGCCGATACTAACTTTACTACGATAAAGTTTTAAACTGATGTAAAGTTAATAGAGATTTAATACAAATAAGTTTTTATAAAGGGTTTACTATATCCTTATATTGGAAATCGAAAGCTTTACAAGCTAAGAGGCACGCCTTTAAATAATAGTAAAAGATT
The DNA here is from genome assembly GCA_038502455.1 of Anisogramma anomala. Lineage (NCBI taxonomy): Eukaryota > Fungi > Ascomycota > Sordariomycetes > Diaporthales > Gnomoniaceae > Anisogramma > Anisogramma anomala. The sequence goes on along the minus strand of JASMMZ010000002.1, from coordinate 32,754,107 downwards.
TTAACGATATTATTAACACTAACGGACTTATACCAACTTTATTAATATTAAGAGTTTACCCACGTATAACAGCTAAGTTGCTACCCTTGTTAAATACCTAAAAGCGTGTTATGGAATATAATGAAACATTTAAAAAAAATTACACCGTTAGGTTAATAATACCTTTAACATCAAAAACGAACCTTTAATAATAAACGTGTTTGAACTCCTTTTTTAAAGTAAAATCCTTACGTGGTGTAAACTAGGTAAATAGAATAGGTTTGATAACATCTTAATTATTATTAATTTAAACGTAGTATTTAAAACTGTTAATAGCCCTATGACTTTTCAAGTTATATAAGTCAAGCCGTACAAAAAGCTCTTTAAGTTTAGTAAAAATCCTAACGTCGATAACCTCCGAATCGAACGAATTAGTTAATATACCCCTTCTAAACCAACTGTTAACAAACCAATAAAACGCCGACGACGTAAAAAACTACTTAAGAGAAGAATATATATTATCAAGAAGAAAAATAAAAACTATAGGACTAATAAGGTATATATAACGACGTAGGTGTTCTAAAAGGAAAAGTATAACAGAAAATTTACCTTTAAGTTACGTATCGAAAGTATTATCAACACGCTAGGCAAATCTCTTAAGGAAAATAGCTAAGTGAAAATTAACGGCTTTTTATTATAGGGAGTTATATAGTTTATATCGTTAACGTAATTTAAAGGCTGAAATATTACTATTTTTAAGTTCAAGATATTCTACGAAGATAAAGGTAAAACTACGAACTGACTGTATAAAAAGTTACAGCTAATCGCCTGAGAATATGGTAATAAAGGTAAAAACTAAATTCTTACTTGATCGTTTACAATTCAAAAGATTAACTAACGTTTAATCGTCGCTATTTCTACCAATTCAACTATTAATATAAAAGGTTAATTCACATTTAATAGCTGGGAAATTATGTAAACGTACATGTAATATACCACCAATTTTTAACGGATTATATTACTAAAATTATTATAAAAACTGATAAACAAGTTTTCGGCTAATTCGATAATACATTATATTAAACTTTTATACAGATTAGCTAAAGTTAACGTTAACTAGTTTTTCACGTATTAAATATACTTTAAAAATGGGTTAAATATCAAGACTTTAACATTTAACATGTATTTATTAATTATAAAGGGTAAAAACTTTAGTATCGTAGGTATATAAACTAACACAACCCTTTCTTTCGGCGATATTATATTTATAGCGACTAAATAACGTATTATCGAGAAATTGGACCTTTAAAAGTGTAAGTTAGCTAAAACGTTAGCTAAAAGCATATAACCTAACTTTAGCAAATCGTTATTTCGCATCTATAGTATTAAGGCTAAAAGCGGCATTTACATTAACCTATGTTAAAAGGGGTAAGCTACGAGATTGACGATTATCGATAAAGTTAATGAGGTAAAAGTATAAAAATATCTAAAAATAAAGGGTACATATGGTTTATATCGTCACGTTATATTAATTAAAGGTATCGTATGACCTTTTGATTACAGCATAAGTAAAGAACCCGTAAAACGAAAACTTTAATACGTTAAATAAACGAATTAAGTAGTAAATGGATTAAGTGGGAAAAAAATTAACATGTTTTTATAAATTTAATAAAGGCGAAACTAATAATCTTTAGGAATGGGTTATTTACCAATAATACTAACCATATATCGTAAATCGGCTTTTTAATCATACTCGTTAACGAAACTAAGTTTACAAGATAATTTACGATTACCCAAAACCTTATATATTAAAAATTTATTAAATACAAACATATAACTTGAAGTATGTTAACCTCGGAAGTTTACAGCATAATAAAAGGCTTTAACATCGGTATAGTAATTAATGGTATATTAAGGATTATTACTAAATAACTAGGTTTGCTACCGATACTTATAGTGGTATGTACCAACTCCCAAAGCTTTTATAAATACCTATACTAACTAGGCACGACTAATGAAAAAAGTTGAATAATAGATGTGATAACGTTAAGCGAGGCATACGAAACCCGGGAAATTAATAAGTTCCGGTAAATTAAAGGCAAAGATAACCCTACAAATGCTATAACCAAAGCCACACCTAATAGCGCCCTGAAAAGGTTTGTAAATAGCAATACGCTAACCATACGAATCAAGGGATACGTGGATCGCCTAACACATGACGTAAAGGAATAAGGTTGCCTTAGCAGATTGGAAGACCGCCAGGGAAATGGTGGCGATAGCAATGGAAACGATAACAGTAACTTAAACTATTAGTAAAAGGTACGCAAGTGGTATTGTACTTGATTTACGCAGGTCTATGGCGAAGGATCTGTACACGAGATTTGAGGAACGAAGGTTTCGGAGAGGTAAAGCAAAAAGGGCTACAAAGGGCCGTAATTAAGGTTGTTTTCAGTACATATTTATTGAAACTAACAGGGGTCTGGCTTGTGGATTAAGCAAGGATTTCAGAGGTTGCCATCAATTGATGGCAAGCCACGCTGGCGTGCAGGCACAAAAACAAAAAGCCGCCAGTGTTGGAACAGTATTACAATGGTATTGCATACAGTGCAGTAAGTCAACTTTACTGTAAGTAAAGTTAACCGTACTGCAAGTGTATTGCTTTATGCAGACTTATTGCATTGGGTGTAAGTCCAGTGAAGTACGTTGCATTTCACTCTAGGGTACAGGCCAAGCACTTGACCATACAATTTACAGTGCAGACCGGCTAGCGGTTTGCCAAACCTAGAATAATACATCCACCATCTGACTACTGCAATACTACTGTTACTTCGACCAATCGAATCGATAACGTTGCAACGTCTAAGGCCTACCAATAGTTAATTTGTATATAATTAGATGTAATTCGATATGGGGGGTAATTAACATGAATAGTAGTTTAACTAGTTGATGAGGTTGCAGTTTAGCGCTTGCCAAAAAATATTGATTAACTACACTAACGCGCACATACAAACCAAAAAGCCGCTAGTATTGAAATAGTAGTATTTGTAATGCAGTATGTTAACTTTACTTACAGTAAAGTTAACTATACTGACTGCAAGTATAATGTATTATTTTGTACGGGCCTACTATATTGACTGCAAAGTAAGTACAGTATGCGCCCACTTTACACTAGGGTACGTGCCAAGCAATTAGCCACACAAATTACTGTGCAGACCGGCTAACGGTCTGCTAAACTTAGAACAATACACCTACCATCTGACCACGTAATACTACTGTTACTTCAATCAATCGAATCGACAACGTTGTAATGACTAAAGTCCTACCAACAATTTTGATATTAGCTTTAAACTCTGTCACTGCAAAGTTAATAACTATATCGTCGACAATAATATTCGACGATACTATGCACGCCTCAATTCGTCGTATCTTTAACGCTTTCTAAGTATTTTTTGCCGTTAGGGATTTTCAAAATTTATTGTTGTAAAAGGAGATCGCGACTTCTATAGCAGGAGAAATAAGTTAATTGTCCAAGTAAAAGACTTTGGTTAAGAATTTAAAATTCCTGTTTTGTCGTTTCTCAAGGTAAGTTTAAACCTTTGTGATGATTAGGTGTATACATAGTAATAGTAATATTTTTTTTTCGATAGCGTTTAATATAAAATATTATATATCCTTATACTCTTCGAATGTAAGGACTTTGTATAATTTATTAATAGGTCGGTCATTCAAACATCGATATAACTAATGTATTTTGGACTTCATAAATTTCAATATTTATACTATTGAACTTTAGAAATTAAATCATAAGTATTCAAATTTAAAAATTAAAAGAAAAATCCAGCTATATTTAACTATATCATTGACATTAATATGAATTTTAACGCCAAGAAGCTTTATATAGTCTAAGAAAAAAAAGAAAAAAAAGATATTAATTTTATAAATATACAAAATGATAGATCTAACAAGTATAACTATAATTGCTAATCTGAGTAATGATAATTATATACTTAAGATAAAGCTAACTTTAGCTTTACCAGCGTTCTAACCATGAATTTCGTTATAATGCTACTTTCCTGTTGCAACGTAATATACTACAAATAGCCCTTATCAAAGATTTTTTTCCCCACTATATCTATCCTAATACTTTGAAATGTATTCTTTAAGTAATAATTACAAAGATTAAATAAGTACAAGAAATTAGGGGGTTGATTGTTTTAACGGTAAATAGGGTTTTTACCCATCAAATAATATAAGAAAATGTGATTAACTAATTACTAGTTATTTTAGAATTAATATATTTATACCATAAGACTTACTTTGATACATTTTTTTCATCGCTTAACAAATCTTCAACTATATGATTCGACTCATATTGCAAGTAGTTCCGTTTGAAGATAATAATATGTTAAATGTAATATATCATCTGCTATTTGTAACGCTTAATAGTGTGAAAACGACTAAATCAATGATCCAAGTTGTCGTAAATCCTATATTTTTATCATCATTATAACAATGATTCATACGGTTTCCGTATCCGCTTTAACTTTCTCTTCTTTACTACTATTACTTTCAATACATAGTGTTTTAGCCAGGTTGTCAATGTCTAAACCTACCGAATATACAATCGATATAATACATAATTGAAACGCTTTTATCGTTGCAGTCGCAGAAACTATTAATTTAGGAAAACATAACAATTAAACTTGGCGTATATAATATGAAAGTCGCAAAAGAAAACATTAACTAGTTAAAAAGCTTTTATAGGTAATATCTAAACATTATTAAGCGTATTTAAACCCTTTAACGCCTATAATAGCTACCGAAACCTACTTACATAATGTAACTTCCCCAGATTACAACTTTCATATTACCTGTTAACAAAACAATAACTTGTTAAACATGTAATCAAATTATTCATTGGTATTTCCTTCTCCTGATTTTTGGATATTATCATGGTCCAATTTATTGTAACCTAGTTTATATGATATTGTATAATATAGACGTCGTACTTTACATAAATTTTTATCCTGTTAAAAAGTTTTTCGGCAGGTATATATCTTAGTTACAAAGATTAGATGGTATTTTTGACGCATCTAGCGAAAATTCTTGAACATAATCAGTGAAAATTTCAACGTTAAACTTTTATTTATCGGAAATTAGTAATAAATGATATTATGTTTGTGTTATGTCAATCACAAGGTTTCTCATTATACTTTTCTACGTGATTTATAATCTTAGCGAAGTTTATAAGGAATTCATAATTGATATGAACCATCTTAAGTGATTTGTGAAAAAAAATCTGTCGGTAGGGTCTAAAAGACCTATTCACATGAAAAGGTAACTTAGAAGAGTAATCAAGATGATTAGTATTTGTAGTATAGTAAAGATAAAGATTATGGGTCAAAAAGAAGCACTCAAAGGTGTACGCAACAGGTGAGGGCTTATAAGCCCTTTATCTAGAGCGTAATCCTCTGGAATACTTCTTTCAAACCAATCCACGTATTTCCGTCGACCTGAAATAGCTATTCCAGACCGACCCATGTATGGTATACTTTACGTTTTGTAAAAGTACAGCTTACAACGTAACACGTTACCGTATACCCTACAAGAGTGTATCCTGCAATACAGTACACTACCATTTGGCCTATGTATACTATCTATAAGGGCATATAATAATATCTACACAGGCAATCTTTTTTTCTTCCTTATATATTTCGTACTTATAGCCTAATAATGATAGTGTTATTAGCGTATTAATCGCAAAAGGTCCAGATTAGTAGTAGTGATAGTATTGTTATTATATTAGTCGTAAAAGATCCAAATCAATAGTAGTAATAATGTTACTGTTAACGCGTTATTCGTAAAAGATCCAAATTAGAAGTAGTTCGGCTGGGATTAACAAAGTTTAGCTGAAGTGGTATTTGTAATTCGGGTCTGATTAATATAGCTAAATAAAGGCAACATAATTGGTAATAACGCCATTTTTTTTAACAGAAGTGACTACGCGGTAATTATTACGTAAGTGTAATTGCATAGGGGTAATTACGTAATCACTTAGTAGGTTAGTACAAAATATATATTGCCATCGTTTCAAGTAAAACTTCCTTTTTTTTTTCGTTAAAAACGCGTAATTTCAGCTAATACAGGTCCCTATTCCGATCAACCGTTAGTTTATCTAACCAAATCAAGCCGTTTTGATGTGTAGGTTACTTAGCTTATACATATAATAACCTATTTTCCGAATAAATGCCGCGTAAGAACAGGACTACAAGACGCCGTTTAACGCGAGAGCAGCGGCGTCTCGCCGCCGCCGTAGCCGCTATAGCCGCCGCCCTTAATACTACCGCCACTACCAACAGCAACAGCCCTCCCTCGTCGGTCTTAATCTCCTTAATTGCTGCCACGCCGCCCGCCGCCGCTACGCTGCTCGCCGCCACGTTATCAAGCTCCGCTGCCGCTACGCCACCCAATACCGCTACTCCCACGCCACCTAACCCAACCGCCGCCTCCGCCTCGCCCCTCCCTGCCACCGCCGCACCGACCTCCTCCTCTTCCTCCCCCTTCTCTCCCTCTCATTTCCCTAATTCGAAAAAGGAGCGGAGAGCTCCTAAGGTTATAAACCTTACCCTCTCCCCACGGGTAAAAACCCTATCACCTATAAGGGCCTCTTTACGCTGCAAGCGTAACCTAACGCAATTACGCTAGAGTATATACAACCTAAGCCCTTCGTTCGTTAGCTTTTGACCCCCTTTTTTATAAATAAGGAATACGAAGTGGATCTCCTTTACCGCTTCAAGCTTCGCATCGCTAAGATGCGTCATAATGCCTCTATAATACGCTAAACGTTAAAGCGACGTACCCGGGTCCATAACCCTAAGCCGCCAATAAACATGTTTTACGTATCGTATATCGCGTCCGCAGCCGCGAGTAAGTTCGTTAACGATTCCTACGAAAATGGGGACCGCTCGGTATGCTACCACTATTACGAATGGACTGGCAGCTCATACAACCCCATTCTTGTGATCTTAAGACCGTGGGTCCAAGCCGTACTGTACGTTCACCGGCTTTTTAATAAGTTTAAACCGACTTTTGAAAATTACCTCTAATAAAAATATAATTTTGGGGTAATCCGAAAAACAAGTTATTATAAATAACTAAAATAAACTAATGCTCATTATTAATAGGTACCAATCGGCGGACTAGGGAAACGGAAATCGCCGTCGTTGCTTGGAAATAGGGCCTACCCATGTACTATGTAGACGAGTTCGATAAAGTTATCGTACATCGCTGCGAAAAATGTAATCCCTCCCTTATACCTTTGCCTAAGTATATAACCAATAAGATATAGGGTTACATCTTCGCTAGCATCAGTAACGTCATTAGCGATAATAATGATAATGTTAGCATAAAGGGAGAAAGCGACGGGAAAAATATTAGGGACGCGACAACGTCGCCCTCTCCCTTTAGTAATAAATAAATGCTCCTTCATTTGAACTGGTGTATCCAGCCATAATACAGTACGTAATACAGTAATTTTATAATTCTTTACAAATCAAATATTTAAAGCGATAAACATAATATTAAATGCAAAATGAAAAAGGCAAAGTATCAAAATCAGTATATGAAATATAAAACAAAAAAAGGAAATATGTTAAAATCGATACATGGAATGTAAAAAAGAAAAAGATAATATACTAAAACCGGTACGAATAGTCGTATCCAACAAAGGTAAAAATTAGCGGTTGGATCAAATAATTAGTTTAAATAAAGGTAAATCGTAAATCAACGCGAATGGTATAATACGGGCTGATCCAAATAAACGAAAAAAATTTAAATACCTTATTAGGGTCGTGAAACCTTTATAACAACTTTAACAAATAACGTATTTATTAATATAAGTGTTTTTAAGGCGCCATTTAGTATTACCTTTGTTATTACGTTCATTAGATTTAACTTATTATCAATTTATTTATTTTCTTCTATTTCCCAGAGTTTTTATAACTTACGTAAAGCTATAATATCAATTATTAAACGCTTTTCGTTTGTGGTACCCAGCTTAACCAGGCATTTATAAAGCGAAAAAGAGTTAGTATATATTATAAGGGAAATAGGGTGTAATTTAAGGTTAGAAATAATTATCCGGACCGTTATCGTTATAATTATATCTGAATCGAACCTTTTAACCATATTATAAATCCTAAAAGCCAAGACGCTTCGTATAATTCTTTTACATTTAGTAAAGCCGTTTTAAGTCGGTGTTTTATTTTCGAAGACGAAAACGAAAACGATTTAAAAGTTGTAATTGTCATTATTAGTGAAGAATCTGTTAATGAAAACAAATAACTTTACAATATGTATATATAATGACACGAATTATAAGTCGCGTTTTAAATTGTGTATTTGCTACGAAAAACGTTTGTTAAACGCCTTATATATATCTTTCGTCGGTTTCATTTGGTATTATACAGCGATAAAGAAGTTAAATAATGCTTTTTGTTATGTTATAAAGGCGACTCAAACGTTGTATATACGTTAATATCTATATTCGTCGGCTCGTTTTACGCTATCCAAGGTAACGAAGGGAACTTTATTTAGTTATCCCTTTTACGTAAAAATTACAATGCTATCCTAAAAGGTAATCGTAATACTATTAAAATTAATTACATTGTTTTTTATTAGGAACGTTTTGAATTTGGCTTTTAAATTGGTCTTTAGTAGTTTTTTTTTTCTCAACTACGAAAAACGAAAAGTTACATAACGTTAAGGTATCGTTTTTCTATATACCCGTTAATACAAAGCCTTTCGAACAGGCCGTTGATACCAAAAAGCATGGATCGAAAGTGGAGCTGATTATTTCGAGTAGTTCCTTATAATACCTTTAATAGGTATCGTACCAGTAGACACCAACTTCGGCTAAACCGTAAAGTAGTTTTAAAATACGTAAGATCGTTTTAGTTAGGTGATATTACTTAAAGTTTTTAGGTATATCGGCTTAAATCCGTATTTTTAACCGTTTCTCAAATTGTGCATAGGCTTACGTTATAATTAGAAGTTTACCATATAAGTCATATAAAATATAGAGGGAGGTAAAGAACCTAAGGATTAAGCGATAATTAACCCGTTATAATGTGGGTGACTGGGTTATAATATTCTTTTTACCTTCTTCTTTATAATATTTTACAATTAGGCGAGTTTTTTCGCAAGGTTTTCCGGTTTTATCCTTAATTTCATGGATAAAGCGAGTTAAAAAGATCTTATAAGCGTTTTAAACGGTTGAGTCAAAGCGTTTAAAGTAAAATACGCCTTATTAGATAAGGGCTAAAATTTCTATTTGGGTAAATTATACGAATAGAGTACTTAAAGTGGTGGTAATACCCTTATAACAAAGCTTTAGATTAAGTTCGTAATTTGCTATTTCCTTTTACATAACAAAGCAATTCGTAACGAAGTTCCTGGGGCGTTTTTTAATCTTAAAGCCGAAAGGACGTCTTTGGTATTGAGATTTCGGCGGGTTTAGTATAAATGGACCGGTTAAGTATAACATGTTCAGGTTAGATTCATATTTTAAGGGTAAAACTGAAATTAAAGTCGGTTTGAATTCGTCGTCTTAGGTAATATGCTATGAACGGTTTTACTCGGTTTATGCGATTAGGCTCTCTTTTTTTGCCTCTTTTTTGTATTTCCGTAATATTGTCCAGCGAAACGAACTCGTTTAGTTTAATAATTTAACAAATACATTATAGCCCCTAAACCCGTTAATCCTCCAAAGGTTAATCCATCCATCACTTATTATCCAAATTAAAACTTCAAATTACAATGGTAAGTCTAACACGCTAGTTTTACGTAGGCTATTTCTTATAATCAACGCTTTAAATACATTATTTTTTACTTGTAATAAGCGTAAGGCCTCTATAACTCTAGCTACAGTATTATCCCTTTGCATTATAGATAGTAATAAGACAAAGTCTATGTGGATACTCGGATAGACACTAAAAATAAGGAGTGTAAAGATAAGCTCATTTAGGCTAAAAGTGTTATTAACGGCGTTAACCGCTATTTAAAGAATAAATTACTTGGAACTAACACCTTTTAGTTCTTTCACCAATATTATATACTTTTTTTTTCAATAGTTTATAGTATCGTTTACACTTTTCAATACTTTATAAAGCTTTTACTAAAATTTATTTATACTCATTACCGGCTATCCGAGCTTTAGTACGCTATTTAATGAAATTAAAAGCTATGTCGACATCATACGTAATTTAATATAAAGGTTTGAAGTGAACGTTTAACTCATGATTAACTAAAGCATTCTAGTAATCTAAAGTAAAAGCGTTTCGTATAAATTTAGCGACTTAAAACGATATAGCCGTATTGACGATATAAAAGACCGGTTGGTTATCTAGGTACATAATATCAATAATTACTTCGTAGTTAAAATCTACATAGTTTTAAAAGCGGAATTTGAACCGTCGTAGGGCTTGTAAGTAAAGCTGGTACTTATGGGAGAATTTTTCGATAGCTTCGAATACATTTTTTCCTATATTTGTATAGCCCGCGACGTGGAGTAGATGTAAAAGGCGTTTTGTAACTAGGTATCCAAATCGTCGGTATAAAGCTCATAATTTTCACTAAGTTAAATAAATAATTTCAATTATACATACTTTTGAAAAAAAATCGTTAATAGCCGAACTTAAGTTTTAATAGTACGGATATGCCATTTAAGGCGCGAATAAGCTAATGAATCGTATTTCGAACCTCAATTCCAAGCTTGTTTATATTAGTTAATAAAAGTAAAAATAGCGTTTTAGAATCTATTATGTAAAACTTGATTGGTTCGAAACACGTATTTATAACGACCGTTCGAAGCGACGTCACTTTGCCTTTATTAAACGAAACGTTTCGGTATTTTCTTATTTGGTCTAACCGAAACTTCGGAAATTTCGTTATAAATGCGTCGAATTGTCGTTTTCCGGCCGTCGAAATTTCGGCTACGTTAATATCAAAAATAGTAGCCTATAATCTGGTTTCGTATCTGTTAGTAAATGTAAACTACAACGCTATATTAACGTTAAGCACTTCGTTTACGTAGTCTAGGCCTGTAATATGTAAAAAGAAGGCATTTTACAAGCCGATAAAGATACACTAGGCGTTTTCATCATTGTAGGCTAACAAATAGGTATCGTTTTATTTAACGTCGTTTTTTTTAAATGTATCCTCATAAATGTATACTTTGGGTCAATTATTTACACTTTTGTATTCGGTTAAGTATACTGTAAGATTGGTTTTTATCCCATCTTGAAAATTATATTCTACCTAAAATTATCATTTAATTCGAATTTATTTGTAAGTGGAGTAGTTTATAAACTAGTAACCGACTTTATCGTATTAGAAATACCGCTTTTACAAAGCTATAAAGCCTCGTGTATCTTTCCGTAAGTATTACTATAGTTTCAGTACGGTTTTTTTATTTCTCAACAAATGTCCGTATCTTTTACCGCTAAAGTTTCCTCCTTAATATCTATACTTTAGGCCCTTCTTTTGCCTCGAGTAAACCTTAAATCTCCGGTCCAAAACATAGTAAATCGTTTCGGCAAGGTTTACCTTGGTAATATAAACGTCGCTTTTGGTTTTATTAATTACAAATACTAATTCAAAGTTTTCTTATCGGCGTATAAAGGTTTCGAACTATATTTTAAAGCTTATAAAAAAGGCTTTTAAGTCCTTTTTTGATTCAAAAAGTGTAAAGTCTAAGTCCGGATTTCCACGGTAAGCTTTTGTAACTGTTTAAATAAACGATTTATCGCCTTTGTATTTCAGTTTAAAGGCTATTTAACACTTTTGGAATTTTGCCAATAAGGCGGTAAGAATTTCCCAGGGGTTTTTATCGGTATTTTTCTATTAGTTTTTCACATATTTCTACGTTATACTAATTTAGTCTTTATCGTATAGTTCGTGGTTAATTTTGGTATTAAAGTGGGATTCAAAACGATTATTACATTTTATAGACGTATCTATTTGTATAAGGTAATATATATACCTCTTTTTAACTTACCCGGAAAGTATACCGGGTAAAATAACGTGAAATTGTCATGTTTTAATATTCAGTTTTGTTATAACCCAGACAATAGTTGGGTCAGGAAACAGGCCAGCATGCAGCTAAGCTACAGAGAGCCTGTAGTTCAACACATCGGGCGGGGAACATCTCTTATGTAATTAAGGTGACTAAGCAAGTCACGTGATGGATGAGTATGGATCAGTTACTGATCCAAAGTGAGGCTACATGAGATCAGTAAGGATCAGCCACCGGTCCAAGGTAAGGCAGCACTAGATCAGTAGGATCAGTGCGGTAATCCAAACGATCTAGTACTGAAGATGGTATGAAGGCCATAGGATATAAGGATATGGCCATCACCATATAGATAGTATTCACTTCATAGATCTTCAGTTGTCAATCTAAGTATTCAGTCTACACATCTGAATATACTAAAAGCTAGTGATCATTCTACAGCACGAATAAACATCTTCTTGATATTGCACCTTTGTTACCTCTGCTACCTTACTGCTAATATAAACTCTCTGACACCTTCTATATACTCATAGGTATTTAATATGATGATTACAAGTCTCTTATATGTGTTAAGTATAACGCGTATCTTGTTATCCAGTACGTCGTACAGCTCACCGTTTTAATTATCGTCACTATTTTATAACCTGAAAAAGTTGGTTAACTTCGTAAAGTTACTCCTATCCATAGGAAAGATATAGTAGGAGGTGGCGGTAAAGGTCGTGGTTAAAAGGTATTGGTCCGTAAGATACGTATTAGCGTTTTACGTCGCCTATTTTCTCTTAAATCGGGGTGTTTTCCATGTTCCAGCCGATTTTGATTTTTTTTAGGGCGGGTTATTTTTTTCGTTTCGAGTGACTTTGCTATAACCTATCGGGATATTTTTTACGTTCCCACTAACTTCGTTATAGCTGGGCGGGTAGTTTTTTACGTTTAAGGAGTGGTTTAGTATTCGGTTTTACTTTATGGTGTGGGTCGATATAGGGGTATATTATACCTGTGTAGTGGATAAGGATTGTTGGTGTTCTTTTTTATCGTGGTTTCTGCTTTTAACCTAGGGTATAAAGCTATGTCGTTTTACGTGTAGTCCCCTTCGTTTTAATAATAATATCTTTTATCCTGTAAGGTAATATTTATTTACTAACTCCGTAAACCACAAATCTTTTTCCTCCTAGTTTGGTACGTCGATAAGTTATGCTATTTCGAATAGAGGCTTTACAAAACGCTCATTCCTACTTCCTAAGATATTCATTCCTCTAATTTTTAGGTAGATTTATAAGGATTTGGCAATAGTAAGGTTTATCTTATGCCATATATCCAACGTTTAAATCGAGAAATTGTTATGGAATTCGTTTAGTAAGTTATGTCCTTGGGTTTGTTATTCATAGTAACTATACATGGCGGCTAAGACGTATATGTTTACGATATAGGGTTCTAGTTCCTTCACTGGTAAATCGATGGTATTATCTTAAAGTCACAAATCAATTTCCTTTATTATAGCCTTTCTGATTCCTATATACTCGACCATGAGGTTAAATGAATCTTTGGCCTCCTTTAGAGTTATTAGATTCGAGGTCATATTTGCGATTGTATTAGGGCGTTTGGGCGATGTGTTAAAGCCTAGTAATCTTGTAATGTGTTTAGGTATGTCTAAAGCTTAAGGTGATTTGGCGAACATAAAACGAATCGAGTAATTAATACAGTTGAAATAGTGTTTATTAACGTTACAAACTAGTTAAAAGTTCTAAGTTAATTTTTGCTAACGTTAGTAATGTTATACTAGCCAAAAGGTTAGGAAAATTCAAAACGTTACAGATACCGAACTTAAAACAAATAAGGTAATTACGGGAAATTGGTTAAAGTAAGTGAAATATCGAGTTGTTATATATTTTGGGGTGCGATGGTTTATCCTTATTAGCGTGTTGTAGCAAAACTTGGTAAAAGGAGTTGGTTAGTTTCTTAGTATGTAACCGATTTAGTAAGGCGATCGGGCTGTTTGTTTATATGCAACCGATCGTGGCTTTGTTGAAGCGAGTGGTTTGTAAAATTAGATGGGCCTTAACGAAAGGTTCCGAAACTTAGTGGTTTTGGTTTACGTGGCCTGGTACATAATAGGATGCTCTCCAAAAAGTGCACGAGTATATTAAAACGCCAAACAGGGGTTGATAGTAGTGTAAAGGGGCTTTTAATAAATAAAACGCTAAGCAGGGATTGATGATATTGTGTCAAAGTTTTCCTTTTTCAAATCACTTAGTTTTTACAGTTTTTATATACGTCGGCGTGTAATTATTATAAAAACGAAGTGTTAAAGCACAAAGAGTTAATACTTTTATAGTATCCCGCTATAAGTATTTAACGAATGCTTGTCCCTTTTTCCTAAGCTGCTTATAGTCGACCAAGTCGGCTACTAATTAGCATCCGTAGGGTTTAAAAGATCTATTTATATAAAAAGGTAACTTAGAAAAGTAATCAAGATAATTGGTATTTATAGTATAGTAAAGATAAAGATAATGGGTTAAGAAGAAACACCTAAAAGTGTACGCTACAAGTGAGGGTTTATAAACCCTTCACCTAAAGCGTACTCCTCTGGAATACTTCTTTTAGACCGGTCCACGTATTTCCATCGGCCTGAAATAGCTATTCCAGACCAACCCATGCATGGTACACTTTGCGTCTTACAAGAGTGCAGCCTGCAGCATGATACGTTACCATGCACTCTGTAGGAGTGCATCCTGCAATACAGTGCCCTACCCTTTGTCCTATGTATACTATTTATAAGGGTATATATTAATATCCACAGTTTAAATATTTATCACAAGCTTTGTTAGTATTTTTAACGATTAATTCAAATTCTTTGAAGTCTTAGTAATGAAAGTAATCCTAATTATAATAGCCACTCATATATAAACATAATTTTCTGCAAAGTGATAATATTTCAATGTGTTTTAAAGGTTTGATGTAATTATATCACGAAAATAATTATCGGTTTAATAAACTTGGCAACTACTTTAGCGACTTTGGAAATTGCCTTAGTAATCTTTACAATCTTCCTTAATTGAGGGTTAGATTATGCTGATATTCATGTCTTAAGCTTCTTTTATAGCAACTTCTTTACGCGCCTATCTTTTACCCAACGTATATTCAACGATTTCCTGCCCTAGAATTGAATTACCTAATTAATTAATAGATTCTTACCTGTAAACAAAGTATAAAAATGGATTCCGAGAGGGCTGAGGATCTAATTTACTTCAAAGTAAAGCGATAGATCTTTGAAGCATATATAAGAACATTAGATATTAATAATAATACCCTTTTCTTTTCCCCAAGAATTTTTAAGAATTTTAATTTAGTGGGTTTAAGCTTAGATATCTTGGTGGAATTACTTTTTTACATGTATTTGGAAAGTCTTTTTTTACTAGGCTGGCTGTAACTTTTTTAAGAATAAAATTTGTTTTCTATATTCCTTTACTCTCAACTTATATTTAAGCTTCCTTAAAATCAATCTTGACATTTTTATAGTTCAGGTGCTGAAAAAGTCGCAAAAGTTTCGAAAGATTGAAACAGCATAACCGAAATCTTTATGTACATTTATATAAAAAATATATTATGCAACATTAATCGTTATGTATTCTTTGGTAGATGTTTTATTAATATCTCTCAATCATAGATCTTCATTATATTACTTAACAAAAAGTGGTCTAAACGCCTTGATTTTCTCTAATCTCTTGTTTTCGACTTGAATCTTTACGTTTCAACTAATAATGTGATATTACTTTCTATTAAAGGGTTAGGATTAAGCGATTTAAGTATAATATAATTGTTTGTCACAATTTAACAATGAACTTATTTATTGTAACTTAGCGATTTCAACTTATTTTCCGTAACTCATCGATTTTTTTATGAGATTGTTGTATTTGTAATTTTTTATAAGTTGATAATCTATTACATCGAATCGAATAGTAATTTTACATATTTACTAAAGGGTAAAGTAATCGTAATATTATTTACTTAGTTTCATTATTGAATTTAAATAACAACTTTCAAATATTTTCTAATGAATTTGGAAATTTTCGTATAGCTCGCTTAAATTAAGCGTTAAAAACTTTTTTATGATTTGTTTTCAAAACGTGTATTTTTAAATTAATTTGATAAAAAATCCGTAAAGTTTTAATAATAATACCGTTACCACTTCTTTAACTTCTATAAGAATTGACGAAATCTCAGAAGACTTCCTTACTTACTACCCCAAAAAGTAATGCAATCTATAGGAGCCTTTCGTAAAAATCTTTCCTCTACTTTATAACTATACAAAACATAACCAGAAAGTAGCTTTTTCTTCTAGCTAACTCATCTGTGCTTAACTTGCCGTCAAGTACTAATCAATACTGATAGATTTTTAAACGTTGTAACGTTGTCGATTCTTATCGTGGTCGAAGTAACAGGTAGTAATGCAATAGTCAGGTGGTGGACATATTGCTCCAGGTTTGGCAGACCGCTAGCCGGTCTGCACACTAGTTTGTATGGGCAACTGCTTGGTCCGTGCCCTACATTTAATTGGGCACCACACTACAATTGACTTGCAGACAATACAATCAACTTGACTGTACTGCCATTGACTGCTATTCCAACAAATATGGCCTTTTACCTTGGTTATTCTTTATTACAAGGTTTATTGTTTGGGGGCGCTACAGATGTTAGGCCCTATTGAAAGTTACGGTATAACACGGCAAGGCATGGGGACTCTCCCTATTTTCGTCGAAAAAGGGATCCGAGTTTTGTCACCGCAAGTAAATTTACGACAGGACTAGGCTTTGCATGGAGGAATCCAGTGCATTATACTCCCTTGTGTGAAAAGCTCACGCTGGAGAATGTTGCAAGAATGATCTAGTGCGTACATAGCATAGACTGACAGTACGATAACAAGACCAATGACTCTCTTTTCCTCAGGGTGATGTAGCCCCCCGCCCTTCCTGTGCACCAGCGCCTGACTTGCTGGTGCAAACAACAGCAGTGATAACAAGCCACTCATATTATATCGTAAGATCATGTAACGCATGGCGGCTTGCCTTCTTTGCGCGGACTTGCCGAGCCGGCGGGGTGAAAAAGTTGGACCCAAGTGACCAGATTAGTATCGTATCCCGGATGTCTCTGGTATCACAACAGATTGTCGGGACACCTACCAGGCGTCCTTCATCAAATAGGCAATTACAAGGTGTATGTTGGGATGTGACCCTTCTTGATTCCCTCATACCGGTCTCCAGCTAGCGAAAATTCCCCGGATATGCGAAGTCTCCTGTCTTTGGAAGAACTTGTGCAAGACCACCTATCAACAAGGACAATATAGAAACACCTTAGATGCTCGTCAACTGACGACTTCGTGGGAAGTCATGATGCAGCTCGGTCGGTCGAAAAGCACAATGCAGGACGTCAAGTCGCGAATCTCATGGGACCTGCTGCGTTGCGTTTGGTAGTCCCCAAAATCCCGTCCGCGCTTTACTATCAGCCATCACAGGCTCGATGCAGAGCCGGGCGGCGTGGGCGGAGGTTCCGACATGCAGATGATGCTCGGCGCCGGCGAGTCGGATTTCTCCGACATGGCCCTCTCGATGCTGGCGTGCCTCTTGTGCAGCAGCGGCGACAGCTGCAGTTCTCGGATGACATCCGCCCAGCCGGGCTTGCAGGCCTTCTCGCTCTGCCGCGGCTGCTTGATGCTCAGCCGGCGCAGCAGCGATCTCTGCTTCTTGATGGCCTCGCACATGCCCGGCGGCATCTGCGGCCGGGGCGGGCCGCACACGGCCGCTCCCTCGCAGTGCACCTGCTGAGGCGGCCCGGGCGGCCGCCGGGCGGCGGCGGCGGCGGCGGCGGCGGCGGCGGCGGCGACGGCCGCCCGCTCCGTCGTCTTGTGGTGCGGGGGCTGCGGGTCGGCGGCGAGGCCGGCGGCGACGATGCCCAGATAGACCGCGAGGAAGCGCTGGCGGAGCATGTCCAGCCGGCGCAGCTTGTCCTCCAGCCCGGTGCGCGTGGACGCCCAGAGGAGGCGCGCGGTGGCCCGGAGCCGCAGGTCGCGCAGGTCGGCGTCGCCGTCGCGCGGCAGGGCGCCGCGGCCGCCCTGCAGCAGGCCGTGCAGTTCCTCGCGCAAGTCGTCGCCACCGCGCTGGATCTCGCGCAGCAGGCGGCTGAGGGCGCGCTTGTCGTCGAGGCGCGGGACGCGCGAGACGATGCGGTCGTAGCTCTCGTTCTCGTGGACGGAGCTGTCGGCGGCGTCGACGAAGGTCAGGATCTGGGCGGGGGCGTCGACGTAGGCCTTGGAGTAGCGGGACAGGGTCTGGACGGTGACGACGGCGCAGACGAAGAGGGCGGTGACAGCGAGGACGAAGGACCATTGGGAGCCGGTGTTGGCCATTATTGCGGAAGACGGCGCATGGCCTGCAGCTGTTCGGATGGCGAGAGTGAGGAAAACTCGGTTGTTGGTGTGCCGAAGCGGATGCTTTTGGGGGTAAAGAAGCTGGAAACACTAGGATGAGGAGGGTGGTCCAAGGTCTTGCTCTACCTCAGGCACGCGCAAAAGCTGCAAGTCCTCCGCAAGAACAGATTGGCAATCTGATTTGATCTGTCAGTCACGTCCCCCAACCCAAACACTGGCGAGAAGCATGAAATGACTCACTTTACGGTACGTCGTTGGACTCTGCCCCTTGACTACAGCAGAATCCCTCCACTCACGCGCGTGTAAAATGTACAACGTGTCAGGCGCCCTTCACCGAGTATTGCAGGAGGTGCTGTTAGCTGTGCCACGCCTCCTGGCACTTGACCGTAGCACTTGACGCCGCCGGCGGCGCACTTGGCTGAGTGAGTGGCTTGTAGCTTGAGCTGGTGCCCGGCCCTGCTTACTGCAGGAGAAGCTGCAGCTGCAGCCACTGCACACTGGCAACTGTACTACGTAGTCGTGGTACCGTGCAACACCCCATTTCCGGCCGGTGCCGGCGCCGGCGCCGAGAACACGAGTGAAGGCCTAGCGCCAGATCTTTGGACACGGTACTAAAAACTACGTAGAGACAGCATGAGGTCGAATTACAGTGGATTGTTGCTCAGGGGTGTCCCTTCCTACGTTACATAGTACGTACCCTTCAAGAACAAATGCCGAAACTCGGATCATGCCGAGGCTTGGACCTTTTTTTGGCCCCTCGTTGACTTTGGGAGACCGAACGACCCATCCATCATCCATCGCTGTCCATCTACCTACCTGTCTCCCGAATCCCCTGCATCGCGCGATCGCACCGTCCATCAACACCGAAGCCCCCCCCTTCTCTCCGCCAGCCAGCAAAGCACCTCCCCTCCACGCCGCCCCCAT
>JASMMZ010000002.1:32672540-32734123 GCA_038502455.1 Anisogramma anomala | reverse complement strand
GGGGTTGATGCGGCGGGTCGGCGCCGCCGTCGGGCGGCTGCACGCGGCGGAGGTGGTGCATGGGGACCTGACGACGAGCAACATGATGCTGCGGCCGGACGCATCCTCGACGCCGTCGTCGTCCACGTCGAGCGAGGAGGCGGGCGGAGGTGAGGCGGGCCTCTTGGACGGCGAGATCGTCATGATCGACTTTGGGCTTGCCAGCCAGGGCACGCATGAGGAGGAGCGCGCAGTCGACTTGTACGTGCTGGAGCGGGCGTTCCTGAGCACGCATCCGCGTGCGGAGAAACTGTTTGGCGAGGTGCTGGAGGGGTACAAGACGGCGTTCCAGGGATCCAAGAGCGTGCTGCGCAAGCTGGAGGAGGTGCGCATGCGAGGCCGGAAGAGGAGCATGCTAGGGTAGGGTAGCATGAATGGAAGCATGTCTGGCAGGATCAAATATTGCCATATGACGATGTTCAGTAACTTTGTCCACCAACGCCACCCATGCATGCATGCTGTCTCGAGGGAAAGGTACCCAAGCCTGCCCCCATACGCAAGAGAAGCCTCATCTCCGTTTTGTCAGTCTGTAGGTGTAGATTTGCCGGTCATGTGTGCGGGCCCAAGCAGCCAGTACACCCGTCTATGCCTCGTCGTTGAGCGCCGCCACGGCAAAATAGCCCTTGTTCTCGATCACGCCTCTATCCCTCACAACAGCCGTATACTTGACCACCCACTGCGGCGTCAGGTCCCCCTTCAACCCTTCCTCGACCCCCTCACTCGGATCCGCCAGCACGCCCGCGCCACGGATGCCCTGTCCCAGTAACTCGCGAAGCGTCCCCTTCGGGAGCACGTCCGTGCAGTCGCTGTGCACAAACAGCGCGACGCCCTGTTCCTTCGCCAGCGCCGCCAGCGGCGGCGGCACGCTGCAGCAGTCCCTGACGTTGATCTGGTCCACGCGCGGCTTGACGCGCACGCCGGCCAGGAAGCACGCGAGCTTCTCGCTGCCAAACTCGGCGACGCCCAGCGCCGCGGCCAGGCCCTCGTCGGCCAGCGGCTCGATCGCCTCGCGCCACGTCGCGCGCTCGGCCGCGTCGTCGCCCTGCGCCGCGTTGCGCGCGTCGGCCGCCCACTCGCAGTCGCCCTCGAACGACAGGCCCGGGAACGAGACGATCAGCAGCGACACGCGCGCCACGCGCAGCGCCTGCTGCACGAGCGCGAGCGCCGCGCGCGCCGCGGCCGCGCGCTGCGGCGGCGGCGTCGCGGGGAGGAAGAAGAGCTTGGCGGTGATGTCATACTGCGCGGGGTCCTCTTGCAAACCGGGGCTGTTGGCAAAGTCGAGGTGTGGGATGTAGAGGGTCGTGCCGTCGGGGGAGGAGGATGTCCATTGGGAGAGTGGGGTCGGCGTCTTGGTGGTGGGTGACGCGGCGATGGCCGGGATGGTGCTGTTGGTTGCTGTCGCCGGCGAACTGCTGCCATCGGCGTTGGCGGGGGCTATGGGAGAGGGGGATGAGGTCGAGGAGGAGTGGTAGGAGGCTTCCTGCTTGGCGGCGACGAAGTTGCTGCGCAGCGAGTTGGTAAGCTCGAGGTTGGAGCGGTACGCGCCGGGCTTGCGAATGATGGAGGGACCGCCCGAGACGATATTCCTACCGGAGAGGAATCCATCAGCATGAACGCGCACTGGTTGTCGCACAGTAATAGACCAGGCGCAGAAAATGAAGGGGAGGAGGGGTGTGTGGGGTGTGATAGGAGCGAGGGGCACCGACGTACCCCGTCGAGAGGACCAGTGTTTTCACCATATTCGCCTTGTCGTCTTCGCTCTTCAAGGAGGCTTGCGTTTGCTGCTTGATCGCCGGCTGGCTCTGCCACTCGGGAAAGATGCAGACGGCCAGAAGATGGAAGAGATGATTGATGATTGACGGGCCCCCCACGGCCTTACAAGGTGGAAGGGGACGGGCCCAGGCTGGGCATTGTCAGATGTCAAGATACTCGCCGGATTAGTAATGGCAGGCACGGTTGATAGACCCTTTGTGGGTTCGATGTCAGATGTTTGGAATCATTTCAAAACCGTTGTTACACTGCAGAAGTTTGTTGGTCACATAACGGGGATCCCAACTATTATATTCGCGCCACCTGCCAGATCATCGAGTGGACGCTCAGCCGCCAGTGGCTCTGAACTACTAGTAGAAGATCATAGCGCCAGTCTCGCTTCTTCCGCAGTGCATTCCTTCACGGGGTTGCTACATGCTAAGTTTCATGAACACCGAGGCCGAGGACAGAGCGGGAGATATCACATCATCAGTGTATCGTTTGGTTGCTCGACCTGAGTTGCTGTTCCATCGCTCTGTACTAGTACAGTAGCTATGTCACGATGAAGAGTCGCTCTGAATGTGCACGGGCCTATTCTGTCAAGCAGCGGCCATGTCAGGGGCCAGGGGTCAGGGGTCTATCTTTTGTGGGGCAGCACTAGTACAGCTAGTACAGGTTGCATTTGATTCCATTTCCATGTGCAATTCAAGCTGAACTTGTGTCCGCCTTACAGTGCCCCTCGTCTCCTCAACCATCTGTTCGCTGGTGACGTTATCGCCACCATGGCGATCGACTATCTGATTCTGCTGTCACGCCAGGGCAAGGTCGTAAGTACCATGACCATCCGCCATCTACTCCTTCCACACCGCGGCAAGCGACCGCTTGGCCAGATTTCAACCTGACACCGTCTCTTCCCCAGCGCCTTGCCAAGTGGTTCACCACTCTGTCTCCCAAGGAAAAGGCCAAGATCGTCAAGGACGTCACGCAGGCAGTCTTGGCCCGGCGCACACGGATGTGCAACTTCCTCGAGTACAAGGACACCAAGATCGTCTACCGCCGCTATGCCTCGCTCTTCTTCATCGCCGGCTGCTCCTCCGACGACAACGAACTCATCACGCTCGAGATCATTCACCGCTATGTCGAGCAGATGGACAAGTACTACGGCAACGTCTGTGAGCTCGATATTATCTTCTCCTTTACCAAGGCCTACTACATTCTGGACGAGCTGCTGCTTGCCGGCGAGATGCAGGAGAGCAGCAAGAAGAACGTCCTCCGGTGTATTGGTCAACAAGACTCCCTGGAAGACATGGAGGTCAGTGAAACATGGTCCATTTGATGCGCCGGACACCGTCAGCGCCGCTGAAACCCGTCTGGTCTTGCTGTGATGGATTGCGTCACCTCGTGCGACCTTGTTCCGCACTTCAGCGTTGGTTTTATTATAGCTGACGCCTCTGTTGCTTGCTCCAGGTTGAGGACGAAGTGACCAAGATCATGTAATCCGGCGACACTGGACATCCATCGTACTCCCATAGGCTACTACATACGGGTTAGACCGAGGGTGCATGGCTTCATGGCACATTGCGTTAGCTAACCCTGCCACATTACACAGGACCAGGAGCAGCTCCAAGGCGCATTGAAAGGCGCCGGTTTGCTGTGAAGACAAGGATTGGGAAGTCGGCTCCAGGGAATGGTGATGAGCCAGTGGTGGCCACAGGGATGATACCGAATGGAGACAGTTTTATGTTGTAGGATCGATACCAAAGGAGATGGATGATGAGGCTGCCGGAAAGGCTGCCGGAACGGCTGCCGGAATACGTGAACTGCTCCCACGCTACAGGCCTGCTCAACGTGGCTTGCAGAGCTTGGATTTTTTGCTCAATCGCCAATCCGTCTGCGTTTCTTCCTTACTCCGGCAAATGCAAGCTACTAGACAAGAGGGAAGAATGTGGTGGCGTGGGAAAGCAAAAGTGGCGAGGTGGAGTACTATGAACTGAACCGGCATTGTATATTTTACATTCCATTGCATGGTTTGCGTCTCTGTAGCTGTGAAATCAATCGGACTAATAACTGTGGGGGAGCATACAAGTCGAACTACTATAATAAACGTCCAATGCAAACTGACTTTCATGGCGACGGCGTCCTGACTCCGCGCCGGCTGGCACGGCTTGCTGGAGTGCTTGCTTGCGTTACTCGTCATCCCACGGCAGCTGTGCCACAATAGGGGAAGGGGAACTGACTACATGCCTCTGTCCCGACCGTCACCCGTGACCCAGCTTAGCAGCTAGCTTCCTTCTGCTTCTTCCAACAAAGGTTTGCATGCCTTCTTTTGTTGAGCATGCTTTCTGGTCGCACTTGCGGGCATAGCAACTTACTACCTCCTTCAGGATTGCTTACAGTAGTAACATAGTTGCTTGCATAGTTGCTTGCATTTCCTCAACCATCATCTGCCCATGCCCAGGCCAGCATTCCCATCATCGCCCGCACCGACTGCTGAACCGGATACCCATCCATATTTCGCCTTGCATTATCTCCAACGCCTTGGCACCATCGTCGACCATCACGACCGATCCTCCGTGTCTGGACCCGTGCATCGCGGTCCATCCCCAATGACGTTGTCGTTTCACCCGACTCCACTGATATCACTCACACCACGCAACTGGTGCACGTCCGCGACCATTGATGAGCACATCGCCAGCACTCGAAAGCACTTACGATGAAGGTGCGCCCCTTCCCCTCTGTTTCCTTTGCGTGCTCACAAAGCTGCGCGCAAGAGCTGACGTGCTTCCGTAGTTCGTCCCCCTCCGCGACTTCGATGTCGTGACCAGCGCGCTCAACTTCGACACACCCGATTGCCACGTTACCGGCGGATGCGATCTTTACACAACCAAGGCTGCTGGCGGAGACAAGAAGCTCTACAAGAACATCGACAAATCGCTTGAGTCGCAGCATGAAGCCATGCTCAAGTTTGGCGCAAGCCTCTCGCCCCCGCAGGCTGCGACTCTCAATCTCGAGCGCTCAAGTCCCTTCGGCCCTTTGTCCGAGATATCGAGTCGCAAGACGTTCGCCTACCTGATCGCCACCCTGAACGCGTCGCATCCGGACTACGACTTCAGCCACGTCCTTCGACCCGGTGACTTCAAGCACGAGCGAGTGCGCAAAGTCACAATCAACCTCGACACAATGCTGTTCAGCGCCCGGCCCGGCGTTCCACCCACCGTCGAATATCCCATGTCTGCCTACATGCGCGCCGCCAAGAAGCCCAAGCGAGCCGTCGTCGCCGCCGCATCCGGCATGGGCTCGTCGCCGCCGGCCGTCTCCGGCACCCAGTCGCCCGGCTGGGGCCCGCACATGTGGGTCCTCATCGATAAGGAAATGACGCTCAAGGACTGCTCGGTCTGGTCGTACCAGCCAGCCAACAGCCCGTTCGACGAGGAGGCCTCGGCCATCTGGACGCTGCACTACTTCTTCTTCAACAAGGAGCGCAAGCGCGTCACGTACCTGTACGCGCGCGGCGTGCCCGTCGTCTCACACAGCACCTCGCCTGCGGCGTACATGCGGCAGCGCAGCGGCGCTGTGTCCATCACGCCCAGCTCCTCGAGCGGGGAGCTGCGGAAGCGGCGCCTGGGCGGGATGGTGGACGAGTCTGGCGCAAACAAGCGCGCCCGGTACTGGCTGGGCGACCGCGCCGAGCGGGCTACGGTCAGCGATGAGGAGTTCGACTGCGCCGATGACGGGCTCGCGTGGAATCGGGACAGTGACGGCGTGCTGCAGATGGACGAGTTTGCCGGCAGCTATGATGATGCATACGAGGAAGAGGTCTTTGATGACTTTGAGGACGACTTCTCTGAAGAGGAGCCCGAGAGCGAAGCCGGAGACGAAGCAGAGGACGAGGCCCATGAGGCCCGTTCGAGTCCAGGCCCCGTTCGTCATATGTCGGAAGAAGTCGCTGGACGTATGGAGATCGAGTGATGTGTGTGACTTGTGCAGCGGGACGAGCTGTGGCCGTCTCGTCGGTTTCTTTTCATCCTCTTTCTCTACCGCTTTCTTCGACTTGTCGTTTTTCTTTTGGGGGGGGGGGGGGGGTTATTGTCGGGTCTTGGCTTGGGCTGGCTCTCTCTGCTTCAACGCAAGAAACGTATGAGCTGCTTCTGTCCTGGATGACACGACGTTCTCAATCTCTTGGCCTTTCCTTCTTCGTGGATCGATCTGGGTCTCATGGCCATCCCACCTAATCAGTTTCTTGAACAGCATCGGCGTTGGGTTTGGGGCTACGGGTAGCGCGGTGTAAGATGAATTTGCGCCATTTTTTTTTCTCTTCCTTTTTTAAGTTTCTTTTTAGGTTTCTTATTTAGGTGTGTGTGTTTTCTTTTTAAACCAATATCATGACGGTAGGCGGGTTGGGACGAAGGCTGGAATATCTTGGTCAAGGCGTTATGCGGAGCGTGAGCTTTGACCCAGACTGATATGTTCGCTCAGTGTTGGCACGGCCTACAGCACGATCACGATGCAATGGACTGATTGGTATTGCACTTGCGATGATCGTTTGTGTGCTCTGGTCAGGTTGGGCCTGGTAGGGTTGGCCAACCAAAGGCAGGGTTGGCTGGCCCTTTCAGCTGGTTCTTCCAGCTGGCAGGGCAATTACTTCACTATTTCCTGGCTTGCACACCTGTGGGCCTATTCTGTAGACCAGTCAGTCCGTGTGCTGCCTCTTGACTCCCTTGTACTGCATGGCGATAGTCCATCCTCTCCTTACTGAGGAACACTTCGCTATGCTCGCCAATCACTGCCAATGAGGTATTAATGTCAGCTCTATACAGTTAATTAAATAAGATTGTTAAGTTCTTCAAAACCATTCCTGTGGCTAAGTTCGTATTGCTCCTTAACCCTTTACTTAGAATCGCCAAATCCCTTAAAAACCTTTCTACGGCAGGTACAATTATACGTGCAAACCTAATATAGGTCTTATAATAGGACATTACCCCTCTGGCTAAGCGACTAGAAATTACTTTTAATACTGTAACTTGGAAACTCTGAAGTTTAAATTGTCAGGTAATATTAATGAAAACTGGAACGACTATTGCGACTTTCTTTTAAAACTTATTTAGATAGTTAATATTAATTATAAGTTTTACCGGATTTTGCAAAGATTTAGAATAATGTAGAGAAGTATAACAGGAAGCCTTATAACCTTTTCGATATGAAGATAATATCCTTTTTGAATATTTGTAAATGGATGGAGATCTTTCTTTCTGGTTTTTACTTATTATTCTCCAGAATCCTTACAGGATATACCAAAGACTATTACTTAACTTTTTACGGGATTTATAATAGTATAAAAAACTAGTTCGAATATAGTGTCCACTTTATCTAATATTATATGGATTGGGCTATTACGAAGTGAACTACAATAATGGTAAAGAAGAAAGAGGAGGAAATACTAATAGATGTATTGAATTAAATGTTTAATAAGCTTATACTTTGCTAGCAAGCGATGAAGAAGGTCTATGCTAGCGAAGTTACGCTTTGCGAATAGGTAACAGTAGTTGTTATAGGCTTTAACAAGGTTAAATACGCCTTATAACGCTTAGATGTCACTTATATAGGCTTTTTCAGTTAGTTAGAGTTTTTGTTTGCAACCGTAATAGCACGTACACCAAACTCGCTTGGTATATATCCCTAAACTAATGATTTCCGCAATGTAGATAAGGAATCCCGCGTCGTAATACATTATGTTGATTGTAAATATAGGTGGTCTTGACTTTTAAAACTTAGTCTAACGGCCGTAGACTGGAAGTTATAACCATACTAACGCTAATGAGGGCAAGACTTGAGTGGGCCTACTAATTATAAAAACTATGGTTGTAATAGTGGTAAAAGACGTTAAATTTATAGTAAATCCGACTATTAATTAACTTTTTACCCTTCGACCGAGCGTAATAACAAACAGGTAATGTATTACATCTAATACCCTATTGTTTTCGGGTAAAATTACTTGGATTGTATCACAGATTTCGAAGGTAAAAAAACTGTTAACGGCGACAATATCCTTGAGTAAATTAAATAGCATAAAGATAATATTTCCGATCTAGCTTAATGATTAGCATACTACGCCTTTTTATAGCACTCAATTGATAAAGACCCTTAACTTTGCTTTAACTAAGTTGTTAATCCTTAATATACCTTTAATATTTTTAATCGTCATGCGAACCATACGTTCCAAGGTATTATGCCAGACATAGGAGTAACAAGGTACTTAATAGAGTTCTATTCGTAATACATAATATTATAGAGAGAAAACATTATTATTACTGAAATTAATCGTTAAGATGTTAGCAAAGCTAAAGTTGGTTTTGATCTAGGTAACCATTTATTATGATTAGGGATGACAGTGATTTAAATTGTTATTTGGTCGATTATATTCAATATCTTTAAGTCTTTTACCCCTTTTATTCTTCGTTTAGAAAATATAAAGACCATTGAGTTTAATATTGACGTTAATACCAATTAGTTAGTTAAAAACGGCTAGAGGTTTCCCTATACTTTTAAGTAAGGGTACCTGTGGTTTCATTTTTCAGGTTTAAATGTAATGGTATTAAACTTGACGGAGTTGGAAATACGTTAATTTTACCGGAGTTTTAATTATACTGCCGTTAACAGGCTGTAAAAAATCCTAAAGTCCGTAGGGTATAAAGACGTGGAAGATTCAACTCTAAAAGCTATTAAAAAGCTTTGCTATTACTGCCAAACGTATACCTAAGCCCTTTTGTTGGAATAGTAGTGATTGCAGTGCAGTAAGTCAATTTTACTTACAGTAAAATTGACTATAATAACTGAAAGTTAAGTGTATTGTTTTGTGTAGATCTACTATATTGGTTGCAAGTTAAGTACAGTATACGCCTACTTCACACTAGAGCATGAACCAAGTAATTATCTATACAAATTACTATGAAGACTGGCTAGCGGTCTGCCAAACCTAAAACAATATATCCACCACTTGATCATGTAATAGTATTATTACTTAGATTAATCGAATCGACAACGTTATAACATCTAAAACTTTACTAATATTAATTAGCGCTTATTAGGTTAAGCTCAAACAAACTAAGTAAAAGAAGGAGCTAATTTCTGGTTATGTTCTACGTTAAACGATGGTTAGGATAGAGTAAAAATTCTTACAAAAGGCCCTTACTAACTGCATCGGTTTTTACGAAAGTAAGTAGGAAAAACTTTTAGCCTATATCGGTTTTCATGTCAGCTTAGAGGTAACGATGATATCTCTATCGAAAATACTGAGAAATCATTACCATAACAAAACTTTTAAAAACCGTTGAAATTAACTGCTAAAGATTTTAAACGATGAGTTAGCAAACAGCTAAGTTAACATTATTACGGGTATTACTACTGTAGAAACGATCAAGTCTTACGCTAAATAATTATAATAAACAACGTTCGCCTTTACTTTCTATACTAAACTTTTGCCCTTACTTTATTTTTTTTCCCTACTTTCCTTACGCTAATTTCATTGTTAAGATCATTACTCCAAACGAAAACACCAAAAATCACCAAGTTGCGTTAAAAAAACCACGATGGACGACTTTATGCTAAATCGCCAAGTCACTAAACCCCCAAAATATCATGTTATATACCAGTTAAAATACCAATATATTTTCCGCAAGAGCTCACTTTAAAGCTATCACCGATTATACCAGAAAGAAGTTAATTAAAGCCTTCGGATACCTCTTCGATAAAAATTACAATGTCGATCTTGAAGAGAAAGACGATAACAAAAAATTAACTAAAGAGCACTTAACCAATTTTGTTGGCTGTTATATCATCGAATAAGACGGCAGCGAAAAACTTAACCGCAACGATCGCGTCCTTTGAAAGTATCGTAAATTCTTTGAAGACTGGATAATTGATATGTGGAAATTGAGTTAAAGGATTATTAAGTTAAAGTTAAAGTAAAAACTTAAATAACGAGAGATATATGTACCTTTTTTTTTTTTTTACTAAACTAGCAATAACCTTTTTTGGAGTTAGTTTAATTTTAGGAATTCCTTCAAGATGCACCTCTTAAGGGAAAGGGTATTGAAGAACTTTAACGCTTTTACACGTGTTTGAAAGGATCTTCCAATCCCCAGTTAAGTTAAAACTCTTTACAAGTTAACGATAAGGAACTCGTTAACCTGTTCAACAACCTAACACCTCTATATGACAGTACAGATTACGCTTTTAGCGGTGGTAAAGCATATGAAGTAGTAATTTTTAATGCGCACAAAGGAATTAACATCGACGCCCTCTACCGATTAATGAAATAAAACCTTCGAATCCTTCAAAACCTTTCCTACAGACAATTTATCATTGCCCCTTAACTTTTTACTCAGAATCACCAAGTTTCTCAAAGCGAAACTTCATACGGTAAATATGCCTATATATGTGAACCTACTATAAGTTTTATTACAAGACTTTACCTTTCGAGCTAGGCGACTGAAAATTACCTTTAATACTATAACTTGGAGGCTTTAAGTCCTGACTTTCCAAGAAACACCAACGAAGACTAAGACAACTATTGCGACCTTCCTCCAAAACTTGTCAAGATAGTTAATATTAACTATAAGCTCCTCACGGATTTCGCCAAGTTTTGGAATAACGTAGAAAAATATAATAGGAAGCCTTATAACTTTTTTAACATGAAGATAATATCTCTTTTAAATATTTACCAGTAAATGGAGGTCCCTCCCTCTGGTTTTTGGTTATTATTTCCTAGAATCCTTATAGGATACGCCAGAGATTACTATCTAACTTTCTGAATCGTAATAACAAGTTTTTCTTGAATTTATAATAATATTAAAAACCACTTCGAATACAATGTTCATTTGATACAATACTATATGAACTGAGCTATTATAAAATAGATTATGATAATAGCAAAAAAGAAGGAGTAAGGAACACTGATGGATATGTTAAATGAAATGTTTAACAAACTTATATTATGCCAGCAAACAATGGTGAAGGCTCACATTAACGAAACAATACTCCACAAATAGGTACGGGTAGCCGTTACAGGTGTTAATAAGTTCTAATACGCTTTATAATGCACATATACCATTTACGAAGGTTTTTTAAACCAGTTGCATTCCTTGTTTGCGACCGTAATGAAGCATACACTAAATTCGCTTGTTATATACCCCTAAACGTATAACTTTCGCGATGTGGATAAAAAGGACCGTACGATAGTTCATTAAGTCCATTGTAAGTATGTTTATAAGTGCCCCCAACGTTTAAAATCTGGTCTAATAGCTTCGGATTGAAAGTCACAGCCATATTTGTGCTAATAACGTGAGTCAGCCCTAATCGAACCTGTTAATTGTAAGAATTATGGTTGTAATGATGGAAAAAAAATTGATTGGTAATAAGTCCGATTACTAGTCCACTCGCCACCTACCAGCTAAGCTTTATAAATAATAGGCGATATATAACTCCTAATACCATACTATCTCTAAATAAAACTACTTTAACCATATCGAAAACTTTGAAGGTAGAGAGAACTTTAACGATAAAGATACGCCTAAATATGTTACGTAATATAACAGTGCTATTTTTGGTACAGCTTAATAACTATCTGACTTTGCTTTCCTATATAATTCAAACGGCGAAAATCCTTACCTTTACCCTAACTAAACTACTAACCTTGATATACTTTTAATCTTCGTAATTTTTAAGCTTCGTAATTTTTAAGCGGACCGTATATTTTAAAGTATTATGTCAAATATAGGGGCAATAAGGTAATTATCAGGTGGCTATTTATAGTACGTAGTATTGCGAAGGAAAAACACCATTATTACCGAAATTAATCGTTAAAATATTGGTAAAGCTAAAGTTAACTTTGGCCTAAGCGAACAACTATCGTTACTGAGGATAACTATAATTCAGACTATTGTTGGATTAATTAATTTCTATATCCTCAAGTCTCTTACTCCTTTTATTCTCTGCTTAAAGGATATAAAGACCTTTGGTGTTAACTTTGACGTCAACGCTAATAAGTTGATTAAGAACGTCGAAAAGTTCCCTTTTTCTTTTAAT
Source organism: Anisogramma anomala (assembly GCA_038502455.1). Lineage (NCBI taxonomy): Eukaryota > Fungi > Ascomycota > Sordariomycetes > Diaporthales > Gnomoniaceae > Anisogramma > Anisogramma anomala. The sequence goes on along the minus strand of JASMMZ010000002.1, from coordinate 32,722,252 downwards.
TGGTGGTACCTGTAGTTTTGTTTTTAAGGATTAAAGGTAACGGTATTAAACTTGACGGAGTTAAAAATGTGCTAACTATACCAACGCTTCAACCATTAAGCTGTTAACAGGACTTATAAAATCCTAAAGTCCATAGAGAATAAAGATATAAAATAATTTGCTTTAAAAGCCATCGAAAAGCTTCATTACTATTCCCAAATGTATCTTCAAGCTGACTGAAAATTCAAATTTACATAGAAAACGATAGGGATTTTAACTATAGGATTTTTGTTAATATATTTCACTTGGATAACAAGCTTGTTTTTGACCTTATTGACTGCGCGACCTTCTTTTTATGGAGATAAATTCCTAAAGTCTTCATTAGTAAAGGATACGTGGATAACGTTGAGGATATTTTGGATCAATACATACTTGAATCTACTTAAATTCGTTATTTACGATACCGGTACCAACTTTATTGCGGCGAAATTCTGGGTAGATGTTAAGATAATATGGATTTAATGCCCATAGATTCCTATAAAAGACTACTAAAGTATTGGAAAGATTCAAAAGGTACACGCACTACTCCACCAAACGTACAATATCTTTACATTATGGAAATTAGAAGCTTTACGGATTGAAAGCCACGCTTTTAGATGGCAGTAAAAGGCTTAAACAACACCGTGGACCCTAACGACTTATTATTAATGCTACTAGTTTTTAGAGCATAACTATACCTGAAGAATGAATTTCCGCCATTATTAAGTACCAAAAATGAAGTTATTGCCTACGATAAGATATTTAAGGAATTATAGAAGGAATCGATGCGGCGTTAGGTTAACAATGTACTTAATATTAGGAACGGCCCTACAATAATCAACATACTTGATTTCTAGTTATGTAATAAAATCCTCGTATAACGGAAGCTAAATAAATGGAAAAGCCTATTCAAAACTTTAAGTATTACTAATTTTAAGGTGGTTCTTAAAATTATTACCGGCTCCATAACATTTTATATTACCTGGATTAAGTGTGATAATAGGGCAACTAATAATAAAGACTTCTAAGCTTAATGACCAAGCTAACTTAACTCTTCTCTATCTATTATTAATTAGCCGAAAAAACGCCGTCCGTGTGAATGACCCTTGAAAACAAATATTAAAGAGAAGGAATATATACTAAGTCATATTTATAATACTGTTTGAATAAGTACGAAAGAGAAGAATAACGAAGATTTGGCACTAAAGCTCCAAGCACAAAATATTATTAAAGCTACTGGAAACTCTTTTTAAAAAAAGCTACAAGGTTAAGATTAGCGGTCTTCTAACTCGAGAAGGTATATAATTCGTATCTAAGACCGATTTTAACTTCTAAAACTCAAATATTACAATATTTAAGTTAAATTTTTATATAAGGTTAAGGGTAAATTTAAGGGAAATTACATGAAAAATTACGCTGATCGTTGAAGGATACGATAATAAAGGGAAAAATTGGATTTGTATGCAATCTTTAACTATCAAAAAGATTATCTGACGCTTAGTAATTGTTTTGGTAACAAGTTTACTAACTAAAACTACAGGTAAGTTTATACTTATTGACTGGAATATAATTTAAGGATACATGTAATTAGTAACCAATTTATAACGGATTGTCTTAACAAAGTTACTACAGGAATAGCGTACGACCTATCTTTCGGGGACGGTAATTCTATGTATTAACTTACTATACAAACTAACTAAAACAGGTATTTATTGATTTTTTATCTACCAATTACAATTTAAGTTTCAGCTAAGTATAAAGTTCTTAATGTGCGACCCTTGTTTCCTAATAATGTAAGAAAATTACTTAGGATTAATGGGTATATAAATAAACAATACCCTTTTCTTAGTATTACTAGCTTGGTGGTATCAGAATAATAGGCGATTAAAGACTTCAAATTCTGAAATTACAAACCGGTCACGACTTTGGAAAAGAGCAATCAACTTAACTTTAATGGATCGATAATCCGTATGCTTAATATTAATGCCAGCCTCGGTTTTAGCCAAAAGTGCTAGTATGTAGACTTGACCATAATTAAAAATATGAACGTGGCTAAAATTTAACAATACTTGGAATAATGTATCTATGACAACTACATTACCACTCTATGCTATCCAAAAGTATTTTACGATCTATCGATTTCAGAACAAACGTAAAATTCAACGGATAAAGACTTCGACCGGCTGAATAAGAGGATCGAATGGTAAATAAAAAACTAGGATTGAGAGATTAATAAAGTCCCGATTGACTTGTCGAGGACCAAGTTAATAATCTTTACAAATGGTTTCTTTATAAATATTACCAACTTATCCTTATAAATAATATTTTTAATAATCTTTATTAATAAAGATGGACAGGAAAACTAGTCGAGTATTATTGGAAAATTAATGTATTAAGCCTTCGTCAAAGATAAAAAGATTATATGAAGAGTACTAACTTTAGAGGTTTACGGTATAATAGCTAGCTACAATTTAGGCATAGCACTATATGAACCCCTTAACGTTATCACTAGACAACTAAAGATTTCTCCAATCCAAGTGGTAATTTGTACTGATTCGAGGAGCTTATTCGAATATTTTTCGAAGTTTGGAACCACTAGTGAAAAATAGATAATAATCGACGTAATAACATTCCGCAAAATTTACGAATTCATGGAATTCGAGGAGTTCTAATGGATTGAAGGAAAGGACAATTTTACTGACTTCATAACGAATGCATTGCCAAATACAGCCCTTAAAAGGTTTATAGACAACAATAGGCAGATTATACGTATAGATAATTATGTTAATAGTCAACCTGATAAAGCGAAGTTACGTACTAATATTAGTAAACTGGAAGACTGCTAGGGGGATGTCAACTTTTTTAAATGTTGTAGCTAAATTAAAGGTAGCAGTGGGTTAATTAACCTACTTAAGGTAAGTAAAATTAAAATCTGGATTAACCTATATTAATTAAAATGACTAAGTGTAGTAAAGATAACGTTGGCAATATTGAAGAGGTATCGGTACTAGAGTGATAATAGAGCTAGTAGTAGCCCAGTTAACTCACATTGGTTAACTGAAGTGGCGGACAACTTAACCTACGTGTGTTAAAAAGGTTAATAGTGGCAATAGGTCAGTATGCGTAAGTTTGTAGCGGAAGATCTATGTACGGGAATGGGTGAAGGTAGGACTCGGAGTTAGAGAGCAAATAAATGTAATTGGGGTAAATTTGGGTATGGAAGTCAATTCGAATTAACAAAGGTTTGACCAGTTGACGAAAACTTAATTCGGCAGTACCCGGAGAAGTTTAGTCGACCATACTGGCGTACGCGCATAAAAATAAAAAGCCGCCAGTATTAGAATAGTAGTAATTGCAGTGCAGTAAGTCAACTTTACTTATAGTAAAGTTAACTATACCAACTGTAAGTTAAGTTTATTATTTTATATAGATCTACTGTATTAGCTGCAATTTAAGTACAGTATGCGCCCTGTTGTACATTATTTGGAGGGTACATACATGGAAAGAGAAGGAATAGGGTACAGCAGTTGTTACATTGCTTAGCTCCGCTAAGCTTCGCTTGTAGTTTTAGTTTCCTCCTCTTCTATCGTCAGAATACTATATTGTTTCAACGTTAAGTTGCCAGCCTATATGCGTACCAACAATTGGTAGCTGTAAGAAAAAAAGCTAAAAAACACCAGACCTACCTGTTACTACAAAACGGAAAAAACGTTACCAGTTTTGCTACCACGAAAAAAATAAAAAACTTAATAACCCCCCCACCCCACCCTGAAAAATCTTCCATTTTTCCCCTATTTCCTGCTTTTTGAATATAAAATTCGCGATTTATTCCCCATCAATACCAATAATTTAACCCTTTTCCCGCTTTTTATCGTCGCCGTTATCGTCATCATCGCCACTTTTAAATTGCCTTTTTGCCGTTACTATCATTACCGCCTTCTCATCTCTTTACCGTCAACGTAACCTTTATTAGTCTCGCCATTACCACCACTATCCTCGCCGCAACCGTTATCGATCTCTCCGCTACCATTACAGTTCTTGCCGTAGCTACTATTAGTCTCACCATCTACTCATCATTTTATCACCTATAAGTAAGTGCGACTTGTATACCTTAGATTTAGATTTTTGGAAACATTTACCACCTTACTGTGTACTCGTAGAAAAACTAGCAAGCAAATTATTTCGTCAGGTAATAGCAAAGTTAACAAGTTATCTACACCTATAAGTATTCTGTTACCTATTTCGGATTCTTTATCAATTGATTTTCTACATTGTTATCGTATTATTATAGATTTATCTTCTATGTTAAAATAGGGAAGACGTTTGTAATAGCAGATAATGAAAATAAGAACAATTTTTTAAAAAAGCCTTAATGTTATTAATATAAGCCTGTAAAAGTAAATGGAGGATTACCAGATATTTACAGCAAGTCGCTTTAAGGCTTTTACGCGTGAGAGAAACGAACATCCTCGCCTTTTTAATCCTTCGCCTTATTCTTAAAGTCCTCGTCCTCGTCCTTACAGCCTTCCGCCTCGTTTTTGGAGTTTACGTCCTTGTAGTAATCGGGCTACTCCAGCCTTTCAGCTTTTACTCACCAATAATTTTTGCGGTTTAAAGCGGTAGGAGATAGACGTTTATAACTTGGAGTATTACAATCCTTTTGATATGGGTATTGTTACGATGACTTGTGAAGTTATTTTCCTAATGTTTTTGAATTCTCGGGTTCGTTTAAAAAGTTTTTCTTAATTTAATCATGAGGTAAAGGGCCAGATCGTGCCTATATTCGGTATTTTATTATGGGGTTCTGTGGATATTACTATATACCCTCATTGATAGTATACATAGGTCAACTAGCAGTGCACTGTATTGAAAGGTGCACTCCTACAGGGTGCATAGTAACGTGTCACGCTGCAGACTACACTCTTGCAAGACGTAAAATGTATCATGCATAGATCGGTCTGGAATAGTTATTCCAGACAGAAAACAATGCGTGGATCGGTTTAGAAAATGTATTTCAGAGTAATACGCTCTGGGTGTAGGGATTATAAGCCCTCACCTGTGGTGTATACCTCTAGATACTTCTTAGACGATCATCTTCTATTATATTACAATAATAATCATTCTTATCACTTTTGAAAAACCTTAGTTTACGTAAACCTTATAGGCTTAAGATCTTACCGACATTAATTAATAGCCGACTAGATCTATTATAAATAGCTAAAAAAAAAAAGAGATAAATATAAGTTAAATACCTATAACAGGATGTTATAATGGTTTTAATTGCCTGTGCTTTAATACTACGACTTATAAAAACCATACGGGAATGTGGAATTACGCGGAAACGTCGAGAAACCTAAGGCGTTACAAAACTATAAGATCTGGAGTGACTTTGAGAAAAACAACTCCGTTTCATTACCCGTTAACTTACATTAGCGTTTTAAACGAAAAATCCGGGCCTTTTTTAAAAGAAGTCCTATCATGTATCGGTCTACAAAAGCCAAAACTACCAAGTTTCTAAACCCTTCGTTAAAATCCATTCGATTTTCGATAATTTAAACCGATCTCTTAACTAAGATCGGTTATATACGAACAACAAAACTGACCGTCTTAACAATATCGGTTATATACTAAGTAACTAACCGATCTTTTTACAAAGTTCTGCTAAGGCACATTAATACAAAACACCTACTAAACACCGGATTACATAATTACATTCCCTTTAATTTACTCACTTCCCTACGTTTACCTTATATATTTTAAGTTTAATACCTAGAACGGGTTATTTTTTTTATTTTTTTATTTTTTTTTAGTTTTTTAGCTATTGTAACGCTATTAAAGCTAATAAAATTAATATAAAACGCTTAACTCATTTATAATTACGCCTTGTTTACGTATTTTTTGAAATTTGTTTATATTAAAAAGCGCTAGTAAGCTTTATTTCAACTGTTTTAATTATCTTATTTATTTTATATTTACTATATTACCTTAAACTTGAAATTATTTCAAACTATATATAAGATACCTTTTACGAATACATAATGGCTTTATCAGTAACAAATAAGGTAAAGATCAACGAATATATTAAGTATCTTTTTACATATATATCGTTTTATAATAGTATTTCAAATCATTTAGACCTTAACGTTGCGAATAACAAAATCGAGGCATTAGTAGAAGATTTGCGCCTTTATACGGCAAATGCCTATGTTACGAATATGATTGTTAACTATTGTAATGGCTAAATTGAAGGACGTAATTTATTCGAAGATTTTGGGGAAAATTTTGCGGACTGGTTATTAGATATATTACGAATAGTAAATATTATAATGATGAAGTAAACGTATTAATAGATCTAATATAAGTAATGAACTTATCGTAAAAGTCATATTTATAACGGCCCAACCAATATAAATGCCGAAGTAAACGAACGATGAAGTAAAAAAAGGAAAGTTTGTAAAAGGACATTATTTAAGAAAACGTTAGAAACGCTTGCTTAAGGTTATAGGCCAAGGCTATAAAAAATACTACAGATTAAAATACGGCGTTTATCAATACTAAACGCTTATCGAAAAACGGAACCAGAATTGGAGGAATTCATAGAAGAGGAGAAAGCACTGTAACAATCGTTTATAACGAGTGCCGAATACGAAACCTCCCTGAAACGCGAATATAAACCGATGTAAAGACAAGAATATATCTCGGACGCTAAAAATAATCCGATTGACCATAATAAGATCGGCTGAAACGCAAAGAATAACCCGCCTCGGAAAATAATAATTAGCCTAAATACGGAAAATAACCCGATCCAGAAAATAATAAGCGGCATAAAACACTAATACGTGCCGTATGGATCGATGCCTATTAACCACAACCCCTACCACGATTTCCCATGACATAGCTTTTCTACGAATAAAAGCGATCCTATAAAGTTGACCAACTTTGTTAAGCTATAAAATTAGGATAATAACTATAACGGCGAGCCGTACAACGTACTTAATGATAGAATACGCGTTATATTTAATACGTGTAAAAGACCGGATATCGAGTAATTACAATTTCACGTTATATTACCCGGTATATTTTCCAGACAAGTTAAAAAGTGGTATATATACCACTTTATATGAGTAAATATATTTATAAAGTGTTATAACCGCTTTAAATCCCACTTTAACACGGAAATTAACCACGAATTATACGATAGGGATTAAAATAATACGACGTGAAAATTTGCGAAAACCCAATAGAAAAATACCAATAAAAATCTATAAGAAATTTTTACAGCCTTATTAGTAAAGTTTCGAAAGTTCCAGGTAACTTTCGGACCAGAATACAAAGGCGACAAATTATTTATTTAAGTAATAATAAAAGCCGGCCGTAAAAACCCAGATTTCAACCTTATACTTTTTAAATCAAAAGTGGATATAAAGGCCTTTTATATAAGCCTTGAAATATTTTTCAAAACCTTTATACGCCGATAAACAAGTTTTGGATTAGTATTTATAGTTAATTAAACTGACGGTGAGGCTCAAATCACTAAAGCAAACCTTGCTGTAATAATTCACCATATTTTAAACTGGAGATTTAAGGTTAACTCGAGGTAAAACGAACGTTTAATATACCGGTATTAAGGAGAAAACCCTGGCAATAAAAGATAAGGACGATCTTTTAAAACCGGAAAAACTGTACCAAAACTATAATAATACTGATGGGAAAACATAAGGAGCCTTACAAGTTTATAAAAACAGTATATTGTATACAGAAAAATCGGCTGTTAATTTACAAATTACCCCGCCTACGAAAAAATTTAAATTAAACAAAAATTTTAAACCAAATGTAATTTTGAAAATAGAATAAAAGCTAATTTCAAAATAAACGTAACTGAATACGAAGGTACAAATAACGGATTCGACGTATACCTTTACAAAAATATATCCGGGGAAAACGATGTTAAATAAAATAATGCATACCTATTAGCCTACGACGATAAAAACGCCTAACATACTTTCATCAGCTTATATAATACATTTTTCATATATATTACTAGTTCAAACTACATAAACGAAGTGTTCAACGCCTATATAACATTGTAATTTACACTTTTCAATATATACGAAACCAGGTTTCCAGGCATTATACCTAATACTAGTATGACCGAAATTTCGACGGCTGAAAAGCGATAATTCGATGCATTTATAGCGAAATTTCCAAAGTTTCGGTTAAAATTAATAAAAAAACACCAAAAAAATCCTATTTGGTAAAGGTAAAACGATGTTCCAAACAGTCGTTGTAAATACGCGTTTCGAACCGATTAAGTTTTACGTAATAGATTTTAAAACGCTGTTTCTACTTTTATTAGTTAATACAAATAAGTTCGGAATTAAGGTTTTAAATATGACCAACCAACTTATTCGCGCCTTAAATGATATATTTATACTATTCCCACTTAATTTCAGCCATTTATAGTCCTTCTCAAAAACATATAAAATTAAGGTTACTTATTTTATTTAGCCAAAATTATGGGCTTTACACCGACGGTTCGGATGCCTAATTATAAAACGTCTTTTACGTTTGTTTTACACCGTCAGCCATATAAAAATAAGGGAAAATATATTTAAGGCTATCGATAAGTTCTATTATAAGTGCTAGCTTTACTAACAAGCTCCACGACAGTTTAAATTTTATCTTTATAATTATGTAAACTTTAATTACGAAGTAATTGTTAATATTATATATTTAAAGAGTCAACCGATCCTTCACGTCGTCGATACGGCAATATTATTTCAAGTCGTCAAATTTATATAAAGCGTTTTTTCTTTCAACTACTAAGCCGCTTTAGTTAACCATTGATTGAACGTTTACCTTAGACCTTCAAATTATATTACGTACGACGTCGGCACAGCCTTCAATTTTACCGAGTAGCGTATAAAAGTTCGAATATCCGGTAACGAATATAAACAAATCCCATTAAAATCCCTATAAGGTATTAAAAAGTGCAAACGATATCACGGACTACTAAAAAGAATATACGGTGTTATTAAAGGAATTAAAGGATATTGGTTTTAAGGACTTTATTCTTTAAATAACGGTTAACGCTGTTAATAAAACTTTTGGCCTAAGTGAGCTTATCTTTGCATTCCTTATTTTTGGTGCCCATACGAGAATTTATATAAACTTTGCCCTATTACTATTTAAAACGTAAAAGGCTAATGCTATAGCTAAGGCTATGACGGAATTACGCTTTATTACGAGAAAAGAATGATATATCCAAAACGTTGGTAATAGGAAATGACTTACGTAAAACTGTAATTTTAAATTTACCATTAAAATTTGAAGTTTTGGTTTGGAAAATGAAAGATAAATAGACTAGCTTCTAATATATTAACGGGTTTAAAGTATATGATATTCTTATTGACTTACCAAACAGAACGAATTCGTTTCGTTGGATGATATTATGCGAATATAAAAGAGAGGTAAAAAAAACGGCCTAATACCATAAGACAAGTAAAACTATTTATAAAACATTACATAAAACTACGAATTTAAACCGAATCCAGATTAAGCCGTACCACTAAAACGCGAATTTAACCCAACTACGCCAAATAAACGCGGCATATTTGTATTAATCCCGCTAAAATCTCGAAGCCGAGGGTGCTCTCTTAGCTCGAAAATCAAAAAACGCCTTAGGGACTTTGTCACGGACTCCTTTTTTACGTAAAAGGAAATGGTAAACCGCGAGCTTATCTTAAGGCTTCTCCGTGAAGGAATTAACACCACCCCAAATACCCTATTCGTATAATTTACCTAAACGGAAATCTTAGCCCTGATCAACCAAAGCGTATTTCGTTTTAAATGTTTTAATTCAACTATTTATAATACTTATAGGATTTTTCCAACCCGCTTCGTCCACGAGGTTAAAGATGAGACCGGGAAACTTTACTAAAAGATCCGTTCAATAATAAAAGGATATAACAAAAAAGGTAAAAAGGATATTATAACTTATTTACCTACGTTATAATAGGCTAATTATCGCCTGATTTTCATGTTTGCTACCACCTTTGGGTATTTATACAACCAATATGTTAAACTTCGAAATATAACGTAAGTTTATACCCAATTTTAAAAACGGCTAAAATGACGAATTTATATTAGCATGCCTAAAAACCTTAGGTAACATTACCCGTTTAAAATAATCCTACGTATTCTAAAACCGCTTTAAGACTTAACCAAAACCGGTATATATTGGTATAATATTTATTAAAAGCATTAAAAGAAGCGACTTAAGATGACTAACTCTACCTTTAACCCATATTTATTAGTATTGACAAACCATTTAGAGGGCTTAACATTTATGAAAACACAAATAAATCATATTTTGACTTTGTATAACGCTTCGTTTTCTGTGTTTCAAACAAGGAAACTTTTGGAAGTTGGTTGAAAAGCGAAACTTAAGGCGTATCTAATATAAAACAATATAATCGATTTCAATGGTGTTACGATTATATTTCGAAATGGTACTTTAGAACTTGCGTAAAAAGATTCTTTGAATAAAGTGGCTTTTATTGTTTTGAATAATGTGAAACGGACTGACGAATAAAAATGCTAACGCGTACACGGAGCTTGTTTTACTTTTATAGCATAATTTAAGGCAGAATTTAACCTTTCGATCGCCGCGTAATATTAGATCAACCTAACGAACAATACATGTAAGGCGTTGAATAATCGTCTTTTATAGAAAATATATAATTTAAAGCGCGATTTGTAATTTGTATCGCTATATATTCGCACTGTAAAGCTATTTATTTTTACTAACGGCTTTTTTACTAATAATAACGACTACAATTAACAAATTAGCTTTGTCTTAGTTTTCGAAAACGAATCACCAACCTGAAACGGCTTTAAGATTTATGAAAACATTATTTATTGGATCTTTACTAAGCATAAAAGAGTTATAAGAAGCGTTTTAGTTTCCTAAATTTACGGCATAGTTAAAGGTTTCGATTCGAGTATCATTATAACGATAATAGTCCGGATAATTATTTTGAATCTTCGTTTTCGCATTATTCTTTTAATAGTTTATACTATCTTATTTTCGCTTTATAAGTACCTGGTTAAACTAGATATTACGAATGAAAAACGGTTAATAATCGATATTATAGCTTTACGCAAGTTATACAAACGTCGGGAAATCGAAAAAAACAGATGAATCAATAATAAATTAAATCCAACAAATCTAATAAAGAAGTCCATACTAAACAGCGTTTCAAAAAATACTTATATCGACAAGTACATTATTTATTAGGGTTACTAAAGAGGTTTTGCGACCCTAATAAGCCGTTACATCAATTTTCGCCAACTTGAATCGGCTTATCGATACTTTTCGCGCCGATTTACGTTTTAACTTTATTTAAACGGTTTATTCTCATCAATCGCCGATTTTACTTTTATTTAAACGGATTATTTATGTTGATCGCAAATTTTACCTTTATTAAATACGACTAATCGCACTGATCTACGATTTTCTTTACTTTTAATTTAATTTTACATCATTATACCAGTTTTGGCCCATTACCTGTTTTATTTTATATTCCAAATTACGTTTATTACTTCAACCAATTTTATTTTTGGAAAACCATAAAATTTACTATATAACGTATTGTATTATAGCCGGATATACTGGCTCGGCTCAGGGGTATTTATCTACTATTAGAGGAAAAGAGTGACGTTGTCGCGTCCCTATCGTCCTCCCTATCGCTTTCCCCTTTTGTATTAGCGTTATCACCATTAACGTTAACGATATTATTAGCATTAACGAAAATGTAGCCTTATATTTCATTGGTTATACCTTTGAATAAAAGTTTAGGAGAAGGATTACTTTTTTTTGCGGCGACTTACGATAACATCGTTAAACTAGTTTATGTAATATATAAATAGTCACTGTTTTCAAACGGCCATAACGGCTGTCTTTTTCCTAATTCTCCGGTTAACGCTTATTACTAATTAGTATCGGCGCATTTTGGTTATTGGCGACGATTTGTTTTTCGGATCGCCTCGAACAGTGTATTTTTTACTAAAGGAAGTTTTTAAAATTCGATTGGAATTTACTAAAGAGCCGGCGAGCGCGTAACACGGCTTCGGCTTACGGCTATAAAACTACCGGAACGAGAGCGTATGAGTTATTAATCCGCTTGTAACGGTGGAAATGAGCCGAACGACCCTCGCTTTCATAATAATAGCTAATGAACTTACCTGCGGCCGCGGACACGATACATGATACGTAAAGCGTATCTATTAACAACCTAAGGCTATGGACCCAGATATACTGTTTTAATGTTTAAGGCGTTAAAAAGGCTTTACGACGTATCTTAGCAATGTGAAGCTCGAAACGGCGGAAGAGATCCGCCTTATATTTCTTATCTTTAAAAAGGGAGGGGTTAAAGGTTTACAAACGAAGGGATTAAGATATACGTACCCTAACGTAACTGCACCAAGCTACATTTATAGCATAAAGGGGCCCTTACAGGTAATGAGGTTTTCACCCATGGGGAAAGGGTAAGGTTTATAGCCTTAGAGACCCCTTATTCCTCCCCTTAGGAGCTGGGAAAGGGGGAGGGAAAAGGGGGGAGAAAGGGGCGTAACGGCGGCGGGAAAGGGGGCAAAGGTAGCGGCGGGGCTAGGCGGCATAGCGGCGGCGGAACTTGACGGCGTGGCGGCGAGCGGGGTGATAGGGGCGGGCGGCATAACGGCAATAAAAGAGATTGTATCCGATAAGGGCGGGCTATTACTACTAGTGGTAGTAGTGCTAGGGGCGACGGCTACGGCGGCTATGGTGGCGCCGATGCGCCAACGATTTCGCGTTAAACAGCGCCTTACCGTCCTATTTTTACGCGGTATATGTTTAAGGAATATGTTAGTATATAGGTATTAGCCAAAGACCTACCTATTAAAACATTTTATTTAATTGTAGAAAATAGAGGTTAAGTTAGAGTAAGGACTTGTATTAGTTTAGATTACGCGCTCTTGAAAGAAAAAGGAAAAAGGGTTTGCCTAAACCGATACCGATATAAATTTTTATGTTAATCTAATATATATTTATGTAATTTCCCTCTACATAATTACCCTTACGCAATTACTCCTACGTAATTACCCCTAAGTAGTAACTTTTGTAAGTAACTACGAAAGACGCTATTAACAATCTTATCGCCCCTATTTAACTATACGAACCAAATTCAAACTACAATTACCACCTCGGCCAAAATTCGCTAATCTTATCCGAACTTAATAATTTAAACCTATTACGATTAATACGGTAACAATATTGTTACTACAGAAACTGCTAATTTAAACCTATTATAATTAATACTACAAATAATACTATTACTACTAAGTAATAAGTACGGAGTATATAAGGAAAAAAGAAAAGATTACCTGTATAGATATTACTATTTACTCTTATAGATAGTATACATAGGCCAAGTAGCAATGTACTGTATTATAGAGTATACTCCTATATGGTACAAGGTAACGTGTCTCGCTATTGGCTATACTCTTATAAGATGAAAAGTGCATTATGCATGGATCGGTCTAAAAGAAGTATTCCAGAGTAATACGTTTTGGGTGTAGGGCTTATAAGCCTTTACTTGTGGCATACACCTATAGATACTTATTATTGGACGATCATCTTCTACTATACTACAATACCAATCATTTTAATTACTCTTTAAAGAGCTTAGTTTACATGAACCTTATAGGCTTGAAACCTTACCAATAGTTTCGCTATTTTTTGGTGGAATATAGATATTTTTGATAAAATACGCCTGAAATAGAACTTTTTAGGTTTGAAAGCTATTATAAGTGTTATTAATGTAACGCCTATAGAAAAATTTAGGTCGAGATATAAAAAAAGTTTCGAAAATTAACTTTTACTTTGCAAAACCTTGTGGAAGATAAGTACGACTTGCGAAAGTATATTTAGACTAAGTTGATGTATACTTGGGTAACAGGTACTTCCGATCGACGTCAAGAAAATTGGGATAAAGTTATGATTGATATTTAGTTTTTGTTGAACTTAACTATTTAATAGAGCTATCATCTTTTAAATTAAAAATGAAATATCCGAAAATATATACGTTAAATCAAAAAGTCTAAGACTATTTTATTAACCTTTGTTAACTGTAAATACCTATATTACGAAACTGTTATTAGGGATAGTCGCGAAAACTAAATTCGTGGTATTTTTAAGAAAACCTATATTATAAAAATGCTAATTCGTATAGAGATAGAAGGAAGTATAATAAATAATCCGGTAGAAGTGATTACCGTATTTTTAAGCACGATTACGGACCTTGCGATCGTAATTATAAGTTTCGCGAAGTCAGGAATAAGCCTTGCAAGAAACGTCGCGACGACAATCGCTGCGGAGACTGTGATAGTCGTCGTCCTAATAGCTATAATTGTTACGAACGTAACCGGTACCTTGAACATAAACGTTTTTATAAACGAGTTAATAATGTTCAATCGAAATTGAAAGATATTAACTATTTCTATTGAAGCTATAACGAGTTTAAGTGATTTTTTTTTGGTTCTTTGAAACGAATAAAGTAGGATTTAGAAACGAAATATCGGGTCTTGTAAGCGAAACGTAGCGAAGTCATTGAATATACGCTTATTGTAAACAAGTTTATAAGTTTTATAACGCTATTTTTAATTATTTCAAATTCTATTCATTAATAATAAACTTCTTTTCGCGAGTTATGAATAAAATGATACTCTATATAGATAATTTAGCACTTAACCTTAAAAACCTCATTTTTTATAGGAAAAAGGGAGGTATTATTATGGTTAAACTAGTTAATATGGAAATTGACTTCATTATAGGCGGCTATCTCTCTTTATAGGTTGCCGTACGTAATACGTTTTCTAGGCCAAACTATACGTTATACCTTAGTACAGATGTAAATAAAAATCTCGTTACTAAATTTTAACCAAATAAATACTTTTCTAATTATATTGAAATCAACGTTTCGCAAGTTAAATTCCAAATGATCTTAAGTATTATCGGACCTTTCGTACGACTTACCGCCAAGGCTCGCTAAAATTTGGTAGCATTTGGGTATAAATTTGATAAAACATCTAGTCTTCGAAAAAAACGGTTGAAATTTGAGTGGTAGATCGCCTGAATACTGGCGCCCTCCTTTTGAACAACGAGTTAAAATCTCATGAAGCGGATATTTTTATATTAAAAAATATTATCATTTTTGAAAATCATCATTTAGAGATGCGGTTTTAGTTTACAAGATAATTACAAATTCAATCGTCTATAAAATTCTTATCAAAGCCGTATTTGGAATAGTATCACCTGAGTAAACGGTATATCTTTCAGTTAAGTACGTTAAGCTTCCTAAGAGTCGTTTATTTACATTTACTGCATAGCATTTATATGCGTTGAACGTAATAGTGGATTCAATCACGTCTTTTATTATTTAACTTTACGATTCAACTATTACAGCTGTTGACATTTCCAAGTATATACGTTTCGAAATTATTACGGACTGTAAAATACGGCTTATTTTGTACCACTTGGAACGGTGTCGTGTAAACGTTGTCGTGGGTAATAGGAATCGAAAATGCTGGTTTCAAAATTGCTTACTATATTTGTAAAGTTATTGGGAATTTTGTAATGATTTTCGTCGTTATAAACGACTTGGACTCCAAAACCCTACCTATAGGAGCCGAATTTCGATTGAATTCATATACCATCATCATAGTAAAGAAAACGTAGTCTCGCCTTTTTTTTCCTGTAAATTTTCGTTAACTTATAGTTTGATATATTATTCCTAGACGTTTTCTTCAGGGTTATTTTAGACCCTACACCAGAATTTACAGATATTTAGCGAGAATAGAATTTTGCTGATTAATAGAATAAGCTTCTTTTTAAAGGATTTTCGGCTTTTTTCGGTATTAAAACGCGGAATTAACATTAATATAGTAGATTCGCTTAAAGCTTTCAAATTCGTAAAGATTTGCGATAAATTTCCTAGTATTTGATATGATTTTGTGTTTTTGAAGTTTTATTTCTACTAAATAATAAAGGTTTTACTTGTCAAATTAGGCTGGTAAAATGCGAAACTTAATTGTTATTATTACCTAGTTTTCTGGCGCGAAGAAGCTCTTTTGGATTAATAGTTTGAGGATTTATACCTTTAAGGTTGTGTGGAATTCATAGAAAATATTTTACCTATTGGAATAGTATTATATGCATTGCAGTAGGTCAATCTTTACTGTAAGTAAAGTTGACTGTACTGCAAGTTGAGTGTATTGTTTTGTGCGGAATTACTACATTGGGTGTAAGTTGAGTTCAATACGCTGCACTTCACTCTAGGGTACAGGGCAAGCAATTAACTATACAAATCATAGTGCAGACCGAAGCAGACCGGCTATCGGTCTACTAAACCTAGAATAATATACTATCTGACCACGTAATACTACTGTGACTTCATATACCAATCGAATCGATAACGTTGCAATGTCTAAGACTTACTAACACTAATCAATTCTTGCCTACTAGGTTAAGTATAGATAAGTTCAGTAGAAGAAGAAACTACTTTTCGGTTGTTATGCTCTGTGGCTATAGCTGCTAGGGTAGAGGAAAGAGTTTTGCGAAAGGACTCTATTAGTATTTCGTTAGTTCCTAATGGAAGAAAAACAGAGAATACTTTTGGGGTTGCTTTAGTCTTTAACGGAAATTTGGAAGTAGGCGACGGTATTACTACTTAAAAATACCAAGAATTCTTTATTAATCTTTCTTAAAGAGCGTTAAGATTAACCGTTAAAAGTTTTAAACGACAAGTCGGTAAAAAGCTAATTTAGTACTATTGTAGGTACTACTACTGCAAAAACGACTAAGTTTCACGGCCAAAACAACAAACAATCTTCGCCCTTTACCGTTAATAAACGATCTCCAACATTATCTTTCACACTGAATTTTTGTCCATACTTTACTCTTTTCACCCTCTTTACATTAATTCAATCGTCAAGCTCGCTGCTTCAAGTGAAAACAACAAAAAT
Source organism: Anisogramma anomala (assembly GCA_038502455.1). Lineage (NCBI taxonomy): Eukaryota > Fungi > Ascomycota > Sordariomycetes > Diaporthales > Gnomoniaceae > Anisogramma > Anisogramma anomala. The sequence continues at coordinate 32,705,170 of JASMMZ010000002.1, read as the reverse complement.
CGTCAAGTTTCGCCAAGAAAGCCACGGTGCGAGATTTCATGCCAAGTCATCAAGTCGCTAAGTCGTCAAGTTTCCACGCAACTTTACGCCAAAACACTAAGCCTTTACACCTAAGATCACTAAGTTCCTTGCTCTATATGCCTATTAAGATATTTACCTTTAGCGCCCACTTTAAAGCAATTACCGACCTCGCCTGGAAAAAAGCAATTAAAGCCCTCGGTTACGCTTGTACCAAGTTTTACGATGACGACCTTTAGGCGTTAGATATTAACGAAAAATGAATCGAAAAACACCTTACTAATTTCGTCGGATGCTTTATCGTTAAGAATAATGCCAGTCATGATCTTAATCGTACTTTGAACAGATATCGCGAGTTTTTTAACAACTAGATAATTAATATGTAAAAAACAATTCAAAAAGGGGTTAAATTACGACTTAGATCCGAAATGAAGGAATAGAGAATCTTCATTTAAGTATAAGGAGCAATAACACTAACTCAATCCCTTTTCGACTTGGTCTAGTTTAACGAATACCCTTACAACCCACTGCCTAAAAGAAAATGTATTAAAAAACCTTACTGCCCCTATACGCGATTTAAGGGACCCTCAATTTACTCTTAACTAAGTTAAACTTCTTTACATGCTAGCAATAATAAATCTGTTAATTTTCTAGGCGGTTTAGTACCTTTACGTAATAACACAGAATAAGTTTTTAGCGGCGGTAAAGCACGTAAAGAAAGGGCCGTTAATGAGGCTAAAGGTATTGATGTTAACGCCTTACATTAGTTAATTCAACAAGATCGTTAAGCTTTCTAAAACCTTTAAGCACATATTACCCTTTAGCAATCCAATTGCCAAGACTCTTAAGAACCTTCTCCTTTCAAATATACCTACATACGCGAACCTAATACAAGCTCTATTATAGGATTTTACCTTTCAAGCCAAGCGACTAGCAGTTACCCCTAACACCGTGCTTTAAAAGCCCCAAGGCTTAAATTATCAGGAAGCACCATTTAGGGCTGAGATAATTATCGCAATCTTTCTCTAAGACTTATTAAAATGGTTAATATTAATTACAAACTTATAACGGATTTCGCTAAGATCTGGGATGATATAAAGAAGTATGACGGGAAACCTTATAATCTTTTCGACACCAAGATAATGCTCTTTTTGAATATTTACAAGTGGATAGAGGTCCTACCCTTTGATTTTTACTTATTATTTCCAGGAATTCTTACAAGTTACTTCAAAGACTATTACTTGACTTTCCTGACCAACGTTACCACGTTTTGCGAGATTTATAATAGTATAAAAGGCTACTTCGAACATGATATCCACCTCGCGTAATACTATACAGATTAGGACACTACAAAGTGGATTACAATAATGACAAAGAAAGATGAGGAATCACTAATTAATGTCCTTAATTAAATGCTTAACAAATTGATATGTATTAAAAAATAATAGGGAAGGCCCACGTTGGCGAATCCATACTTTGCAAGCAGGTACGGGTAGCAGTCACAGGTGTTAACGAGTTCAAATACGCTTTACAACACCTAATTGTTACTTGCGAAGGCTTTTTTAGCTAGTTATGTTTTTCGCTTGGCATTATGATGGTACCTACACTAAACTCACTCGATATATATTTCCAAGTCGGCAACTTCCTTAACGTAGATAAGGAAGACTTTACGGTGGTTAATTAAATCTACCGTAAGTACGGGCGCTTATAATGACTAAGATTAGGCCTATCGACCTCGGCTTTAAATTAGAGGTAACACCTACGGTAGCGTTAATAAGATTTAAGCGGACCCATTAACCGTAAATATTATTGTCATGATAGTGATAAGATATGTTAGATTTGTTGTAAGGCTGGTTGTTGGTTAACTCGACACCCTCCTGCCGAGCGTAATAACAGAAAAGCAGCGTACTAAGTTTAATACCTTATTGCTTCGGAATAAGATTACTTGAATTAAGTCGTAGATATTAAAGGCGATAAGTTAATTAACGTTGTTAACACTTTTAAGCAGATTAAATAACACGAAAATACTACTTTTAGTGTGGCAGCCTAGTAATTATAACTTTCGCGATCGTTATACGGATTGTACGTTTTAAGGTATTATGCCAGATACTAGGGTAGCAACATACTTAATAGGAAGCTATTCGTAATATGTGGAATTGCAAAAGGAAAGCATTATAACTATTGAAATTAATCGTTACGATATTAATAAGGTTAAACTTGACTTTGGCCCAAGTAAACAGTTATAGTTGTTAGGCATAAAGGTAGTTTAAATTATTATAAAAGCGATTACATTTCACATTCTGAAGTCTTTTAACCCTTTTTTACCTTTCTTGAAGGATATGAAGACTTTCGACGTTAATGTTGACGTTAACTTAGACGAACTGATCAAAAATAGCTAGAGGTTTCTACTTGCTTTTAAGTGGAGGTATCTATGGTTTTATTTTTAAGGTCCGGAAGTAGTGGTGTTGAACCTAAAGGAGCCGGAAATGCGTTTACTATATCGATGTTTTAATTATTTCGCTATTAATAGGTTATATAAAGTTCTAAAATCAGTAGAGTATAACAAAATAGAATATTTTGTTTTCGAAGCCATTTAAAAGCTATATTACCACTATTAAATGTATACCTACGCCCTCTGGAGATTTAAATTTACATTAAAAAACGATATGGATTTTAACTACGAGATTTTTATTAATATGTTTTACTTGGATAATAAACTTGGTTTTTACATCGTTAATTTCGTAACCTCTTTTTACGGGGTTAAGTTTTTAGGATCCTTTTTGGCAAATAATACGTGGAAAACGTTAAGAATATTATGGATTGATACGTACCTGGGTTTATATAACGTTGTCGTTTACGATATTAGTATCAACTTTACGGCGGTAAAGTTTTAAAAAGATATTAAAATAATAGGTATTCAGTGTAAATAGGTACTTGTAAAAGCCTATTAAAGTATTAAAAAGGTTAAAAAGGCATACGACCTACTTTGCCAAGCGTATAATATCCTTACGTTAGAGATTGAAAACTTTATGGATTCGGAGGCACGCCTATAAATAGTAGTGAAAGGCTTTAATAATACAGTAGGCCCTAATAATTCAATGCCAACGCTCCTAGGTTTTGGAGCATACCTACGCCTGATGAGTGAATCTTCGCCTTCGGTAAGTATTTAGAAACGTGTTGCGAATCATAACTAAGTTTCAAGGGAATTGCGAAGGGAATTAACACTTTGCCAAATTAATAACGCCTTTAATACCAGAAACGGTTCCTTAACAATTGACGTGTTTGCTTTGCCGTTATAAAGTAAAGTCTTCGTGTTGTAAGAGCCAGACAAATGGAAAAGGCTATATAAGATATTAAGTATTATAAACTTTAAAGTAGTTGTTAAAACTGCTAATAGTTTTATATCTTTTCAAATTAATTAGGTTGAGCTTTATATTAGGGGTATTGAAGATAATGACTCTTAAGTTTCTTAAGTAAAGCAATCGAGCTAATACGAACCTCCTTTACCCGTAATTAATAAGCCGATGTAACGCTGTTAATGTAAACAACCCCCAAAGAAGAAGGTAAACGTTAAAGAAGAGAAATATACACCGATCCGCATTTATAATATTATTTGGGTAAGTAAAAAAGAAAAGGATAACGACGACTTAATTGTAAAACTTAGGATATAAGGGATTATTAAAACTTTTGATAAACCCTTTAAAAATTAATAATGTCGAAATCGATAGTTTACTAACTCGAGGTGTTATATAATTTGTGTCGAAAATCAACTTTAACTTTTAAAATCAAAATATTGCGATCTTTAAATCGAAGATTATTTACGAGGTTAAAGATAAGATTATGAGATAGTTATACAAAAAGTTACAACTGATCGTTTAAATATACAGCAATAAAAGTAAAACTTAAATTCTTACGTAATCGTTAACGATCCAGAAAATGAATTAGCGTTTGGTGGTTACCCTGGTAGTAACTTTAATTATTAAAACTAAAAGCAAGTTTATATTTAATAGTGGTAATATTACGTAAACCTATATAAAATTAGTGACGGGTTTACAAAAGATTACGCTACTCAAATTATCATAAGAGCTACGTGTTATCTATTTTTTGAGAATGGTAATACAGTATATTAAATTATTGTATAGATTGGTTAAAGTATGTGTTTATTGGTTTTGAACCTATTAGTTGCACTTTAAATCCCGTTTAATGATAAATTCGTTAATATACGATTCGTATTTATTAGAACGTAAAAAGAGGATTTCTATATAATTGGTATGCGAATTAATAATACCCTTTTCGTCGGAATGATTAGATTTGTAATACTCAAATAATAAGCGATCGAGGATTTTAAGTTTTGAAATTATAAGTCGATAATGACATTGACGGAAAATAACTAATTTAATTTTAATAAATCGTTAATTTATATACTTAGTGTTAACGCCGACTTAAGTTTTCGTTAAAAAGGTTAGGGCTTCATCCTTGTTATAAACGAAAAAACTAATAAAATTAGGGTTTAATAGTATTTCAAATAGAGTATATGAGTTAGTTATATTGCTATTCTATACTAATTAAAGGCCTTTTATAAGTTATCCATTACGATATAAATACAAATACCAACGGATGAAAACTTCAATCGGTTGAATAAAAGATTAGAGTAGTAAATGCGGAACTTGTACCGTGAAATTAATATATTGTTAATCGACCTTTTAAAGGCTAAGGTAATAATTTTTACGAACAAGTCTTTTATAAATAACACCGACTTATCTTTATTAATCGGGTTTTTAATAACCTTTGTTAACCAAAATATGTGAAAAGATTAATTTAGCATTATCGGTATTCTGATTTACTGGTTCTCCGTCAAATTTAAAAGGATTATATAAAACGTGTTAGTATCCGAAGTCTATGATATAATGGCGGGCTTTAAAATAAGTATAGTATTATAAGAGACCCTTAATATTATTACTAGGCAGTTACAGGTTCCTTTTATCCCGGTATTAATTTGTACCGACTTAAGGAGCTTTTTTAAATACCTTTTAAAATTCGGGACCACTAGTGAAAAACGCCTGATAATTGACGAAATAGTGCTCCGCAAAGCCTAAGAAGGAAGGGAAATTGAAGAATTCCGAGAAATTAATGATAAAGACAACACTACCCACGTTATAATAAAGGGATCACCCAACAAAGACTTGAAAAGGTTAATAAACAGCAATAAGCTAACTATATTAATTGAGGGCTACGTCAATAGACCGCCCAGACAGCCCAGATTATGTAACGGTAAGTAGAGATGTGCTGGCAAACTGAAAAACTGAGAGGGAATTGAGGCCAGCGAGATTGAATGGCACGGTTAAAGTGAAGGCCTACAAAAGTCTGTGGCTAAAGAACTTTTTGTGGGAGTTAATAAACTCAAACCTCGGAATAACGGAGAAATTGAGGTCAAATGGGATCAATTTGCATGGAATTAGGTGCAATTCAGTATGGAAGTCAACTGGAATTGATAGGGGCTTAGCCAGTTGAAAAGGAGGCAATTCAGTGGCAACCGGAAAAGATTGGTCAGCCATACTGACGTGCGCACATACAAACTAAAAAGCCGCCAATATTGAAATAGTATTACATGCAGTGTAGTAGGTCAACCTTTACTGTAAGTAAAGTTGACTGTATTGTAAGTTGAGTGTATTGCTTTGTGCGGACTTACCGCATTAGGTCTAAGTCGAGTGCAGTATGCTGCACTTCACTCTAGGGCACGGGGTAAGCAATTGGCCATACAAATTACAGTGCAGACCGGCTAGCGGTTTGCCAAACCTAAAATAATACACCATCTGACCACGCAATACTACTGTTACTTCGAAGACTAATCGAATCGACAACGTTACAACGTCTAAAGCCTACCAACATTACCATTCTACCTACCAGTTTTTGTGGGTTAAAGGAAACTTTATGATATCGAGGAAGGTTGTGTAGTAGTTGATTTCAAATTCTTTAACAAATACGTTATCTTTAACAATTACCTACTGCCTTTTTAAGCCGATATTATCGATTTTTCACGAGGAATTTCGTACATTATCGTAATTAATATTATAAAGGTTTTTTTTTCAACTACTTGTATATCTCAATTATCGAAATCGATTTACTTTCGTATGTTACTGTCGGTAAGGTCTAAACCTATTCACGTAAAGTAAGTAAGAGTAGAAGAGTAATTATAAGATTAGTATAGTTGTAGTAAAGAATAGATAGATATGGAAGAAGTATTCCAGAGAGGGCATGCCACGGATAAAAGATTATAAACCTCTTATCCGGGTAGTGGTCCTTTTGCCATGCGGTCTTGAATAACCATTCCAGACCGCTCCATACATTGTCATGCGGTCTGAAATGCTTATTTTAAACCGTTCTATAAATAATGCACTTTGCGTCTTGCAAGAGTGTAGCCTACAGCATGACACGTTATTGTGTACTCTGCAGGAGTATATCTTACAATATAATGTACTACTACTTAGCTTATATATATTAGCTGTAAGGGTATATAGTAATATCTGTATAGGTAATCTTTTCTTTTTTCTTCACATAATTCATACCTATAACCCAGTAACGATAGTGTAGTTATATCGGTTTCGTATACATAACTCTGTAATAACAGTGTAGTTGTGATACCAACTGTAAAGGTTTAAATTATCAGGTTTTGTAGTAATAGTATAGTTACAGTATTAATTACAAAAGCTCAAATTAGTAGTTTTTGTAATAATATTGTGGTTATGGTACTAATTATAAAGGTTTGAATTAGTATATTTTGGCTGTGGTGGTGATTGTAGAGATCCGAATTAGTAATTCTTGGATTCGGTGGTGATTGTAATAAGGTTGGAATTGGTAAGGTTTGGCCGCGGTGGTAATTATAATTAGAGCCTGGTTAGTGTAATTAATCGAGAATAACATGGTAATTAATACTGTTTTTTGCTGTTCCTAACAGGGATATTTACGTAAGTTTTGATTAGGTAGGAGTAATTACGATAATATCTAGAAGGTTAGTATAAAAATGCATCGCTATCGTTTTAGGAAAAACTTCTTTTCTTTTTCTTTTAAAGACGCATACTATTAATTAATACAAGTTCTTATTTCGATTTAACTTGACATTTATTTTAATTAGCTCATTCAAACCACTTTAATAGGTAGATTACTTAACCAATACCTATATACTAACCTCTCATTTAAACAAATGCCGCGTAAAAATAGGGTGGCTAGGTGCCATTTAACGAAAAAGTGCCGTTACACCGCCGCCACCGCAACTGCCGCCGCCACTACCACTAGCAGCCCGCCCTTATCGGGTACAATCTCGTTAATAGTAACCACCCCGCCCGTTGTCGTTACCCCATCAAATCCTACCACCGCCGTCTCTTCTTTTTTTGTCGCCGCCGTCACCCCATTACCCGTCGCCGCCGCCACCCCCCCTTTTCCCCCCTTACCCTCCCCTTTTCCCAACTCCTAAGGGGAGGAATGAGGGGCTTTTAAGATTATAAACCTTACTTTCTCCCCGTAGGTAAAAACCCCCTTACCCGCGAAGGCCCCTTTACACCGTAAATGCAACTTAGCGTAGCTACGCCAAGGTTTGTAAATCCCAAATCCACCTACTTATATACCTTTATTTTTTTCTCTTTAAATAAGAAGTATGAGGTGGATCTGCTCTACCGCTTCGAACTCCGTATCATTAGAGTACGCTGTAATGCCTTTCTAACACGTAAATCTTTGAAATGGCGTACCTGAGTCCGTAATCCTAGGCTGTTAATAGATACGCCTTACGTGCCATATATCGCGTCCACGGCCGCGGGCAATTTTGTTAGCGATTATTACGAAAACGGGGGTCGTTTAGCCCGTTGCTACCATTACAAGCGAACTGGTAGCATATACGTTCCCATTCTGTTGGTTCTGAGGCCGTAAGCCGAGGTCGTATTACGCGTCCATGGGCTTTATGGTAAGTTTTAACCTAATTACAAAAATGATCCCTTTCTAGAAAAGCAATATTCAGGGCGCTCCTAAAAACAACCGCGGTCGTAAATAACCAAAACAAGCTGATATTAATTAATAATAAGCGCTAACCGGTAAACTAAGAAGTCAGCGACCGCCATTACCTCCTGGAAACGGGGCCTACGCATATAGTGCGTAGGCGAGTTTGACGATGTTATCGCGCGTCGCCGTAAAGAGGGTAAAAATCCTCCTACGCCTTTGCCTAAGGGTATACAATCTAGGGCGTAGGGCTACATCCTTACTGGAGCTAATAGTATCGATAGCGATAATAGTAGTAGCGTTAGTATAAAGGGGGTAAGTGACGGGGAGAATAGTAGGGATGCGATGGTGTCGCCCTTTCCTTTTTTTTTTTTTTTTTTTTTTTTTTTTTTTTTAATAGCAAATAACTACCCTTTGTGCTGGGCTGATGCGCCCGGCCATAGTACAGTATGCCATACAGTAATATTATTACTTTCTATGAAATAAGCGTTTTGTAAATATCAAATGTAATTTAAAATGTATATACCAAAATCGGTGTAATATCGTTAAACGAAATAAAAAAGAGCAAGTATTAAAATACCTAGTATATTCGAAGTGCGTAAAACAAAGGATAAAAGCATGTTAAAAATAGTATGAAGTCGTATATTCAAAGCGCAACGATATTTTAGAGGCGGCGCAAAATGGTAAATCTAAACAAAGAAAGTAAAATAATAGGAAAATTCGGTAAGGTTGAGGTATATAAAATAAAAAGTGACAGAATATTGTAAGTGGCGCGAAATGGTAGGGTTAAATAAAGGCACAAATCGGAGAGTGAAGTGGATAGCAGATTTTAGACCGTATTAAATTAGCGAAAATAATACAATAGCCTATTAGGATTTTAGAACCTTTCCGGATATTCTAATAAACAACGTGTTTATTATTACGGATTAGCTTACGAAGCCTGCCTCGTAACGTCTCTAATCGTAATAATTATCAAAAGTACCGCCTATATTTTAAGTGTATAAACCAAAGTGTTTAACGTAAATGAAAGCGGTACTAATACGTATTGTTGAACGTTTAATAGGTAGTAACGGTACTGATATACCCTTTTAAGTAGTTTGCTTTCGTAGAAACGACTTTGATACGGCTTTTAAAGCGTTTTGTAGTGACAAGAGCGCTTTTAAGTCGTTTATTATAGCTGTAAGAGGCGCATATAACGTAATATTTAGAATATTCGTTGTATTTCGGCCCGTCTGGTCCTTTAATTCGCGTTCCGAAATGCCATTATAGCTTAGTCCGTCCATAAAGTCGAGGGCCGGTTTGTTAAGTCGGCCTATTCTTATACTAAACTTTAGATAGGTATATGCCATCTGGCTATTCTTCTTCCTGAAACTATGGCTAAAATATATATATTTAGGTCTTTCTTTTCCTTAAGTTACGGCCGAAACTGTGTATTTAGGCTTTCTATTTTTCAAGGTCGCGGCTCTAAATATTATATTATGGCCGCTTCTATTGGTATGAGCGGTGTGGGTGTTACAATCGTAACTGCTTTTGAATCAAGCGAGCGGTGCGGATATTGTATTCGTAGCCGCTCCTAGGTTTTATAAGCGGTTTAGAACTGTGTATCTAAACCATTCTTTCTTCCTTTTCTTATAGGTATGGTTTGGACTTTGTATTTAAACCCTCTTTTTTTTTTAAAAAAAAGCGTATTAAACACACCTTTAGCCCTTTCTTCTCTTACGGATATTTATTTTCGTAAAATCCTACGCCTTATTGTATTTCTCGTAGTTTTATCAATTTTGTTTTATATTACGTTAGGTATTATCCTTTTATAAATTACATTTAGTACAAATCTTTATCCCTTAGGTCTAATAAGTCGATAAGTTAAGTTGTTTCGAATAGGGCTTTCGCAAGGAGGCTATTCTTACCTCCTAGGGTATCAATACCTTTACTTAGAAATTGAATTCACAAGGATTTAGTAATAAATGGGTTTACTATTTGTCATATACCTAACGTTCAACTCGAAATTCTTTTATTAAAATCATCCAGTATATAAGGTTTGGGGGATTTTTGCTACTAATAGAGAAACATAATAGCTAATGAATATATGTTTGCCATATATAGATTCAGTTCTTAACTAATGTATCGATGGTATTGTTCTAAAAGACCAAATATATTTCGTGTATTATAACCTTTCTGATTTCTATATATTTGACCAGAACGTTGAAGTAAATATTAGTTTCCTCCGGTATCGTTGGTATTAGGTTTATAGCTATAAATATCTCGGAGTGGTTAAGGATGGTAATTCCTATGTGTACTTAGTATGCTAAAGTGGCGTAAGTTGGTGGTTTCGCGCCGTAGTTAATTGTTAAGTATATTCAGATTTCAAAGTCCAAGGTAATTCATTTTTGAAACGGCAAATACAAAGTAAATAAGATAAATAAAGCGGTCGAAGTAAAGCTATTGGCGTTTACTAATACAAATAAATTTTAAATATTATGTAAATAAGACGTAATTATAAATTCGTTAAGCGTCTTAAATTAGTTTTATTAGAGTTTAGCAACGTTATGTTAGTGGAAAGGTTAGGAAAATTCATACGTTACAAGTAATAAACTTCAAGCAAATAGAGCGAACGTAGGTAAACTTAAAACACATAGGAAGGACATGAGAAAGTGAGTAAGGTAAGATAGTATGTTTGTAAAGAGGTGTGTTGTATAATCCGGTATTTTGGTCCTAGTTTATATTTGGCGAGCGGTCCGGATTAACATATCGTAGTTGCTTTTACTAAAGCAAGTAGTTTGTATGATGTATTCGTAACCGCTATTAAGTTGAGGAAGCGATTTAGATGTTATATTCGTAACCGCTCTTGTGTTTTACGAGCGGTATAGATTATCAATTTCAAATCAGACGGATCCTAACGAAAGGTTTCGAAACTTGGTGGTTTTAACTTGCGTAGCTTGGTGCGTGATAAGACGATCTCCAAAAAGTGTCCAAGTACGTTAAAGCGCCAAATAAAGGTTAATAGTGGCATAACGTAGCTTTCAATAAATAAAGCACTAAATAAGAGTTAATAGTATTATACTAAAGTTGTTCTTTTTAAAGTTATTTAGCTTTTATAATCTTTCTATAAATTTCGTATAATTTTTGTAAAAGCGTAATATTAAAGTACAAATAGTTAAGCCCATTATAACATCCTACTATGGATATTTAACTTATATTTATCTCTTCTTTCCTTAGCTATTTATAATCGACCGAATCGGTTACTAATTAGTGTTGATGAGGTTTAAAACCTATTCACGTACAGTAAGTAAAAGTAAAAGAGGAATTAAAAGATTGGTATAGTTGTAATAAAAGATAGATATATAGATATAAAAGTATTCCAAAGAGGGTACGCCACGGATAGGAGGTTATAAACCTTTTATCTGGGCAGTAGCCCTTTTGCCGTACGGTCTGGAATAACTATTTCAAATTGCTCCATGCATTGCCGTAAAGTCTGGAATATTCATTCCAGACCATTCATTTCATAATGAACTTTGGGTTTTACAAGAGTGTGGCCTATAGCATGACACGTTATCATATACTTTATAGGAGTGCACCTTGCAATACAGTGCACTGACACTTGGCCTATGTATTCTAGATATGAGGGTATAAAGTGATATCCACAGTTACCCAGGACTTCAACAATATGAAGTAATATTAATAGTTTTGAAAAATTTACCACGTTTGTATAAATATTTATGGATTGAATTTTTAAGTTATACAAATTATTTTGTTGAATCTTGATCAATAATATATTCATTCTTTTCCAATAATTTTAAGGATTATTCGAAATCCTTGGTATAAATTTTCTCTCTATTAGTGAAGCTTGAAATCTCCTTGTTTTTGGAGAAATTTTATATAGGATTTCAGTTTTTCAAATTACTTGTATTTTAAGTAAACGTTTTCTGTTTCTTAAATGACCGTTAAAAGTACCCAAGACTTTCGCAATCTTTCGTTTACAACCATTTTCAAAGCTTCAGAAACTTATTTAGAAACTATTATCTTTGTACGCCTAATAATTCTATATTTTATATAATCGTCTAAACTATTATAGAAGTTCTATATTTGTTGTGTAGCTGTAAGCTATAAAGCCGGATAAGTAGAAAATAATAATTGTGGAAAAAGAATGTATTAAACTTGAATTAAAAACATTTTGCTAATAAGGAATGAAAAAGAGTTATTTACCATATTATAAAAGAGTTTATATAATAAATTACAATTGTATTATATAGGCTCGTCTCGAATATCTTTCTTGTAAGTTGATAGAAGCCTAGAAAACGGCTTTGATATTATGCTTTTTCAAATTCAATATAATTATATTTAAAAATGAGGTAAATTAATTTCCGACAAATTCATTTAACCTATTATATTTCTTAATAAATACGTTAATAAGGCAAAGTTAAAATTCAAATTTTAGAAATATAGGGTAACCCACCTCATTTGGGTATTTTAATACTTTAAAATAACTTTGGTTGAAACCCATACCTAATTATCGTTTTTACCGACTATAAATCTATAATAGATATTATGTATAAAACTTCGCTAAATAAAAGATTTATTAATACGGCTATTTACTTAAATGCATATAATTTCGACGTTGTTGGTAGGTCTTTAAACGTTGCAACGTTGTCGATTCGATTGGTCGAAGTTACAGTAGTATTGAGTGATCAAGTAGTGGATGTATTGTTTTAGGTTTAGCAGACTGCTAGCCGGTCTACAAAGTAATTTGCATAGCCAATTGCTTGGCTCATACCCTAGTATGAAGTGTACATATACTGTACTTAACTTATAGCCAATATCGTAGGCCTATATAAAACAATATATTTAACTTGTAGTTAGTATAATCAACGTTACTGGCAGTGAAATTGACCTACCATATTGTAATTACAACTATTCCAATACTGGCGGCTTTTTATTTTTTGCGTGTATGCCTATATGGTTAATAAATCTTTTCCGGTATCCACTGAATTACGTTCTCATTTACTAGCCAAACTCTTGTTGATTTTGGTTAACTTCCACATCTAATTCAACACATTCGTACCTAAATTAATCTTATTTGCCTTTAATTGCCTGTTTTCTTCAAGTTCCGACTTTATCGATTCCTACAAAAGCTTTTTTCCCTACAGGCTTATGTAAACTTTTAATTTAACCGTGTTAATTAAAAAGGTCGTTATCTTTAATTTTCTAGTAGTTTTCCAGTTTGCTAGCAAATCCCTATCCGTTAGCACATGACCTGTCCTTGCCAAGTGGACTGTCAACATAGTCCTCGATACGCATAGTGAGCTTATTGCTATTCACAAACCCTTTAAGGGTTTTATTTGGTAACGACTTCGTTATAGCGTTGGTAGAGTTGTGTTTCCTGTCAATTTGCCGGAATTTATCGATTTTCCTACCTTCGTAAGCTTTACGTAGTACCATTACATCGATTATTGGATGTTTTTCGTTAGTGGTTCCAATCTTTAAAAGGTATTCAAATAGGCTTTTCAAGTCAATACAAATTACTACTGGGATAAGAGGAATCTTGAGTCGCCTAGTGATAACGTTGAGAGTTTTCCATAATGTTATACTTACATTACAGCCTATTATTAAACTGTAGATCTTTGAAGTTAATTCATTTTGTATAATCTTTTTGAATTTTATAAAAGTATAATAGATTGAGTTACCAAAAATATTAAATGAATTTTCCCGCCTGTTTTAATTAATAAAGTTTATTAGAAAGTCGATTTGTAAATATAGATCGGTGTTATTTACGAAGGATTCATCCATGAAGATTATTAACTTGACTTTCGATAGGTTAATAGGGATTATATTAATCACTTTATTCAAGTTTTTTATTTGTTATTTAATCTTTTCATTTAGCCGGTTAAAGTCTTTATTTATTGTATTTCATATTTATACCATAATAGATAGGTCTTAGAAGGCTTTCAGTTAGTATAAGGTGGCGATATAACTGTTGCAGGCACGTTATTTCAGGTACCGTTAAGCTTCAATAATATTAGTCTTGTTGGTTATTATTAAATTAACGCTTTAGTCCTTTTAGCGAAATTTAAGGCTGGCATCAATACTAAGTATACAGATTAACAATCCGTTTAGGTTAAGTTGATTACCCTTTGCCAAAGTCGTAACTAGTTTAAAATTTCAGAATATGAAGTCTTTAATTTCTTTCTATGTTGATAGTATAAAGCTAGCCGTTTTAACGAAAAGGTTTTGTTAGTTTATATACCTACTGGGTCAAAGTTTTTTTTTCTTACGTCACTAGTAGATACTGGTCATATATTAAAGATTTTATGCTTAGCTGTAACTTGAAGTACAATTAATAGCTTAGAAACTAATAAACGCTTATTTCAACTAGTCTGTATAGTGACTTAATATATCGTATTACCGTTTCCGGAGGGTAAATAATACGGAGTTTCTATGGTAATTTTAGCAGAACGATGTGTTATAGATTAGTTGTTTACTACGTGTTTGCTTATATTTTATTTAAGCTATTAAATCTAAACTTACCTTTAGTTTTCATTGATGAACTTATTACTAAAGTAACCATTAAGAGTTAATTAATTTTCTTAATCGTTGAAAATTTCATAAAGATTTAATCCTTACTTTTATTACTGTATCCTTAAGCGATTAGACGTGATTTTTTATATAGCCGCCTCTTAGTCTTACCTTTAACTTCGTAAATAATCCTTGATTTAAAGGTCGTAATATTGAGGTCTTGAAGGTTAAAGTCGGTTTTCGGTACGAATTTTACAACTCTTTAAGTTAGTAGGCAGTTAATTTTGACTCTATAGCTTTTTTAAAAAAGTTTTCCAGAGGTTTTGATAATTTCTTGTACTTGAAGCTTTAGTGCTAAGTTTTTGTTATACTTTTGTTTCCTTCTAACCTAAGTAGTATTGTTAATGTGATCCGGTGTGTATTCCTACTTTTTAAAATTCCTTCTTTTCGGAGGTTGCCCGCGTCGGCAACGTTCTATTGAAGTATCGATAATAAGTGAAGGAGGCTTGTATTAGGTCGGTCATTTAACTTAAGGGTTTTTATTTTAGTTACCCTAATTTAGGGTTTAACCTAGGTAGTAAGAAACGTAACGGAGTCGTTAACAGTTTTAACAACTACTTTGGAGTTGACAATACTTAAGGTTTTATTTAAGCTCTTATATTTACCCCGCTCCCATTATACGAGGACTTTAATTTGTAACGACAAAATAAGTACATCGATAATCGTGGGGCCGTTAATAGTATTAAGGACGTTGTTAACTTAACATAGTACTAATTCCTTTCGTAATTCCCTTAGTGTTTTGCCATAGGCTATATTTTTCTTTTAGGTATTTACTAATAGCGGAGATTTTCTCGTCAGTCATAGGTACGCTCCCAAGACCAGTAGCGTTGGCACTAAGCTGACATGGCTTACAATATTGTTCAAGCCCTTTACTGCCATATAAAGGCGTATTTCTTAATTTTTAAAGCTTCCAATCTCCAGGGTAAGAATATTATACGCTTGGAGAAATAATGCGTATACCTTTTTAACCTTCCTCATACTCTAATAAGCCTCCACAAGCACCTATTTACACTGAATTCCTATTATCTTGGCATTTTTCTAAAACTTCGTCGCCGCAAAGTTAATGTTCATATCATATACGATGACGTTAGATAGGCTAAAATACGTATTAATTTATAACATCCTTAGAGCTTCCTATGTATCCTTTATTAACAGTGGCTTTAAAAACTTGGCTTTATAAAAAAAGGTTAGGAGTTAAAGATATAAAAAATAGGTTTGTTATTTAGATAAAATACATTAATAAAAACCTTGTGATTAAAAGTTTTATTGTTTTTTTAATGTAAAGTTGATTTTTTGGAGAGCTTATATATACGTTGAATAGTGTTAGTGAAGTTTTTAATTAGCTTTTAAAGTAAAATATGTCACATTTTTATGTCTTACAAACTTGAGGACTTTGTACAGCCCATGAATAACTAAGTGGTTCAAACTCTAATACAGTTAAAGTATCTCTGGCTTCTTCAGGTTTAACACTATTTTCTCTGGGCTTAAAAGATAGAACCATACGTTCCCATATTTAAAGGCGATGGAAAACCTCTAGCTGTTTTTAACTAACCCATTGGCGTTAATATTAAGGTTAAAATAGAGGGATTTTATATCTTTTAAAAAACGAAGGAAAGAGGTAAAGAACTTGAGGATGTGAAACGTAATTAATATAATCTTAATTTAAATTACCTTCATTCCTAGTAACGATATTCATTCGTCTGATCCGAAGCTAATTTCAATTTTTCTGATATCTTAACGATCGATCTCGGTATTCATAAAGCTTTCTCTTCGCAGTACCATATATTGTGAATATCTCTTTCTCAAGTACTCTACTGTCCCTATATCTGGCATAATACCTTAAAACGTAGGGTTCATGTAACGATTGCGGAGGTTAAAGGCGTATAATGTGTTACGAGCTTAGTTAAGGTAAAGATAAGGGTTTTCGCCAATTAAACGGTATAAAGAAGCGTAGTCGGTTGGTTATTAAGTCGTATTGGAGGTAGTATTTTATACCATCTAATTACTTGAGGGTATTGTCGCCGTTAATAGCCTTATTACCTTTAAAGTTTACGATATAATTTAAGTAGTTTCATTCGAAAGTAATAGAGTATTGGATATGGTATACTATCGTTTTTTTACGTTTATTGGGGAGGTAGTAAGTTAACTAATAGTTTTATTTGTCATAGATCGAATATCTTTTACTATTATCAGAACGATGGTTTTTACGGTCAACAATTTTGTTTAAATTTTACTCTGATGGTGCCAACGTAGTTATAATCTTCAGTCTAAGGCCATTGTATCAGATCTTAGGTATTGAAAGCTTTTATAGCTGTACTTGCGGTCGATGTAATTATCTATCACACGGTCTTTTTTATTTACGTTATGGGATTCGCTAACTTAAGGGTATATACTAATTGAATTTGGTGTACACGTTATTCAGATTGCAAGCAAAGAGTGTAATCAGCTAAAAAAATCCTTTACAGGTGTTATTTAGGCGTTGTAAGGCGTATTTAAACTTTTTAACGCCCGTAAAGGCTGCCTGTAACTGTTCGCAAAGTATGGCTTCGATAGCTTAAGCCTTTTCTATTGCTTGCTAACATAGTATTAGATTGTTAAATGTCTGATTTAGCACATTTATTGATGTTTCCTCCTTTTTTTTTTTTTTTTCGTCATTATCATAGTATACCTTGTAGTAGCTTAATCCGTATGATAATAGGTAAAATGAACATCTAATCTAAATGATCTTTTATATTATCATAGACTTCGCAGAAAGTAGTCGTTCAGATTAAGAAGGTTAAGTAATATTCTTTGGCGTATTTTATCAGGAATTTGGAAAATAGTAAGTGAAAACTAGAAGGAGAAACCTTTATCTACTTACATATATTTAGAAACGGTATTATCTTCGTATCAAGCATATTGTAAGGCTTTCTGTTATACTTCTTTGCATTATTCTAGATCTTGGCGAAGTTTGTAAGAAATTTATAGCTAATTTTGACCATTTTCACAGGTTTTGGAGGAAGGTCGCGATAATTGTTTTAGTTTTTATTAGTATTTTCCTATAATTAAAACCTAGGAGCCTTCGAGTTAGGGTATGAAGAGAAATTGTCAGTCGCTTAGCCGGAGGGGTAAAGTGTAATGATCACACTAAATACTGTGAGTATATAGAAGGTATCAGAGGTTTTATGTTATCAAGAAGATAACAGAGGTGTTGAGTGAACAATATCGCAACTGTGCAAGTAATGATCAAAAGCTGTGAGGATATTTAGATGTATAGACTGAATAATTAGATTGACAACTGAAGAGCTATGAAGGAAATACTATCTATATGGTGCTGACCGTATCCTTATATTCTTTATCCTTCATACCATCTTCAGTACTGGACCGCTAAAGTCGATGTCGCTTCCTTCGGTCCCAATGTTGTCGATTGGACCGCGGGCGGTCCTATCGGTCCAAACCCTAACCCTGGGTGCTTACATAAGAGAGATTCCTGACTTGATGTATTAGACATCAGGTTTCTGATGGCGCAACGGTTCGCTGGCCTGTTCCATGACCTGCAGTTGGTCTTTGGGTTATAACATTAACCTAGTAGATAATCCTTAACTTAAATATCGTAACTTTTAGGTTTTAAACATTAAAATCGATTTTAAACATGAATTATATAACCCTTCGAGTTAATAGGCCATTGATTTCAACCTTATCGCTTTCTTGAAAGGGTTTGCCGAAGGTTTTAATAACTCTTTACATTCGAAGCTTTAATACCAAATTTTCGTTATCCTTCTCTTTTTTACTTACCAAAATAGTATTATAAATACGGCCCAGTATACATTCCTATTTTTAAACGTTTTCCTTTTTCTAAAGGTCATCTATGTTGGCAATAATCCATCAGTTTATCGATAATGGGTGAAGGAGGTTCGTATTGACTCAGTCTCTTATATTAAGGTTTTTTATAATAAGTAACCCTAATATGAAGATTAAACTAAATAATTCGAAAATATATAAAGCTGTTAATAGTTTTAACAACTACTTCAAAATTCACGATACTTAATATTTTATAAGAGCCTTTTTATTTACCCAATTCCTGTTTAATGAAGACTTTACTTTATAATAGAAAAGTAAGTATATCAATTATTATAAGTTAATTTTTGATATTCAAGGCCTCGTTAATCTGACGATGTACCGATTCTTTTTGTAACTTCCTTAAAGCTTTAATATAAGCCACAATATGTTTTTAAATACTTATCGAGGGTGCAGATTTATTCGTAAGGTGTAAGTACGCTTTAAAGACTAAAAGCATTAACACTAAACATTTAGGGCCTATAGTATCGTTTAGGTCTTTTACTGCCATTGATAAATATACAATTAGATCTGTAAAGCTATTAATTTTTAACGTAAGGATATTATACGTTTAGGAAAGTAAGGCGTATGCCTTTTTAATCTTTTTAATACTTTAGTAGGCTTTTATAAGTACTTGTTTATATTAAATACCCATTATTTTAATATTTTCAAAACCCCATAGCCGTAAAGTTTGCACCGGTATTGTAGACAACGACATCAAATAGACCCAATTACGTGTTAATCCATGATATCCTTAATGTTTTCCACGAATTATATATTGAAAATAACTTTGAAAAATTGGTCCTATGAAAAAAGGTAACGAAATTAATAACGGAAAAGGAATGAGCTTATTATTTAAGTAAAATATATCAATAAAGATGTTGTATTTAAAGTTTTTATCGTTTTTTAATATTAACTTAAATTTTTAGAGGGCTTATGTATATATTGAACAATAGTAAGAAAGCTTTTTAATAGCTTTCAAAATAAAGTATCCAAATTTTTATACTTTACGGACTTTAGGATTTTATAAAGCTTATTAACGGTTGAATAGTCAAAATACAGGTATAATTAACGTATTTCCGACTTCGTTAGGTTTAATATTACTACTTTCATGCCTTAAAGATAAAATTATAAATGTCCCTATATAAAGGCGAAGGGAAACCTTTAGTTATTTTTAACCAGTTTGTTTATATTAACGTCGACGTTAATATCGAGGGTTTTTATATTCTTTAAGTTTAGTAGGAAAGGATTAAAGGATTTGGGGATATGAAAGGTAACTGTTTTTATAATAATTGAAACTATTATCGTTTCTAATAGCAATAATTATTTGCTTGGAATAAACTAACTTTAGCTTTATTAAAATAATAACAATTAATATTAGTAGTTATAGTGCTTTCTCTTTATAATGTTACGTATTGCAAATAGCCTCATATTGAATATTTCATTGCCCTCATATTTGGCATAATATCTTAAAACATATAGTTCGCGTAACGATCGCGGAAATTAAAGGTGTATAAAGGGTTAAGGGATTAGTTATGGTAAAAGTAAAAGTCTTTATTACCTAAACGGTATAAGAAAACGTAGTGGGTTAATTATTAGGTTGTATTAAAATTAGTATTTTCGTATTATTTAATTTATTCAAGGGTATTAACGCCATTTATCAACTCGTCGCCTTCGAAATTTGCGATTTAATCCAAGTAATCCTATTAAAAAGTAATAAGGTATTAGGCGTGATATATTGCCTTTTTATTATTACGTTTAGTGGAGAGGTGTCGAATTAACTAGTAACCGGACTTATTATAAATCTAATATCTTTTTCTATTATTATAACGATGATAATTACGGTTGATAGGTCCGTTCAAATATTAGCCTTATTAACGTTAACTTCGATATTGCCTCTAGTCTATTACTGGTAAACCAAACTTTAGACATTGTAAGCGCCCGTATTCACAATAGATATAATTAACTATCGTAAAGTCTTTTTCATTTACGTTAACGAAGTTGTTGATTTAAAATTATATACCAAACGAGTTTAGTGTACGCATTAGTATAGTAATAATAGAAAAGTGTAACTAGCTAAAAAAAACCTTCGCAAGTGGTATTTAAACGTTATAAGGCGTATTCGAAATTGATAACGCCAGTAACCGTTACCTATACCTATTTACGAAGTATAACTTCATTAAAGTAGGCTTTCTTTATTACTTTTTAGCATAATATTAACTTGTTAATCATTTAACGAAATATATTTATCGGTATTTCCTCCTTTTCTTACGCTATTATCGTTATTTATTTTGTAATAGCCTAATTTATATAATATTACGTAAAGTAGATATCGTATTTGAAATAACCCTCTATGATATTATAAACTTCGCAAAACTTAATTACTTAAGGTAAAAACATTAGGTAATAATCCTTAACGTACCTAGTAAGGATTTCAGAAAATAGTAAATAAAAACTAAAAAAGAGAATCTTTATTTACTTACAAATATTTAGGAAAGGCATTATCTTAGTGTCAAAGAGGTTATAAAGCTTTTCGTTATGCTTTTTTATATTATTTTAAATTTTATTGAATTTCGTAAAAAGTAATCATTAATATTAAACATTTTGATAAGTTTTAGGGAAAGGTTGCAATAATTATTTCAATTTTAAAAAGTATTTTTTTGTTAATTTAAACGTTAAAGTTTTTAAAATACGGTATTAAAGGTAATTATCAGTCGCTTAATCCTAAAGTTAAAGTCTTATAATAAGATTCTTCATAAGCTTTCACATATAAGCAAATTTGAAGGGGGAGGATTTTGAAAGGATTTAGCGGTTTCAAATAAAATGTTAAAGGAAAGGTAATACCTAACGACTTTAAGAGGTTTAATAATCCTACTTAATTAATTGGTGTAAAATGTTAACGTCAATACCTTTAGCCACGTTAACGGCTTTTGTTTTAGTCGCTTTACTTCCATTAAGGGCGTTCTCCGCGTTATGACGTAGGGGTATCAAATTTCCAAATAAGTTAATAGGTTTTTTATTACCAAAGCGTAAAAAGGCTTAACTTAGCTAAAGATAAAAGGAAGGTTTTTTAAATCGCGTATAAAGGCGGTAAGGTTTTTTAATATCTTTTTAAGCTGTAGATTATAAAGGCATTTTTCAAGTTAAATTAAGTTAAAAAGGGTTTGTATTAACATCGTAACGCTCTGTATTTAAACGAAGATCCCTTATTTTTCCAATTTAAAACTAAATTTTAACTTAACCCTTTTTTAAATTACTTTTTACATATTAAATATCCAATCATTAAAAAGATAGCGATATTTATTAAAAGTATGGTAAGAGTTGTAACTATCATTATACTTAACAATAAAACATCTAATAAAGTTGATAAGGTATTTCCCCATTAATTTTTATCGACATTTAATACTTGAAGGTCGTCGTCGTAAAATTTGGTAAAAGTAATTCCAAACGCCTCAATTGTCTTTTTCCCAATAAGGTTAGTAATTGCTTTGAAGTAAACGCTTGTAATAAACATTTTAAAGTTTTAGTTTGTATAAAAATTACAGGGCGTATAAGGCAAAAGACTTAGTGGTTTTAAGGTATAGGAGCTTGATATTTTGGCGTAAAGTTATATAAAAACTTGGCGATTTAACGTAAAGTCGCGTAACGTAACTTTTTTGACGTAGCTTAATGTTTTTCGTTTGAAGTACCGAATTTAACGATTAAGTTAATGTAAAAAGTAAAAAAGTAAAATAAAGCAAAGGTTTAGTATAAAGGGTAAGGTCAAAGGTTGTTATTAGTTATAAAGGGTAAAGATTATTTATTATAATTATTTAACGTAGGGACTTAGTCGTTTTTCTACAGTAGTAACACCCGTAATAGTATTAACTTAACCGTTTACCAACTTGCCGAGCTTTAAGATTTTTAATAGTTAATTTTAACGTCTTTAAACAATGAATAAAGATTTCTTAGTGTTTTTAATAGCGATACCGTCGTTTATTTTCAAATTTCCGTTAGGGACTAACGTAAATTAAAAGTCTTTTTCGTTTTCCTGCCTCTAGAGACTAACATAGTATCAATAAAGGCTTTTTGTAAAAATATTTCCTTTACTCTAGCCGCTATAACCGTAAAGCGTAACTAGAAAGTAACTTATTCTTTTACTCAGCCAATCTTTGTTTAACCTAATAAGTACTAATCAGTGTTAATAGGTCTTTAGATCGTTGTAACGTTGTCGATTCGAATCGTGGTCGAAGTAACAGTAGTATTGCATTGGTCAAGTAGTGGATGTATTGTTCTAGGTTTGGCAGACCGCTAGCCGGTCTGCACTATAATTTGTATGGCCAATTGCTTGGTCCGTGCCCTAGAGTGAAGTGCAGCGTACTGCACTCGACTTACACCCAATGCGGTAAGTCTCCACAAAGCAATACACTCAACTTGCAGTACAGTATAGTCAACTTTACTGTAAGTAAAGTTGACCTACTGCACTGCATGTAATACTATTCCAACAATTGTTCATATATTGTAATGTAGTTGACTAAATTGTTAGTTGAATGAAGTATAATGAACTGCGCTGATTAATTGCATATAATTCAATTAACTACATTATCAATTCAGTTGGTTAATTTAATAGCAACTGTTCTAACTTACAATAATTGCAATGTTCAATGTTGTAACTTGTAACAAGATACAAATAGGCTATCCAATTACGTAATAAGTAAAAACTAATATTATTGTAACAATAAATAGGTGGGAAACTAGCTACAGTTCCTATGACTTAAAACTTACATCTCGTTTTCTCAACGTTATATTCTGTTACTTCAACAAACGATTTGAATCAACAACCAAAGCTACTAACTAAATACCTACCAATACAATCTATTATTAATTTTATTCATGCTATCCTACTATTACTTCAACCAACCATTCGAATCGATACTATAGCTATAACAAGTACCTACCAGCAGATATAGATTATAATGTAGCTTGTAAAACTAGTTAAATACACAAAATTTCAGTAGGTCACATAAGTTGTTGTGAATTGCCATAAATTCCTATATGTCAGCCATGAAACCGATTTATTTATGGTATGGTATAGCATGGCAATATTTGCAAAGCCGATTACTCGGCAAGATCGCTGTATGGACTAATATTTACCCAAGAAATTCTAGTGGCGTGGCTGAAGGATTGCTATCCATGAGCCAAAATCCGTATAGTGCAGTTCATGATGTTTTAGTCATTAAATAAAATAAAAAACAATTAAGGCGTAGGTAGCTCATGGCCGTTTATGGCGTGGCCATGGCCGGCCAGGATGGCTATAATCATGGTCATCATGGCATGACTTTGCTCCTTGCTTGGGGAATAACCCCATTTGTCAAGTTGGTTTACTGGTCAACAAGTCGAAGCCATTCTGGCCGATTCTCCTGATTGAGTTCATGATCACAAAAAAGATATCGAGAACGATGTGATATCACTCCATCAATGACGGTACGTAGAAGCTATCGCACAAATACCCAGTGTGGGCTGCTTGGAAGCGCACAAACGTTACTGACATGGAGTGAAAACGGATTTTTCGGATCAGGATCCCGTCTGCTCGAATGACCGAACGACGACGTTGACGGCCGAAATTCTCACTCGTCAGCCCCATAACGCTCGGCGTCCCCACAGGTGACCTCTTGATCTGCGCGCGGGACCTGTGTTTTTTTCGGTAAGCAAATAAGACAGCCACGTCTGGGCACCGAGACAGCGCCGTAGGCATTCTTCCGAGCCAACCATGGCTTGAGGTCCAAGAAGGAGCAATGGCTGTTTGCGGTCAAGATTGCTGTGGCATTCCAGACAGTGTTCAAGTCTGACCTCGTATTGGTATGTTCCATATCTTGGCTCGTGAAGCCACAGAGATGATCAGCACTAGTGTCAAAGAGATTCATCTCAGGAGACTCTTCAGTCAGCAGATTCCCCCTCATGTGTGTCCATAGTTGGTAATGCGGTGTTTAGGGTAAGACGATAGGACTGGAAGTGAACTGTATAAAGAAGCACACATCAGACACTTTTTCAGAGCAGCATATTGTGTGTGGTACCAGTCTCGGTCCTGGGAACAGGACTGAAAGCAGGATATTTTCCAATATCAGCTTCCAGCACAGTGAAGAATTTCCCCTTTTGTTCTCAACGGCTGACTTCTTCGCCACCATGATCTTCAAAGCCCTGCTTGCCACAGCACTGGCCTTGAGCCTCGCATCCGCAACTCCAGCAGCGAAGCGCCAGGGCGGAACGACCATCCACGTCCAGCTAAGACACAGCACCCTCAACACCACCAGGGACATACGCAACGTCCCTCTGGACGATTCCCTCGTCCCCGTAGACCCGCCGTTCCAGGCTGACATCGTCGACGCCGAGTGCACCGGCGGCTGCAGAATCGGCTTCCACTGCACGCTCTACGGGCCCCACGGCGCCGCCGCCGTGCAAGTGCCGCCCGGCGAGACCCAGTTCATCTTCGACGCCTTCGCCACCATCGCGGCCGTGTCCTGCGCGGCCGGCCTGCCGGCGAAGCGCCAGGACGACGACGCCGCCGCCGCCGCCGCCGCCGTGGGCGGCCTCACCGTCACGTTCACGAACGACGCCCTCGCGGAGTCCGAGACGCTGCGCCTCGACGCCGACGGCGCGCCGCGCGCCGTCGGCTTCGCCCGGCCCGTCGACGCGGTCGCGACCGCCTGCGCCGAGGTCTGCATCCCCGAGCTCGCGTACCACTGCGAGCTGCGCGACCGCACGCCGCGGCGGCGGCTCGTCGGCACCCTCGCCGGGCCGGGCGTGCTGCGCTTCCCGGCCGACCGGCAGCCGCTCGTCGGCCAGATCACGTGCTACGACGACTTCGGCGGCGGCGGCGGCGACGACGGCGACGACGACGGCGACGGCGCGGCAGCGGCAGCGGCAGCAGCAGCAACAGCACGCAGCACGGGCGCGGCGGCGGCGGTGCAGGGCACGGTCGTGTTCAGCAACGCGCAAGGCGATTTCCACGAGGACGACCTCGTCCTGGACGAGTGGGTGGTGCTGCCGGAGTCCATCCTGCCGGTCGTGTACACGGACGGGACCGTGGTTCTGACCCAAGACCAGCACGACAGGATCTGGTCGTGCCGCGCGTTCGCCCGCGGACGCGCGCCTTCCGAGGAGGCTTTTGTCGACCTCGGGGTGTTCTTTGCCAACGAGAGGTTCATCAAGACGTTTGTGGGGGGGGAGGTCTACGCCTGGAAGTGCGACTAAGCCCGGTCAGTGGCTGTGAATCGGATGAGGACGCTGTCCCTCTGGGGCCTCGGCTTTTGCGAAACGGTGGTCAACTTGCAACAATGCAGTGCTTCCAGCTGCTGCTCACCGAGCCAGATGTAGGAAGACAAGAACCCATGCCTTTTTTTTCCTTCTTTTTTTGATATATATATGTATAATAATATATATATATATATATGTATAATAATATATATATATATATATGTATAATAATATATATATATATATATATTGAAAAAAAAAAAAAAAAGGAACGGGTCTTCCATGTGCCAAGAGAAAGTCGTTTAATTTTGGTGTGGTAGTCATACAGTTTCCTTGAAATCAGATTGCTATTATTCATCAGAAAAATCCCATTCCTTGTGCTGTGATTCCACCATGAGTAGCTTGAGATGGCCAAATAATATACGACCAAGTACACCAAGGTTATCATGAGTCCCACACACCTTCCTTCCTCAGGCGTGTTGGGAAACGTGGTCCACTGCTCTCCTGAGCCCTGATCAACACAGGGATCAAAAAGACCAATGACTTTAGTGTCGTGGTCAGCCTCACGCTAGTCCTGTCCGTGTAAATACTACTCCTGTCATACTACACATATCTTCAAATCCCGATCCGGAGGCATATAAGTTAGAGAGAAGGAAGTGGAAATCAGTACTCAGCTCGTGGCTTAGGGCCCCTACATAGTGTATGGGGTGGGAAAGGTTTCACATTGGGTGGCATCGTAACATATCGCCATGGATGGGATATGGGATGTGCTGTAGGACGAAGGATCTGGGAATCAGACACATTTATCTAGGTACAGTAGGCATAATCAGGCCGACCGCTAATCCCACAGGCGACTATACTACAGGCAAGTGCCCAGGGTGGCGATCCCAGAGGCAGAGAGAGCCAGGGGTTTGGCACTCGCACAACATCAAGCACATTGCAGGGCAAAGGTGGGTTGAAGAAGCACAGGCAAGAAGATAGATATCAATCTCAGTTTTTGGAAGCTTGAAAACAGCTTGCTTTGATGTCCATCCCGAATTGCGCATGTCGAAAGTCAACGTGGCTTCCTTGCCCTTTCCAGTCCATCGAAAAACACATTCCCTCGAGACTCCAATATGCCTTGCCACCATGTGCTGTTGCCCGTTGCCACGCATGCTATGCAGCAGAAGTCCAAATATAAAATCAACTGCCGTTGGGGGTTTGCAGTCCCATCCGGTATGACTCTGCGGCCGTTGACTTTAGGAGAAAGCCATGCGTAAGTCTATCCGTCTTGTAGTGGCGGCGGCGGCGGTGGTGACGTCCTCCCTCATGCTTGTCCAAGTACTATCCGACTTCTTCCTCCCTGGGTCGGTATAGAATATGTACCACTTGGTACCTCCCATGACATGCTTGTAGCGCTAACAATCCATTCAAACCACTTGGTTCAAACCCAACAGCCCTTTCCCCTTCTTCAACTTGACCCAGTTTGTACAGTTGCAGGCGTTTGCAGACGGGTCAATATCGATACCCACGCCACCACCTTACTTGTTTGCCACCTTGTTCTCCTCCAACACTACAGCCAACTTGACGGCAAACTCGTTGGTCTTGACCATCAGCATCCATGTCTCCAGACCCTTGCCGTCGTCTTTGGCAGTGGTCACCTTGAGCCACTTTACACCCTTGTCGACCTTGTACTCGACATTCGGCAGCACAAGCTTGTTCATCGCAACCTTCCCGCTGGGCTCGCTACGCAGAACAATCCGCACGGCTCCGCTAGTCTGGTGCTTCAGCACACGCAAAGGACCAAGGCCCTCGGTCTGCCAAGGAGTCTTCGCCTTCTTCGCCTTGACTTCGTCATCATCGTCGGGGTGCACCATGACATGTCGCAAGGCCTTAGCGCGTACTTCATGAACCACTTCTTCACTTTCCTCTCCGGGCCCACCTGCGGCCAGGCTGAGCTGTTCGTCCTGTGTGGTGTCCTCATCGTCAGCCTTTCCATTCACACTATGGTTCTTTGCAGCTTCTGGCTCGGGGGTGCCAGTCGCTGGCGTCGTAGCTATGCTAGACGCTCCGCCAAATAAGGGAGTATCTTTACATGCCGTTAATTATGCATACCCATACATCAACGAAATGTAAAGTACACTTGAAGGAAATGTCACTCACTCGCTCCAGAAGCTGTCGTTGGAGGGGCGGCCAGGTTGTTGGCGAAGATGCCTTGCGCTGCGTTGGCTGGCTGTCCACCGAAGAGACCTGACGCTGGCTGGGGCTGCTCCTGAGGCCCACTACTGAAGCTAAACATCGACGATGTGCCGTTCGAGGCCGTCCCACCAAACATGCCGTTCGCGGGGGCCACAGGCTGCGAAGCACCACCAAAGGTGAAGTTTGATGTAGGTGCAGGCGCGGGTGCGGATGCACCGGAACCAGCGCCGAAGGAGTACTGGGATGGAGCCGCTGCTGGAGATGCTCCGAAGAACCCAGTTTTGCCCGCAGAAGCCCCAAAGTCAAATGAAGGAGGTTTTGATGGGTCTAAGACGACAGGATTACCGGTATTGAACGCAAACGAGCTTCCCACAGAAGTGGGTGCCGCGCTGGCAGCAGATCCGAAGAGCGTGTCGTTAGCGCTGGCGTTGTTCGAGGCACCAAATAGGCCATTGTTTGGACGATTGGCAGGCGTGGTCGACGTAGAACCGAATGTAAATCCTGTGCTGGGAGCACTGGGAGCGGCATTGGCAAAGAAGCTTGGTTGCGACGTGGCCGGTGCGGTTTGCGCGTTGCCGAAGAGAGACGCCGGTGCGGAAGTCTTCGCAGGCTCGGCCTGCGATGCCGTGGGGTTCCCAAATGAGAATGCGGGAGCAGCAGCAGAAGCAGTAGGAGCAGGAGCGGCAGCTGGAGTCGCTGCCTGTGCTACAGCAGGAGCACCGAAGGTGTACGTCTTCCCTCCCGCACTCGTGGCGCCGCCGAAGACAGAGGTGGCGTCGGTGGCGCCCTTGGCTGCAGCCTCAGTCTTTGGTGGCAGCTTCTCTGCCGGAATTGGGGCAGGCCCACCGAAAGAAATTTTCGGAGTTGCTTGTTCTGTAGTCGCATCAGAGTCTGCCTCCTTCCTCTTCGCAGCCGACTCTTCCTTTTGCTGCCCAGCGGTGATGTTACCACCGAGCAGTGTCGCGGTCGCAGCAGGCTTGTCGCCAGTGGCTATGCCAAACAGTGAAGTGGTCGGCTTGTTGGCTGTAGCAAACAGAGACGCGGCGGGTTGGTCGGCATTTGTACCGAACAGAGACGGAGCTTGCATGTTTGGGGTCGGTGTATTCATACCGCCAAAAAAAGGCGTGCTCTGAGCGTCCGTGGCTGGAGTCGCTGCAGACTTGCCTGACGGAGTCGTGGTCGCATCCCGAGCCTTCGTGTTGAAGAGGGTTGATGGCGTCGTGGACTCGGTCGGCTTCTGCTGCTCAGACTTACCAAACAGAGAGGGCTTGCTTGAGTTGCCGAACAGATTGGAGCTCGCATTTGATGGCTTGTCAGCCTGGCTGAACAAGGACGGCGCGGGGCCCTTGGGCGTTTCGGTCGCAAAGTCTTTGATCTGTGTGCCGGGGGCAGCGGTCGTTGCACCGGACTGACCAAAGACAGATCCGCCCTGCGTATTTCCAAACTTGATGGGCGTATTAAGGTGCCATGTCTTGTCCAAAGGCTGGTTCTGCTTCGTGGGGCTGGTTGGCCGCTGCTCTGCAGTCTTCCCAGAATCAGCTGCTTTCGAGGCACGGTCCATTAGGCTCCCTCCCTGACCAAAGATGCTGTCAGGGGCTGTTGAGCCGCCAAAGGAAGTGTTGGGCTTGCTGCCAAAGAGGATGGCACCTGGGGTATCGATTACAGGAGCTGCGGTGGGGGCCTTCTTCTCGGGTGCCGGCACTTCCTCAACCTCATTGTCGGACTCGCCCTCACTACTGCCCTCGTCATCGCTGTCAGCAGGCGTGTTTGTCTGGGATAGGTGACCGAAGATGTTTCCACTCGAGTTCGCAGGCTTGGCAGTGGCGCCTGGGGTCGGAGACTGGCCAGATGGCTGGGCAAAAAGACTAGATTGAGGCTTGCTGTCTGATACATCTTCGAGCAGTGGTTTCGAAACCGCGACGGGCTTGGAAGCGAATTTGGGTGGGCTTGCAGTCCGCTTGGGAGGGGTGTTGTTGGCCACCTCCTCGAAGAGTGACAGAGTCGCAGATGGCTTCGACTTCAGTATCTTGCTGGGCTGGTTCTCCTCGTCCTGGTCCGTGTCCTCGAGGATGCGCTTGGTCTTTCTGGGGTAAGGTGTTGCGCCTGCATTCGATGTTGGAGTGGCACTCTCGGCGAGAGGCACCCGTTCTGTCGCACGGCGCTTGTTTGGAGATACAAAGGTCTTTGGGGCCTCGTCCCGGGGCAAGTCGTCTTCGGCCCGTCTCTTGGTAGAAGCACGCATGGAGCCCTGGGACTTGGGAGTTGACTCTTCTACCATCTCCTCGTCCTCGTCCGGCACAGCATTGGCTGCCTTCCACTTCTTAAGCAACTCTCGGGAGGCAGGTACGGTCTTGAACTCGTAGAGGCCATATCGCAACATGATCAGGCTCCGGCTCTTCTCATACTCCTTGGCGAAGTTCATGATGTTCACCCTCCAGTCCTTCTTCACGAAGATCTCGTTCGCGGCATACTTCAGTCTGCGTAGATCGAGAATGCAGAGGAACTGGCGCCGCTGAAGCTCATCGAGCTCGGGTGGAACCAAGTGAGACAAGAACTCATCTGCGTAGATGGAGCCAACCCTGCTGGAGTTTTCGGGAACTTGGTTCGTAAGCGCTTCGCCGCTTAGCTCGGGAGGAGGAGAGGTGATTCTCATCTGGAAGAGATTACTGGTGTTGCTTTTGGAGATGCCTCGACCAGTCACATCGGCAGAGCCGCCGCGGAGGGACCGACCGGGGGTGACAGCAGGGAAGCTCTCGCGTATCATGTTGGCAGGTACACGCGGTGAGAAGGTGAACTTGTTGCTGTTGCCGTTGAGACCATATTTAAAGGATGACGAGGAAAAGACTCTGCCTGGTGTGTTCATAGGAACGTCGGAGAAGGATCGCGTGGTGCCGGCATCCATCCTGGGGAGGTTCGGGTTGCGGTTGAAGAGCTTCCTGCCGGCCATGACGGATGAGCCTGCGGGTCGAGCATTGGCGGCAGGACCTGTGGTCTTCCAGCTCCCCATGGCTCTTGGTGGGTTGTTGCCAACGGCTCTGAGGTTGTCGCGAAGGAGGCGGGGGTTGGCAGCGGCGGAGAATGAACGTTGGGCAGGCTCCATGCCAGCGCGGCCCTGCGCACGTTGTCGCGACAAAAATTCCATTGATGGGGCAGGGATGCGCACCAATCTAGTGCAGGAAAGTGATTATGCGCCGGAGGTTGGCGGTGTGGGTGGATGGGATGGCAATTGTGGATTCTGCGCAGTGGGGTTGGGATCGAGTCGCGAGTTGTCGCGTCACTGTGTCGGGTGCCCAAAGTCCGACAGGTTCAAATTCGATGCAGATGCTCGATCTGTGATGAAATGAAAGAAGGGTCTCAAATGGCGAACACAGAAACAACGGTATCCTTCAATGCTCTGTTAAAATCGAGTTGAGACCAGGCAGTTCCAGGCGGTTTTCAAGGTTTGTTCGAATGAGGAAATAACAAAGGCGCGACGTGTTGCAGACAGACAAACAATGGCAGCCCCCAAGAAAAAAAATATAGCACGCAGAAAAGGAACACACGTTGCAATTCAACTGACCTCAGAGTGACCAGACACTGAATTGTGGTGACAAGAGGCGCGATGGAGGTTGGAGGAGAGGTGACGGGGTGGTAAAGGTCTCTTTTTTGCGGGAGGGCGCGCGACAGGAGTTGCAAGCAACCTTGGAATTTGGGGGAGGAAGGAAAGGCTCTCTGCCTGAAAAGCAGGGATCCATTGCTTACTTATGCCTGTAGGTGGTGCTGATCATCATGTGGCCCATGCACTGCAATAGCCGAGGCTCCACTTTATTACAGCCGAATACGGCTACAGCTGAGATGGATGAAGAGTACAATCATCAGGAATTCTGCTGTTGTATACATAGTAGATAGTTGACTTTGAGCTTTTCCAGGTGAAAAATGGTGGTAATGGAGACTTCAAAGAAACCCTCAAGTACCAGACCAGAAAACATGAAAGCATGCAGGGCTGAGAATCGGGGATACTCCTTCAACGGTGCAACCCACGGCTGTCATATACAAAGCAGGGCCCTCTTCAACCTGCACCAGAAAGAGTGCATGCCAGCACCCGACTGCTGCATCCAACAATACTCCCTATCACAGATATTCAGCCTTGAAGCCCCAAGGTCGGCCATCCCAATCCGTCCATATTCCGTCATACCGCATTCCAAACCTCATTTTCTATAGCTTGGCCTTGGTCTGCGCCTGCTTGAGGATGGGATCGAGCTTGGTGGCCTTCATGACATTGCCCTTGATCTTCAGTTTTCCAGACATAAATAACCTCTGAGCATTGCCCTTTCCAGTCACAAGGCTCTCAAAGTCAGCTTCGGACAGGGAGAGGGTGACTGTTGGCAATGTCAGCTGGGATCTCCTTTGTGTGGGTCTGCACCGTCCCGGAAGCAGAGGCATAGCATACCATCGGGCTTCTCACCAACACCCTTTCCAACCTTGCCCTCCTTCTTCAGGTCGATATGCCAGCTGTCTGTGTCGCCAGCGGCGTTCTTGAGTGTGAAGGCATAGATGCCCTTGCCCATGTCCATTGCCTGCTTCTTGTCGGCGTCGCTCTGGAGGACGTTGTTCATGGTGTCGAAGAAGGCCGAAGTGGGGAATTTATCTATTACAATGCTCAACGTTAGTCCAAGTCTCGCGGCTTCCAAGCGGCCAATGCGCGCGTGCTTACCGTTTTTCAGTGACATCTTGGCGGTGATGTTTGACGACGATGGTATGTCCGATGTAAGTGATAATTTGCGCGATTCAATGTCCAAACCAAAACCGATTAGGCATGTGTGTGGTTGAGAAGCGGAGTGGAAAGCGAT
>JASMMZ010000002.1:32564175-32672345 GCA_038502455.1 Anisogramma anomala | reverse complement strand
CGAGGGTTTCATCTGTCTTATGACCTCAGTGCCTTGAGCATGTGAACGCTGAGGTCCCGCAGTGCAGCGTGTTGCTAACTGTAGTCTAGTGGGTTGCTTCCCACTGAGCGGGTAGAGTTACCGAGACTGGGCCCACTGCGGCTCGGTACGGAGCATGCAGGTATGTACTTTGACTTTGCATCACGCCTGGCCGGTCTTGAACGAGTTGGTTGTTGCGTATTTGCATCCATGCTTATGACTTCATGTTTGTAGCCACGGAGCAAACGACACAACATCGCTTTTCTCCTACACATGTCTTTCCGCAGGAGCACACCTCGCTCGGGACACCTTAGGGCTCGACCTTTTGTCATTACCTCTGTCGTTTGCGATGGGCCATTCCACCGTGTGCTTTTCCTGGAATAGCCAAGGTATGACCCCTCCTGGATATTTGTCTCAGACCGGGAACTCCAGCACGCTTGGCAAGATGACCATGGATGCAGGTGTCAGTGGCCAACGGGTACGGATCGTCGTGTCTGGAGCGAGGCCTCGTCCGAAGGACGCCACATCTTCGACTTTGCCAGGGCCATCTTCCAGAATCGTCCCAGGAACTTGGCTCTACTTCTGTCGCCTCACTGCAGGGAGAGTGCCATGCAAGTAGGGAGTACAAGACAAGCTACTAAGACCCAGCCATGAACTTTCCAGGACAAGCGTCTATTTGATTCGCAAAGTGTGAGTGCACTAGTGGCAGAAGTTTGGCAGATGGCCCAGTGTCTTCCTCCTGCCATCCCATCCACATCTGACGGTTGTGTCACCCACCCCATGAATATCTCTCACTCTTGACCACATTTACCGCTGTGAGCAAAATAAGCTGCATCGCTACTCGTCTTCAATATCTCCTGGTGTTTGCAACTCATTTGGTGTGCAATTGTGGTCTGGACATGGAGGCTGGGCCCCTTTTACGTATGGGATGACCCTGGACATCTCGGGCTGTGCCAGCCTTCTCCGTAGAAAGCATGAACAATTCCACGTCACGGGTCTACTATGTAAAGCGCTGTGAGACTTAATCACCCTTGAGAACGTATGAGGTGCCACGCCACGTAATTCCCAGGCAGTGGTGGATTATGTCTACCGTTTCTTCCTTTTCAGTCTTCCAACTCGGCCTCGCTTGGTCCACAACTGAACACTGCGACCCTCAAAGCACTCATCCGACTCTGCACCAGGCCACATCCTACCTCCTGGGCTCTCCGGTCACGTCGACGACGCTCTCGAATCAGGCGTTTCGACATTATGGACTCAACACAAACTCCAACCCCCCAAGCGACAGGCAACAGCACCGCCGCCGCAGACAGCGGCGGCCCCCACCAGCCGTCCACCCTCGCCATCGTAATCCCCCTTGTCGTACTTTTTGTATGCGCGCTTGCTGGCCTGGCAATCTGCGTCTTCCTGCGACGGTGGCGACTAAAGGCAGAGCGAAGCCGCAGCGCCGGTGAGAGCACAGGGACGGCCAGTCTGCTGGTGACAGCACCGGTTATGGAGGAGGGCTTGAACGAGCTCGGGGAGGCACCGCCGCCGTACGGAACAAACGAGGCGGACAAGGAAGCGCCGAGTGTGGACGAGATGGAGCTCGCGGAGGCGCCGGCGCAGCCGCCACCGGCTTACATCACTGCTATGGCTGTAGCGGGGACACGGGACCGGGACGAGAACCCGTAGGAACGAGAGACGAGCGAGAGACGAACGGGAGAGGATTCGGATCATGCTATAATGCGAGTGCAACGTTTTCCCTTGGCATCGGGGAATGGCACAGGACGAGCCCGCTGGTCAGCTGGCTGAAGGAGCCCACGACCATAGTGTATCTTAATTCTACTGCTGGGGGTGTTCTGCATGTGAGAGGCTTGGAAGCACGTACATTACTTGATATCACTAAGACTATTAGAAGGGAGTCCTGTTGTCACATCCCACGCAGAAGAGCTCGTGCCATGTCTGTTTGATGGCGTATTGGAGCACAAAGTCAACGAGGAGCTCAACTCCAGGACTTGGTTTGAGCCCGGCAAGCCTAACGCGCCGGAAAGCCCGACACGACGGATGCGTCGGATGAAAGGCAGCAGTTACAGAAAGATTGCACACACAACCTACCAAAACCGATGGGGTTAGATGTGTCTAAGTGTAGGACCAGGCCCGACAGTGCGTGCCAACTGCATGTGCTCTCATGAGACCAGAGTCTCATGGCAGCCACCTCCAGTCTCAACAAGCCATGTTTAACAACATGGCAGTTCTTGGTGACTACAAGCTTCTTCAGACTGAGCATACGGTCCAATTATTCTGATGACCGCACGTTGCCTACTTCAGCCCAGTGAAAACCGGTACTCTCAATGCTGAAACTTGATGAAATTTGAACACAAGGAAGCACGTGCTTTGAAACTCTCACTACTGTTGTTCCGGCTGCCCTCGAAATCTGCAATCTCGGGTATGGTCTTCCGAAATGAGAAAGATTCTGGAGGGGACACTATATTTCTTCTCCGCCAAAAAAATCAAGTATGTACATGAACGCGGGGTCAGCCCCCTTTTCCAAGACCCTGGAGGCATGTCGTAGGGATCGTGGCTCCCAGATACAGTATTCACATACATGCTAAGCTATCTGGCCTTTGAGAATGACTTCAACGATGCACTAAAATGTGCCGTGGCAGAGTGGCACACAAAGGAAAAGAATTGTGATTCTCCGACCGTACAACGTAGCATTGCCTTGCAGTGCTTGAGGTTCCATGCCTTGATAGCCTTGGCGTCTGCTGAGTAATCTGTAGATGCTCAGCGGGTGCTGTTGAGAGCCGCATCTTGCTTAGTCTTCCAAATACTACCCACATATTCTACTATCAGGTATTTGGTAGGCAGCGTTCCGGTGCGTCGGAATCTTCAACGGTGTATTCAATCGTGCGTTTGAGCCCTCGTCCAGCGGTCCTTCGATCCACTATGTAACACCTTCACGGCTCTCGTGGCATCCCAAGATCTGCCTTGCCTAAGTGCTCTCCTAGGGGTTTCAAAACCCCTCCAGACCGGGCTCTTCGGTCTTTCCGAACATCGCGGATACGCACCGAGGGCACGCACCGAGGGCACGCACCGAGAGCATGTGTCAGCAATCGGCCTACAAGCACGAGCGCGGTCCGTGGGATCCGAAGTCCAAGAGTGCGAGCGCAGTAGCGCTTTATAAGCCCGCGGCGTGCTCATCGTTCAGAGGATTGGCATATCCCCTGACGAAAGCCTGACTTACTCCCCAACGCGTCGCTGTTCATACATCCTACTAGGCAGAATACCATGGCGCCTGCTGTTGAACCGTTGGCAATCGACCAGATGGCAGACGATACAGTTGCACGCGCAGCCGGTGGCCGTCCTAGAGATGGCTTGAACACGCCTCCGGAAGACACCTCTTATTTCGTCGCAATGAATGCGCCTCACTCCCTGAGAGACGCCTTGCGAGCTGCAAATGCAGGGAAAGTGGCCACGCCAGATAGCGCCAGCGCCAGCGAAGAGGACTACGACGACCAGTTCAACAAGCCTGTTGCTGTGTTGGTGACAACAGACAAAGGACCTGGAAGGGGTCCAGCACCGCCAGACCGCACGCCCGGGCCCGGCAACACGCTCCAAATCACCACCATCAGCAGGGAACTCACTGGACCGAGTGCCCTTGGCATCCGCGGAGGGGCGCAGACAGTGGCTTCGGATGACAAGGAGCTCCGCGCCATCCTCAAGCGTGGTTTGCAAAGAGCGAGTACTTCACTCCATCCATGATAAGGCAGCTGTCAACTGACTCTCCATAGGCCAAGGAAACGGACTCGCCTACCGCCAAGAGGAAAGGGAGATTTAGAGATTATGTGTTCACGAAAAAGTTCAGTACGTTCGACATGAGAAACGAGGTCGCAGCCACTAGCCCTTTCCACGGCTTCTTCACCCTGTTTTGGATGGCAGTGGCGATCTTCATGCTCAAGATTGGGGCCGAGAACTGGCAGAGCACGGGCAGCCCACTCGGAACAAACGACATCATGAAGAACATGTTTCGGAGAGATGTGGTCGTGCTGTTGTTGTCCGATGGTGTCATGTGCGGCATCACGGGAGTGAGCTGGCTTCTGCAGCTTCTGGTCTACAAGGGCTACATCGACTGGGACAGGGCTGGATGGATTTTGCAGAACATCTGGCAGGCCATTTTCGTGTTCGGAAGTATTGGCTGGACGCAGCTTCGAGACTGGCCCTGGTCGCACACAGTCTTCTTCGTCCTCCACACCCTCGTCATGCTGATGAAGCAGCACTCGTACGCCTTCTACAACGGCTACCTATCGACCGCATACAAGAAAAGGGAAGAGCTGCTCAAGAAGCTCAAGCAGCTCGAAGGTACGGAGCCTGTCAA
Organism: Anisogramma anomala; assembly: GCA_038502455.1. Classification (NCBI taxonomy): domain Eukaryota; kingdom Fungi; phylum Ascomycota; class Sordariomycetes; order Diaporthales; family Gnomoniaceae; genus Anisogramma; species Anisogramma anomala. The sequence continues at coordinate 32,667,973 of JASMMZ010000002.1, read as the reverse complement.
GTCGCCCGTTTCGGAAACGGCCACAGCGTCGGCCATCTGTCCCGAATATCTCGCTCGACGCCCGTCGGTGAATGAGGTGAGACAACGGCAGCAGTCACTTCATTCGGGCAGTGCCACCCTCAGCACAGACCTCGATGAGATCGAGTCCGCTCTCGAGTCCAACAAGCCTCTCGATATCGAGCAGATTGGGGTGTTCAAGAAGATCATCCAGTGGGAGATTGACGGGCTGACAGAAGAGGTGATGGGCAAAGCGACGTCAGCGGACGGGGCGTACCCCAGGAATCTGACGATGAAGAAGCACTACGAGTACATCGTCCTCCCGACTGTGGTGTATGAGCTTGAGTACCCACGAAACGACAGTATCAACTGGCGATATGTGCTGGAGAAGGCTACAGCCACGGTCGGAATCATTTTCGTCATGATCATGGTCTCGCAGGCGTCCATCTACCCGGTGGTCCTGAAGACGGTGGCGATGAGGAAGGCCAACATGCCGCTGGCCGAGCGGTTTGCCGAGTTCCCGTGGCTGCTGTCGGACCTCATCTTCCCGATGCTGATGGAATACATGCTCAGCTGGTACGTGATTTGGGAGGCGATCCTCAACTTGCTCGGCGAGTTGACGTACTTTGCGGACCGCGAGTTCTACAGCGACTGGTGGAACTCGATTTCATGGGACCAGTTTGCCAGAGACTGGAACCGGCCGGTCCATAACTTCCTGCTGCGGCATGTGTACCACTCGTCCATCTCGGCCATGAAGGTGAACAAATACACTGCCACGCTCATCACGTTCTTCCTCTCGGCCTTGGTGCATGAGCTGGTCATGTGGTGTATCTTCAAGAAGCTGAGGGGCTATCTGCTGTTCCTGCAGATGTGCCAGATCCCTCTTGTGCGGCTGAGCAGGACGAAGTGGCTCCGAGGGAAGAAGACACTGGGGAATGTCTTGTTCTGGCTGGGCATTTTCACAGGGCCCTCCATCCTGTGTTCGTTGTATTTGATTCTGTAGTGGTTGCATAGCGTAGATTGCACGGCGTAGATTGCACCGAGTCAGATGCCTTCGTTCCTGCCTGCCCGAGCTGCCCGGTGCCAGGGCTCGATGGTGACGTAAGCCGAGCCATGACGCTGCTAGTCCCCTTTGGGAGCATTAGCCGCCTGCCTGCAGCTTTCTTGTTCGAATTCTTGCCAACCATCCAAAAAAGGTTGTCCATTTCCTCTCCCAACTTCTTCACTTGGTCAGCTGTGTTTGCCATCATCCACCCACAGTATTCTCAACAACCCTCACCATGTCTCGCAGTGGGACTACTCTCTATGTCACTGGCTTTAGCCATGGAACCCGTGCTCGCGACCTGGCCTACGAGTTCGAACGGTAATCTCGATCCCTCCTTCCTCAGCCCCCGTCTCCCTCGATGACCTCCCACCTCGCACGCCCACGTCCTCGTCCACGTCCTCGCGCGCCCTCTTCGTCCTCCTCGCCCGCCCTCCTCGTCCTCCTCGTCCGCATCCGTTACCGCCGCCGCTGGAGCTGGTCTCCATCCTCCGTCGTGCCTTGCCCCCGTCCTACCCTCCACGTCCTCCACCGCTCGAGCGGTCAGCGGTGGTTCCAAGAACAAGACGAGCGCGTTGACCTCGCGTCCACCTCGCGCCGGCGCATGCGTGCAGCCTTGCATCGGGCAAGTCGCCTGTCACCGGTACCCTAGAGCTCCAACACTCGGAGGAAAACGACGAGAAGTCCCTTTGGCGGGAGAAGGTCAACCGTTGGATGGGCCGAAAATGCTGACACAAACGTCACAGCTACGGGCGACTCGTTCGCTGTGACATCCCTGCCCCTCGCTCTGCATCCAGCCGTCTGTGAGTACATGCTTCGCACCGCACGCTCTAAGGGAACACCTGGAGCTGACAACTCCAGCAGCTTCGCCTTCGTCGAGTACGAGGACCGCCGCGATTCGGAAGATGCATATCACGAGATGCACAACAAGCGCATTGGCCGCGACGACCTCCTGAAGATTGAGGTGAGCTGCCTGGCACCACACCGCACCTTCCGAGGCACAGACTTGCTGACTGTCCTGCAGTGGGCCCGAACTCCTCCTTCTGCTTCCTGGCGCTTCGATTCCGGACGCGAGGGCAGCCGCCCCGACGGCGGCCGTGGTGGTGATCGTGGCAGTGACCGTGGTGACCGCCGGCCTGCCCGGTCGCCCCGCCGCCGGTCCCCCAGCCCACGCCGCACCCGGGAGTACTCTCCGCGCAAGGACGACCGCCGTGACCGTGACTACGACCGCGACCGTCGCGACACTCGTGACCGCTCTCGCTCGCCTGACCGACGGTAAATAGCTTTAAATGTGCTGGAGACGCTCGAGGACTGTACTGACTTGCGACTAGCGACCGTGACGACCGCGACAAGGACTACGTCAAGGACGAACGTGACGATCGTGACCGTACTAATGGTGAGGACCGTAAGCGTACGTGTGATTGCCTCCAACATCCTCCCAAGGCCCATCATATGCAGCATGCCCCAGACTGCACGCCCAAGGCACAGGTGTCAGCGGGACACGACCCTGCAGTGTCCTCTCCTGTGGGATACCCTCGCCAGTGATGATCTGATGGTCACACATGGGTGTTGGGCAAATACTTCATCTGGCCATCGTACTGACACAACTCACAGCTCTTGATACCCGAATGGACACTCCTCCCCCGGTCAACGAGGATTTGGACACCGCCGAGTAGATTTATGCAAGGCCGTGGAACGAGAGGTTTCTGTTCTCTTCCCCTTCATTCGGCACTAACAGCAAGCATAAGCAACTGCTTGGTTTCCCATAGCATTCACCTGGGCTTTTTTAGTTCTCGGTTTTTCGATGCGACATTCCGGCCATGGTGGACGGCGCCTTAATTCGTGCGAACCGGTTTCATACGGAACCCAAACGGAGATCCCCCTGGCTTTAAGTAGTCAACTGCGATTGCGAGAAAAGTCCTCAAGTTAGATGATGGCCTAGGAGGAATAAAATTTGAATCAACTGACCTCGATGCTATTTTGTTTGTGCTGACTTTGGTAAGGATTTTGATATAGTTTTAATTTTCCGTCTTGCTACGTACTGCTGTGTTCCTTTGAGTTGCTGTGCAGAGTCACAAGCCTTTATAGCCCCCACCTTGATTGTACTCGACGTTCACATCTATGCTATTCCCATTACCCACAATGGTTATCTTGTCCCATACCTGCTTCCCTTCTGCCTTCATCTCTTTAATCCTCTTCATGCTCAGGGATGCAGAATCAGGCCACTGACAAATGTGGCAGGCTGCCTCCTCAGCATCCACAGCTACCTGCCACTTCAGCTTTGCCTGTAGAGCTCCAAGTTGCAGATACATTGTATGCACCTAAAGCACTTCGTCAGTTGGGGAAAGAGCTCACTCCCTACTTCCACATGCTGCTTGCTCACTCTCGTTGATGATGCCCACAACCCAGTCAGCAGGCACGCCATCCGGGTGGTGCTGCTCTTGGAGCGAGCACACCGAGCTCCTTCCTTATTTGACAGCACATCAGTACTTTTTTTTTTGTCCTTCGGGGTTGACACTGAGGGCACGGCACACATGCACCTGTGCAAGGGTGTTATTTGCTTGGTGTTAATAAGGTGATTATAAAGTATATGTTGGTAGGGCTTTAGAAGTTGCAACGCTGTCGATTCGATTGGTCGAAGTAACAATAGTATTGCATGGTCAAGTGGTTGATGTATTGTTTTAGGTTTGACAGACCGCTAGCCAGTCTACACAGTAATTTGTATGGCTAATTGCTTGGCCCGTGCCCTAGTGTGAAGTAGGCGCATACTGTACTTAACTTGTAGTTAATACAGTAAACCTACAAAACAATACAGTCAACTTGTAGTCAGTATAGTCAACTTTACTGTAAGTAAAGTTGACTTATTATATTGTAATTACTACTATTTTAAGACTAGCGGCTCTTTGTTTTATATACGTACGTTAATATAGTCAACCAATCTTTCCTAGTTACCACTGAATTATACCTTCGTTAACTAACAACACCTCTGCCAGTTTTACAGTTAAATTAACCCCTAATTGCTTTCGTTTGCCCCACGGATTCTAGTTCCGACCTTATTAGTTCCCGTAAATAAGTTTTCTGCTACAAACTTATACAAACTTTTAATTCAACTATACCAATCACATAAGTCACTAGCCTTAATGCCTTAGCAGTTTTTTAGTTGACTAGGGTATCTTTATTCGCTTGTACGTGATGCTTTACTAAGTAGTTTGTTAATATAGCCCTCGATATGTATAGTTAGCTTATTACTGTTTATAAACCTTTTAAGAGCCTTATTTAGCAACATTTTTGTTATAATATCTGTAGGATTATCTTTACTATTAATTTGTCGGAACTCGTTAATCCCCCTGCCTTCATAGGCTTTACAGAGTATCATTACATCGATTATGAAGCGTTTTTCGTTTGTGGGTTCAAGCTTTAAAAAGTATATAAATAGGCTATTCAAATCGGTATAAATTACCATTAAAATAAAGAGAATCACAAATTACCTGGTAATGAAGTCAAATGTTTTTATAATATCATACTTATATTAAAACCGGCTATTATGCCGTGAACTTTTAAAGCTAATACATTGTGTATAAGTCTCTTATATCGAATAAAGGTTTAATAAATTATATTTTCAATGATATTAAATCCGTCCCTTTATCTTTTTTATTAACGAGGGTTATTAAAAGGCCAATTTGTAACGATAGGTTTGTATTATTTGTAAAAAAGCCGTCCATAAAGATTATTAACTTGGCCTTCAACAGATCGATCGGAACCATATTAATTATTCGGTTAAGGTTTCGTATTTACCACTCTAACTTTTTGTTTAGCCGGTTAATGTTTTCGTCCATTTGATTTTATGTTTATACCATAAGCTATAAGTCTTAATAGGCCTTCGGTTGGTATAATATGACGATGTAGCTATTACAAGCGTGTTATTATAAGTACCCTTAAATTTTAGTTACGTTAATTTTGTTAATTATACTTAAGTTTACGTTTCAACTTTTTTTTAAAAAAAAAACAAGGTAAATATTAACATCAAATCTACGGATTAACGATCTTTTACAATTAAATTAATCACCCTTTTATTAGTAGGTTTTTATTGTTGCAATGTAGTTGATTCGAATCACTGTAGTTGAAGTAACTGGTATTGTATTGAAAGTGGTTGTTAATGAATTGTAAGTTCTAAGTTTAGCAAATCGCTAGCATGTCTGCATACTAATTTGTATGGCTAAACACTTTAGCCTGTGCCTCACTTTAAAGTAGGTACTTACTATACTATAATTATAGTTAATCCCACAAACTATAGTTAATTTACAGTAAGTATAATTAACTAACTATAAGTATAGTTAATTTAACTATACTACATTTAATTGTTATTCCAATATTAGCGGTTTTTTACTTCATGCTTACGCGATAGTATAGCCAGCCACCAATCGATAGCAACCTTTGAAATGCCTCCTGAATCCATAAGTTAAACCCCTATCGATTCCAATTAATTTATAATGAAATTCATATTCATTACGGCTCTTTATTTCACATCTTCGAGCCCTCCATTTTTCAACTCCCGTATATAAGTCTTTCGCCACAGACCTATACATATTATACATTCCACCACTTACATACCTTTTACTAGTAATTCAACCTACTGTTATCGATACCATTACCCTAGCAGTCTTCGAGTTTACCAGGGCATCCCTATTCCTTTATATTACGTCTCGAGCAGTATACGTAGCCCTCGATTTGTTTAGATAGCATATTGCTATCTACAAACCGTTTCAAGGCGTTATTAAATATTACCTTCATTATAACGTTAACGGGATTATCTTTGTTGTTAATCCATCGGAATTTATCAATTTTCCAGACTTTGTATACCTGCTTTAAAGTTATTACGTTTATTATTAAACGTTTTTCATTAGTTATACTAAACTTTAATAGGTTCTCGTAAAGGTTCCAGGAGTTTATATATACTATCATAGGTATTGGAGGTAGTCCCAGTTATGTAATAATAATTCTTAACGTATCATTAGTTACTATACCAATATCAAAGCCTGTTAATATTCCGTATGCCTCCAGTATAAACATACTTTGTATTACACGTTTGCAATTAACGGATGTCCAATAAACGAGGTTTCTGGTAATTGTAAATTACCCTTTGAATATTTCCTCGTTAATGGATATTATGAGGATTCCAATTTACGATGTAAGGTTATTATTATTAGTAATTGATCCGTCCGCAAAAATTATTAACTTCGCTGTCGTTAAATTTACCGAAACTATATTAATACCTTTTCTCAACTATTTAGGTACTATTCAATCCTTTCATTTAACCTGTTCAAATCCTCGTTTTATAAATACCATATCTGTATCGTGATAAATAAGTCGTACGATGTTTCCGATTAATACAGAATATCAATATAGGCCGCATAGATCCTTTGTTGTAATTTTACCTCGTTGGTCTTGTCGATAATCTTTAGGCTGGTAACTTACCATTTTTAATTTGAACTAATATAGTTGTTGTTTTCGACCTTAATATTCTAAATACGGATTAACGATTTATTAAATTTAAGTTATATATATTTAAATCACATTTCTATCAGTTTACACATTTAAAAGCCTAAATTTTTGCTAACACATTGTTTTGATATCATAAACCTAGTATTGCTAAGGAAAGGGTATTATTAGTTTATGAACCCAAAATACCAAAGTATTTGCCTTACGTAATTAATAAGTACGTGTTAAACATTAAAGTTTTTATATTTAAACTGTTTCTAAAATACGCCTGGTGTTGATAGGGCTTTAGATACTGCGACGTTGTCAATTCGACTGGTTGAAGTAACAGTAGTATTACGTGGTCAAGTAATAGATGTATTGTTCTAGGATTGAAAGACCGTGAGCTGGTCTACGTAGTAATTTGTATATCCAATTGCTTGGCCCGTCACATAATGTAAAGTAGGCATATACTATACTTGATTTGCAACCAATACAATAGACCTATATAAAACAATACACTCAACTTGCGGTTAGTATAGTCAACTTTACTATAAGTGAAATTGATCCAATACATTGCAATTACTACTATTCCATCACTGGCGGCTTTTAAGTTTGTACGTGCACGTCAATGTAGTTAATTAATCTTTTTTGGTTAGCGCAAAATAACGACCTCATTAACTGGCTAAACCCTTATGAATTTCAGTTGATTTCTACACGTAATTAAACATATTCACACTAAAATTAACCATAATTGCTTTTGATTACTCCACGGCACCGAAGTTCGACTTTATTGGTTCTTACAAAAGGTTTTTCAGCTACAGATGTATACAAACTTTTAATTTAGCGGTACCAACTGAAAAATTTGTCATCGTCAATTGTCTGGCAGTCTTTTACTTTGTCAATATATCTTTATCTATTGGTACATAACTTAATCTTACCGGGTAGCCTATCGATATAATCTTCGATACGTATAATTAGCGTATTGCTTTAACAAACCTTTTAAGGGCCTTATTCGGTAATAATTTTGTTATAACGTTAATAAAGTTATTTTTTCCATTAATCTACCGGAATTCCTTCATTTCCCCACCTTCGTAGGTTTCACAAAGTGCTATTTTATCGATTATTAAGTGTTTTTCACTGGTTATTTAGAGCTTTAAAAGATATTCGAACAGGCTCCTCAAGTCGGTACAAATCACTACGAGGACAAGAGAAATCTTTAGCTACCTAATAATAACATTGAAGGTTTAATATAATACTATACCTATATTAAAGCTTATAATTATATCATAAACCTTTAAAGCTAACGTGGTTTTTATAATCATTTTATATTTGATAAAAGTTTAATGAATTATGTTACTAATAATAATAAACTAATATTCCCGCCTATCTTATATAACGAAAGTTATTATGAACCCGATTTGTGAAAATTAGTCGGAATTATTTATGAAAATTATATTTGTAAAGTTTATTAACTTACCCTTCAATAGGTCGATCAGAATTATATTAGTCCCTCAATCCAATCTTCGCATTTTCCATTCAAGCCTTTTTAACCGGTTAAAATTTTTATTTGTTAAATCCTGTATTTATGCCGTGATAAAGAGATTTTGGGAGGCTTCCAGTTGATATAAGATAACCATATAGTTACCATAAGCAAGCTATTTTAAGTACCGCTAAGTCTTAGTTATGTTAATCCTATTAATTATAGTTAAATTATCGCTTTAACCTTTTGAGAGAAAGCTAAAACCAAAATTAACAAAAAGTATACGGATTAATGATCCGTTGAAGTCAAATCGATTACTTTTTGTTAACGTTATAACCAGCTTGTATTTCCAGAACTTAAAGTCCTTAATCGCTTGTTATTCCGATGCTATAAAGTTAGCTGTTCAGAAGAAATCGATATCTTTAATTTACATACCTATTAAGCCTAAATACTTCTTTTATGTTATTAGTAAGTACAGGTTATATACTAATAACTTTATACCTAGTCGTAACTTGAAATACTAGTAATAGGTTAAAAACTAATAAACGCCTGTTTCTGCCAATCTAAATAGTAATTTAATACATTGTATTACCTTTTCTAAAGGGTAAATAACACGTAATTCCTATAGTAATTCCAGTAGAATGATTCTCTATAGGTTGGTTGCTAATTACGTATATACTTACATAATATTTAAGCTATTAAGTATAAACTTGCCTTTAATTTGAACTAGTAAATTTGTTACCAAATTTACTATTAGGAATTAACGATTCTTCAATCGTTAAAGATTATGTAAAAAATAGTTTTTGCCTTTATTACCGTATCCTTAGAAGATTAGGCGTAACTTTTCATACTGTCGCTCTGTAGTTTTGTTTTTAACCTTGTAAATAACCTTCGACTTAAAAATCGTAACATTTGAAGTTTAAAGATTAAAGTAGGTTTTTGATACGAATTATATAACTTTTCGAATTAATAAGTCGTTAATTTCGACCTTATCATTTTCCTTAAAAGGTTTTCCGAAGGTTTTAATAATACCTTTGTGGGTATTACTATATATCCTTATAGCTAGTATAGATAAGCCAAGTAGCAGTTCACTATATTGCAAGGTAGATTTCTACAGAGTGCATGATAATGTGTCACGCTACAGGTTATACTTTTGCAAGGTGTAAAGTGTATCATGCGTGGCGCGGTTTGGAAGGGATATTCCAGAGCACATAACAAAAGGGCCGCTGCCCAGATAAGAGGTTTATAACCTCATATTTATTGTATGCACTTTTTGAAATGTTTCTTCCTAACCTATTATTTATCCTTACTACAATATTAATCTTAATATTACTCTTTATTTACATTTACATAAATAGAAACCTTACTAATATTGATTAGCAACCGATTAGGTCGATTATAAATAACTAAGGAAAAAAGAGATAAATCGAAGTTAAATACCTATAACGAGATGTTATAATGGTTTCAACTGTTTGTACTTTACCATTACGCTTTATAAGGATTATATGGAAGTATAAAGTTATGTAGGAGCTTCTTTAATACGATATTATTAATTAATTAATTCCCTATTTAATAAAAACCTGATTACATTTACCGTTAACTTGTTTCAGCATTTTAAACATACCCGAACACTTTTGAAAAAGCGTTTTGTTACGTATCAGGTTATGTAAGCCAAGATTACCAAGTTTCAGAACCTTTAGTTGGAACCTATCCAACTTAAATACAGTATTTAAACCGTTTACGAAACCCAAAAGCGATTACGAATACATCATCCACGTTGCTTACTAAATTAAAAAATGGCTACGAATATAATACCCACACCGATCGCAACTACCAGCAGTGTCTATAACATGATAATCCGAACCGCTTACCAAATACGAACCAAAACCCATATATCGGATCATATAACACGCCTCCTCACACCCATATTTCTTTTCCTTTTTTACGTTTACTCTACCCTCCTTACTACATTCTCCCTATACCGTATATTTTAAATTCAATACTTATAATATTTCAATTTTTCACAACTGCTTAGCTAGTATAACTCTACTAAACGCTAATAAAAACTAATTTGAATCGCCTAACTAAACGTTTATTACCTTTTATTTACGTATTATTTAAACTCTATATATATTGGTAAATGCTAAATATCTTATGTTCTATCTATTTCCGCTTTTATATGATTTTTTACGCTCCGAACGCATCCGAGTTCAATTTACAGCGCGAAACCAGTAATTTGCGCTGCTTTAAGATTATAGGTATACGTTAAAATTATTTATACTTAAGTACGTGATAGCTTTACCAGTGATGGATTTGGCAAAAGCTAACGAATACATGGAATATTCCTTTACAAATACGTCGTTTCGAAATAATATTTTAAAATATTTGGATCTTGATTTATAAAATAATAAAATAGAGGTATTGATAAAGGATTTGGACCCTTATTCAGTAAATACGTATGTTATTACTATAATATTCAACTATAATAACGGCGAAATTAAATGAAGAAACTTATTCGACGATTTCAAAAAGGATTTTTCGGACTAGACGCTAAACATATAGCGTATAGTCGATAATATGATTTTTGAAATACTATGAAAACAACTACGAAACAAAGATATTAATACGACCAGTAAAAACAACAACCGTATTACAAAATCCTTATTAATAACGGTATAACATATATACATATTAAAATGAACAGACGATAAAGTAATAAAAGTGAAATTTATAATAGAATATTAGCTAAAAAAAAACACAAAGAACGCCTACTTAAGATAATAGACCGAAAACGAAAAAGCCTCCATAAATAAAGAAAAGGCGTTTAGCAAGTCTGAAAGCCCTCCTCGAGGTGGAGACGAAGATAGAGGAATCGAGAAAAAAGGAGGAAGTAATGTAACGATTATTTATAATGAGGGTTAAACACGAACACTTCCCGAAACGCAATTTTAAATAAAGACCAAGAAAAAACTAAACCTCGGATACCATTAATAGCCAGCTTAGCTGCAAAAAGAGCGACTCGAATAGAGAAAATGCCCATCTTTAAGAAATGATAAGCGGTATAAAACGCTAATACGTACCCTATAAACTAATGCCTACCAACCACGACTTTTACCGCGATTTTACACTACACCGCTTTCCCACTAATAAAAGCGACCCTACAAAGTTTACCAACTTCGCCAGATTTAATGATAAGGACGAAAACTATAGCGGTAAACCATACGATATAGTATATAATAAGATACGTATTATACTTAACATGTATAAAAAACTAAATATCGAACCGTCCTAATTTTACATTATTTCATCCGGCATACTATTTAAGTAGGTTAAAAAGTAGTATATATACCATTTTAAGCAGGTAAATATATTTATATAATATTATAACCACTTAAAATCATATTTTGATATAGAAATTAATTACGAACTTTACGAAAAGAACTAGATAAATACGATCTAGAAATTAGTAACGAATGAGCGAAAGAACGTTAATAAAAATCTAAAAAAAGTATTCATTACTTTATTAACAAAATTCCGAAAATATTAAGTCACATTTAAATGAAGATTTAAAGGTAAATTGCTTTATTCAAATAGTAATTAAAGTTTGTCGCGAAAACCTAAATTTCGACGTTATATTATTTGAACTTAAAAAAACACAAAGGCCTGTTTTACGAATTTTAAAATATCGTTTAAAACCTTTATACGCCAATAAATGAGTCCCGGATTAGCATTTATAGCCGATAAAACGATAAGCGAAAGCTAAATCACCAAAGTAAACCTCGTTTAATGTTGGTAAGGTCTAAACCTATTCACGTGAAGTAAGTAAGAGTATAAGAGTAATAATAAGATTGGTATTGTTGTAGTAAAAGATAGATATATTGGAAGAAGCATGCAGAGAATGCACACCTCAGGTGAGGGCTTATAAGCTATCACCTAGAGCGAACTACTTTGGAACGCCCCTCCTAGACCATTCTATGCATTATTCACTTTGAAAGTGCAATCTTCAGTGTGTCATATTTATTGTGCACATTGTAGGAGTACACTTTGCAGCGTGGTATATTGCCACCTATATATACTAACAATAGTGATATATAATAATATCCACATTCAAACCATTTACCACATCTAAGATCGAAGGTTTAGAGTGTATTTAAAGAAAAGTAAACGCCCTAAATACAATTACCGGAAAAATATATATTAGGAAGGAAGCCTTAGGAATAAAGGGCTAAGTAGTTATTATCGAAAACGATTTTACAGATAGGAACAAAACGTACCACGCTTATAGTAATACTTACGAAAAAGTATATAAAGCTTTATAAGCGTGTGAAAGAGCTATATTATATATGTTAGGATCGGCTACTAGTTTACTAACGACTCCGTTCACGAATAAATTCGGATTGAACGATAATTTTGGACCGATTACGTATATAAAGACCAAACTGAAGCCAATTTTACAATATGTGTAACCGAATACGAAGGTGTAAATGATAAGCTTAACGCCTACCCTTACGAATATACCTTTGGGGAAGAAAACCTTCAAGGGGATAATGCTTATTTAATAACCTAAAACGACGAAACCGCCTAACATATTTTCATAGGCCTATAAAAAGCCTCCTTTCTATATATTATAAATCTAAATTATGTAAACCAAGTATTAAAAGCCTATATAGCTTGGTAATTTACGTTTTTAAATAGATACGGCAATAGATTTTAGGGTATTATATCTGATACCGGCGCGGCCAAAATCCTAACAACTGAAGAAAGAAAATTCGACGTGTTTATAGTAAAATTCCCAAATTTTAGTTTAACCGAATAGGAAGGTACCGAAAGGATTTGCTTAGTAAATGTAAAATATCGTTACTTGGAACGGTTGTTATAAATACGTAATTCGAATCGGTTAAGTTTTACGTAATAAACTTTAAAGCGTTACTCCTAATTTTAGTAACATATATAAGTAAATTCAGAATTAAGGTCCGGAATACAACTAACAAATTTGTTTGCGCCTCAGATAACGTATTCATATCGCTCTAGTTTAAGTTCAGTTACTTGTGGTTTTTCTTCAAAGTATGTACAATTAATGCTATTTACTTAACGTAATTAGAATGATGAATATTATACTTCCGATTTAGATATACGGCTGTAAAATGCCTTTTACGACTATTTTACGCCGTAAAATATACGGATATAAAAAAGGACGCATTTAAAGTTATAAAAAAGTTTTGCCATAAATACCAGCTATATTTATAGGCCCCACGACGGTTTAAGTTTCGTCTTTAGGACGATATGGACTTTGAATACGAGGTAATTATTAATATTATATATTCAAATATCCAACTTATCGGTAGAATATGAATACTTATTCATGTGAAAAGGTAATTAGAATAGTAATCGTTAGATTGATATTGTAGTAATAAAATATGATGATCCAGAAGAATTATTCCAGAGAGGGTATGCTATGGATGAGAGGTTATATACCTTTCATCCGGCAAGTAGCCCTTTTGCCGTACGTTTTGGAATACCTATTCGAGACCACCCCATACATTGCTGTGCGGTTTGTAATTGCTATTCCAGATCTCTCCATGCATAGTGTACTTTGCGTCTTGCAAAAGTGCAGCCTATAGTGTGACAATGTTATCGTATACTTTGTAGGAGTGCACCCTACAATACAATGTACTGCCACTAGACCTATGTATACTATCTATAAGAGTATATAGTAATATCTATAAAAGTAATCTTTTCTTTTTTCCTTATATACCTATAGCCTAGTAACGATAGCGTAATTATAATGATTTCGTATACGTAACTTTGTAATAACAATATGGTTATGAAGGTCCAAATAAATAGTTTTTGTAGTAATAGTATTGCTATGGTATTAATTACAAAAGGTTTAAATTAGCAGTTTTCGTAACGATAATGTAATTATAAGGGTTTGAATTAGCAAGGTTTAGCCGCGGTAGTGATTGTAATTCGGTTGGGATTAATAAGGTTTAGCTGCGGTAGTATTTATAGCTTAGGCCTGGTTAGTATAGTTAAATAGGGGTGATATGGTTAGTAATGGCGCCTTTTATGGTTTTTGACAAGGGTAATTGCATAGGTGTTGTAAGGGGTGATTTTCTAAGGATGATTATGTAAGGGTAATTATATAATTACATATTGGGTTAGTATAAAAAGACGTATCGCTATCGGTTTAGATAAAACTTTTTTTTCTTTTAAAGGCGCGTAATTAAAAGCGAATATATATCCCCATCTCAATTTATTCTTTACTTGATTTAATTAAACTAAGCCGCTTTAATAGGTAGGTTACTTAGCTAATACCCATATACTAACCTTTCCTTCGAATAAATACCGCGTAAGAATAGGACAGCCAGACACCAGCTGGCGCGAGAGCGCCGCCGCGTTGCCGCCACCGCCGCAGCAATTACCACCGCCGTTAACAGCCCGACTTCGTTGGGTATAATCTCGTTAATAACGGCTACTTTGCCTGCCGTCGTTACTCCGCCCAGCCCTACCGCCGCCGCCTCGTCTCCCTCCGTCGCCGCCGCTACCTTAAGCCCTACCGCCGCCGCCACCTCAACTCTCTCCGCCACCACCACCACCCCCCCCCCCTCTCCTTCCTCTCTCTCCCCTTTCTCCAGCTTCTAAGGGGAGAAATGGGGGGCTTATAAGGTTATAAACCTTACTCTCTCCCCACAGGTTAAAATCTTATTGTACGTAAAGTCCTCTTTATGCCGTAAACGTAGCCTAATGTAACTACGCTAAAGTTTATATATTTAAATCCGCCCGTTATTATAACTTTAACTTTCCTTTTTAAAAAATAAGAAAGATAAGGCGAATCTGCTTCGCCGCTTCGATATTTGTATTATTAGGGTACGTCGAAAAGCCTTTTTAACGTGTAAGACGTAAAAACAACGTATCCGGGTCCGTAATTTTGGGCTGTTAATAAACACACCTTACGTATTGTATATCGAGTTCGCGGCTGCGGGTAAGTTCATTAACGATTGTTACGAAATCGGAGGTTGTTTGGCCCGTTATTATCGCTACAAACAGACTGGTAGCTTATATGCCCCCATTCCGGTAGTTTTAAGGCCGTAGGCTGAGGCCATATTACGCTTCCGCCGGCTTTATAGTAAGTTTTGACCGAATTTTAAAAATTGCCTTTGGTAGAAATACAACATTCGGGGCATTTCCGAAAAATAATCGCGGTTATAAATAACTAAAACAAGCTGATATTAAATATTAATAGGTGCTAACCGGCGGTTTGAAAAGTCGGCGGCTGCTATTACTATCTAAAAACAGGGCTTACGTATATATCATATAAGCGAATTTAACGACGTTATTGTACGTCGTCGTAAAAAGAGTAAAGATTTTTTTACGCCTTTGCCTAAGGGAATTCGTCGTAAAGCGTAAAACCACATCTTCATTGGCGTTAATAGCATTAATAGCGATAATAACGGTAACGCTAATACAAAGGGGAAAGGTGATGAGGAGGACGGTAAGGATGCGACGACGTTGCCCTCTCCCTCTTTTAACAATAACTAGCTACCTTTACGGCCGAGCCGGCGTACTCAGTTATATTAATGTTATTACTTTGTTTAAAATAATCTTTTCCAAAATACGATGAATATAACTAAAAATGTATAAAACAAAGAAAGATAATATGCTAAAAACGATATGATACTATAAATTGAAACAAAAATTAAATGAAATAGTAAAATACCTAATAAAGCCGAAGCACTTAAAACTAAAAATATCAATATACTAAAATCGACGTAAAGTAATAAAACCAAACAGAAAAAGTAGAAAAGTACGATATTCGGAAAGGTCGAGTGAGTAAAAAAAAAAGTGATAAAATGTTAAAAGCGGTATGAAATCGTGAAACTAAATAAAGGTACAAATTTTAATACGATGCGGATAGTAGAATTTAAACCGCTTGAAAGTTGGTAAAAGTGATATAATAACCTATTAAGGTCGTAAAACCTTTTTAACTATATCAATAAATAACGTGTTTATCGATATAAGAGTTTTTAATACTCCGTTCGAAATATCTTTGGTTATTACGTCTATTAGATTTGGTTTGTTATCGATCCATCGTATTTCCCCGATCTCATAGCGTTCGTACGACTCGTGTAAAGCTGTAATATCGATTATTAACTGTTTTTATTCGTAATACATGACTTAACCAAATATTCATTAAACAAAAGTGATTTAATGTGTATAATAAAAGGGATAAGGCGTAAACTAAGGTTGGAAATAATTATCCAAACTTTTATTACCATGGTAATACCTAAATCGAAACCTTTAACTATATTATAAATTTCTGAAGCCAAAACGTTTCTCGTAACCATTTCATACTTTGTTAAGTTCCAATAAATAATGTTTTTACGAAACGTAAAGCCGTTGCGGGCTTGTATTTCGTTACCAGAGATGAAAACAAAGCCTATTTACGAATTATAGTCGCTATTATAAGACAAGAATCCGTTAGTAAAAATAAATAGCTTTAAAATACGTATATTTAGCGATATAAACTGTAAACCGCGCTTTAAATTACGTATTAAACATAGGAGGCGCTTATTGAACGCTTTACATACATTGTATATCGGGGCGGTTTGGTATTGCGCAGCGATTGAAAGGTTAAATTCCGCCTCTAATTATACTATAGAAGCAACCTAAACGCTACGTACGCATTGATATCTGTATTCGTCGGCCCGTTTTAAGCTATTTAAAACGATAAGGGTAACTTTATTTAGCTACCCCTTTTACGTCAGGCTCAAAACGCCGTTTCGAAAAGTGATAGTAACGTTATTAAAATCGATTATGCAGTCTTTCGTTAAATACGTCTTGAGTTTGGATTTTAAACCAGCTTTTGAAAATTTACTCTCTTTAGACGCGGAAAACGAAGCGTTATACAACGTTAAAATATTGTCTATCTATATACCTATTAATATAAAGCCTTTCGAATAAGTTATCGATATTAATAGGCACGGATCGGAAATAAAGCTAATTATTTAGAACCGTATTTTATAACACCTTTAATAGGTATCGTATTAATAAACATCGGCTTTAACTAAATCGTAAAGTAGCTTTATAATACGTAAAATAGTTTTAAACGGGTAATATTACCTATAACCCTTTGGTATATCAGTATAGATTCGTCGTTCAAGCCGTTTTTTAGATTGGGTATATGCCTATATTACATCTCGAAGTTCGATATATAGGTTATATAATACGTTAATGGAAGCCACGAGTATAAAAATAAAGTGGTAATTGACCTGTTATAATATAAACGATTGAGTTATAATATCTTTTTTACTTTCGTCATTATATTCTTTAATAATTAAATGGGTTTTTTGTAAATTTTTCCGGTTTTATCTTTAACTTCGTAAATAAGGTGGGTTGGAAAAATCTTATAAGTGCCGAAAATAGTCGGGTCGAACCGTTTAAGGCGAAAAATTCTTTAGTTGATTAAAGTTAAAATCTTCATTTAGGTGAATTATTCAAATTTGGCACCTAAGATAGTAATAATACCCTCGTAGCGAAGTTTTAGGCTAATTTTGCGGTTTAATATCTTTTTTTACGTAAAAAAAGAGTTTATAATAAAGTTTTTACGGCGTTTTTGGGGTTTTAAACTAAATAGGCGCTCTTGGCGACAAGGTGCAACTAAGGTTAATATAAAAGAACCGCTTTGGTCTGGCGTAAGCGGGCCGGAATCGTGTTTTAAAGGGTAGGTTAAAGCTGAAATCGGTTTAAATTCGTTGTTTTAGGGGGTATTTTGTTAACGGTTTTATTTATCCTACGGTTTCAGGTCGTTCCTTTTTAACTATTTTTATATTTTCGTATACTGTTCGTCAAATTAATAAACATATTATAAACTTTAAATCCCCTAATACTTTAAACGCTAATCTATTTATCTTTTATTTTGAAAATCAAAACTTTAGATTATAATGGTAGATCTAGAACGCCAGTTTTACATAGATCATTTTCTATAGCCAACGTTTTGGATACGTTGTTTTTAACCCGTAGGGAGTGTAATACCGCCATGACTTTCGCTATAGAATCAGCCCTCTATACTGTAGACAGTAATCATACAAAGTCTATGTAAATACTTGGGTAAATGATATAAACAAGAAGCATGGGGATAAGTTCATTTGGGTTAAAAGTATTGTTAACAGCGTTAACTGTTATTTAAAAAAATGGATTTTTTAAAACTAGTACACTTTAATTCCTTCGATAACACCATGTACGCTCTTTCAAACGATTTTCAATACTGTTTATATTTTCCAAACCTCATAAATCTTTTATTAAAATTTACTTACACTCGTTACCAGCTATCCGAACCTTAATATACTACACAATAAAGTTAAAGACCGTACTAAAGTTGTATATAATCCAGTTTAAGGGCTCTAAATAAACTTTAAACTAATAATTAACCAAAAAGTTTTAACAATTTGTAACGAAAACGTTTCGTATAAATCTGGCAACCTAGAATAATGTTTTTGCGTCAACAACATAAAGGACCAGTTACCTATCTAAATATATAATATTAATAATCACTTCTAAGTTAAATTCTATACCGTTTTTAAGGTCGAATTTCAACCGTTATGACGCTTATAAATGTAGTTAGTATTTATAGTAAAACTTTTCGATAGTTTTAAGTACGTCTTTTCCTATATCTGTATTGCCTACAGAGTAAAGCAAGCGTAAAAGGCGTTTTGTAACTGGTTATTCAAATCGTCAGTGTAAAGTCCGTAATTTCGGTTACGATAAGTAAATGACCTTAATTGTACGTGTTTTGGAGAAAACCCATAAGTAGTTGAACTTAAGCCAGAACGGTATAAATACGTTATCCGAAACGCGAATAAATTAATTAGTTGTATTCCGAACTTCAATTTAGAACTTATTTATATTAGTTTATAGAAGTAAGAATAGTATTTTAATATTTATTATATAAAACTTAATCAATTAGAAACGCGTATTTACAATGATCGTTTCGAACGATAACGCTTTGCTTTTACTAAATAGGACATTTCGGTATTTTTAATTCGGTTTAATTAAAACTTCGAAAACCTCGTTGCGAACGTTTCTAATTATAGTTTCCCGGCTATTAAGATTTTGATTACACTGTTATCCAGTATAATACCATGAAACCAGTTGCTATACTTATTAAAAAACGTAAATTGCGACGTTGAATAAGCGTCGAGAACTTCGCTTCTATAGTTTAGGCCTATAGTATACATAAAAAGGCATTTTATTAGCCGATAAAAATACGTTAGGCGGTCCTATCGTCTTAAGATGACAAATGAACATCATTATCTTTATGTTTTCTTCTCTTCAGATATATATTCGTATAGGTAGGTATTAAATTCATTTTTTGTGCTTTTCTACTCAACTACGTATATTATAAAAAAAAACTTTCCAGGTCTTCCAATATATTATCTGTTGAAAACTATCTTTTGGTCCGAATTTATTCGTAAGCTAGGAAATTAATAAACTAATAGCCGAACTTACCGTATACGATACACCGCTTTTACAAACATAAAGGGCTTCGTATACTTTTTCGTAAGTATTATTATAGCCGCAGTATGTTTCGCCTATTTCCGAACGAACGTTCCTATCCCATATTATTAAGGTTACCTCTTTAATATTTATACTTTAAACGTTCGTTTTACTTTAGGTAAACTTTAAATTTTCGGTTTAAAATATGGTAAATAGTTTCGGCGAGGTTTACTTTGGTAATTCAGTCTTTACTTTTGGTTTTATTAATTATAAATGTTAATCCAATACTTTCTTATCAGCAGGTTTTAAACGACGTTTTAAGGCTTGTACACAAGGCTTTTAGGTCTTTTTCCGATTGAAAAAGTGTAAGGTCAAAATCCGGGTTTCCGTGGAAAGCTTTCGTTATTATTTGGATAAATAGTTTGTTACCTTTGTATTCCGGATTAAGGGATGACTAACACTTTCGGAACTTAGCTCATAAGGCAATAAGTATTTACTATAGATTTTTATCGGATTTTTCCTATTAGTTTTTTACAGATTTCCAAGTCGTATTAATTTAGTTTTTATCGTAAAGTTTATAGTTAATTTTTTTATCGAAGTGGGATTCAAAGCGATTATAATCCTTTATGAATATATTTACCTACGTAAGGTAATACATATACCTTTTTTTAGCTTACCAGGATAATATAACAGGTAAAAAAATATCAAAGTATAATAGTTTAATGTTTAGTCTTTTGTAAATGTTAAACATAGCCTATATTTTGTTATTAAATATATCTTATAATTTACCGTTGTAATTTTCTTTTTTACCCCAAAGCCTCGAGAAGTTTATAAGCTTTATAGGATCGTTTTTATCAGTGGGAAAACGATGTGGTAGGAGGTTATGGTAAGGGTCATAGTTGGCGGATATTAGTTTATAGGATACGTATTGGCGTTTTGCGCCGCTTATCGTTTTCTGAAACGGGTTATTCTTTATGTTTCGGCCGTTCCTATTATAATCGAGCGGGTTGTTTTCGGTGTTTCGGCCGCTCCCGTTATAGCTAATCGGACTGTTTTCGACGTTCCGGCCGCTCCCGTTATAGTCGAGCGGATTGTTTCTAGTATTCGGGGGGTGGTTTAGTATTTGGTTTTGTTTTATAGTATGTGCCGGTGTAAGGGTGTATTATACTTGTATGGTGGATAAGGATTGTGGTCGTTTTTTTCCCTTGAAGTTTTTGCTCTTGAATTTAGGTATAGGTATAGGATTAGGTTGTTTTACGTTTAATCTCCATCGTTTTAATAATAGTCCCTTTTACTCCGTAAAGTAACACCATTTTATAAATTCCGTTAGGTATAAACTTTTATTCTTTTAGTATAGTAAGTTAATAAGTTGCGGTATTTCGAATAGAGCTTTTGTTAGGCAGTTATTCTTATCCCTTAAAACATTAATACCTTTAATCCCTAGTTGGATTCGTAAAGCTTTAGTAATGGTGGGATTTACTATTTGTTATATGTCTAACATCTAACTCGAAATTACTTTATAAAAATTATCTAACAAATCAGGGTTTTAGGCTTTCTCATCCTAATAACGGAATATAGAGGCCAACATTTATATGTTTGCTATATAGGGTTTTAATTCATCTATAGGTGTATCGATGGTGTTATCTTATAGGCATAAATCGATTTAGTACATTATAGCCTTATTGATTCCCATATATTCGATTAAAAGGTCGAAGTAAACGTTAGCTTCCTTTAGTGATATTGGTTTTAAGGCCAGGGCAGTAAGTATTATAGGGCGATTAGGGGGTATTCCGACACGGCTTAAGTAGGTAATATCGCTTTGTGGTTGGATTGCGGAAGTAGCGTAAGTGGGTGATTTCGCGCCGTGATTAGATTTGGGTATGTTAAGATTTTAAAGTCTAGGGTGGTTGAAAGTTTAGCGTAATTTGGCGAATATAAAGTAAAATAAAATAATTAAAACGGTTAGAATATGGTTTACTAACGCTTGTTGGTATAAATAAATTTCAAATCATACGTAAATAAAATGTAACCATAAACTAGTTAAGTGTTTCAAATTAGTTTCGTTAATGTTTGGTGACGTTAAATTAACTAAATAGCTAGGAAAAACTTCAACTTTGTAAGTACTAAACTTATAATAAATAGAGCGAACGTAGGTAAACTTAGAATATATAGGGCGGATGTGGGAAAGTAGATAAGATAAAATAAATGTGTTTGTGAAAAGGTGCGTTATGTTATCCGATATGTAAGTCGTATTTGGTAGTCGGTTCGGATTAGTATACCGTAGCTGTTTTTGGTGAAGTAAACGGTTCTGATTAATGTGCTGTACCCGTTTTTGGTCTAGTAAGCCATTTGAATTAGTGTGTTGTAGCCGCTTTTAATGGAGTAAACGTTTCGGATTGGTAGGTCATAACCGTTTTTAGTGGAGTGGGTGGTTCAGATTGTTTGTTCGTAACCACTTTTAAAGTAAGCGAGTGGTTAGAATGCTATATTCGTAACCACTTCTATGTTTTACGAATGGTGTCGATTGTCGATTTTAAATCGAACGGGTTTTAATGAAGGGTTTCAAAACTTAGTAGTTTTAGCTTACATAGTCTGGTAGGTAATAGCACGTTTTCTAAAAAGTTTTTAGGTACGTTAAATCGCCAAGGGTTAATAGTAACGTAATAGGGATTTTAGTAAATAAATCGCCAAATAAAAATTGATAATATCGTATTAAAGTCATCCTTTTTAATTTTACTTAGCTTCTACAGTTTTTATATATATCCTGTGTAATTTTTGTAAAAACTTAATGTTAAAGTACAAATAGTAAGAACCGTTATAACTTCCCACTATAGTTATTTAACTTATGACTATTTCTTTTTTCTTAGGCTATTTATAGTCGACCAGGTTGGCTACTAATTAATACCGGTAGGGTTTAAATACTTATTTACTTAAAAAGATAAGCAAATAATTAATCGTTAGATTGGTATTGTAGTGATAAATGATAATAATTTGAAAGGAATATTCTAAAGAAGGCATGCCATGGATATAAGGTTATATACCTCCCATCTGGGCAGTGACCCTTTTACCATACATTCTGGAATACCAATTCCAAACCGCTTCATACATTTCCGTGCGGTCTGGAATAGCCATTCCAGACCGCTCAATGCATGATGCACTTTGCGTCTTGTAAGAGTGCAGCCTGCAGTATGACACGTTATCATACACTCTACAGGAGTGCACCCTGCAATACAGTGCGCTGCCACTAAACCTATGTATACTATCTATGAGGGTATATGGTAATATCCACACAACTAGTACATTACGCTGTCGATGCGGCAATGTCATTTAAAGTCATCAAATTTACATGAAGCGTTTCCGTTACAAATTATGAAGATGTTTTCGTTAACTATTAGTGAAACTTTTATTTAAAGCCTTAGGATTGGATTACCTACGACGCTAGTACGGCCTTTAACTTTATGAAGTGACGTACCAAGGTTAGGATCGCTGGCAACTAATGTAAATAAATACCAGTAAAAGGATAATAAGGTATTAGTAAATTTAAATGGTATTATAAACCGCTTAAAAGGGCATATATGGTATTTCCTAAAAGCTAAGATGTATTGATTTTAAGGAATTAATCTCATAAATAACGGTTCACGCCGTTAATAACATTTTCGGCCCGAATGGATTTATCCTTACGCTTTTTTTTTTTGTATTTACCCAAGGATTCATATAGACTTTAGACCATCGTTAACTACGGTATAAAGAGCGAATACTATGAAAAAAGCCATAGCAATACTACGTTTCTTATAGGCTAAAAACGATGTTTTCAAAGCGTTAGTAATAAGAAATAACCTATATAAAACTAACGTTTTAAACCTATTATTACAATCTGAGGTTCTGGTTTAAAAACCTAAGAATGAATAAACTAGCTCTTTGAAGATAAATAGGTTTGAGGGTTATAATATGCTTGTTAATCTGCCAAACGTTACAAGTTTGTTTTGTTAAAAGATAGTACGAAAGTATAAAAAAAGGATGAAAAAGAACGGCTCAAAACCTCAATTCAATTAAAACTACCGACGAAATACCCCTTAAAACGAAAAATCAAAACCGCTCTCAGTTTCAACCTACCCTTCGAATTATACTTCTAGCTCGCTTCAACTAAACGAAAACGGTTCGCCTATATTAACCCCACCAACACCTCGTCGCCAAAGTCGCCCTTTGAACTCAAAAACTAAAAAACGCTCCGAGACCTTTACTGCAAGCTCCTTTATTAATTGAAAGTAGATAACAAACCGCAAACTTCACCTAAAGCTTCGCCACGACGATATTATTACTACAATAAATACCACGTTCGAATAATTTACCTAAACAGAAATCTTTACCCAATCAACCAAGGCGTATTTCGTTTTAAATAATTAGAACTAATGATTCACGACAACTATAGAAATTTTCCTACTCTCATCTTCTATAAATTTAAGTATAAAACCGGAAAACCTGGCAAAAGGACTCGCCTAATTATAAAAGGTTTTAATGACGACAGTAAAAAGAATATTATAACCTAGTCGCTCAACTTACAACGGACTAACCACCGCTTAATTTTTACACTTATAACCTCCCTTAATACACCTTAAAACTTATATATTAAACTTTGTAACATTATATAGGAATATACCTAATTTAAAAAACAACTTAAACGATGTATTTACGCTGATATACCTACAAATTTTAAAAAAACATTACTTACTTAAAATAATCTTACGTATTATAAAATCGCTTTACGGCTTAGTTAAAACTGGTATTTATTGGTATAACTCCTACCAAAATCACTATAGAAAACGGCTTGAGATAATCAACTTAACCTTTCACGCGTACTTATTAGTATTAATAGCCTATTTCAAAGGCTTTACACTAACAGGTCTATAAACGAACGACATACTAACGCTATATAACGCGTCGTTTTACGAATTTGAAAAAAGGAAACTTTTAAAGGCTGACCTAAAGGCAAAACCTAAGATGTATCTGATAGAAAACCATATAATTAACTTTACGGCGCCACCATTACTTTCCCTAACGGCTTTTTAAACCTTACGTAAAAAGGTCAGTTGAACAAAATTACCTTTATCATTTTAAATAACATTAAACTGGCCAATGAATATAAATTCCAACTCGTAAATAGTGTTTAAATTGCTTTCATAACATAACTGGAAACGGAATTTAAGCTTTTGGTAGCCGTGTAAGGTCAAAATACTCCTTTGAAAGACGTAAACAAGGCTTTGAACAAACATCATATATAATAAATATATAATTTAAAACGCGATTTACAACTTAAACCGCTGGATATACGTACTGTAAAGTTATTTGTTTTTACTAACGGCTTTTTCGTTCAGAATAACGACTGTAATTCGAGAATAAACTTTATTTTAGTCTTAGGTAACGAAACGTCGGTCTGAAACAGCTTTACGCTTTATAAAAATATTATCTATTAGAACTTTATGAAGTATAAATGGGTTACGAAAAGAGTTTTGGCCTCGGAAATCTTTCATTTATTTAGGAGTTTCTATTCGGGTATTAATATAGAAATAATGTTCGGAATAATTATTTCCAACCTTAATTTACACCGTATACCTTTAGTTATATATATTCACTTTTTCTTGCTTTATAAATGTTGGGTTAAACTAGGTATTACAAACTAAAAACGTTTAATAATCGATATCATTGCCTTACGCGAATTATATAAACGTCTGGAAGTCAAGGAAACGCGGTAAATCGATGGAAAATCCAATCCGACGAACGTAATAACTAATGTTATACCGAACGAAACGTTGGAAACGCTTATATCGACAAACACACTATTTATTATTATTAATAAAAAGTTTTTACAACCCTAATAAGGTTGGTATATAATACCTTACGTTTATATTTTTTACGCTTTTATACGGTTCTAAATATCCCATTTATACCGCTTCCGGATTTGTATCACGGTATACAACTTATATTTACACCGGCCTTACGAATTTTCCTTTATTTCAATGTACTATTTCGCGCCGATCCATATATATTATTACACTTTATTATATGCTTTTCGGCCCTATGATGCTTGTTCACTATTTAATTTTGTCGATTCGAATTTATTGCTTCGCACCGCTTCTAATATACTGTTACCTTCTTTTTTATATACTTTGGCTCTACTAGTTTATATAATTTCAGTTACATTTATCATTAGTATTTCGATTTTTTCATAGAAAGAAATAGTATTACTATATATCGTACTGCATTATTATGGGGTATGCTAGCTTGATCGAAAAGGGTAGCTATTCACTATTAAAAAAAGAGGGAAAAGGCGATGCCGTCACGTCCCAACCATCCTCCCTATCGCCCTCCTCTTTTATACTAACTCTCCCGCCATTACCGCCATCGACGACATCAGCTTTAGCGAGAATATAACCTCGCGCCTTAGGTCGTATACCTTGAGGTAAAGGTGCGGGGTTTTTTAAACCTTATTACGACGACGCGAAATAATGTCGTTAAACTCGTATTTGTAATATATACGCAAGCTCTATTTCTAAACGGTAAGAGAGGCCGTCAACTTCTTAGTCTTCCAGTTAACGCCTATTATTAATTAATATCAGTTCATTTTAATTATTTGCGAATGAGGTTATTTTTACGACTGTTTCGAACGATACGTTTTTTAAAAAAAGAGATTTTTGGAAATCGGTCCAAACTTACCATAAAGCCGGTAGGCATGTAATACGGTCTCGGCTTACGGCCTTAAAACCAATTAAACGGGGGCGTATTCGTTATCAATTCGCTTATAAAGATAATAACGAGCCGAACGATCCCTACTTTTGTAATAATCGCTAGTAAACTTACCTGCGGCCGCAGACGCGATATAAGATACGTAAAGCGTATTTATTAGCGACCCAGGGCTACGAACCTAGGTACGCCACTTTAGCGCCTTACGTGTTGAAAAATCCTCGTGGCGTACCCTGACGATGCGAAGTTTAAAGCGGCGGAACAGGTACGCCTCGTATTACTTGTTTAAAGAAATATTAGAGGTATATAAATAGGTTAATTTAAGGAATACGAATTGCGGCGAAATTCCGTTAAGCTACGTTTACGGCGCCGGAGGCCTCCGCAAGTAAGAGGGTTTTCACCCGTAAGGAAAGAATCAGGTTTATAACTTTAAAATCCCTCTGTTCCTCCTTCTGAGAGATAGGGGGAAAGGGGGAGGTGGAAAAAGGAGAAGAGGGGGTAGCGGCGGCGGTAGGGAAAGGTGAGGCTGAAGGGGAGGCGGCGGCGATGGGAAATAGCGAGGCCAGGAGGAGAGCAGCAGCGACGACGAGACAAAGTGAGGCCGGGGGGGAGGCGACTATAGACGAAATAATGCCTGACGAGGGCGGGCTACTAGTAATGGTAGTAATAGTATGAATGGCGGTAACGGCGGCAGCGTCGGCACAGTGACGCTTACGTGCTAAACGATACCTCGTAACCCTATTTTTACATAATATGTATTTAAAGATAAGGTTAGTATATAGGAATTAGTCGAGTAACCTACCTATCGGAGTGGTTTGGATTGGTTAATTGAAATAAAAGTGAAATTGTTTTAAAATAGGAACTTATATTAACTTTAGGTACGCGCATTTAAAGGGGAAAAGAAAAAGTTTTACTTAAACCGATAACGATACATTTTTTATACTAACTCAAAATACGTAACGGCGTAATTATCCCTATGCAATCACCCCTATAACACCTAAGCAATCGCACCCCTATCGGAAACAACAAAGGATACTATCAACAACTATATTGCTGCCGATTTATTACACCAACCACACCCTTACTATAATTACTACCGCGGCTGAAAACTACTAATTCGAACCTTTACAATTATTACCGTAACCAAACTATCATTGCAAAAGCTACGAATTCGAAACTTTGCAATTGGTACCGTAACTATACTATTATTACAAAAGTTAATAATTGAAATCTCTATAAATTATGCTGCAATTACACTATCACTATTGAAATATAGGTACGAAACACACAAAAAAAGGATTATCTATATAGATATTATTATATACCCCTATAGTTAGTATACATAGGCCAAGAAGTAGTACACTATACTACAAGATGGATTCCTACAAAGTACACGATAATGTATCACGTTATAGGTTATACTCTTGTAAGATGCAAAGTGCATCATACGTAGCGCGGTCTAAAAGGAGTATTCCAGAGCGCATGAGAAAAGGGTCACTATCCGGATAAGAGGTTTATAACCTCAAATCCGTGGAATACACACTTTGGAATGCTTTTTCCTAACCTATCATCTATCTTTACTACAATATCAATCTTACGATTACTCTTCATTTAAATTCACGTGAATAGAGACCTTACCAACAACCTTATATATGAAGTTTTAGTACTAAATCATCGTTATCCTATTTTTACTGTTTACCTAAATAATATTATAAATGAGGCTCAGTATATATTCCTTTTCTTTAAAGTTCCCTTTCTTTGAGGGTCGTCTGCGCCGGCAGCGTTTTATCAGATTATCGATAATGAATAAATGAGACTCGTATTGGTTCGGTCGTTGAGCTTGAGGGTCTTTATCGTTAATTACACTAATATAAAGCTTAATCTAGGTGATACAAAACGTTATGGAGACGTTAGTAGTTTTAATAACTACTTTAAAATTGGTATTACCTAAGATTTTGTATAAACCATCCCATTTATTCGGCTTTAGATATACGAGGACTATACTTTACAACGGTAAAAACAAGTACGTCAATTACCGTAAAGTTGTTCCTGGTATTAAGGAGGTTGTTAACTTAACGGCGTGTCGATTATTTTCGTAATTTCTTTAATACTTTGCTGTCGATTATAACTCGTTTTTGGGCATTTATTAATAGCAGAGATTTATTCATTAGGCGTGTGTACGTTTAAAAAACCAACAGTATTGGTTCTAAGCCATTAGGGTGTATAGAATCGTTTCAGCCCTTTACTTCCCTTTAAAGGCGTGCTTCTGGGTCTGTAAAGCTTTTAATCTTCGGAGTAATGATATTATACGTTCGGCTAAATAGTTCGTATACTTTCTAGACTTTTTAAATACTCTAATAGGTATTTATAAATAATTATTTATACTAGATATCAATTATTTTGGCATTTTCCAGAAATTCTGCTACCGTAAAGTTTATACTAGTATTGTAAAAGACAAAATTAAATGGGTCTAAGTACTTGTCAATCCATAATATCCTTAACGTTTTTCATGTATCCTTTGTTAATAAGAAATTTAAAAATTTAACTTCGTAAAAATAGGTTGTGGTTACAGGCTAGTACCTAGCTATTATTACTAGAGATCCAACCCTGGTAGTTCTATACGTTTTTACAATGCTCTGGAGCAGGGAGGAAGCTGTATAGGAACACGCTCTTACTCGTTACGTAACCGGGTTGCACTATCTTCTTAGCTTCACAGTAGCTTCCTGATCGGAACTTTTTCTTTTCCTCTTTATTAAGGTTTATAAATAGAATCTAACTACCTTAAACAATAGCTTAGGCCTTAGTCCCTTTATATATAAATCTCGATTCCTTTTCCAACGGTATCTTAATTGCTTGGTAACGGTTTTAGCTTAGGGTTATATTATTATTCTTCGACCAGCCGAATTTGGACCCTTAGGCTCTGAAGCAATTTTTTGACCTACGTGTTAGGAATTAGCTTTAAAGCGCCTTAGCGGCCTAATACGATCACCTTATAGATTTATATAAACGTTCTATCGACGCCTTACGTATGTAATTTATCGAACGGGATTAAACCGCTCGAAAGTATATTTTACACTTCGAATAACAGAACACCGACGTATTAGACATGTTAACAAATATAATCCGATAACTCGAAGTTGCTGGTATACCTACGACTTTGGACTAATACCCTCCCCAAGGGGTTTCCCCTACGTATGTTACGAACTACGTAACTATTACACCGTTTTTTTACTGGAGACCGCGGTAACTTTTTAAACGAAGAAAATTCTAATTTCTTTAACTTCGATTACGATATCAGCGATTTATTTAACAGGTGTTAACGACCTAAATATAAGCTTTTCAATTAAACGATTGAGTTTTTCGGTATTAAGTTACGATTTTCGGTATAAAAAGCTATAATAATACATAAGTTACATAAAAGCCGGAAGTTCATTGGTAGTAACAAAGATTACCTCTTCGTTATTTTTGAATAATTAAAGGGCTTTGTAAAAATCGTTATGATAATTTATTACACCCGCAGTAGCGACGGCGGTATTAACGACCTTAATGTCTTTATAGCTATTCTCCGCGCTCACTACTACTACCATAACGCGGCTAAAGCTATTACCTCTTGGTTTAACAGTATAAATTAAGGAGTTTGTAGATGATTTTACGTTTTTTTCAAATGTTTAAAAAACCTTCTTTGCGAAATTTAACGGTATAGTTTAAAAATCCACCATTCAGTTCTTTATTCTAAAAAATGTTATTAACAATACATTTATGAATACTTTACTGCCCCTTGATATACCCGCGAATTATAACAAATAGGTTGTTCGTATTTAACTTATCAACAAACTTTTTTATAACTTTTGTACTTATTATAGCGATATTAATAATATTATTAAAAGTATTTTATGTAATGGGAATAATAGTAGTAACGTATCTGCTGGGGATAGCTAGGGCGACATTATTATAACTAACGTAAGCGTTTTCCGAGCCTCTTTTAAGCGGCGCACCTCCTAGGTAAACTATTCGAAATTTTCCCGCCATAAGAGCCTTGGATTATGTTTACAGTGCGGTGCGGACGGCTATCGTATGTGTACCTACCCGTTGGATTCGGTGTAACGCCCGAGCGGCTTTAACATTAAAGCCGTTATAAAAATACATCTTATTTCGGCCGAAAATTTCATCGACCTTTAAATGGGAAAAGCTTAACTCCTATATATAATCGCGTATAAAAGTTAATAAGGTTTCAATTCGATTTTATAACTTCGTCCCAACTTTTAAATGGTTATTCATTTATAGTAAATTTACTTTACAATTCCACTTATTCTATTCAAGTTTTAGTAAATATAAATTGTAAATATTATAAAGTCGCAAGTAAATAGCTCACTAACTGCTTAAAGTTACTACGTATCTTTATCCTACTACGAAGATTCGGTGAAGCCACGTATTATGTACCTGGTTTTTTCCTACGACGCATTTTTATAACCTTTTTAAATATTGATCTTGATAAATATCTTAATCGGATATAATATTGTATAGTACCCTCCTTATAATATAATATTATTTTAGGTAAGCCTTAAATAAAGTACTACTAAGTTATTTATAACGTTTCGAAATATATGTTACTTTTGGAACGAGCCGGTAATTATCGCATTTGAAAGCGGGAGTTCGCTCTCATAACGAAAACGATGAAAGGAGTTAGCGCCCTTATATTCCACGTCATTTTGCAAAAGGCCCGCAAGGATTGAGCCGCTACTACGCGGCTCGTCGCCGATTCCCTCGAAAACATTAATAAAGTATTCGCACCGAAACCGTTTGTTTTTGTTTACGATACGCTAACCGACGTCTTTGAGAAATTGACTCCTTCATTCGATAAGGCCCTTAACAATAAACTACCCCTTTACCATTTCAAAGAAAATTACAAAATCGTCTTTTATACCAATAGCTAAGGATAACATTTAAAGGTTCCGTAGGACCCGTTATATGGTACATCGCGTAAAAAGCCTTTTAAATTAAGAAAAAAGTTAACCGAATTACTTCATTATGGTTAGCTTTAAACGAATAGATTTTCAACCGGTGCCTTTGTACTTTTCGTTAAAAAAACTAAGGGTAGCTTATATTTTTGTATAGATTATCTTCAGCTTAACGTTATTACGAAAACGGATAGTTGTCTATTTTCTTTTATCAAGGAAACGTTTAAGAGTATCTCACTAGTACAATGGTTTATTAAGTTAAATATTAAATCAATTTTTTTTTACAAGTCTTATATCAAAAAGGAAAACTAATAAAAATTGTATTTCGTAAAATTTCGGATTTTTCGAATTACCTATTACTTTTTTGGCTTTTCTAATATTCCCGTTGACTTTCAATGGTATATTAACAATTCATTACACCTCTACCTCGATATTGTACACTTTATTTACTTTAATATTTTTTTCTTTTACTTCAACGGTTCCTTCAATAATTATATTATTAAGGTTAAATAAGTTTTTAACGCTTAAAACACCGTAAAATTTTACCTTGATATATTGAAATACCAATTCGGCGTTTAAAAAATAAGTACCTGAGATTTGTTATCGTATCAGGTATTGGCGTTTGTATAAACCTAGCAAAACTGCGTATTATTCGGTAGTAAGTAGCTTTTATGTTAGTTTTAAGTATACAAAGTTTCCTTAAATTCGAGAATTTTTACCTGTATTTTATTCGTGATTACTCGACGATTATTAAACCGTTACTTCGATTAACTCTTAAGGGTACCTATTTTCGTTAGGGTCCCGAATAAAAGGCTATTTTCGAACGGCTTAAGCTTAACTTCTTCTCCGAACTTATACTCGTTTAATAAAAACCCGGTCGTAATAAAATTTTAAAAACCGACTGTTCCAATTAGGATTTATGCAGCTATCTTTTTTAATGCGACTACCATAGTAACCTACGCTGAATAACGTATTAATCTTATCGTTCATTTACCGTCGAATATAATTATTAAATTTACGATAAGGAATTATTCGGGATTATAAGTTGCTTAAAAGTATAAAACACGAAACATTGGGTTATAGTATGCCCGTTTACTATTTTGACAAATCACAGAAACATAGAATACTTTATAATTTCACAACGGTTTTTTGAACGATGAGTTAGCTAGTTTAAATGCCTTTCTAAATTCTGTTTTCTTTTAGCTTTTAAAAACCGGTAAATTATTTATTGCCTGACGCGCTATTACGGCGAAATTAAAATATCCTTAAAAGATTTTTCGATTCACTTTTTCAAGCCGAAAACTTTAATTGTTTCACCCCAAATAAGCCGTTTCCGAGCCGCTTTTATATATATATATCTTCCAATTAATCGTCGCCGGAGAATGCATCCTGAAGGATTGAGAATATTTTACTAATATCAACCCTTAAATTTCTTGAAACAACGTTATTATACGCGATATTACTTACCCCAAATTAGTTCATGTAATACGTATAAACGATTGATATTTTCTAGCGAATATTCGTACTGACCACGATTAAGTATTGAAGGTTTTAATTACAGAATATTTGGTAAAAGATGATAAGGTTTTACGATTTCGCGATTGTATTTAGGTATTTGCTTACGAGCCTTTTATTACCGCATCAATTTAAACTACTTACGATTTACTTTTTAGCAGCTACCAGAGCTGCGATACTATTATTATTATCCTTCTTAAAACGTACTTTTAACCAGGTTTATATCGTATAGTACGTCGTTTTAACCGTAACTACGACTTTTGTAAGCGTATAACCTCTTGTAAATACCGTTGGAAAGGTTTTTTCAAACCTCTTCCGGTTTCCAAACAACTTTAAAATGAGCTTTTTATCGACTTTATAGTTAATTTACCCTAAAAACGTACCGGTGACTCACTTTGCCTTATAGTTTTTACGAAGATCCTAAGTAAGGCTATCGCATTTAAATTTATAACTATTGTTCATACCAAAACTTATATAGAACGGTTTTCAAATCATTATTAACGATTTTAGGGATTTACTCGTATTTTTATTAGTAACCGCGGTTTCCATTAGACTCATGAATTTCAAAAGTGACTTTACGACTTAACCGAAGTTAAATAGCTTTTAAACACTATCTTTTACCCCGAAACCGATGGCGTAACCAAATGTATTAACTAGGAAATCTTGATGTATTTATATTTTTATGGTTTATTCTCTACTTAATTAAAGTCTTAATTTCCTAGTTATTTATTAGTATTAAATAGTAACAGTACGACTAGTATTTGTGTTAACCAGTTCTTTATGACCTACGGTTACCACGTCAACTTTATATAAACAGTATAATATTTCCTCGTCTTGATTAAAATATTACGTACATAGATCAAAGATTTTATCTAACGTATTTGCATAGCTACCAAATTCGCATAAATTGGAATGGCGGTTACGTAATGATGTATAGAGAAAGCCACTAATAAGCGATGATTCCCCTTGATACGTTTTTCATAGAAAACTATAAACCGGATGATTTTTCCAAAAAATTAAGTTAACTTTATCATAAGTACCGTATAACGCGTGCAATCGACTCCTATATCATTCAATTCGACGTATTAGGTGAGAAATTCCTTCGAATTTATATACATCAATTCGTTAGAACCGTTTTAAATTCGTTTTTCAACTAGTAAACTTGCGACTTTTACCTGTAAGCCGTAAATGTTATTAGTGACGACGGTAAAACGGAACCAGAATACCATGTTAAAAGTATATTACTTACCCGTAATAAACCTCAAGTTGGACATACTCGGCTTAATAACTTATCAAAATGATAGGTTTTAGTTTAGTAGGTAAGCTATATATATCTAACGTGGAAATCACTTTTAAGCTTTTCCAATACCATAGTATTTAATGTTTTCGAAGTACCTTACGAATTAGCCGAATATAAAGATGGGCCATTATACCCAACCTGTTAGAATAGTACTACATGCAGTGCAGTAGACCAACTTTACTTACAGTAAAGTTGGCTATACTGAACTGTAAGTTGAGTGTATTGCTTTGTGTGGAATTACTACATTAGATGTAAGTCGAGTTCAGTACGCTGCACTTCACCCTAGGGCACGGGCCAAGAAATTGGCTATACAAATTACTGTGCAGACCGGCTAATGATCTTCCAAACCTAGAATAATACATCCATCACTCGACCAATGCAATACTACTGTTACTTCGACTACGATTCGAATCGACAACGTTGAAACGATCTAAGGCTCCACTAATACTAATTAGTGTTTATTAAGTTAATGACAGATTAGCTTAGTAGGAAAAGAAGTTACTTTCCGGTTGTTATGCTTTACATTAAAGTTAGAGTAGAGGAAAGATTTTTACGAAAGGCCTTTACTACTGTGTAGTCTCTACAGTAATACGTAAAGAAGATCTTTAGGTTATGTAGTCTCTATGACAGACTAGAGGTAACGACGGTATCGTTATTAAAAACACCAAGAAATCTTTATTAGCCTTTCTTGAAGACATTGAGATTAACTGTTAGAAGTCTTAAAATTCGGAAAATTTGTAAATGGCTAAGTTAGTACTACTTCGGGTACTAATATTATAGGAAAAACGACTAATTTCTACGGCAAAAAAATAACAAATAACCTTTGCCCTTTACCACTATTAACGAAATTCAACCTTACCCTTTACACCAAACCTTTTCTTCTACTTCACTCTTTTCGCTTCCCCTACAGTAATTTAATTGTTGAGTTAGCTACTCGGAGAAAAAACACCAAGGATCGCCAAGTCGCGCCAAGAAAGCTATATTACGCGACTCTATACTGAATCGCCTAGTTTCTACAGGACTTTACGCCAAAACACTAGGTCCCTACGCCTAAAGATCACAAAATCCCTCGCTATACACGCCCATCAAGTCCTATAAAGTCAAACAAACACGTTAACATGGCTACTAGAAGCTATCGCCTTGAAACTATCATCGACCCTATTATTAAAAAAAGCAATTTAAGCTTTAGGATACTTCTTTACCAAACACTACAACTACGACTTTTGAAAATAGGACTTTAATAACAACTTAACCGAAAAACACCTTACCAACTTTATCAGCTACTATATCGTTAAGCACTATAATATTAACGACCCTAATAACGTCTTTATCAAATTTGATAACCTCTTTAACGACTAAAATATGAATATATAAACTTTAATTTAAAAAGGTGTTAAAATGAAAGCTAAGGTAAGACTTAAATGATAAAGGGTCTATTTCTCAGTTTAGGTCAATACAAAACTGATATAAAAACTCCTCGACCTAGTATAGCTATAGAAATGCCCTTAAAACCTATACTTTTAAAAAAGGGTATCAAGGAACCTTACCACCCTTATAAGCGATTTAGGGGACCTCTTCTTTACTCTTAGCTAAGTAAAGTTTTTTTAAATGTTAGCAATAAGGAACCTATTAACCTATTTATCAATTCAACACCTTTATGTAACAGCATAGAGTATGCCTCTAACGGTGGCAGAGTACGTAAAGAAAGGGCTGCCAACACAGCCAAAGGTATTGACGTCAGCGCTTTATACTAAGCAATTAAGCAAAATCGTCAGGTCTCTCAAAACCTTCAAGTACCCATCCCCCCCTAGCAATTTAATCGACAGGCCCTTTAAGAACCTTACTCCTTTAGATTTGCCTATATATGAAAGCCTACTATAAATTCTACTACAAAAATTTACACTTCAGGATAGTCAACTGGTAATTACCCTTAACACCGTATATCGAAAGCATTAAGGCTTAAAGTGCCAGAAAATACCAATTAAGATTGTGATAACCATTGTGACCTACCCCTAAGATCTGCTAAAATGGTTAACATTAATTATAAGCTCCTTATGAAATTTTCTAATATTTGAAACAACGAAAAAATATAACAGAAAGCCTTATAACCTCTTCGAAACCAAGATAATACCCTGTCTAAATATTTTCAAATAAATGGAGGTTCCTCTTTTAGGTTTTTACTCACTACTCCTCGAAATCCTTACAAGGTACGCCAAAAATCATTATCTAACCTTCCTTACTAGAGCTACCACATTTCGCGAAATCTATAACGGTATAAATAGTTATAGTTACTTCGAATACGATGTATACCTTACATAATATTACATAAATTATACTAATAAAAAGTAGGTAATGATAATAGTTAAAAAGATAAAGGAGGAAATGCCGATGAATATACTTAACTAAATGATTAATAAATTAATTTTGAGCCAAAAATCAATGGGGAAAACGCACGTTGGCGATGCCACAATTTGCGAACAGGTATGTGTAGTAATCACTAGCGTTAATAAGTTCTAATACGCCCTATAACGTCTAGATTGTACCTACAAAGGCTTCTTTAGCTAATTGCATTTCTATTTTGCTACTGTAATAATACGTATACCAAATTCGTTTGGTATATGCCCCTAAATTAGCAACTTCCCTAACGTGGATAGAAAAAGACCTTACGGTAATTAATTATATCGACCGTAAATATAGTTACAGATGCCTTTAATGCTTAAGGTTTAGCCTACCAGCTATAAACTAAAGGTAACAGTCACGTTGGCGCTAATAAAGCCAAGATTTGGGCGGACCTACAAATTGCAAATACTATCGTCGTAATAATGGAAAAAGATGTTGGATTTGTAACAAATATGGCTGCTAATTGATTCGGTACCCCTTTGCCGAGAGAAATAATAAAAATTTAATATATTACATCTAATACTCTACCACTTTTAAGTAAAACTACTTGAATTAAATCAAAAATTTCGAAATCGAGAAGCCAATTAACGGTAACAATGCCTTCAAGCAGATCAAGTACCATGAATATACTACTTCTAACGCGGTCCAATAATTATCTGATTACGCCTTCCTATAGCGTTTAGGTGGTAAATACCCTTAAATTTTACTTAATTAAGCCCCTGACCCCTTGTATACCCTTAGCATTTGCGATCGTTATGCGGGCCACATGTTCCAAGGTATTATACCCAATATAGGGGCAGTAAACTACTTAATAAGAAGTTATTTGTAATACGTATTATTACATAAGAAAATATTACAGATACTAAAATTACCTATTACGATGTTAATAAAGCTAAATTTAGCTTTAAACCAGGCAAATAACTATCTTTACTGAAGATAATAGTAATTTAAACTATTATAAGAGCAATTACGTTTTTTATTCTTCAGTCTTCTACCCCTTTACTTTTTTCTTTGGAGAATATGAAAAACCTTGGTGTTAACGTCGATACTAACGTATAAGAGCTGGTTAAAAACGGCTAAAGGTTTCCGCTAGCCTTTAAATAGGGGTACTAATGGTTTCATCTTTAAGACCTGAAAATAGTGATGTTAAACTTGACGAAACCGGAGATACGTTAACTATACCGACTTTTTAACCACCCAACCATTAACAAGCTATATGAAGTCATCAAGTCCGTAAGGTGTAAAAATGTGAAATACTTTGCTCTAAAAGCTATTAAAATACTTTTCTATTACTGTTAAACGTATATCCAAGCCCTCCCAGAAATTCAAGTTTACGTTAAAAAACGATAAGGATTTTCATAACTAAATCTTTATTAACGTGTTTTACTTGGATAATAAGCCTGGTTTTTACGTAGTTAACTATATAACCTTTTTTTACGAATTCAAGTTTCTAAAATGATTTTTGGTAAGATACGTGGAAAACGTTAAAGATACCATTGATTAACATATACCTGAGTCTACATGACGTCGTCGTTTACGATACCAGTACTAACTTTACGGCGGTAAAGTTTTAAAAATATGCTAAGATAATAGGTATCTAGTGTAATAGGTACTTATAAAAGTCTATCAAAGTATTAGAAAAGTTAAAAAAGTATATGCCCCACTTCTCT
Source organism: Anisogramma anomala (assembly GCA_038502455.1). Lineage (NCBI taxonomy): Eukaryota > Fungi > Ascomycota > Sordariomycetes > Diaporthales > Gnomoniaceae > Anisogramma > Anisogramma anomala. The sequence goes on along the minus strand of JASMMZ010000002.1, from coordinate 32,629,902 downwards.
GAACGTATAATATCTTTATGTTAGAAATTAAAAGCTTTATAGATTTGGAAGCACGTTTACAAATAGCGGTACAAGGCCTGAACGACATTGTAGGCCCTAACGGCTTATTGCCAACGCTACTGGTTTTTATAAGATACCCTCGCCTGATAAGTGAATCTCTGCTTTCATCAAGTATTAAAAAACGTATTGCGGCCTACAGAAAAGCTTTAAAGAAGTTACGAAGAAAATAGGCACGCCTCTAAGTTAATAATACCTCTAAAATTGAAAATAGCTTAATAATAATTAAATTATTTATTTTACCATTATAAAATAAAGTCGTCGTATAATAGGAGCTGGGAAAATAAAAGGGCCCATATATGATATTAAGTATCGCGAACTCCGAAATCATTACTAAAATTTCTAACGGTCCTATATATTTCCGAATAACCCAAGTTAAGCCTTATATTCAAGATTTTAACGATAAAAACCCTTAAGCCAAACGACCGAGCTAATACGAACCTCTTTTACCCGTTATCGACAAATCAATAAAACGCTGCCGGCGTAGATTACCTCCTAGAAATAAAACGTTAAAAAGGGGGAATATACACCAGACCGTATTCACAATACTATTTGAATAAGTGAAAAAAATGAAAATAACGAAAACCTAATTTTGAAGTTCCAAGTATAAAAGATTGTTAAAACCTCCAGCAAACCTTTTTAAGAAAGCGATAGGGTCGAAATTAATGGCCTATTAACTCGGTGGGTTATATAATCCGTATCGAGAATCTATTTTAACCTGTAAAACCTAAACGTCATGATCTTTAAGTCAAGGATTATTTACGAAGTTCAAGGTAAAATTACGGGGTAGCCGTACGAAAAGTAACGCCTAATGGCTTAGAAATACGGTAATAAAGATGAAAACTGGATTGTTATATAATTTCCAACAATCTAAAAAATAGTTAACATTTAATAGTTGTTTTAACGATACGTTTACTAGTTGAAACTAAAGCTAAATTTATATTTAATGACTGTAATATAACTTTAACCTATACATAGTTAGCAAGGAATTTATAGCGAATCGTATTATTAGAATTGCCATAAAAACTAAGTGTCATCCACCTTTTAAAAGCGGTAATACAGTATATTGAACCACCATAGGAATTAGCTAAAACAAACATTCATTAGTTTATAACCTACTAGTTATACTTTAAATTAGGGTTAACAATAAATTTTTTGACGTACGATCCTTACTTATTAATAAAGTAAAGGAGAAACTTCAGCGTAGTAGGCATGTAAATTAACAATACAATTTTTGTCGGAACGACTAGCTTTATAACATTAAAGAAACAGGCGATTGAAGACTCCAAGTTCTGAAATTATAAGCTGTTAACGACTTTAACGAAAGGTAGTTAACTTAACTTTAATAAATAGTTCATCCGTATATTTAATATTAATACCAGCCTTAGCTTTCTTTAAAACGGCCAGGGTATCATTTTGGTTTTAATTGACACAACTAATGTAGTCAAAGCTTCACGTTACTTAAAATAGTATATTCGGAGTAGTTATATTACTATTTTATGCTTACCGGAGGCTTTTTACAACCTCTTTATCCCGGTAAAATCATAAGACTCGGCAAATAAAAACTTTAACCGGTTTAACAAAAAGCTCGAGTAATAAATATAAAACTTGAACCGCGAAATTAATATGGTTTTAATGGACCTGTTGAGGGCCAAATTAATAATCTTTACAGATAAGTCCTTTACAAATAATACCAATCTATTTTTACAAATCGACTTTCTAATAACCCTCGTTAACGAAGACAGGCGGGACGATTGGTTTAGTATTATCGGCAACCTAATCTATTAACCCCCCGTCAAGTGTAAAAAGATTATACGAAGCGTGTTATATTCGAAGGTTTATGGAATAATAGTGGGTTTCAACTTAGGCATAGCACTATAGAAAACTTTTAACTTTATTACCAGATATCCAAAGATTTCTCCTACCCCGGTAGTAATTTGTACGGATTCAAAAAACCTTTTCGAATGCTTTTTGAAGCTAGGAACTACCAGCTAAAAACGCCTGATAATCGACGTGATAGTACTCCGTAAATCCTACGAAAAAAGAGAGATTAATGAATTCAGATGGATTAAGGAAAAAGACAATCCCGCAAATGTTATAAAGAAGGCAGTATCAAATAAAGAACTGAAAAGATTTGTAAATAAGAATAGGCTAAACATACGTATCAAGGGCTACATTGATAGGTCGCCTGACAAGCCTAAATTACGTGACAGCGACTAGGGATATACTGGCAGATTAAAAGACTGCTAAAGAGTTAACAATATAGACTTTTTTAATTAACACAGCTAAAGTAAAGGCCTACAAATGTCTATAGCGGAAGAACTTTTTATAGGAGTTGATAAACTCGAACCTTGTGGCGACAGAGCAATGAAGATCAAATGGGGTCAATTTACATGAAATTAGGTGCAGTTTAGTATAAAAGTCAATTGGAATTAACAGGGGGTTGGCAAGTTGACGAGGCCGCTGTTGAACGCTAACCGGAAAAGATTAGTCAACCACACTAGTGCGTACGTACAAATTAAAAAGCCGCTAGTGTTGAAATAGTACTACATGTAGTGTAGTAGGCCAACTTTACTTACAGTAAAGTTGGCTATACTAAACTGCAAGTTGAGTGCATTGCTTTGTGTAGACTTACCGTATTAGGTGTAAGTTAAGTACAGTACACTGCACTTCACCCTAGGGCACGGGCCAAGCAATTAGTTATAAAAATTATTGTGCAGACCGGCTAGCGGTCTTCCAAACCTAGAAAAATATATTACCCACTTTACCAATGAAATATTACTGTTATTTCGATCACAATTCGAATCGACAACGTTGCAACAATCTAAGGCTCTACCAATACAATCCGTAAATAGGTTTAATATTTTACACTTTATATTAGAAAAGGGAGCGACATATTAGCCGTTATTTTATGGATATTAAACAAATACGTTATAAGATTAACAAAGCCGAATAACAAAGAAAACTACTTAAATATATCCTTTAAGTCTTCGTCCGAATTTTCACCTAAAAACATTCTACCTATTTCGACTAATTTGCTTAGCTTTGCGTTTATATGGCACAGTTTCACTTTAATACGTTCTAAAATCACGACGAAATTTTAGGTCGTTTTTAGTTACGTTTATTAGCCACTCTTTAGCTACATTCTCTACATTTTCATATTTTTATAAAAAAAACCTTCTTAAGCACTACGCTTTTCGTTTATAAGTTATACAGCCCGTAGGCCATCAAAGCGTATAGGTGTAACGGGTATAAAACCCGCTCCGCTTCGGGTATCTACCTTTCGCTATGTGGCGCGCCGAAATTTGATGGTATTTTTTGTAGCGATTACCTAGGTTTACATGCTTTTTACCACTTCGTTAACATTTAAATAACGGTTTACAAAAACTTCGATTTACCTTAGTCCTAGGTACTAAACGCTAAATAAGCCTTGGAAAAAATTTAATAGCTTTATTTATACTGTGATTTAAGTTTAAAGATATATAAGAATAACTAAAACTACGATTCGTAATATCGACGGAATAAAATCGGTATCGAATACTAGTATTTAACCGCTTGTTAATGGATTTCTCAGCTATATAAACTACTTACCTTTGGTATTCTAATAAAACATCCTCGGGTTATATGCTATTTTTAGAACTTATTTAAAGTATATTTATTCATAAATTCTTTTAAGATATATTTTATTATCCTAAAGGGTAAGAAACTTTATATTTGTTCATAAGGACTAAGAAATTTCCAAATAGAGTTAACTTGTGATTTTCATAACCTTATCGACCTTTATAACCAGTTAATAATTTATTTTGCGAAAGGATCAGGGAGGTAAATGTAGGAATGAATTGTTTAAATTAGATTTTACTGTTTGCCGTACCTTTTTATCGATATTACAATACTAATAGTTTTATAAAAGGAGGGTTAAAGGTTAAAGAGGGAAAACAATTCGGGAAGGAAATTTACGGACTATTCATAAGGGAGAGAGCGTTAGAGCGCCTTTTACGTGACGTAAAACTCGTTTAGTCTGACACCTTCCCCACAACACCACGACATTTTAAACGGTTCCGGAGCGGTTGTTTAGCTTTTGTCATCCTGCGTACCTTTCGTAAGTCGCGTACTGCTACGTAGGAAGGAAGAAAAGGGGGGGTCTTTGAGGTGTTTCTAAAGATAATGTTACAGGCTAGTACATAGCTAATATTATCAAGAATCCAATCCTAGTAGTTATACACGTTTTTACCATAGTCTACAGCAGAGAGGAAGCTGCATAGGAATATGTTCCCACATTCCACGTAACCGGGTTACACCATCTTCTCAGCTTCACAGCAGCTCTCTAGCAGGGACTTCTTCTTTCCCTCTTCATCGAGGTTTATAGATAGAATCCAACCATCTTGATTGACAGCTCCGGCTTTAGTCGCTTTAGAGTTATAAAGTTAACGACGTAAAGAATAGGCCTGTTATCCAGGTAAAACATATGAACAATAACCTTGTAGTCAAAGTTCTTATCATTTTTTAATGTAAACTTAAATCTTCGGAGGGCTTAAGTATACGTTTAACAGTAGTAGAAGAGATTTTCGATAGCTTTTAAAGCAAAGTATTTCACATATTCATACCTCATGAAATTGAGGACTTTTTATAGCTTATTAGTAACTAGATGTTTAAAGCGCCAGTATAATTAATAAATTTCTACCTCCGTTAAGTTTAATATTGTTGAATTTGAGATATCAAAATAAAACTATAAGTACTTTTACCTAAAGGCAAAGGAAAACCTTTGGCCGTTTTTAACCAGCTCGTCGGTGTTAATATCGACATTAACACTAAAGATGTTTATATCCTTGCAGTAAAGGAGGAAATAGGTAGAAGAATTAAGGATGTAGAATGTAATTAGGCTAATAATAGTTTGAATTAACGTTATCCCTAATAACAATGGTTATTCGCCTAGGCTAAAGCTAACTTTGGTTTCGTTAGCATCGTAATAAACAATTTCAATAGCTGTAGTGCTCTTCTACTGCAGTACCACGTACTTCGAATAGCCTCTTGTTAAGTATCTCATTTCCTCTATATCTAACATAATACCTTAAAACGTGTGATCCTCGTAACTATCGCGAAGGTTGAAGATTTATAAGGGGTTAGAGGCTTGGTTAAAGTAAAAGTAAGGGTTTTTACCGCCTAAATGGTATAGGAAAACGTGGTAGGCTAATTACTAAGCTGTATTAGGAACAGTATTTTTATGTCATTTGATTTACTTAGGGGTATCGTTATCATCAATGACTTCGTCGCCCTCAAAGTTTACAATAAAATCTAAATAGTTCTGTTTGAAAGTAGTAGGGTACTAGAAGCAATATATTACTTTTTTATTATTATGGTTAGCGAGTGGATGTCGACTTAACTAATAATTAGGTTTACCACAAATTTAACATTTCTTACTATTATTATGACGATAGTTTTTAGGGTTAATAGGTTCGCTTAAATCTTAGCCCTATTAGCGTTAACGTGGGTATTTTTTCTAGTCCAAGGCCGTCAAACCAGATTTTAGGCGTTAAAAGCGCTTATAACCGTACTTATGGTCAACGTAGTTGTAATGATCTCACTAAATACCCGTGAGTAAATAGAAGGTGTCAGAGGGTTTATGTTAGCAGTAAGGTAGCAGAGGTAACAAAGGTATAATATCAAGAAGATGTGTGTTCGTACTGTAGGATGATCATTAGCCGTTAGGCTATTCAGATATGTAGACTGAATACTTAGATTGACAACTGAAGAGCTATGAAGGAAATACTATCTGTGTGGTAATGACCGTGTCCTTATATCCCCGTGCCTTCATACCATCTTCAGTACTGGACCGCTGGAGTCGCTGTTGGTCCCATCGGTCCTGTATAATCGACTGGACCGCTGTCGGTCCCATCGGTCCTTCCCTATCCAAGGTTGCTGACATAGGAGAAGTTCCTCGCCTGATTCTAGACTTCAGGCTTTCTAGTAGCGCAGTGTTGCATACTAGTCTGCTTCCTGGCCCAACTTCTGTCTGGGTTATAACAGTAGTTAACTATCGTAAGGATTTTTTATCCACATTAGAAAAGTTACCAGCTTGGGGGTATATATTAAGCGAATTTGGTATATACGTTATTTCGGTTGCAAACAAGGAGCGTAACTAGCTAAAAAAGCTTTCGTAACTAATATCTAGGCGTGGAAAGGCGTATTTAAACTCGCTAATATCCGTAACTACTACCTTAACCTGCTTGCGAAATGTGGGTTTTCTAGCGTAAGACTTCTTTATTACTTACTGGTATAACATTAGCATATTAAGCATTTTATTTAACATATCTATTGGTATGTCCTCCCCTTTTTTCCCCGTCATTATCGTAGTTTACTTCGTAATAGCCCAATTCGTATGGTATTGAACAAAGTTAACGTCGTATTCAAAATAGCTCTTTATACTATAGTATACTTTGCGGAAGATATTTACTCGGGTTAGAAATGTTAAGTAATAGTCCTTAACGTACCCTATAAGTATTTTGGAGAATAATAAGTAGAAACCAGGAAAAAAAACCTTTATCCACTTGAAAATATTTGAAAATGGTACTATTTTCGTGTCGAAAAGGTTATAATATTTCCCGTTAACTTTCTTTACATTATTCCATATCGTGGCGAAGTTCTCGAAAAACTTGAAATTAATATTAACCATCTTAACAAGTCTTATGGGAAAGTCGCGATATTTATCCTAATCTTTATTAGTATTTTTTTAGAATTTAAGCTTTAGAGCCTCAAAGGCACATCATTAAGAGTAATTGCCAGTCGCCTGGTCCAAGGGGTAAAGTTGAATAGTAGAACCTATAACAAGCTCGCGTATATAAGTAAATCTTCCGTAGGGAGTTTTTAAGCGGTTTGGAGATTTTAATTAAAGGACTGGAAGGTAATAGAGGCTTAAAGGTTCTGAGAAACTTGGATATATTATTTAATCAACTGGTGGAATATGCCAACGTTGATTCCTCTTGCTGTATCAACAACCGCTGCTTCACGTACCCTACCGTCGCTAAGAGCGTACTCTGCACTATTACATGAAGGTGCTGGGTTACTAAGCATATTAACGAGTTCCTTATCGTTAACGCGTAAAGGGACTTAACTTAACTAAGAGTTCAAAGGTTCTTTCAAATGCGTATAAGGGCGTTAAGGTTTCTTAATACCTTTTCCTTTGGAGTGTGGGTCTTGAGGATATTCCTCAAGTTAATTTGACTTGAAACAGGTTTTTGCCAATCTGGTAAAACTTTGTTTTAGCACGTAAATTCCTTGTCGCTTAAATTCTAAATTTAATTTGTATCTAACGGTCTTTTCAACTGTTTTCCACAGGTTAATTATTCAATCGTCATAAAATTTACGATATTTGCGGAAAACTCGGTCAGAATCTTCACTGTAGTTATGTTTAACAATGTAATAGCCGATGAAGTTAACCAGGTGGTTTTCCGTTAAGTCTTTGTCGACATCTTAGCCTCAAAAGTCTTTATTATATTACTTGAAGAAAATGGATCTGAGGACTTCTATCGCTCATTATAGGTTTTGAGAAAGTGTTATTTTAAGGTTCTGGGTAGCATAAGACTCGGTGAGCGAGGGATTTAGTGAGTCAGGGCGTAGAGACTTGTTATTTTGGTATGAAGTCGCGTATAAACTTAGCGACTTGGCGTTGAATCACGCGACGTAGATTTCTTAGCACGAATAAGTGTTTTTTAGTATTTTCGCTTAAGTTAGAGAACTTGATAACTGAATTGGCGTAATGGATGTAAGAAAAGTAAAATTGAGGAGAAAACTTAGTATTTAGTTAAATTTTTAGTGTAAAGGGTAAAGTCAAAGGTTGTTTGTTTTTATAAGTGGAGGTCGAAAGTTGTTTGTTATTTTGGCCGTAAAACTTTATTGTTTTTTCAATAATAGAACCCACAATAATAATGACTTAGCCGTTGGCTAAATTGCCGAACTTTAAGACTTTTAACAGTGAATCTCAACATTATTAAGAAAGATCTGTAAAGATTTCTTAATGTTTTCGATAACGATAGCGTCGTTACCTCTAAGTTTCCGTAACAACCGCCGTAACCTCAAAGTATCCTCTACTTGCTTCCGTAAAAACCATTGCAGTTTATAGGGGACTTTCGCAAAAATCTTTCCTTTACCCTTAGCCGCCGTTGTTAACGTAAAGTGTAACTAGAAAGTAGCTTCTTTTTCTACGTAGCCAATCTGTACTTAATCCAATAAGCACTAATCAGTGTTGGTAGGGCTTTAGACGTTGAAACGTTGTCGATTCGATTAGTCGAAGTAATAGTAGTATTGTGTGGTCAAGTGGTAGATGTATTGTTCTAGGCTTGGTAGACCATTAGCCGGTCTGCGTAGTAATTGGAATAGCCAATTTCTTGGATCATGCCCTAGTGTAAAGTAGGTTCATACTGTACTTGACTTGCAGCTAATACAGTAGGCGCATACCAAATAATACACTTAACTTACAGTCAGTATAGTCAACTTTACTGTAACTAAAGTTAACCTACTACACTGCAATTACTACTATTTCAACTCCTGGCAATTTAAAAATCAATAAACGCCTACTTTAGTCAATCCATACAAAGATTTAATGTAAATTATTACTGTACCAGCCAGAAACTTATCCCTTAGTTCTTTGAGAAATTTCAATAGTACAATACGCTAAAAATCAGTGACAAACTAAATATATACTTATATTATATGTCGGTCATTAAGTGTAAACTTAACGATTACTCAAATAGTTTCACTAACGAAAATTACGACAATCAAACCGTAACTGATTACTTTTAGAATTTTAAATGATTAAATAAGAATACAATCCTCACCTTTATTACCGTATCCTCAAAAAATCAGGCGTGACTTTTTGTACGACTTGTTTATAGTTTTGCTCTTAACCTTATAAACTATCCTAGATTTAAAAATAATAGCGTTTTATTCTTTAAATTACGTTAACGGCACGATTTAAATAACTCACTGTGTAAAAAAGCCGTTAATCTCTACTATGCCATTTTCTTTGAAAAGTCTGCCCGGTATATCAATAACATATTTAATATGTATTTTAAAAGCAAACTTTCCGTCAACCTTGTTCTTTTAAAATACTCACACTGTTATTAATACCGTGTTAAGCTTATAATAATCGTTACTATCCTACTCTTTGGTATATATCCTCCTTTCATATAGTTTTCCACACTGTCGACGTTTTATTAACTTGTTAACGATTAGTTTCACTGGATTATATTAGCTAATTCATTCGGACTAGAGGTTATAATTATAGGGATTTTTATCAAACTTAAGGGGTCTTTTATACGAATGAAGGTATATAATTCGGAAAGTGATAAGGACGTTAGCAATTTTAATTACCACGTTTAAATTGGTAATACTTAAAATCTTATCCAGCCTATCCATTTTACTTAGCTCTCGTTACATAAAAACTTTACTTTAAAAAGGTGAGGATAATACGTTCATTATCGATAATATGTTCCTGGTATTAAGGGCATCGTTAACTTAACGGTGTATCAATCTCTTCTTTAATTACTTTAAGGCTTTTATATATACCACAATACGTTTTTGAATGTTTGGCGATGGTAGCGATTAAATTGTTTTATGTAGATAGACTTCAAATACCAATAAGGTTCGTATAACATCTTTAAGGCTAATAATATATTTAAAACCCTTTATCGCTATCTAAAGCTATACTTTTAAATTTATATAGCTTTGAATTTCTAGGGTAAAGGTATTGTGAATATTTTACAAAATAACATATGTTTTTTCTACTTTACTAATACCTTAATAAGCTTTAACGAAAACCCATTTACATTAAATATCTATCTATTTAATATTTAATTAAAACTTTATCATAATGAAGTTAATATCGGCATTGTAGATTAGCACGTTCAGTGGCTCTAGCTACGTGTTAATCAACAAAACACGTAATACCTCTCATATTTCCTTCTCCCTAATGGTTTTAAGAAACTTGGTGTTATGAAAAGCCGTAATGGAATTGAAAAAATAAAGTATTAGCTTACTATCCAAGTGAAACACATTTATAAAAACCTTAAATTTAAAGTTTTAATCCTTTTAAAAGTAAACTTAAACTTTATAAAAAATTGGAAGTGTATTTAGTAGTAATGAGAAAGCCGTTTACTTGCCTTCAATATTAGCAAGTCCACATTTTTATAAACAGTTGCCTTCAAAACATTATAAAACCTATTAGTTGTCGGGTAATTAAACCGGCCATATAATTAACGCAGTTTTAACTCCGTTAGATTTAATAACAATACCTTTAACCTTTCAAGATATAACTAAAAGTACCTATTAGTAAGGTCTCTGCTTAAGTTACGTGAACTAAAAAGAGTAGAAAAGTAATCGTAAAAATTGATATTATAGTATTAAATATAGATAAATATCATGAAGAGCATTCAGAGAGTGCACGCTATGGATGGGAGGTTATAAACCTTTTATCTAGGCAGTTACAATTTTCCACACACTTTAGAACGCTCCTTTTAAACCACGCCACGTATGATGCACTTTGTAAAATTGTAGCCTGTAGTGTGACACGTTATAGTATACTTTGCAGGAGTGTATCTCGTAGTATAGTGTACTTCTATTTGACCTATATATACTAATTATTAGAATATATAATAATATCTATATAGGTAATCTATTCTTCTATTTTTGTACGTTTTATATTTAGAGTTTAGTAATAATAGTATAGTTGTAATACATCCGTATCCATAGTTTTATAATAATAGTATAGTTGTAATAAATTCGTATCCATAGGTTTCTAGTAATAGTATAGTTATGGTATAAATTATAGAAGTTTAAATTAGTAGTTTTTGTTATAATAGTGTAGTTATGGTACTAATTGTAAAGGTTTGAATTAGTAGTTTTTAGCCGTGGTGGTCATTATAATAAATGCCTAGTCAGTATAACTGATTGGTAACAATATGGTTATAAGTAGCGTTTTTTATTGTTTTCGATGAAAGTTTAGTTATGCGGGTATTATAGGGGTGATTACGTAGGGGTAATAACGAAGTTACGCATTTTGGATTACTATGAAAGATATATCGTTATTGGTCAAAGTAGAATCTCTTTTTTTTTTCTTTTAAGGTGCGTACCCAAAGTTAATGTAAGTCTTTATTTCAATTAAACAAAATTACATATTTTAATTAACTACTTTAAACCGCTCTGATAGATAGTTTACTTAATCAATCCCTATATACTAAGTTCGGTATTAAATAAATTCCGTGTAAAAACAGGAATATTAGACACCGTTTAGCGCGTAAGTACCGACGCGCCGCCATCGCCGCCGTTGCAACCGCCGGTACCGCTAATAGCCCCCCCTTCTCCGGCATTATCTCATTTATTGCTGCCTCTCCCTCGGTCTCGCCGTCCGCCGCCGCCGCAGCCTATGTTACCACTCCCTTTCCTCCTCATTTTTCCTCCCTCTTCCCCCCTAGCACCCAGAAACAGGAGCGGGAAGCTTTTAAGATTATAAACCTTACCCATTTCCTGTGGTTAAAACTCCCCTTACCCGCGGGAACCCTTTTACGTTGTAAATGAAGCTTAACGGAATTACATCGCAGTTTGTACTTATTAAATATACGAGTTTATTTACCTTTAACATTTGTTTTAGACGATGAGGTCGAGGCGGACCTCTTTTACCGCCTCGAGATACGTATCGCCAAAGTACGTTGCGAGACCTCTTCATCGCGTAAAGCATTAAAATGGTGTACTCGGGTCTGTAGCCTTAGGCCGTTAATAGATACGCCCTCTGTACCATATATCGCATCCGCGGCCACAGGTAAGTTTATTCGCGATTGCCACGAAAGTAGGGGTCGTCCGGCTCGGTATTATAACTAGGAGCGGACTGGCAAAGAATACGCCCCAGTTTCGTTAGTTTTAAGGCCGTAAGCCAAGGCTATATTACGCGTTCGCCGGCTTTATGGTAATTTTCAACCGTTCCTTAAAAAAATTGTTTTAAAAAATAATGTTTAAGGTATTCCTAGAAATAATAACATTTATAAATAACTAAAATAAGCCGATATAAATTAGTAATAAGCGTTAACCAGCGGATCAAGGAGTCGGCAGCCCCTATTACTTCCTAAAAGCGAGGTCTACGTATATATTGTATAAACGAATTCGACGACCTTATTTCGCATCACCGTAAAAATAGTGAAAAAAAACCCGCACTTTTGCCTAATAGTATACGGCCTAATGCGTAGGGCTACGTCCTTACTGGCGTCGATAACGGCGTTAATAACGTTAATAACTATAGCTCTAGTACAAAAGGAAAGGGCTGCGAAAACGATAATAAGGACGCAACAACATCGCCTTTTCCATTTTTTTGATAGTGAATAACTACCCCTTTAGGCCGGGCCGGCGCTCCCGGCCATAATATAATACGTTACATAATAATGTTATTACTTTTCACAAAAAAAATTATAATATAAGCAACAAATATAAGGGTTAAAGTGGGTTTGAAATACATAAAACAAAGAGTAATGATACTATAAATGCGGTGTGAAATGATAAATTTAAATATAAACGTGTAAAAAGTAAAGATATTAATAGGGTCGAAATATATAAAACAAAAAGTGATAGTATATTAGAAACTCTGCGAAGGAGTAGATCAAAATAAGATCAAATTCGTGAGAGCAGTCCCAGTACAAGTTGTATACCGTAATATAATACGGGGAACGGCATAGGTATTTAGTTTTGGTCCGCTTTAAAGAGTTTAAAGTAACGTAATAATGTAAAATAAAAGTTAAAGTAAGGTACAGAATATTATCTTTATCAAAGTCATAAAACCTTTCTAACAATACTAATAAATAGTGTAGTGATCTATATAAGCGCTTTTAGTATTTCATTCGGAGTATTTCTAATTATTATATCCGTTAGGTTGAATTTTATATCGTTTTATCTCGTTTTTTTTCGATTTCCCTTCGTTTATATAATTCTCTTAAAGCTATAATACCGATTATCAGACGTTTTTCATTCGTAAAATAAAGTTTAACAGAATATTCGTAAAGCAAAAAAGAATTAGTATATATAAAGAAAGGGGTAGGATTTAAATTAATGCTGGAAATGATTATCTGTACTATTATCGTTATAGTAATTCCCAAATTCAATATTTTAACTATACTATAGATTTCCGATGCTTAAACGTTTTTTATAACCTGCTTACATTTGTTAAAGCTTTAATCGATAATATTTTTTACGAAACATAAAACCGTTTCGGGATGGTATTTCGTTACCAAAAACTAGAACAAAGTATATTTACGAATTATAATCGTCATCATTTGTAAAAGAACTGTTAAGAAAAACAAATAGATTGAAAATACATATATTTATCTGTATAAATTGTAAACCGTGTTTCAAATTATATATTTGTTATGTAAAGCGTTTATCAAACGCCTTATATATATCGTTTAATGGGGCGGTTTGGTACCACGCGACAACCGAAAAATCGAATACTACCTCCGGTTATACTATTAAAGCAATCTAAACACCACGTACGCACTAATACTTGTATTCTTCGGCCCGTTTTACGTTATTCATAACGATAAAGGCAACTTTGTCCAACTAACCTTTTTTAAGAAAGGTACAAAACACAGTTCCAAAAAGTAATGATAATATTATTAAAGTCTATTATATAGTTTACCAATAGGTATATCTTTGGTTTTAGCTTTTAGCCGGGCTCCAAAAATTTCCTCTTATTCAATACAGAAAACGACGCGTTATATAACGTTAGTATATCGTCCGTTTATGTACTCATTAATACATAGCCGTTAAAACGGGTTATTGAAATTAAGAATACGGGTCGAAGGTTAAATTAGTTATTTCGAATCGCTTTTCATAAAACGTTTGGTAGGTTTTATATTAGTAAACATTTCTTTTAGCTAAACCATTAAGCGGTTTTATAATACATAAGATCGTTTTAAATAGGTTGTATTTTTAAAATCCATAGGTATATTGGCCTAAATACGTTTTTAAAACCTCTTATTAAATTGTATATAAGTTTACGTAATATTATGAAGTTTAATATATAAATTGTAAGGGGCATTCAAGGATATTATAAATGTAAAAATAAAACGGTGCCTAACTCGCTGTAAGGTAAGCAACTCTGTTATAATATCTTTTTTATCGTAGTTCTTATATCTTTTTACAACTAAGTGACTCTTTTTATATAATTTTCCGGTTTCATATTTCAATTCGTAAACGAAGAGAATGGGAAAAACTCTATAAGCGCCGAAAACTGTTATATCGAACCGTTCAAAGCGAAAAATGCCTTGGTCGACAAAGGTAAAGATTTCCGTTTAAATATATTATTCTAATATGACGTCTAAGACGGTTGAAATACCTTTGCGACGAAGATTTAAGTTAAGCTCAAGGTTTGACATCTCCTATTAAATGATAAAAAAGTTTATAACAAAGTTTCTAAGGCGTTTTTTTGGTTTTCAAACTAAAAAGGTGGCCCCGGCAACAATGTACTAGTAATATTGGTATAAACAGGCCGCTCTCATACATTAGTAACGGGTCGAAAGTACCACTCGAGGGTTATATTAAAATTGAAAGCGGTTTGGATTCGACGTTTTAATTGTGGTTTTGTCGGTAGTTTCAATTAGATTACAATTTTGAGTTGTTTTCTTTTACTGGTTTTTTATATATATTTCCATACCATTATATAGCGAAACGAAGTTATACTGTTTAGTAAATTAACGAAAATATTATTTCTTTGAAATCTGTTCATTTTTTAAGGGCTATTTTATCCGTCTTCAGGTTTCTAAACTAAGACGTTAGACTATAATATTGGGTTTAAAACTCTAGTCCTACATATGATATTCCTTATAGCTAACGCTTTCAAAACGTTGTTTTTAACACATAGGAAATGTAACGATATTATAACTTTCATTATAACATCCGCCCTTTATACAGTGGTTAACGATAATGTAAAGTTTGTATAAATCTTCAGGTAAATATTAAAAATAAGGAACGTAAAGATTAGCTTATTTAGCTGGAAATATTATTAACAGCGTTAACCGCTATTTATAAGATGGATTCCTTGGAACTAGTACCTTTCAGCTTTTTGAATAATAATGTATACGCCTTTTAAAGCGGTTTATAATATCGTTTACACTTGTTAATACCTTATAGTATTTCCACTTGTATTTATTTGTATTTTTTACTGGTAACTTTAATTTTAGTACGTTATTTGGTAAAGTCGAAAGCTGTTTCAACATCGTAGATAATTCCATCCAAACACCTTAAATGAATGTTGGATTCATAGTTAACTAAAACGTTTTAACAGTTTATAGCGAAAGCGTTTCGTATAAATTTAATAGTTTTGAATAATATTATTACGTCGACGGCGTATAATATCAACTAGCTATTTAAGTATATAATGTCGATAATTACCTTATAGTTAAAGTCTACTTCTTTTTAAAATCGGAATTTAAATCGCTGTAAAGTCTATAAATATAACTGTTAGAATAGTATTACATGTAGTGCCAACTTTACTGTAAGTAAAGTTGACCGTACTGCAAGTGTATTACTTTGTGCAGATTTGCCGCATTGTGTGTAAGTCGAGTGCAGTACGCTGCACTTCTCTCTAGGGCACGAGCCAAGCAGTTGACCATACAAACTACAGTTTAGACAGGCTAGCGGTCTACCAAACCTAGAACAATACATTCACCATCTGACCACGTAATACTACTATTACTTCAACTAATAGAATCGATAAAGTTGTAACTTCTAACGTCTACCAACACTGATCAGTACTTATTAGGTTAATTATATATTGGCCAAGTAGAAAATGAAGCTATTTTCCAGTTACTATTTAAGTTAAATAACTACTGGGGTGGAGGAAAGATTGTTGCAAAGGGCCTCTATTGCTGCGTCGGTTTTCACGGCAGTAAGTAGAGAAGACTTTTAGGCTGCATCGGTTTTTAACGGCAACTTAGAGATAGCGATGGTATCGCTATTGAAAACACTAAGAAATATATGTAGATCTTTTTTGAAGACGTTAAGATTGACTGTTAGAAATCTTAAAGTTCGGCAAGTTAGCTAACGGTTAAGTCAGTACTACTGTGGGTACTACTATTGTAAGAAAAACGACTAAGTCCCTACGTTGAACAGCCTATAATCACAAATAACCTTCGCCTTTTACAACCAATAACAACCTTCGACCTTACCCTTTATACTAAAACTTTGCTTTATTTTACTTTTTTACTTTTTACATTAACTGAATCGTTTAATTCGGTACTTCAAACGAAAAACATTAAGTTACGTCAATAAAGTTACGTTACGCGACTTTACGTTAAATCACTAAGTTTTTATATAAATTTACGACAAAATATCAAGCTCCTATACCTTAAAACCACTAAGTCTTTTGCCTTATACGTCCTGTAATTTTTATACAAACTAAAACTTTAAAATGTCTATTTCTTTGGCCTACTTTCCTATATTTTATTCCCTACGCCACTCTAATCGTTATGTTCGCTGCTTTAAGCGGAAACATCAGGTTATGCCAAGTCACTAAGTCGCTAAGTTTATACGCAGCTCTACACCAAAAAAACAAATCCACATTGTCAAGATTACTAAGTCTCTCTCTCCTACACCCTATATACGTCTTCTACAAGCCAAAACACCAAAATAGCTTTAAGTTAGGAACATTTTAAGAAATTTGAAGCCCTAGGAACAATTTTTGTTAACTACTACAACTAATAACTATAGATTACTGATATTGAAGAGACCTTAAATAAAGTCTACTTGACTAACTACATTGTCTTGTACATCATCGAAACGGATTTCGGTAACGATTACGGTCGCGGCGTCCGCGCTTTCCAAGACTTTCGCGAGTTTTTTAACCACTAGACTTTTAACATGTGGAATATAATTCAACGCTTAATTAAAACTAGGCTGAAGAAAGAGGTTACATGCCATAGTATTTATATTTCTGAAAAGACCTTGGTAATACTAGCGGAAACCTTTTCCGAATTAGCTTAGTAAAAAGACTATCCTTAAAACACTGATACTTAAGACTCTTAATGAAAAGGGAAAGACGTGAAGGGATTTTAACGCTCATATATACGTTCCAGGGAACCTCCGCTTTACCCTTCATTAAGTTAAACCTCTTTACGCGCTAACGATAAGGAACTTGTTAACCTGCTCAGCAGTCTAGCATCATCACATGACAGCATGGAGTATGCCCTTAACGGCAGCAAAGCACGTGAAGCAGCGGCCGCTAATGTAGCCAAAAGTATTAACGTCGACGCTTTAAACCAATTAATTGAGCAAGATCGCCAGGCCTTCTAAAACTTTCAATTATCTATCGCCCCTTAGCAATCTAACTGCCCAGCTCCTTGAAAACCTTTACCCTTTATATTTGCCTACGCGTGAAAGCCTATTACAGATCCTACCATAGGACTTTACCCCTCGGATTGGGCGATTGGTAATTACCCTTAACATTGAACTTCGGGAGCTTCAAGGTTTAGATTATTGGGAAACAATATTTAAGGCTAGGATAACTAACGTAACTTTTTTCTAAGACCTGTCCAAATAGTTAACATTAATTACAAATTTCTTAAGGATTTCGCCAAGATTTAAAACGATCCAAAAAAAGTACGATAAAAAGCCCTATAACCTTTTCAATACTAAAATAATGTTCTTTCTAAATATATGTAATTAGATAGAGGTTTCGCTTTTTAGTTTTTATTTACTATTTCCTGGAATCTTTATAGAGTATGTTAAGGACTACTACCTAACTTTCCTAACCTAAGCAACTACGTTTGGCGAAGTCTATGATGATATAAAAGGCTAATTCGAATATAACGTCCACTTTACGTAATACTATATAAATTGGTTTACTATGAGGTAGGAAACAATTATAGTTAAGAAGAAAGAGGAGGAAATCCCGATAAATGTGTTTAATTAGATAATTAACAAGATAATATTATGTTAGAAAGTAATAGGAAAAGCCTACGTTGGTAAAGCCATACTTCGTAAGCAGGTACGAGTAGCAGTTATAAGTTTTAGCAAGTTCAAATACGCCTTATGATGCCTAGATACCACTTACGAAGGCTTTTTTAACTATTTACGTTTTTCGTTTGCCACCGTGATAATACATATACCAAACTCGCTTGATATGTACTTTCAAGTCGGCAACTTTTTTGACGTGGATGAAAAAGACCTTACGATGGTTAATTACGTCAACCGTAAGTATAGGCGCCTATAACGCCTAAGGTTTAGCCTATCGACTTCGGCCTTAGACTAAAAGCAGCAATCATATTAGCATTAATAAGGCCAAACTTTAAGCGGATCTGTTAACCGCGAATACTATCGTCGCGATAGTGGCAAAAGATATTATATGCATGACAATTTTAGCTACTAGTAAACTCGGTACCCCTTTGCCAAGTGTAATAATGAAAAGGCAGTATATTACGCCTAATATCCCAATAATTTTAAATAGGAATACTTAAATCAAATCGTAGACTTTAAAGGCGACAGATTAATTGACGCTGTTAATGTCCTTAAGTAGATTAATGGGAACGAAGATACTACTACTAATACGACTTAGTAACTAGCCAACTACGCCTTCCTATACCGTTCGGGTGGTCAAAAACCTAATCTTA
This sequence comes from Anisogramma anomala, assembly GCA_038502455.1. Taxonomy (NCBI): domain Eukaryota; kingdom Fungi; phylum Ascomycota; class Sordariomycetes; order Diaporthales; family Gnomoniaceae; genus Anisogramma; species Anisogramma anomala. Next base: position 32,611,207 of record JASMMZ010000002.1, on the reverse strand, counting down.
GCCCTAACTAAGCCTTTAACCCCTTATATACCTTTAACCTTTGTAATCGTTAAGTGGACCACATATTTTAAGGTAATGTACTAGATAAATGGGTAATAAGGTATTGAGTAAATAGCTATTCATAGTACGTAACGTTACGAAAGGAAAATATTACAGCCATTAATATTAATCGTTACGATATTAGTAAGGTTAAAGTTGGCTTCAGCCCAAACAAATAACTATTATTACTTAAGATAACAGTACTTTCAATTGTTGTAAAAGTAATGAAGTTTTATATCTTTAAGTCCCCTATCACTTTCCTCTTTTACTTAAAGGATACAAAGACTTTTGTCATTAACGTCGAAGTTAATGTAGATAAACTAGTTAAGAACGGCTAAAGGTTTTTACTCGACTTTAAATAAAAGCACCTATGGTTTCATTTTCAAGGTCCGAAAGTAGTATTATTGCACCTAACGGAGCCGGAGATACGTTAACTACACCGGCGTTTTAACTATATAGCTGTTAATAGGTTGTATAAAATCCTATAGTCCGTAGGGTACGACGATGTGAAATACTTTACCCTAAAATCTATTGAAAAGCTTTGCCATCATTATTAAACTTATGCCTAAGCCCCCAGATGATTTAAGTTTACTTTAAAAAACTATAAAGATTTTAATTGCAAGATCTTCCTCGATGTGTTTTATTTGAATAACAAACCTGTTCTTTACGTTGTTGCTTCCACAACCTCTTTTTACGGGGTTAATTTTTTAAAATCCATTTCGGCAAAGAATACATAGGAAATGTTAAAAATATTGTAAATTAATACGTATTTAAGCCGACTTATTGTTATTGTTTACGATACCGGTACCAACTTCATTACGGTGAAATTTTAAGAATATATTAAGATAATAGGTATTTAGTGTAAACAGGTACCTATAAAAGCCCACTAAACCATTATAAAGATGAAAAGGGTATACGACCTACTTTTTCGGGCGTACAATATCTTTATGTTGGAAATTGAAAGCTTTACGGATCCGGAGGTACGTTTATAAATAATAGTAAAAGGCTTAAACGACACTATAGGCTCTAATAGCTTAGTACCAACGCTACTGGTATTTAAAAAGTACACACGCCTAATGATTAAACCTTCGCCCTTAGCAAGTACTTAAAAACGCGTTACGGCCTACGACAAAGCTTTAAGGAAGTTACAAAGAAAATTTACACACCTATAGGTTAATAAGGCCCTTAACACCAAAAATGGCATTGTAACAATTAATGTACTTACTTTACCATTATAAAGTAAAGTTCTCGTGTAGCAGGAGCCGGGTAAATAGAAAATTCCGTATTAAATATTAAATATCGCGAACTTCGAAATAGTTGTTAAAATTGTTAGCGGTTCTATATCCTTCCGAACTACCTAGGTTAAGCCATATATTAAGGTTACCGATGATAAAAACCTTTAAGCCAAACAACTGAGTTGATACGAACCTTCTCCACCCATTATCGATAAGCTGATGAAACGCCGTCGATACGAACGACCTTTAAAAAAGAAAAACGTTAAGGAGGGGGAATATACACCGGGACTTATTTATAATATTGCTTGGGTAAGTAGAGAAAAGAAGGATAACGAAGACTTAGCACTAAAGCTCTGGGTATAAAAAATTATTAAGACCTTCAGTAAACCTTTTAAAGAAAGCAATAAGGTCAATATTAACACCTTATTAACTTAAGGGTTTATACAATCCGTATCAAAAACTGATTTTAACCTCCAAAACCTAAATATTACGATTTTTAAGTCGAAGATTATCTACGAGGTTAAAAGCAAGACTATGGGGCGGCCGTACGAAAAAATACGTCTAATCGCTTAAGGGTATGGTAATAAAGGTAAAAACTAGATCTTTATACCGTCGCCAATGATTTAAAAAATTAGCTAACGTTTAATCTTCGCTTTAGTAATAAGTTTATTAGTTAAGGCTAAAGGCAAGTTTACGCTTAATAGCCGAAATATGACGTAAACCTAAACGTAATTAGCAACGGATCTATGACGAATCGTATTACTAAAACTACCATAAAAATACCGTGTTATTTAACTTTCAAATACGTTAATACGTTATATTAAGATATTATACGAATTGTGTTTGTAGGTCTTGGACGTTGCAATATTGTCGATTCGATTGGTCGAAGGAACAGTAGTATTGCATGGTCAGATAGTGAATGTATTGTTCTAGGTTTGGCAGACCGCTAGCTAGTTTGCACTGTAATTTGTATGGCCAAGTGCTTAGCCCGTGCCCTAGAGTGAAGTGCAGCATACTGCACTCGACTTATACCTAATGCGGTAAGTCCATACAAAGTAATACACTTATAGTATGGTCAACTTTACTATAAGTAAATTTGACCTACTATACTATATGTAATACTATTCCAACACTGGCGGCTTTTTAGTTTGTGCGCGTACGCTAGTATGGCCGACTAAACGTTTCCAGTTACCACTAAATTACCTTCTTATCAACTGGCCGGACCCCTATTAATTCCAGTTGACTCCCGTACTGCATTACACCCAATTGCATACGAATTGACCCTATTTAACCTTAATTGCTCCGTCGTTCCGAGGTCCGAATTTATTAACTTCTACGAAAAGTTTTTTCGCTATAGCCTTTCACAACTTCAATTATACCACTTAAATAAATTACTATTATCAATCCCCTGATAGTTTTCTAGTCTACCAGCATATCCCTGTCCGCCGTCACATAATATAAGCTCCCTGGATGATTTATCTACGTATATTTTAATACGTATAGTCAGTTTGTTACTATCTATAAACTCTTCCAGGGCTTTGTTTAGTGTAGCCTTTATCATAACATCTGTAGGATTATCTTTGCCATCGATTTATCGAAACTCCTTAATTTCCCTTCCTTCGTAAGTTTCGCGGAGTGTTATTACGTCGATTATTAGACGTTTTTCGCTGGTAGTTCCGAGATTTAACAGGCACTCGAAGAAACTCCTTAAGTTGGTACAAATTACTAACGGAAAAAAAAAGGGAATCTTTAACTGCCTAGTAATAAGGTTAAGGGTTTCCCATAAAATTATACCTACGTCAAAACTCGTTATCATGCCGTAGATATTTAAAGTTAACATGCTTGGTATAATTCTTTTACATGTAACGGAGGTTTAGTAAATTAAGTTACCGGTAATGTTGAATTGATTTTCCCGTTTATTTTCGTTAATAAAAGTTATCAGAAAACCGATCTGTGAAGACAAATCAGTGTTATTTGTAAAGGACACGTTCGTAAAGATCATTAACTTAACCTTTAAAAGGTTAATTAGTAAAATATTAATTCCGCGATCTAGGTTCCGCATTTGTTACTTTAACTTCTTGTTTAGTCGATTAAAGTCTTCATCCGTTGGTATTTGTATTTGTGCCGCAATGAAGAAATATTATATGGTCCCCAGTTGGTATAAAGTGGCAATATAGCTACTTCGTATACGTTATTCCAAATACTATTAAGCTTTGACCTTATTAATCTTATCTATTATAACAAGAATAACGCTCTAGCCTTTTAAACGAAAGTTTAAGTCGGCATTAATACCAAACATACGGATTAACGTTTCATTAAAGTCAAGTAAATTGTTTTTTGTTAACGTCATTACCGGTTCACAATTCCAAAATTTAAAGTCCTCGATCGTTTACTGTTCCTATATTATAAAGCTAGTCGTTTCAACGAAAAGGGTATTGTTAGTCTACATACCTACTATATCGAAGTCTTTTCTCTACGTTACCAATAATCACGGGTCGTATATTAAAGACTTCATCGCTAGCTGGGCTTTAAAATGTAATTAGTAAGTTAAAAACTAGTAGAAGTTTACCTTAACTAATCCATATAATTGTTTAACACACAGTATTACCGTTTCTGGTAAATAAATAGCGCGAAGTTCCTATAGTAATTTTAATAGTATAATCCGCTGTAAATAAGTTGCTAATTATATATAAGCTTGTTTAATATAATGGCTATTAAGTATAAACTTGCCTTTAATCTTAGTTAACAAACTTACTATTAGGGCAATTATTAAACGTTAGCTAATTTTCTAAATCGTTAGCGATTGAGTAAGGATTTAGTTTTTGCCTTTATTGCCGTATCCTTAAGTGATTAACCGTAACTTTTTATACAGTCGCCCCATGGTTTTACCTTTAACCTTGTAAATAATTTTCGACTTAACGATCATAACATTCGGGTTTTAAAGGTTAAAATTAACCTTTGGTATAAATTGTATTACACCTCGAGTTAATAAACCGTCGATTTCGACCTTGTTGCTTTCCTTAAAAGGTTTACCGGAAGTTTTGATAATCCCTTATACCCTAAGTTTTATTACTAAGTCTTCGTTATCCTTTTTTCCCCTGATTACCTAAGAAGTATTATAAATACGACCCGGTGTATATTTCTTCTTTTTAATATCCCTTTTTTTCGGGTGTCGTTTACGATTGCAGTGTTTTATCGGCTTTTTTTATAATGGGTAGAGAAGTGTCTTATTGGTTCGGTCGTTTTATTCATGAGGCTTAAGGGTCTTTATCTTTAATACCCCTAATGTAAATTTTAACCTAGGTAATTCGAAAGGATACAAGACTGTTATTAGTTTTAATAACTACTTTAGAGTTTATAATACTTAATTTCTTATACGGCCTTTCATATTTTCCCGACTCCCATTATACGAGAACTTTACTTTATAGTGAAAAAGTAAGCATATCGATTGTTATAGGCCCGTTTCTGGTATTAAGGGTGCTATTAATTTTGCGGAGTTCCGATTCCTTTCGTGGTTTCCTCAAAGCTTTATTATAAGCCGTAGCATTTTTTTCAATACCAGCAGCATTGGCACCAAGCCATTAGGGATTATGGTATCATTAAAGCCTTTTACTACCATTTATAGGCGTGCCTCTGAATCCGTAAAGCTTTCAATTTCCATTTTAAGGATATTATACGGTCGTAGAAGTAGGACGTGTACCCTTTTAACTTTTTTAATACTTTAGTAGGCTTTTACAAGTACCTATCTACACTGGATGCCTATTATTTTGGTATCTTTTTAAAACTTTGCCGTCGCAAAGTTGGTACCGGTGTTGTGGACGATGACATTAGATATACCTAGGTACGTGTCAATATATAATATTATTACCGTTTTCCAAATATTCTTTGCCGAAAGGGATTTTAGGAATTTAGCTTCGTAAAAAAAAGTTGCTAAATTAACGACGTAAAAAATAGGTTTATTATTTAAGTAAAACACATTAATAAAGATTTTACAATTAAATTCCTTATCGTTTTTTCTTGTAAATTTAAGTTTTCGGGGAATTTTGAAATACGTTTAGTAATAGTAGTAAAGCCTTTTAATATCTTTTATGGAAAAGTATTCTATATCGTTATATCTTATCGACTTTAGGACTTAGTATAGCCCATTAATAGCTAGGTGGTTAAAACGCCGGTGTAGTTAACATATCTCTGGCTTTGTTAGGTTTAATACCACTACTTCTAGACTTTAAAAATAAAACTATAGGTACCCCTATTTAAAGGTGAGTAAAAACATTTAGCTGTCTTTAATCAATTCGTCTATTTTAACGTCTACATTAACGTCCACGTTAATGCTAAGGGTTTTTATATCCTTTAAATAGAGTAAAAAAGGGATAGGTGACTTAAAGATGTAAAACGTGATTACTTTTACAACAGTTTAAATTACCGTTATCTCCATTAACGATAGTTGTTCGCCCTGGCTAAAGCCAACTTTATCCTTACCAATATCGTAACGATTAATTTCAATAGCTATAGTGCTTTCCCTCCATAGTATTATATACTAAGAATAGCCTCTTATCAAGTACTTTACTACCCCAGTGTTTGACATAATACCTTAAAACGTATAGTCCGCGTAACGATCGCGAAGGTTAAAGATATATAAGGGGTTAAGGATATGGTTAAGGTAAAGATAAGGGTTTTTACCACCTAAACGGTATAAAAAGATATGATCGGTTAGTTATTGGGTTACCGTACCGAAAGTAGTATTTTCGTGTTATTTGATTTCTTTAGGGGCGTTAACGACGTTAGTTAAATTATCGCCTTTAATATCTATAACTTGGTTTAAGTAATTTTATTTCGAAATAATAAGGTATTAGATATAGTACGTTTTTTCCTTTTTTTCTATTACGTTTAGCGAAGGGGTGGCGAGTTGATCATTAGCCGGCATTACCACAGATTTAACATCTTTTGCTACTATTACGATGATAGTGTTTACGGTTAACAGGTTCTTTTAAATCTTAATAGCGCTAGCGTAGGTTTTACCTCTATTTTGGGGCCAAAGTTGATAAACCTGACCTTAGGCGTTATAGGCGTAAGTACTTGCGGTCAACGTAATTAATTACCGTAAGGTCTTCTTTATCTACGTTGAAAAGGTTGCCGGCTTGGGAATATATACCTAGCAAATTTGGTATACGTGCCATTACGGTGGCGAGAGAGGAACTTAACTGGTTAAAGAAGCCTTTACAGGTAGTATTCGCGCGTTGTAAGGCGTATTCGAACTTACTAACGCCCGTTACAGCTGCCTGTACCTGTTCGCGAAATATGGCTTCGCTAACATGGGCTTTCTCTATTGCCTTTTAACAAATTATTAATTTATCAAACTTTCAATTAAAAATATCTATTAATAATTCCTCTTCTTTCTTCTTTGTTATTATTATGATCCACCGCGTAGTAGCCTAATCTATGTGGTATGGCATAAGGTGGATGTCGTGTTCGAAGTGGCCCTTTATATTATCGTAGATTTTACGGAATGTGGTAGCGTTCGTTAGAAAGGTTAAGTAGTAGTTTTTTGCGTAACTTGTAAGGATTCCAGGAAATGGTAAGTGAAAACTAAAAGGTAGTACCTCTTTTCACTTACAGATGTTTAAAAAGAGTATCATTTTAGTATCAAAAAGGTTGTAAGGCTTCCTGTTATACTTTTCTATATCATCTTAAATCGTAGTGAAGTCCGTCATCAGCTTGTATTTAATATTAACCATCCTGATAGATCTTAATAAAAGGCCAAGATAATTATCTTAGGCTTGATTAGTGTTTCCTAACGGCTTAAGTCTTAAAGGTTTCGAGGCACTGTGCTAAAGGTAATTGCCAGTCGCTTAGCTTGATAGGTAAAGTCATATAATAGGGCTTGTGGTAGGTTCGCGCGCGTAAGTTTATTTAAAGGGAAAAGGTTTCTAAGGTTTTATTAGTAGACTTGTTGAGGGACGTTAGGTACTTAAAGGTTTTGGGAAGCTTGATGATCTTACTTAATTAATTGGTGTAGAGCGCCAATATCAATACCTCTGGCCGCGTTTGCGGCCGCTACTTCGCGTACCCTACCGCCGCCTAAGGCGTACTCCTCACTATCACGTAGTGGTATTAAGCTGCTGAGCAAGTTAACAGGTTCCTTATCACCAGCACGTAAAGAGGTTTAACTTAGCTAAGGATAAAGGAGAGGTCCTTTGGATCGTGTGTGTAGGCGTTGAGGTACCTTAACACCTTTCCCTTTTCTCTCAAGGTCCTAAAGATTGGGATCCTAGAGGTAGTCCTCCTATTAGGCCATTTTAAAAAAGGTTTTTGCCAGTCCTACCGGTATTTTATCAGAAGTGTAAATACCACGACGTGTAACCTTTTTCTTCAACTTGCTCTTAACCGTACGTTGGATTATCTTCCACATATTAAGAGTTTAGTAGCTAAAAAACTTGCGAAAGTTTTGGAAAGCTCGGGTACCGCGACCGTATTTATTACCGAGGTCCGCGTCGATAATATACTATCCAACGTAGTTGGTCAGGTGGGCTTCAATTAAGGTCTTATTAACGTTTTTGATCCAGATTTTCTGGTTGTAATGGTTGGGGAAAACTGATTAGAGGACTTTAACTTTTTTCATGTATTCCAGACTTGGAGTTATTTTAACGGTTTAACTTATGGAGGGTGGGTAGGGCGAGGGACTTGGTAATCTTAAGCGTAGGGATTTGGTGTTTTGGCTTAAAGTCGCGTAGAAACTTGGTGACTTGTTGACTTGGTAACTTGCCGTAAGATTGCATAACGTGGCTTTTTCGGTGTAACTTAGTGTTTTCGCTCAGAGAAGCGAACTTAAAGATTGGTATAGCGTAGGAAGTGAAAAGAAGCTAAGTAAGGTAAAGGTTTGGTATAAAGAGTAAGGTTGAAGGTCGTTATTGGTGATAAAGGGCGAAGGTTATTGTTTGGCTGTGAGACTTAGTCATTTTTCTGAAGTAGTAACATCCGCAGTAATACTAACTTAGCCGTTTGCCAACTTGTCGTTTAAGTCTTTGAATAGTTAATTTTAACGTCTTCAAAAAGTATTAATAAAGATTTCTTGGTGTTTTCGATAGTGATACTGTTGCTACCTCTAAGCTGCTATGAAAACCGACGTAGCCTAGAAGTATTTTCTACTTATTTCCGTGAAAACCGACGCAGTAGTAGAGGCCCTTCGTAAAAAACTTTCCTTTACCCCAACGATCATATAACTTAGAACGTAACCGGAAAGTAGCTTTTTCTTCTATTTAGTTTATCTGTGCTTAACCTAGTAGGCAAACACTGATTAGTGTTGGTAGGCCTTAGACATTACAACGTTATAGATTCGATTGATCGAAGTAACAGTAGTATTTCGTGGTCAGATAGTAGATGTATTGTTCTAGGTTTGGCAGACCGCTAGCTAGTCTGCACTGTAATTTGTATGTTCAAGTGCTTAGCCTGTGCCTTAGAGTGAAGTGTAGCATACTGCACTCGACTTACACTCAATGCGGTAAGTCTGTACAAAGCAATAAACCTGTAGTACGGTCAACTTTACTGTAAGTAAAGTTAACCTACCGCACTACATGTAATACTATTTTAACAAATTGACTAAAATAGGCATTTTTGGTTTTTAACCTATTGGTCACATTTGAAATTACGGCTAGTTATAAAGTTTTTAATATATGATCCGTATTTGTTAGTAAGGTAAAAAGGAAATTTTGGCGTAATAGGTATACAAATTAACAATATTCTTTTCGTCGTAACGGTTACCTTTGTAATATTAAAACAGAAAACGATTAAAAACTTCAAATTTTGGAATTACAAACCAATAACAACGTTGACAAATAGTAGCCAACTTAACTTTAATAAATCGGTAATCCGTATACTTAGTATTAATACCGGCTTTAACTTTCGTTAAAAGGGTTAAAGCGCTACTTAGGCTACAATTAATAAAATCAATAAGGACAAGGTTTAATGATCCTTAAAATAGAGTACTCAAGACAGCTATATCACTACCTTATATCAACCGAAAGCCTTTTACGACCTATTTATTGTAACGTAGGTATAAGAGCTAACGGATAAGGACTTTAATCGGCTTAATAAAAGGCTCGAGTGAAAAATACGAAATTTGGACCACGGAAATAATATGGCCCTAATCTACCTCTTGAGGGCCAAACTAATAATCTTTACAAATGGTTCCCTTATAAATAACACCGAATTATCTTTACAGATAGATTTCATAATCACCCTTATTAACGAAAGTAAATGGAAAGACTAGTTTAGCATTATCGGTAACCTAGTCTACTAGACCTTCGTCAAATACAAGAAGATTACACGAAACGTATTAATATTGGAGGTCTACAGTATAATAGCGGGCTTTAATATAGGCATAACACTATAGGAAACCCTTAACATTATTACTAGGCAGTTAAAGATTTCTCCTATCCCGGTGGTGATTTGTATCAACTTAATGAGCCTTTTTAAATGCCTTTTAAAGCTCGAAACCACTAGTGGAAAACGATTATTAATCGATTTGATAGTACTAAGTAAAGCCTATAAAGGGACGGATATTAATTAGTTCCGATAAATCGATGGCAAAGACAATCCTGTTAAATCTATAACGAAAGTATCGTTAAATAAGGCTCTGAAAAGGTTTGTATATAGTAATAGGCTGACTATACGCATCGAGGGCTACATTAATAGGCCACTTGGAAAGCCCAAATCACGTAACGGCGGACAGTAATGTGCTGGTAGAATGGAAGACTGCTAGGAGATTGATGATGGTAATCTGTTTGAGTGGTACGGTTGAAGTGAAGGTCTGTAAAAGCCTGTGGCAGAAAAACTTTTTGTGGGAGTTGATAAACTCGAACCTTGGGGAAACGGATTAATTAAGGTCAAATGGGGTCAATTTTCATGAAATTGGGTGCAATCTAGTATAGAAGTCAATTGGAATTAAAAGGGGGTATAAGGTTGCTGTTTAACGTCAACTGGAAAAGATTGGTCAACTACACTAACGCGCGCGCACAAAGTAAAAAGCCGCCAGTGTTGGAATAGTATTATATGCAGTGCCAAATTTACTGTAAGTAAAGTTGACCGTACTGCAAGTGTATTTATTTGTACAGAGTTACCGCATTGAGTGTAAGTCGAGTACAGTACACTGCACTTCACTCTAGGGTACAGGCCAAGCAGTTGGTCATATAAATTACAGTATAGACCGGCTAGCGGTCTGCCAAACCTAGAACAATACATCCACCATCTGACTATACAATAATACTGTTCATTCGACCAATCGAATCGATAACGTTGCAACATATAAGGCCTACAAACAATAACTGGTATTTATAGAAAAACTTTTCGATAACTTTAAGTACGTTTTTTCCTATATCCGTATAATCCGCGGCATAAAGTAGCCGTAAAAGGCATTCTGTAACTGGGTATCCAAATAATTGGAATAATATCCGTAATTCCGGTTACGTTAAATAAATAGCCTTAATTGTACGTTTTTCAAAGAAAAAATATAAGTAACTCAACTTAAGTTGAAATGGTATAGATATGCTATTTAAAGCGCGGATGAATTAGTTCATCGTATTCCGAACCTTAATTTCAAACTTATTTATATTAGCTAACGAGAGTAAAAACGTTTTGAAGTTTATTATGTAAAAATTCAATATTTCGAAATATATATTTATTACGACCGGCTTAAACGACAACGCTTTATTTTTACCGAACAATACTTTTCGGTATTTTCGTATTTAGTCGAGTCAAAATTTTGTAAATTTCGTTATAAATGTGTTAAAGTGTTGTTTTCCTGCTGTCAAGATTTCGACCGCGGCGGTATTAGGTATAATACGTTGAAACCGGTTGCCGTATCTATTTAAAAACGTAAATTACGAGGCTATATAAACGTTTAACACTCTATTCACACATGTCAAGCCTATACTATATAGGAAGAAGACATCTTATAAGCTTTCGAAAATATGCTGAGAGGTTTTGTTGTCTTAGGTTATGAAGTAAATATTATTACTTTCAAAATCCTTTTCTCCAGAGATACATTCGTAGATGTAGGTATTAAGTTTATTATTTACGCCTTCGTATTCAACTTCGTATATTACAAAATTAGCTTATATTCGGTTTTTCAAAACGTAATCGATTTCAAATTGTTGTTTAATTCGAATCTACTCATATACTAGGTGGTTAGTAAACTAGTCGCCGATCTTACCATATATAATATAACGCTTTTACAAACCCGTAGGGTTTTGTATACTTTTTGGTAAATATTATTATAGTTGCAGCGTGTTTCATCCCTAACTATAAGATCGGTTTTAATAGTAATTGCTTTGCTTTTTATTTCCAAAGCTCCTTTTTTTATTATGTATCTTTCTAATAACTTTATTTTAAACCCTCATTTTATTTTGGGTACACTTTAAACCTTCGATTTACAACTTAGTAAATAGTTTTATAAAGATTTTATTTAGTAATTTAGCTCTCATCTTTAATTTGATCGGCTACAAATATTGTTTAGATGTTTTCTTAGCAACGTATAAAGGTTTTGAACAATGTTTTTAAACTTATGTAAAAGGCCTTTAAATCCTGTTCGGATTTAAATAGTATAAAATCGAAATTTGGGTTTTTACGGTATACTTTTATCATTACTTATATAAATAATTAACACCCTTATATTCCGGTTTGAAGGCCGTTTAATATTTTCGAAACTTCGCTAATAAGGCTGTAAGTACGTTTTATAGGATTTAGTTAGAGTTTTTACGTTAATTTTTCTCAGATTACCACGTTATGTTAATCTAGATTTTATCATAAAGTTGGTAATTGATTTTTGTATCGCAGTATAATTGTAAACGACTATAACACTCCGTAAATATATTCACTCATATTAAGTAATACATTTATTAGTACTTAATCTACTTAAATAGTATATCGGGTAAGATAATATATATTTTGGACGGTTCAATATTTGGCCTTTTATAAGTGTTAGGTATTATACGTATTTTATTATCGAATATATCGTACGATTCGTCTCTGTAATTCCCGTCTTTATTCCAAAGTCTAGCGAAGTTGGTAAGATTTATAGGGTCTCTCCTATTAATGGAAAATCAATATATTAAAAGGTTATAGTAGGGGTTGTTGTTAGCAGATATTAATCCGTATAGTATGTATCAACGTTTTACACCGCTTATTATTTCTTAAAGTAGAGTGTTTTCTTTTTTTTTAGTCGTTTTAATCATAGCTAAGCTCATTATTAAAGATTTCAATAACGTATAATTATCTTAATTTTGATTCAAAATTACTTTTTAGGGAGGGTTCGTATTTAACCCGCGTCGTAAGTAATTTTTATAGTACTTTCTTTTCTTCATTCGATTCTTCCCGTTTTGTTTTAACTTTACAATGGGAGTTTAGCCTTAATAAGCACCTATTTTTCATTTATAAAGGCTTTTTTTCGTTCTCGATCTGTTATTGAAAATAAGTGATCCTAACGCCTTTTTAACCAGTATTCATTTACAAACTATACTTTTATCGTTTTATCGTTTATTCAATTTATTACTTACGTGAATAGGGTTATGATTTATGGGTACCTTGTAATACGGCTAATTTATTTACTGGTTGCATTAATATCTTTGTTATGTAGTTGTTTTTGTAATATTTTAGAGATCATTCCCTCGACCTTACGTTATATATCTGGCGTCCAGTTTACGAAATCTTTTTTTAAAATCGTTGAATAAGTCACTCCGTTTAATTTCATTATTATAGAAATTGAAAACTATGTTAATAACATACGTATTTTCCATAAGAGGGTTTAATTTATGTACTAGTACCTCGATTTTATTAAATCATAGGTTAAGGTTTAAATATTTCAAAATATCATTACGAAACGATGTATTTATAAAAAGATATTTCACATATTTGTTAACTTCAGTCAAATTATTTACTGGTAAGTCTATAATTATATTTAGGGTAGGTAATTCTTACGTATACCTGTAATAATAAACTGGCGTAAATTATGAGTTTCATGCCGTAATTAGAATTCGGGTATATTCGGGTTTCTAATAAAGTATGTAAATACGTTAATACGAAGGAAATAAAGTTTCCAACGTTTACCAATAAAAGTAAAGTTTAAATAATATGCAAAAAAAACATTATCATAACTAAATTGGAAGTTTTAAATGAGTTTTATTAACGTTTATTAGCTCTATACCAGCCAAGCGATTAGGCAAAATTTAAACGTCGTAAAAACTAAACTTAGAATATGCGGTGTAAGGTGAGCGTAAGGAGGAGGATAGGGTAAATGTAAAAGGAGAAAGGAAATTTAGATATGGAGAGGTATATGGTATAATCTGGTGTATAAACCTTGGTTCGTATTTGATAGGCGGTTTAGATTATCGTATTGTTGTTAGGGTCAAAGTACTTATTCACGTGAAACAAATCAAGTAGAAGAGTAATCAAAAGATGATTGATATTGTAGTAAAGTAAGTTAAGAATAATAAAAAAGAAGAATCCAGAGGTGTACACTCCAGGTGAGGGCTTATAACTCTCCATCCAGAGCGTATCACTCTGGAATACTCCTTCTAGACCGATCCACGCATTGCCGTCGGTCTGAAATAACTATTCCAGACCGATCCATGCATAATACACTTTGCGTCTTGTAAGAGTGCAGCCTATAACGTGATACGTTACCGTACATGTTGCAGAAGTGCACCCTATAATATAGTGTACTGCTACTTGACCCTATGTATACTATTTATAAAGGTATATAGTAATATTCATATAGGTAATCTTTTCTTTTTTTCTTATATATTTCGTACCTATAGCTTAGTAGTAACAGTGTTATTCGTAGTATTGATTTAATAGGTTTAAGTTAGCAATTTCTATAGTAATAGTATTGTCATTATATTAATTGTAAAAGGTTTAAATCAGCAGTTTCCGTAATAACAACATTACTTGTCGTATTAATTGTAAAAGATCCAAATTAGAAAGTTCGGCTAAAATTAGAAAAGTTTAACTGAAGTAGTGTTTTAAGTTCGGATAAAAATAATAAGATTTAGCCGAAGTGATATTTGTAATTCAAACTTAATTAGTATAATTAAATAAAAGCGATATAATTAGTAATAACGCTTTTTATCATTTTTAATAGGGTAAATTACGCGATAGTAATTACGTAATTACGTAATAAGTTAATATAAAAAGATATTTAGTTGTCGTTTCAGGCAAAACTTCCTTTTTTTCCACCAAAAGCGTATAATTTCAATTAATATAAGTCCCCATTTTAATCTAACTTTTATTTTACCTAACTTAAAAAAGCCGTTTTAATATATAGGTTACTTAGCCTATATATAAACTAACCAATTTCCCGAATAAATACCGCATAAAAATAGGACTGTAAAATACCGTTTGACGCGAAAGCGTTAGCGCGTCGTCGTCGTCGTAACGACCGTGGTCGCTGCCCCCAACACCACCACTATTAGAAGTAATAGCCCTCTATCTTCGAGCACAATCTTTTATATTTTCGTTACGCCGTCCGCCCCCGTTACTCTATTCGCCGTCACACCGTTAAGTTTCGCCGTCGCTACACCGTTTAATCCCGCCGCCCCTACGTTGCCTAGCTCAGCCGCCGCCTCCGCCTTACCCTTCCCTGTTACCATCGGGCCGACCTCTTTCCCCCCCCTTTCCCCTCCCCCTTTCTCAGCTCGAAAGAGGAACGGAGGGCTTTTAAATTTATAAACTTTACCCTTTCCCTACGGGTGAAAACTTTATTATCTGTAAGGGCCTTTTTACGCCATAAATGTAATTTGGTGTCATTATGTTAGGATATATATATTTTAATGTTTTCGTTCATAAATGTTTAACTTTTTGTTTTATAAATAAAAAATATGAGGCGGGTTCTTTCTACTGTTTTAAACTTCGTATCTTTAAAATACGTTTTAAAGCCTTTTTAATACGTTAAACATTTAAACGGCGTATCCGGGTCCGTAACTTTGTGCTGTTAATGGATATTCCTTACGTATCGTATATCGCATTCGCGGCCTCAGGTAAGTCTATTAGCGATTATCACGAAAATAGGGGCTATTCGGCTCGCTGCCACTATTACGAACAGACTGAAAATTTGTACGCCCCTATTCCCGTGGTTTTAAGACCGTAAGCCGAAGCCGTATTACACGCCCGCCGGCTTTTAAATAAGTTTTAATCGAATTTTGAAACCTTTATTTAACAAAAATACTTCGTTCGAAACGATTCGAAAAACAAATCGTCGTAAATAACCAAAATAAGCCGATTTTAATTAATAATAAGCGCTAACCGGCGAACCAGGGAAACGGCAGCCGTCGTCACCGCCTGGATACGGGGCCTGTGTATATATTACGTGGGCGAATTTCATGGCGTTATCGTACGTCACCGCGAGGAGGATAATCCCTCCCCTATACTTTTGCCTAAAGGTATAACTAACAAGGTACAAATCCATATCCTCGTTAGAGCTAATAACGTCATTAATTGTAACAGTAGTAACGTTAATATAAAGGAGAAAAGCGACAAGGAGTACGGTAAGGATGTGACAACGTCGCTTTTTCCCTTTAATAATAGATAAATTCCTCCGAACCTGGTTAATGCGCCTGGCTATAATGTAATACGTTATATAGTAATTTTATAGCTTTTTATACAAGAATCGTTCAAATTGAGAAACTTAATATAAAACGTAAAATAGACAAAGTAAAATATCAAAATAAATGTGATATTATAAGATTCAATAAAAAGTGAAATGAAATCGGGAATCGATACGAATAATCGTATTGAATAAAAGTAAAATTCTCGATCGGTAAAAATAGGTCGTTTAAACGAAGGCAAAATGTAAATCGGTACGAATAGTGTAAAACGGGCCGATTTAGTAGTGAAATAGCCTATTAAGGTTGTAAAACCTTTTTAATAACCTTAATAAATAGTGTAATTATCGATATAAGTGTTTTTAGGACTCTGTTTGGCGTAATTTTGGTTATCGTATCCGTTAGGTTGAATTTCCCGTTAATCCATTTTATTTCCTAGATTTTATGGTATTTATACGACTCGAGTAAAGCTATAATATCTATTATTAAATACTTTTCGTTCATAATACCTAATTTAACGAGGTATTCGTAAAACGAAAAGGAATTAGTATATACGATAAAAGGAATAGGGCGTAAACTAAAATTGAAAATAATTATCTATATTGTTATTACTATAATGATTTCCGAATCGAAGCCTTTAATTATATTATTGATTTCGGAAGTCAGGACGTTGCGTATAACCCTTTACACTTGGAAAAGTTCTAATAAATAATACTTATTTGAAACGTAAAGTTGTTTCGGGCCGGTATTTCGTCATCGAAGAATAGGACGAAACCGATTTGTAAATTATAATCGTTATTATTAACGAAAGAACTGTTTACAAAAATAAACAACTTTATAATGGGTATATCCAATAGTATAAATTATGAATTATATTCTAAATTATATATTTACTATGATAATCGTTTATTAAACGCCTTATATATATTATCCGTTGGTTGAATTTAATATTATGCAACGACAAAATGGTTAAATATAACCTTTAGTTATATTATAAAGGCAACCTAAACGTCGCGTACACGTTAGTATTTATATTCATCGGTTTATTTTATGTTTTCCAAAGTAATAAAGGTAACTTAATTTAGTTGCTCTTTTTACGCAAGGCTTAGGATATTGTTCTGAAGAGTAATCGTGGTACTATTAAAATTGATTATATTATCTTTTATTAGGAACGTTTGATGTTTAGGTTTTAAACCGATCTTCAAAGGTTTCCTCTTTTTAAACATAAAAAACGAGGAGTTATATAACGTTAAAGTGTTATCTGTTTACATACCAGTTAATATAAAGCCCTTTAAACAGGCTGTTAATATTAATAGGCAAAGGTCAAAGGTAAAGTTGGTTATTTCGAATCGTTTCTTATAATATATTTAATAAGTATTATACTAATAAAACTCGTTTCGGCTAACCTGTAAAGTAATTTTATAATAAATAAAATGGTATCGGGTAAATAATATTACGTAAGGTTTTAAAACATATCAGCATAAATCTATCGTCTTAACCGTTCTTCGGATTAAGTGTATGCCTACGTTTTATCTAAACGTTTAATATACAAGTTATATAAATTACTAATGGAGGTCGCAAATATAAGAATTAAACGATAGCTAACCTATTATAATAAAAATAATTAGGTTATTATATCTTTTCTACATTCGCTATTATATACTTTAACGACTAAGCGAGTCTTTTCGTAAGGTTTTCGGGTTTCATCCTTAATTTTATAAACGATGCGGGTTAAAAAAAATACTGTAAGTATTGTAAGTAATTAAGTTGAAACGTTTAAAACGAAATACGCCTTAGTCGATAAAAGCTGAGATTTTATTTTAGGTAGATTATTCGAATAAGGCGTTTAGAGTATTAATAATACCTTAGCGGCGAAACTTTAGGTTAGGATCGCAGTTTGCAATTTCCTTTTACGTAATAAAGGAGTTCATAGCAAAGTTACTAAAGCGCTTTTTGGTTTTAAAGCCGAAGGAGCGTCTTTAACGTCGAGGTTTTAACGGGTTTAATACAAATAAACCGATTTCGTTTAGCGTAATCGGGTTAGATTTACGTTTCATAGGTAAAGTTAGAGTTAAAGTCGGTTTAAATTCGTTGTTATAGGTAATATTTTATAAGCGGTTTTACTCATTTTACGCGTTCGGACCGGTTTTTTTCGCCTTTTTCTTACATTTTTATACTATTATCGAACGAAACGAATTCGTTTCGTTTAATAAGTTACCAAATATATTATGGACCTTAATTCCGTCAATTCTTTAAAAGCTAATCCATTTATCTTTCGTTTTCTAAACTAAAACTTTAAATTATAATAGTAAGTCTAACACGTTAATCTTATAGAAACTATTTCTTATAGCTAACGCTCTAAGAATATTGTTCTTTACTTGTAATAAACATAAGACCATTATAAATTTGGCTATAATATTGGCATTTATATTGTAAAAAATAATGAAGTAAACTTTTTGTGGATACTTGGGTAGGTACTAAGGATAAAAAACGTAGGGATAAGTTTATTAAGGATCAAAATATTATTGATGGTATTAATCGCTATCTCAAAAATAAATCCCTTGAAAATAATACTTTTTAAGTCTTTTATCCATATTCTATACGCATTCTTTAGTAATTTATAATATCGCTTACACATTCTAATATCTCATAAAGCTTTTACTAAAATTTATTTATATTCGTTACCGGTTATTCGAGATTTCGTATATTATTCGGTAAAATCAAAAGCTGTACTGACGTCGTACATAATTTAGCTTCAAGGCCCGAAGTAAACATTTAACTAATGATTAATTAAAACGTCCTAATAATTTAAAATAAAAACGTTTCGTTTAGATTTAACGACCTAAAATGATATAGCTATATCGACTACGTGAAGGACCAATATGCTATTTAGGTGTATAATATTCATAATCACTTCGTAATGAAAATTTATATCGTTTTAAAGGTGGAATTTAAATCGTTATAATTCCCATAAGTTAAATTAGTACTTATAACAAAACTTTTCTATAGCCCTAAATGCGTTTTTCCCTATATATATATAGCCTACAATATGAAACAGGCTTAAAAGGTGTTTAGTAACTAAATATCCGAATCTTCAGTATAAAGCTCATAATTTAAACTAAATTGAATAAATAACCTTTAGTATACGTGTTTCCGAAAATAATTATAAGTAGCTGAACTTAAGTTTAAGTGGTACAGATATGTTATTTAAGGCACAGACAAATTAATTAGTTGTATTACGAACCTTAATTTCGAATTTATTTATATTAGCTAATAAAAGCTAAAATAACGTCTTGAAATTTATTACATAAAACTTAAACGATTCGAAACGCGTATTTACAACGACCGTTCCAAACGACGTTATTTCATTTTTACCAAATAGGACCTTTTGATATTCTTTTATCCAATTTAATCAAAACTTCGGATATTTCGTCGTAAATATATCGAATTATCGCTTTCTAGCCGTCGATATTTTGGCTACATTAATATCAAATATAATACCCTGGAATATGGTATCGTATCTATTAAAAAAGGTAAATTATGACGTTATATTAGTATTAAACACTTCGTTCATATAATTTGATCCTATAATATATATATAAAAGACATTTTATAAGCCAGAAAGAATACGTTTAGCGTTTTTATTATTGTAAGCTAATAAATAGATATTGTTTTATTTAAAGTCGTGTTTTTGAAATGTATTTTGTAAAGATATACGTCGAATTTATGATTTATACCTTTATATTCGACTACGTATATTGTAAAATTAGTTTCTATCCGATCCTTAAAATTATATTCGGCCTAGGATCATCGTTCAATTTGAATTTATTCGTAAATGAAATGGTTTCTAAACTAGTAACCGATTTTACCTTATACGATATACTGCTTTTATAAACATATAAGGTATTATATATTTTCCCGTAAATATCATTATAGTTTCGGTACCTTTTTTCTTTTTTCAAACGATTATTCCTATTTTTCATTTTTAAGGTTTTCTCCTTAATACCTGTACTTTAAACGTTTGTTTTATCTTGGGTAAACTTTAAATTCTCGGTTTAAAACATAGTAAATTATTTTGATAAGGTTTACTTTAATAATTTAAGCTTCTCCTTTATTCTTATTAATTATAAATACTAATCAGAAACTTACTTATCGCCGTATAAAGGTTTTGAACAATATTTCAAAGCTTATATAAAAGGTCTTTAAGTTTTTTTCCGATTGAAAAAGTATAAGGTCGAAACCTGGGGATTAACGATTAACTTTTATTATTATTGAAATGAACAATTCATCGCCTTTATATTCCAGTCCGAAGGCGATTTAACATTTTGAAAACTTTACTAATAAAGCGATAAGAATTTCTTAAAGATTTTTATTAATATTCTTTTACTAGTTTTTTATGAATTCCTATGTTGTACCAGTTTAATTCTTATTATATAACTCATAATTAATTTAGATATTGAAATAGGATTCAAAACGGTTATAATACTTTATCAATATATCTACTTATATCAAGTAATATATATACTACTTTTTAACTCACCCGAAAGGTATATCGGGTAAAATAATATAAAATTATAATAATTTAATATCCATTTTTTTATATTTGTTAAATATATCGCGTATTTCATTATCTTATAATTCGTAAAAATCGTCGTTATAATTATCATACCTATCCTATAACCTAATAAAGTTGGTTAACTTCGTAAAGTCGTTCATATCTGTAGGAAAGCAATATAATAAAAGGTCGCGATAGGGGTCGTAATTAAAAGGCATTGGTCCATATAACAACACATATTGGCGTTTTGCGTTACTTGTTATTTCCTGGGTTAGGTTATTTTCTGTGTTCTGGGTCATTGTCGATTCCTAGGGCGGGTTGTTCTCTCCGTGTTAGCCAACTCTGCCATGGCCGGTTGGGCTGTTCTCAGGCCAAGTAGAAGTGCACTGTATTACAGGATGCACTCCTGCAGAGTGCACGGTAACGTGTCACGCTGCAGGCTTCACTCTTACAAGACGCAAAGTGCATCATGCATGGATCGGTTTGGAATAGTTATTTCAGACCAACAGCAATACGTGGATCGGTCCAGAAGGAGTATTCCAGAGTGATACGCTCTGGATAAAGGGCTTATAAGCCTTCACCTAAAGCGTATACCTCTAACTACTTCTTTTTAATGATTTTTAACTTACTTTACTACAATACCAATTATTTTCAATTACTTTTTTACTTACTTTTCTCTATGTAAATAAGTATTTAAACGTTACCGATACTAATTAATAACTGACTTTGTTGATTACAAATAGCTTAGAAAAAAATACACATTAAATATCTATAATGAAATGTTATAACAGTTTTAACTATTTATACTTTAACACTTCGTTTTTATAAATATTATATGCCGACATATATAGAAACTGTAAAAATTAAGTAACTTTTTAAAAAAAACCTTCAATATGATATTATTAACCCTTATTTAGCGTTTTATCTGCTGAAAACTCTGTTACGCTACTATTAACCCTTATTTAGCGTTTTAATGTACCTGGGCACTTTTTGAAAAGCGTCCTATGATGTATCAGGCCATTTAAGTTAAAACCACTAAGTTTTGAAACCCTTCGCTAAAATCAATCTAGTTTTTTTTTTTTTGCAACCCACTCGCTTTAACAACGATACGATCGGTTATATACAAATAAATAACCCGATCGATCTATTAAGATCGATTATATAACAAATAATCAACTGACTCCCTCCACCAAGTTCTGCTATAGCACGTTAATACAGAAAAATCACCGTATCTCGAAGCATATAATAATGCGACATTTCCCTTACCTTACCCAATTTTCTACATCCACCTTATTTATTCCAAGTTTACCTATATTCGCCTAATGTATTTTAAATTTCATTCCTATAACATTTTGAGTCTTCCTGGTTGTTAAGCTAATATAACATTACTAACGTTAGAAAAAACTAATTTAAAAGGTTTAATTGGTTTGTAACATAAATAAATACTTTTTCAACCTCTTAAATTACTTTATTCGCTTTATATTCGTAAAACCATCCTGATCTTTAGATATATATAAATATATTACGAAATCACTACACTTTAACACATCGCATAAACGCTCTAGGACAATCAAAATTATAGCCCTAAATCCAATAATACTAAAGAAAGCTAGCGCTTCCTTTAATATCTTAGCTAAATATATAATAATTAAAAAGGCTATAATATATGAGATTGACCTAGGCCTTTAAGATAATACAATCGATTTACCGGTTAGGGAACTAA
Organism: Anisogramma anomala; assembly: GCA_038502455.1. NCBI lineage: Eukaryota > Fungi > Ascomycota > Sordariomycetes > Diaporthales > Gnomoniaceae > Anisogramma > Anisogramma anomala. The sequence continues at coordinate 32,589,064 of JASMMZ010000002.1, read as the reverse complement.
AACCTTATATTGAAAATACATATATCTTAACCGCTATGTACCGTTACTAAAATTGTAAGTCCAAGGACCTGACTCAATAGACGAATTACATGACAATTCTTCGGTCTAAACGTTGGAAATATGGCAAAGGATAAACTCTACTATTGCCAAAGCCTTACGAATCCAACTAAGAACCAGAGAAATCAATACCCCAGGAGGTAGAAATGGACACCTTATAAAGGCCCTATTAGAAACAGCACAACTTACCGATGTATCAGACTGGAAGGATAAAGATTTTTACCTTACGAACTTCATAAAATGGTGTTACCTTACGGAACCAAAGAGACTATTGTTGAAACGAAAGGGACCACGTGTGAGATGGCATAGTACCATACCCCAAGCCAGAAGCAGGAACCACGATGAAAAAAACGCTTACAATCCTCATCCACCATACAAGTACAATACACCTCTATACCGGCTTATACCGTAGCGTAAAACTGAATACCAAACCACTTTCAAAACGCAGGAAAAAACCCGACCAGCCATAATAGAGCCTGCCGAAACGTAAAGAACAGCACGACCAGCCATCATAGAATCGGCCGAAACGGAAAGAATAACCCGCCCCATGCATCGACAATTAGCTGGAACACAAAAAATAACCCAACCCAGGAAATGAAAAATAGCGAAAAACGCCAATACGTGTTATACAGACTAATACCTTTTAAATACGACCCTTAAAGAAACCTTTTACTATATCGCTTCTCCATTAATAGAAATGATCTTATAAAGTTAACAAATTTTATTAGGTTATAGGATAAAGATAATAATTATAACGACGAACGATACCACGTATTAAATGATAAAATATACGTTATAATTAATATATATATAAAATTGGATATTAAATTATTATAATTTTATATTATTTAACTCGATATGATTTTCGGGTAAGCTAAAAAAAAGTATATATTACCACCTTATGTGAGTAAATATTTTTGTAAAGTATTATAACCGCTTCAAATTTCACTTTAATACCGAAATTCATTATGAACTATATAATAAGAACTTAGCTGTTATAACGTAGAAATTTATAAAAAAACTAATAAGAAACTACTAATGAAAACCTTTAGAAAATCTTTACCTCTCTATTAATGAAGTTTCGAAAATATTAAATAACCTTCGAACCAGAATAGAAAAACAATAAATCGTTTATTTAAATAGTAATAAAAGCCTAAAATAGAAACCAGGATTCAAACTTTACATTTTTGTTTAATTTAAAAATGATTTAAAAGCCTTTTATATCAACCTTAAAATATCGTTCGAAACTTTTATATACCGATAAATAAGCCTCGAATTGGTATTCTTAACTAATGAAAACAAGAGTAAAGTTTAAATTATTAAAGAAAACCTTACCAAAATGATTTACCATATTTTTAACCAGAAATTCAAGGTTTACCCGAGGTAAAACGAATGTTTAAAACACAAGTACCAAAGAAAAAAACCCTAATAATGAAAAATGAAAACGATCGATTAGAAATAAAAAAAACGTATAGAAATTATAATAATACTTGTAAAAAGATATATAACGCTTTATAAGTTTGTAAAAGCGGTATATCATATACAATAAAGTTAGTTGTTAATTTAAAAATCACCCCACTTACGAATAAATTCGGATTAAATGATACTTTAATTCGAATGTAATTTTAATAATCGGATAAAAGCAAATTTTACAATATACGAAGCCGAATACGCAAACACAAACAATAAATTCGACGTATACCCTTACAAAATTACATTCAATGAAAACGACTTTGGATAAAACGATACCTACTTATTAGTTTACGATGATAAAAATGCCTAACGTATTTTTACCGGCTTATAAAATACATTTTTTTATATATTACAGGTTTAAATTACGTGAAAAAAGTGTTCAACGCTAATATAAAGTTGTGATTTACCTTTTTAATAAATATAAAAACAGATTTTAGGGTATTATACCTAATATTATGGTAGTCGAAATATCGACGACCGGGAAACGATAATTCGACGTATTTATAACGAAATTTCCAAAGTGTCGGTTAAACCGGATAAAAGAATACCGAACGGTCCTATTGAGTAAATATAAGGCGATGTCTTTCAGAACGGTAGTTATAAATACGCGTTTCGGAGCGATTAAGTTTTACGTAATAAATTTTAAAACATTATTTCAATTTTTATTGGGTAATATCAATAAGTTCGAAATTAAGGTCCGGAATACGATCAATTAACTTATTCGCGTTTTAAATAACGTATCCATACCGTTCAAGCTTAAATTCAGCTTTTTATAGTTTTTTTTTCGAAAAAACGTATGATTAAAATTACTTGCTTAACTTAAATAAAATTACAAGCTTTACACCGACGATTCGAATACCTAATTTCCAAACGATTTTTATGCCTACTTTACGCTATAAGCTATATAAATGTAAGGAAAAACTTATTTAAGACTATTGAAAGGTTTTTTTTATAAGTTTGAGCTTTACTTACAAGCCTTACAACGATTTAAATTCCGCCTTTAAAACGATAAAGGTTTTAATTAAGAAGTAATTATTGATATTATATACTTGAATAGCTAACCGGTCATTTACATCGTCGATACGGCTATATTGATTTAGCTCGCTAAGTTTACACGAAGCTTTTCTACTTTAAATTATTAGGAAGTTTTAATTAACTATTAGTTAAACGTTTAACTCGAGTTTTTAAATTAAATTATGTACGACGCTGGTACGGATTTTCATTTAATCGAGTAATATACGAAAGTTCGGATAACCGGTAACGTGTATAAGTAAATCCTAATAAAATCCCTATGAGGTATTAGGAAATATAAACGATATTATAAATCACTAAAAAAGATGTATATAATATTAGTAAAAAAACTAAAAGGTATTGGTTCCAAAAAATATATCGTTTAAATAACGGTTAGCGTCATTAATAATACTTTTAGTCTCAATAGGCTTATTCCTACGTTTTTTGTCTTTAATATTTACCCGAGAATCCATATAAACTTTACAATATTATTATTGGTAATCCAAAAGGACAATATTATAATTAAAGGTATAACGGCCCTACCATTATTACAAGTAAAAATAATATATTTAAGGTGTTAATTATAAGAAATAGCGTACGTAAAACTAACGTATTGTACGTACTATTATAATTTTAAGTTTTAACTTAAAAACTGAAGGATGAATAAATTAACCTTTGAAGAATTAACTGATTTAGGTGTTATAGTTTACTCGTTAACTTACTTAACGAAACGAATTCGTTTCATTGGACAATAGTACGAAAATACAGGAAAAAGGCGAAAAAAGACGGCCCAAACGCGTAGGACAAGTAAAATTGTTTACAAAATATCACCTAAAACGACGAATTTAAACCAATCTTAGCTTTAGTTTTGCCCTTAAAACGTGAATCCAATCCGACCACGTTAAACGAAATCGGCCTATTTATATTAAACCCGCCAAAACCTATATACCAAGGACGCTCTTTCGGTTTTAAAACTAAAAAAACGCCCCAAAAACTTTGCTACGAATTGCTTTATCACGTAAAAAGAAATTACAAACCGCGATCTTGGCCCAAAACTCCGCTGCAAGAGTATTATTACCACCACAGACGCCGTATCCGAATAATTTACCTGAACGTAAATATTAAACCTTATGGACTAAAACGTATTTCACTTTAAACTTTTTAACCCGCCTCGTTTACAAAATAAAAAATAAAGTAGAAAAACCTTACGAAAAGACTCGCCTAATTGTTAAAGAATATAATAAAAAAGGTAAAAAGGATATGATAACCTAATTACCTATATTATAACAGGTTAACTATCACTTAATTCTTATATTTCTAACCTCCTTTAACAATTCATATAACTTATATATTAAACTTCAAAATATAATGTGAACCAATACTTAATCCGAGAAACTGCTAAAACGAAGAATTTACACCGACATAACCAAGGACTTTCAATAATACTACCTACCCGGAACTATTTTACGTATTATGAAACTATTTTACAGCTTAGCCGAAACAGGACTTTACTAATATAATACTCACAAAAAATATTATAAAAAACGACTCGAGATAACTTGCTTTACCTTCAACCTATACTTATTAATATTAACGACCCGTTAAAAGGCTTTATACTAACGGTTGTATAAACGAATAATACTTCAACGCAATATAACGTTTTTTTATATTCAAAAAAAGGAAACTTTTAAACGCCGGTTTCAAAGCTAAGTTTAAAACATTTTTAATAAAAAATGATATAATCGATTTTAATAATTCCACCATTGCCTTTAGAAATGATATCCTAAACTTTATGTAAAATTTCAATTGAATAAAGATACTTTTATCACTTTAAATAACGTAAAACGATAAAACAAATATAAAGACTAATGTATATGCGGTATTTAAATTGCCTTTATAATATAATTAAAAGTTATATTTAATCTTTTCATGATCGTACAATATTAAACTATACCGACAAACGATATATATAAGACGTTTAACAAATCTTTTGATAATAAATACATAATTTAAAACGTAATTTACAATTTATACCATTGGATATACGTATTATAAAGTTGTTTGTTTTCATCAACGGCTTTTTAGCTAATAATAACGATTATAGCTTATAAATCGGTTTCGTCTTAGTTTTCGATAACGAAATTTCGGCTTGAAAAGGCTTTACGCTCTGAGGAAATATTATCCATTAAAGTTTTATCAAGTGTAAAAAGGTTACGCGAAACATGTTGACTTTCGAAATCTATAATATAATTGAAAGTTTCGATGCAGGAATTACTATAACAATAATGGTCTAGATAATTATTTTTAACTTTAATTTACGCCTTATTTCTTTTATAGTATATATTAACTTCTTCTCGCTTTATGAATACGTGGTAAAATTGGGTATTATAAACGAAAAACATTTGATAATCAATATTATAACTTTATGCGAGTCGTATAAACGCTGTGAAATCGAGGAAACAAGATAGATTAACGGGAAATTCAACCTAACGGATACGATAATTAAAATTACATCGAACGAAACCCTAAAAACACTTATATCGATAAGTATACTGTTTATTAAGGTTTCTAAAAAAGTTTTCCAACTCTAATAATCTATCTAATTATTAAATCAGCCTGTTTTATATTATTCGTACCGATTTACATTTTGTTCTCATTTAAACGGCCTATTCGTAACGATAGAGGATTTTTCCTTTATTAAACACGATTATTTATATATATTTCCGATTTTATTTTACTTTTTATTCAATTTTATAATATTGTATTGATTTTAGCATATTATCTTTTTTATTTAATATTTTATATTACGTTGATCAATTTCAACCATAATTATATTAAAAGTTATAAAATTATTATATAACGTATTATATTATAACTGGGCCCGCCGATTTAACTTAAAAGTATTTATCCACCATTAAAGGGAAAAAACGACGTTGTCACATCCCTACCGTTTTCCCCATTGCTTTCCCCTTTTATATTAACGCTACTATTATTACCATTAACGACTTTATTGATGTTAACGAGGATATGGCCCTACATTCTATTGGTTATACCTTTAGATAAAGATGTAAGAGAGGGATTACCTTTTTCGCAGCGATGCACAATAACATTATTAAACTCGCCCGCGTAATGTATACGTAAGCCCCGTTTTTAAACTGTAACGGTGGTTACTGTCTCTTTAATTCGCTAGTTAACGTCTATTACCAATTAAAATCGGGTTATTTTAGCTATTTACGACGATTTGTTTTTCGAATCACCCTAAACGATATATTTTTGTTAAATAAAGTTTTTGATATTTAATTAAAATTTACTTAAAAGCCGGTGGGTGCGTAATATGGCTTCTGTGTACGACCTTAAAACTTCCGTAATAGGGGCGTACAAGTTATTAGTTCATTCTTAACGATAGTAACGAGTCGAATAGACCTCGCTTTCGTAACAATCGTTAACGGATTTACCTGCGACCGCGGACGCAATATACGATACGTAAAAAGCATTTATTAATAGCCTAAGATTGCGGATATGGGTAAGCTATTTTAACGTTTAACGCGTTAAAAAGGCCTTACAGCGTACTTTGGTAATACAAATTTTAAAACGGCGAAGGAAATTCGATTCGTATTTCTTTTTTATAAAAAAAGAAATTAAAAGCTTACGAACGAAGATCTTAAGATATATATATCTTAACGTAATTACGCCAAATTACGCTTACGGTATAAAAGGGAATTTACGGGTAATGGGGTTTTTAACCGTAGAAAAAGGGTAAGGTTTATAACCTTAAAAGCCCTCCGTTCCTTCCCCGAACTGAAAAAAGGGAAGGAAGAAAGGGGGGAAAAGGAGATCAGCCTGGTAACGATGGGAAGGAGTGAAGCAAAGGCGGTGGTTAGGTTAAGCGACGTAAGGGCGGCGGAGCTAAGCAACGTAGCGGCGGCAGAATTTGGCGGCGTAACGGCGAGCGAGGTGGCGGGAGTGGATGGTGTAATGGTAATAAAAAAGATTGTACCCGACGGCGGCGTGTAATGATCACACTAAGTACCCGTGAGTATATAGAAGGTGTCAGAGGGTTTATATTATCAAGAAGGTAGTAGAGGTGCTGAGTGAACAATATCGCAACCGTGCAAGTAATGATCAAAAGCTGTGAGGCTATTTAGAATATACTGAGACTGAATACTTAGATTGACAACTGAAGAGCTATGAAGGAAATACTATCTATGTGGTGCTGACCGTATCCTTATATTCTATGGCCTTCATACCATCTTTAGTACTGAGGCTCACCGGTGCTTACTGAGGCTCACTGGTGCTCACTGAGGCTCAGTGAGCACTTATGATCTAGATAACCCTAACCCTGGAGGGTTGCCTAGTCTGGTGCTGACAAAGAGATATTCCTCGCCTGATGTGTTGGACTTCAGGCTCTCGGTAGCTTAGCTGCATGCTGGCTTGTTTCCTGACCTGCCAACGTGCTTGAGTCATAACAAGGCGGACTATTACTACTGGTAATGGTGGTATTAGGGGCAGCGGTTACGACGACTATGGCGACGACGATGTGCCGACGCTTTCGCGTTAAGCGGAGCCTTACAATCCTATTTTTACGCGACATCTATTCGGAAAATAGGTTAGTATATATACAGGTCAAATAACCCATATATTAAAACGGTTTATTTTAATTAGGTAAGTTAAAAGTTAGATTAAAATAGGGATTAATATTAATTAAAATTACACGTTTTTAACGAAGAAGAAAAGAAGTTTTACTTAAAACGGCGACCATATATCTTTTTATACTAACTTACTACGTAATTATGTGATTACCTCTACGTAATTACCTCTATATAATTACCACTACATAATTAACTTCATTAAAAATAATAAAAGGCGTTATTACCAATTATATCGCTTTCGTTTAATTATACTAATTAGGCCCGAATTATAAATACTACTTTGGTTAAACCTTGTCAATTTTAACTAATTTTAAAATCTTACCTCGGCTAAAATTTAGTAATTCTAGCCGAACTTATTAATTTGGACCTTTTACAATTAATACGGCAAATAGCATTATTACTATGAAAACTGTTAATTTAGATCTTTTACGATTGATATAACAATAATGCCATTTTTATGGAGACTGCTAATTCAAATCTATTACAATTAATATTATAAATAATACTATTACTACTAGGTTATAGGTACGAAGTATATAAGGAAAAATGAAAAGATTACCTGTGTAGATATTACTATATACTCTTATAAATAGTATGCATAGGCCAAGTAGCAGTGTATTGTATTATAAGGTGCATTTCTACAGGGCGTATGGTAACGTGTCACGCTACAGGCTGTACTCTTGTAAAACGCAAAGTGTATCATACATGGATCGGTTTGGAATAGTTATTTTAGACCGATGGCAATGTGTGGATCGGTCTAGAAGAAGTATTCTAGAGTGATACGCTCTAGATGGAGGGCTTTCTTCCTTGTATACTTCGTACCTATAGCCCAGTAGTGACAATGTTGTTTGTAGTATCAATTGAAATAGGTCCAAACCAGCAGTTTCCATAGTAACAGTGTTGTTTCAAATAGGGACTTTACAAGGCGCCTATTTATACCTCCTTGGATATTGATTCCTCTGGTTTTTAGTTGGATTCGTAAGGCTTTATCAATGGTAGGGTTTACCGTTTGCCATATTTCCAACGTCCAAACCGAGAAATTGTTATGGAATTCGTCTAGTAAATCAGATCCTTAGATTTACTCCTTTCAGTAACGGTATATGGCGGCTAAGATGTATGTATTTACGATATAGGGTTCTAGTTCCTTAACTAGTAAATCGATGGTATTATCCCAAAGGTTTAGGCCGATTTCTTATATTATAGCCTTTCTAATTCCCATATATTTTATCAGGATGTTAAAGGAAACTTTTGCCTCCTTTAGTATTATTAGATTTAGAGCTATAGGTGCGATTGTTTTAGGGTGTTTGAATGATGTACTAAAATGTAGTAATCTCGAAATATATTTGGATATATCCAAAGTTTAGGATAGTTTAGCGAATGTAAAGCGAATAAAGTAATTAAAGCGGTCAAAATAATATTTATTAACGCTACAAGCTAGTTAAGCGTTTTAAATCAGTTTTTACTAACGTCAGTAACGTTATACTAGCTAAGCAACTGGGAAAACTTAATACGTTGTAGGTACCAAACTTAAAATAGATAAAGCGAACGTAGATAAATTTGAAATAAATAGGGCGGATATAAAAAATTAGGCAAGGTAAAAGAAAAATCGAATTATTATATGCTCTGGGGTACGGTAGTTTATCTGTATTAACGTACTATAGAAGAACTTAATAAAGAAAGTCGGTTGGTTACTTGGTGTATAATCGATTTTGATAAGGCGATCGAGTTGTTTATTTGTATACAACCGATCGTAGCTTTATTAAAGCGAATAGTTCGTAAAAGAAAAAATGGATCCCAGCGAAGGGTTTCGAAACTTGATGGTCTTGGCTTACGTGGCCTGGTACGTGATAAAACGCTCTCTAAAAAGTGCTCGGGTACGTCAAAACGCCAAACAAGGGTTAATAGTAATATAATGAGGCTTTTAGCAGATAAAGCGTCAAACAAAGGTTAATAATATCGTATTAAAGTTTTCCTTCTTTGAATCACTTAATATTTACAGTCTTTGTATACGTGAGCGTGTAATTTTTGTAAAAACGAAATGGTAGAGTACAAATAATTGAAACCGCTATAGTATTCCATTATAGGTATTTAACGTATATTTTTCTCTTTTTTCTTAGGCTATTTATAGTCGACCGATTCGACCACTAGTCAATGTCGGTAGGATCTAAGTACTTGTTTATATAAAACAAAACAAGCAAAAGAATAATTAAGAGATAATTAGTATTATAGTAAAGTAAGTTAAAAGTAATTAAGAAAAAGTATTTAAAGGTGTATGCTCCAGGTAAGGATTTATAAGCCCTCTATCCAGAACGTATTACTTTGGAATACTCCTTCTAAACCGATCTACGTATTGCCGTTGGTTTTAAATAACCATTCTAGACCGATCTATACATAATGTACTTTATGTTTTATAAAAGTGTAGCTTGTAGCGTAATATATTACCATACACCTTGTAAGAGTGTACCCTATAATACAGTATACTATTACTCGATTTATATATACTATTTATAAGAGTATATGGTAATGTTTATATAAGTAATCTTGTTCTTTTTCTTTATATACTTCGTACATATAGCCTAATAATAATAGTGTTATTAATAATATTAATTGTAATAAATCCAAATTAACAGTTTCGGTAGTAATAATATTGTTATTATATTAATCGTAAAAGGTCTAAATTAGAAATTTTCGTAATAATAGTATTATTTACCATATTAATCGCAAAAGATCTAAATTAATAAGTTCGATTAGGATTGGTAAAGTTTAACCGAGGTAATATTTTAAATTCGGTTAAAATTATAGTTTAACAGAAGTAATATTTATAATTTGAGCCTAGTTAATATAATTAAATAAAAGTAATATAATTAGTAGTAACGCTTTTTATTATTTTTAATAAGGGTAATCATGCGGTAATAATTACGTAGAGGTAATTACGTAAGGGTAATTATGTAATTACGTAATAGGTTAGTATAAAAAGATATATCGTTGTTATTTTAGGTAAGCCTTCCTTTTTTTTTCGATAAAGGCGTGTAATTTTAGCTAATATAAGTCACTATTTTAATTCAACTTTTAATTTGCCTAATTAAAACAAACAGTTTCAATATATAGGTTATCTAGCCTGTATATATAATAACTTATTTCCCGAATAAATACCGCGTAAAAATAGGATTATAAGGCGCCGTTTAACGCGAAAACCTCGGCGCGTCACCGTCGCCATAAACGCCGTAACCGCTGCCCCTAATACTACTATTATTATTAGTAACAGCCCGCCGTCATCAAGCATAATCTTTTCCATTTCTATTACGCCACCCGCCCCAATCAGCCCGTTCGTTGCCACTCTGTTAAGTCCCTCTGCCACCACGTTGCACAGCCCCACCACTCCTACACTGCTTAACCTAATCGCCGCCTTTGCCTCGCTCCTCTCCGCCGCCGCCAGGTCGACCTTATCTTCCCCTCTTTCTTCTTCCCCTTTCCTTAATTCGGGGCAAGAGAGGAGGGCTCCTAAGGTTACAAACCTTACCCTCTTCCTACAGTTAAAAACCCTATTACCCATAGGGGCCTCTTTACGCCATAAATATAATTGAATGAAGTTATATTAAGGTATGTATATCTTAAGCCTTTCGTTCGTAAACTTTTAACTTCTCTTTTTGTAAATAAAGAGTATGAGGCGAATCTCTTTCGCTGCCTTAAGCTCCATATCATTAGAGTATGCCGTGAAGCCTCTTTCATGCGCTAAGCATTGGAGCGGCGTACTCGGATCCGTAGCCCTAGGCCGTCAATGAACACTCCCTGCGTGTCGTGTATCGCGTTCGCGGCCGCGGGAAAATCTGTTCGCGATTGTCACGAGAGCGGAGGCTGCTCAGCTCGCTGCTACCACTACGAGCGGACTAGTAGCTCGTGTGCCCCTGTTTTCGACTCAACCCAACTTAAGAAATATATTTAATCTCCTGAAAATGAAGACCTTAAGATAAAAAAAACGGCGGAGAGGGGCGAGGCGGAGGCGGTGGCTGGGCTGGGCAGTGTGGGGACGGCGGAACTGGGCGGCGTGGCGGCGGCGAGACTTGGTATGGCTTTGCTGGAGCAAGTGGTTCGTAAAAGAAAATCAGATGGATCACAGTAAAGGGTTTCGAAACTTGGTGGTTTTGGCTTATGTAGTCTGGTATATAGTAGAACGCTCTCCAAAAAGTGCCTGGGTACTTTAAAGTGCTAAATAAGGGTTGATGATATCGTGTTAAAGTTTTCCTTTTTAAGTTATTTAATCTTTACAATCTTTATACATGTCGGCATATAATTTTTATAAAAACGAAATGTTGGAGTACAAATAGTTGAAACTATTAAAATATCCCATTATAGGTATTCAACGTGTGTCTATCCCTTCTTTCCTAAATTGTTTATATTCGACCGAATCGGCTACTAATTAGTGTCGGTAGGGTATAAATACTTATTCATATAAAATAAAGTAAGTGAAAGAGTAATTAAAAGATGATTGGTATTATAGTAAAGTACGTTAAGAATAATTAAGAAGAAGCATCCATAGGTGTATGCTCTAGGTGAGGGTTTATAAGCCCTCTATCCAAAGCGTATCACTCTGGAATACTCTTTCTAGACCGATCCATGCATGATGCACTTTTCGTCTTATAAGAATGCAGCCTGCAGCGTGATACGTTACCGTGCACCCTGCAGGAGTGCACCCTGCAATACAGTACACTGCTACTTAGCTTATGCATACTATCTATGAGGGTATATAGTAATATCCATACGTATTATAGTCGCTCTTAGTAGTTACGAACGGTTTAGGTATTACGTTTGTAACCGCTTTTAGGTTTCCTAAGCGGTTTGAATACTGTATTTCAATCGGGTAGGTCCTAATGAAAGGTTTCGAAACTTAGTGGTTTTGACTTACGTAGGCTAATACGTAATAGAACGCTTTTTAAAAAGTATCCAGGTACGTTTAAAACTCTCAAACAAATTAACGGTTAACGCAACGTGACGTTCATTAGATAAAGAACCAATTGATTAATAGTATTGTATTAAAGTAATCCTTTTTAAAGTTACTTCGAGTCTCACAGTTTTACTACGTTTCGGGTTTCAAAAGGGCTCCCGCATAATCCCATACTCCCGTATAATCATTATAAGGCGAAGTAGTAAAGTAAAAATAATTAGGACCATTATAATATCCCGCTATAAGTATTTAACTTCGGTTTATCACTTTTTCCCTTAGCTATCTATAGTCGATCTAATTAACTACTAATTAGTATTGATAAGGTTTTTGCCTAAGTTATGTAAACGCAAAAAAAGTAAAAAAGTAATTATAAAAATTAGTATTTTGGTGATAAAGATAAATAAAGATTATGAAAAAGCATTTAGAAAGTGTATGCCACGGATAGGAGGTTATAAACCTCTTATCCGGGCAGTAGCACTTTGTCATAAACTCTAAAACACCTCTTCTAGACCGCGCCACACATGATGCACTCTGCAAGAGTGCACCTTGCAGTATAATACACTTTCATTTGACCTACATGTACTAACTATAAAGATATATAATAATACCCATAGTACCCTTACTTAAGGTTAAGTAAAAACTCTTTATTATCTCTAACTTAAACCAGTTTATTAATTGAAATATCAATGTTAATACCGAAGTTTTTTTTTAATCTTTACGGTAAAAGAGAAAGGTGACAGGGGATTTGAAGATATGGAAAATGATAGAATTAACAACAATAGTAATAATTATCGATCCCAGTAAAGAATTTTTTTTCTAAAGTTAAAGCTAACTTTAACTTTACCGTCGTCCATATAATCAAGTTTAGTAATAATATTAGTTCATTTTCTTAACGAAATATATTACAAATAACCTTTTATTAATAACTGTATTACATAAGTATCCGATATAATATCTTAAAAGCCCTATTTTGTGTAACAGTCTTAAATAGTAAATATTTATATGAAACCAGGTTTTTTATTATTATATTGGCGATAAAGGTTTTTACCTATTAGGCGGTACAAAAAGGCGTGGTCGACAAGTTATTACGTTGTTTTTAAGCTAGTATTAATATCTTTATACTAGCCGATAACCTTAGGCTTATTTTCTTTATTTGTAATCTCTTTCCCTTTAACATTTACCATGCGAACCACGCAACGCTAATTAAAAGTGAAAGGGAATTATATATAATATATTACTTCGATTTACCTTTAATAATCATATAGATTATTAACTAACGACATTACTTACCGAAAATCTAACATCTTTCAACGTTTAATGTAAATTTATTTAGGTAACCTAAAAACCTTAAAAAAGAATACCATTTTCTATACGAGGCTTAGTTATGTCCTTAGATGCGGGCCTTTCATTAACTGTATGAACCGAGTCTTCCGTACTTATGGTTAATGTAGTACGCGTGTAAAGGGTTTTCTTTGTCTTCGATAAACTTTTAAGCTTAGGGTTATATTGAATTATTAAGGTCGAAAAATTGAAGTCGCAATTACATAGCATGAATAAAGTTAAAATTTAGACAGTTTCATATATATAGCTTTACAAAACATCTGATATTAATATAACTAAATGTATCAAGTCCAATTTATTCATACCCAAGCCAATTTTAATTATGTGGACAACCGTATTTTGTTAAGAATCTATTTTTACCTGAAAGAATAACAGCCTTTATAAAAAAGTAAAGTAATAAATTTACTCACCTATATAAACGTGTATTACCACAGATTCACTAGTATCAGTTTCCATTTTCATAGATGTTGACTTCTGTTTTCTAATTTAAAATGTATTAAATAAATAATTCAACCATTTTTATAGGACTTATCCGATAGGCTCTTAGATGTTGAAATGTTGTAGATTCGAATCGTGGTCGAAGTAATAGTAGTATTTTATAGTTAAGTGGTGGATATATTATTCTAAGATTGGCAAACCGTTAACCGGTGTGCACGCCAATTCATTTAGCCAATTACTTACCCCATTCCCTTGTCAAAAGTAAGCATATACTATACTTAACTTAAAGTTAGTACAGTCAATCCATAAACAATATAGTCAACTGGTAATCAACATAGTTAATTTACTTGATAGTACAGTTGATCAACTATACGAAAGTTAACTACTGTTTCAATACTAGCGGCTTTTTATTTTATATACGCGTGCCAGTATAGTCGATCACTTATTTACGGTAGTTACTATAGTCCCTTCTTGTTCGTTAGCTAGATCCCTGTTAACTTTAATAAGTTTCGTATTTAAATTAACTATAATTACCTCTATTTTTCCCAGAACTCCAAGTCTCGACTTTATCAACTTGCGTATACGAGTTTTTCGCTATAAACTTGTATGTACCTTAAATTTAACCATGCTGATCCATTAAGTCGCCGGCTTCAATTCCAACTCCTTAGAAGTTTCAGTTTGCCAAAATACTACTTTTCCCTTCCTTATTCGTTATCACGTAACTTGACTTTATCAAATAGCCTTTTAACATAGCTTTCGATACGTATCGTCAATTTGTTACTATTCATAACCCTTTTCAGGGCTTTATTCGGAACCGAATTCTTTATAACGTCCGCTAGGTTATCTCTACCATTAATACACTTAAACTCATTAATTTCTCTTCTTTTGTAGGCTTCAAAAACGTTATCACATCGAACATCAAACATTTTTTACTGATTGTACCTACATTCAAAAGGTATTCGAATAAGTTCCTTGAATCTGTATGCATTATAACCGGAATAAGTAAAATTCTAAACTATTCAGTAACAATATTCAGGGTTTCTGATATAACTATACCTACGTTGAAGTTAGCTTTTATATTGTAAATTTCTGAGATGAATACGATTCGAGCAACCCTTTGACAATTAATAAAGGTTTTGTGAAACAGGTTTTCTGTGATTTCGAACTAATTTTCATATAATTAATTCTCATTAATGATCGTTATAATGAATCATATTTATAAAAATCAATTAGTGTTGTTAATAATGGAGAAATACACATAAATTATCATCTTATCATTTATCAAATGATTATGATTATAATGATTTTTGTTATGATTCGACCTACGAAAATATACTAAATAAGTGCCAAATTAAGTCAATAATTGAGGTTTAAAGGAAGACTAGAAAAGGTTACAGAGGTTCTTCGTATAGAATTTATGTGCATGGTCTATTTATGGCTCATTACGTGCCCTCGCACATAATACCTGCAGACCGCGCCCCCGAACCACGCCCGATCCAAGTACTGCATATCCCGTTACGTACACAGGCACGTAATCTATAGACTCAATAGTCAATGGCTTGAATCCATAACAATTTTACGGTTCATATTTTTATTTACTTGTTGAATCTTTTACTTAGTTGATCATAATCCTTATTAATGAGGTTTTGGGTTTGTAGTGTAATTAGAAGATCGTACAATGAATTCGACTCGTATAAAGTCACAATGTAACTGTTACAAACGCGTTGCTCCAAATACTTTTCAGCCTTTAACGTGTAAGTCTTGTCAATTTTGTCCAAGTGAACACCTTAACCCTTTTGATAGAAATTAAAGTCAATGTTAACATCGTTAATACCATGCTTATGAATTGAAAATCCGTTGAAATTTCGGTATTTACCTTTTGTTAGAGTTGCTACCAGCTTGCAATTTCAGAACCTTAAGTCCTTAATCGTACACTGTTCTAATACTAAAAAGCTAACAATTTCAACGAAAAGGGTTTTATCAGTATACATGCTTACCATACCGAAGTTTTCATTTAATTTAATTAGTAAATACACGTTATAAATTAAGGATTTTATATCTAACCTTATTTTAAAATGCATTTAAGAGGTCAGAAACCAATAAACACTTATATAAAGTAATTCCTATAACGATTTAACATATCTTATAATCTTTCTCAATAGGTATTTGTCATGAAGTTTTTAAGGTAATTCTAGTAAACCAATTCTTTATAAGTAAATTACTAATTGCGTATTTACCTCTGTAATATTATAGCCTTCAAGGGTAAACTTTCCATCAATTTTCGCCATTAAATATACCTCTAATATAATAACCGAACGTTAACTCATATTTTGAATCGTTACGTAATACGTAAAAATGTAGTTTTTATATTTATCATCATTTCCTTCAAAATTAAGCGTAACTTTCTTTATAGTTTCCCCGTGATTTTATCTTTGACCTCGTAAATGATCCTCGACTTTAAAATTGTGAAATTGTGGGTTTAGAGGTTAAAGTAGCAGTTAGGCACAAATTATACGACTCCTTAAATGAGGATTTCATTAATCTCGACCCTATTGCTCTCTTCAAAGAGCTTACCTGAAGTCTTGATCTTCCTTCTCTTTTCTATTAACTCAAACAATATTGGAGGTATAGCTCAGCATATATTCTTCGTCCTTAATATTACTCCTTTTGAGTAACTGGCTACGCCATCTTTATTTCATTGACTTATTAAATACGGACAGGAAATATTTATATTCAATAAGTTGTTTGACATAAGGATCCTCATTATCATTTTCATTGTTCATCGCCCTAATATGAAATTTGACCTAATTTATACAAGACGTTGCAAAACCGTCAACAATTTTAATAGTTACTTTAGGGTTAGCAATACTCAAAATCTTCAATTGGTTATCCTATTTACTCAACTCTCACCACATAAGGACTTCGCTTCACAACGTTAAAGTTAACACGTTCATTGGTATAAGACTATTTTTGGTATTCAAGGTATTATTAACTTAACACCTAGAAAATTTCCACCGCAGTTTCTTCAAAACTTTTCTATACGTTATAATTCTTTACTAAATACTTACTAATAATAGAGATTTATTCATTAAACAAGAATATATTCCAAACACCAGCAACGTTATAACCAAGTTATTAAGGCATACACTGTTATTTAAACCCTTTACCACTATTTAATGGCATATTTTTCTATCTATGAAACTTTCAATTTCTCATATTAAGGTATTATAAATACGAAGAAGTAATGGATATATTCTTTTGACCTTTTCAATACTTAAATAAATATCAATAAATAACAATTTACACTGAGTTACCATCATTCTGAAATTAACTTAAAACTCCAACATCGTAGAATTAATACCAGAATTGTGAATAATAACGTTTGGTAGCCCTAAGTATATATTAATTCACAAAATTTCAACGTTTTCCAATTATTTTCGTCCAACAACAACTTAAGGGAATAAATGTCATAAAAATATTGTTGAGTCTACAACGTAAAAAACAAACTTATTATCAAAGTAAAAAACGTTAACTTAAATCTTATAATTGAAGTAATAATAATGTTTTAACATGAACTTAAACTTTCGAGAAACTTATTCGTATATTTGACAGTAATAACAAAGCTTTTTAATAAACATTAGAATAAACTATTCCAAATATTTATACCCTGCAAACTTAATGACTTTATATAACTTATAGATTACTAGGTAATTACAATATCCATATAATTAACAAATTTATCACTTTATTAAACTAAACAGAGTTACTTTTAAACCTAGAAAATGGAACTAATAGTGCCCTCATTTGAAGGTAAGAGGGAAATTTCGATCGTTTTTAATCAGCTCATCAACGTTGAAGTCAACGTTAACATCAATGATCTTTATATTTTTAAAATGAAAGAAGAATAAAGTAGGGGATTTCGAAATGTTAAACCTCATCGGCCTAACGATTATCTATATAAGCGTTGATCCTAATAATAATAATCATTTCCCTAGGCTAAATAATCTTTTGATATACCGATATCTTAACCATTTATTTTAATAATTGCAATATTCCCCAATTACGATACTAAATACTACTCATAGCATTTGGTTAAATACCTTATTACCCCTTTATTTATCAAAATAACTGAAAATGTATGGTCTTTGTAATGATTGTAGAGGTGAAAGATATGAAAAGGGTTATGTTTTTGGTTTTTATAGCAAATATAAGCGTGTTTATTAATCAGGCGGTATAAGAAAACATGTTGAACTAGTTACCAGACCGCTTCAGAAGTAGAATCTTCATCAAAAATATCTTACTTTCGTTTATCGTCATTGTTAACAACATTTTCGCCCTCGTAATCTACAATTCAGTTGAAATATATCTACTAAAAAGAATTAGGATAACAGATATAATCTATTATCTATTATTCGTAATGTTTAGCCGCGAGATTTCGAATCTATAAATAACTATACTTGTTACAAATTTAATACTTTTTACTTCTATTACGATAGTAATTCTTATGGTTGGTAATTTCAAATCAATATTTCCCACGTTACTGTAGCTAATATAGCTTCCAATCGAAAGGCTTTAAACCAGATTTTAAACGTTAGTGCCATTCGTATTTATAGTCGATTAAATTTTTAATTGGGAGGGTTTTGTTTTCCTAATTTATATTACAAAAGTTACCAACTTAGGGGTATATATCTTGTAAGTTTAGAGTAGGTACTATTAAAATTATAAGCGAAAACCTTAACTGACCAAAAAGGTTTTTGAAATAGTAATTATGTATTAAAAAGTGTATTTAAACTTATTAACGCCCATGAAAACCACTTCTACCTACTCACAAAGTGTAATTTCACCAATGTATATCTTTTTCATCACTTATTAACACAATATAAACTTGTTAAGCATTTAGTTCAATACATTCATTAATACTTCCTCCTCTTTTTTCTTGGTTATCATCGTAGTTCACCTCATCGTACCCTAGTATGTATGATATTATGTAAAGTAGACATTATACTCGCAATAACTTTTTATATAATCGTAAATTTTACGAAGGGTTTTTAACTTAATTAGCAAGATTAGATAATAATCCCTTGAGTAACTTGTAAGAATTCTTGGGAATAATAAGTGGAAACACAAACAAAAGATTTTCATTTACTTATATATATTGAGAAATAGTATTATCTTCGTATTAAATAGATTAAAAGGTTTGTCATTGTACTGTTCTATATTATCCTAGATTCTAGCAAGGTCTATAAGCAGTTTATAATTAATCCTTACTATTTTAACTAGTTTAGAGAGAAGGTTAAAATAGTCGTTCTACTCGTTTATAGTATTTTTTACAGTTTACTCAAACATTACGCGTTGAAAACTATAGTCATAGAATTAGTTGACAATTGCCTAACCTAAGAGGTAAAGTCTTATAGTAAAAGTTATTGTTGGTTTAGAATTATAAATATACCAGCCATAAAAAACTTTACTTTCAGAAACTTGACAATTTGTTTTTTGAAGAATTTAACGATCGTAAGGGAAGATTTAAGGAACCTAACGGTCTTACTTAATTAACTGCTATATAACGCCGACATTAATTCCTCTTGTTGCATTAACGGCTGCAACTTCATATGTTTTGTCTCCGTCAAACGCGTACTTCGCGTTGTTGTAAGCTATGATTGGATTGCTGACTAGATTAATAGGTTCTTTATTATTAGCGTATAAAGAATTTGTATCAATGGGGTTAAAAGTCTAGCTAAACTGTGAATTAGAGGGTAGTAGCCCCTTAGAACGTATATAAAGACGCTGATAATTGTTAACGCCTTTTACTTTTCCTTATAAGTCTTGAAATTCAAGATTTTGAAGATAGTTTTGAAGTTGAGCCAACTTAAAGAAGATTCTTGCCAGCTCTTTTTTGTTTTATCAGATACAATAATCACACATCTATTAACTTCTGCCTTTAATTTAGTCTTAATAGTCTACCAAATCGTTTTTTACATATTAATTGTCTAATAGCTAAACAACTTACGAAAGTATTAGAAAACACGGGCGCTATGGCTAAAATTTTCGCTAACATCTGTATTGGGAATCTATTGGTTTACGTAGTTGGGTAGGTATTCGTTGGTTGAGTTCTCGTTAACGTTCTTACATCAAAGATCTTTATTATAATGTTTAACAAAAATAGGTTTAAGGGACCTAATTTCCCTTATTCATTTTTATTTGTTTATCTTAACATTTCGACTGGCAGGTTAATGTTAATTTAAGTAGTATAAAAACTTGGTGAGTTAGGCAAGGGAACTTGACTATTTAGAAGTATAGAGACTTGCTAATTTAATATATGGTTATATAACGAGACTTTTTTGATGAAACCAAGCAATTTTTAGTATTTTCGCTCAGATTAACGAAGTATTTATTAATGTATCCAAATGATGATTTCATAATATAGGGGAGAGAAAAAGATTGTTATATAAAATAAGGTTTGGTACAAGCAGTATAATTAAAAATTATTTATCATTGTTATTTAAAGTTAAAAGTTGTAGGGTTTAGTCGTTTTTGCGATTTGTGGCAGTAGTATCAACTTAACCGTGTACCAATTATAGAAAACTTGGCAACTTAGTAATTATTTTCTTAACAATTTGAGACTTTTAACGGTTAATCTCAATATTTATTTTCTAAAAGGGTTTAATAAAGATTTCTTAGTATTTTGCTGATAGCGAAACCGTCGCCACCTCTAGATTGCCGTTTAAAACTGTCGCAATCTAAAAGTCTTCTCTATTTACTGCTGTTTTGGACTGTCGCAATTCATAGATGCTTTTTACAAAAACCTTTCTTCTACTTTACAGTACAAAGCATAACCGGAAAATAGCCTCTCTTTTTACTTAGCCAATCTGTACTTAACATAATAAGCACTGATTAGTGTTGATAGGCCTTGCCTGATAAGCCTTTAGACATTGCAACGTTGTCGATTCGAATCGTGGTCGAAGTAACAGTAGTATTATGTGGTCATGTGGTGGATGTATTATTCTAGGTTTGACAGACCGCTAGCCGGTCTGCACACTAATTTGTATGGCCAATTGCTTGGCCCGTGCCCTAGTGAGAAGTGGGCACATACTGTACTCGACTTTACAGTCAATACAGTCAACCCACAAACAATGCAGTCAACTTGCAGTCAGTACAGTCAACTTACTTGACAGTACAGTTGACTGACTGTACTACAATTAAGTACTGTTCCAACACGACTACTAGTACTATTGATATAGTTGCAATGCCGATCTATCAGTCGCTTATCAATTGCATCGCTGATCTTTTGTGGCCTGTGTGCAGGCCACATCAGCGGAATACACACCACTGTAGTTACCAGCCAGATCTATCTATTGCCATTCCCACACCCATATTAGCCATGCCTCTCCACTTCCTGCAGCTAGAAAATCTGGCCAGAGCACAACACCCAGGGCCCATCAACCCAGCCGATCCCAAACGGTAAGCCTCGTTCCGCCACAACACCTCAAACAAGCGTGAACGGCGCACTCGCCGCCTCAAACGGCGTAATTGCACCCCCCAAGCTCTTCCAGTCCCCAAAGTACCGCAGCCGATACACGCCCCCCCTCTGCAGGCCCCACCCGCCCTCGACCTCGCGGTCCGTCTCCCACGTGACAGTGACCTCGCTCGTCCCGAACAGCTCGCTCACGCGCCGCCACTCGAACAGCAGGCTCCAGTCCTCGTCCGTGCGCACCGTGCGCCACGCGCCGGGCCAGCGTTCCGCCGCCGCCGTGTCCCACCACTCGACGGCGGCGTACGTGCGCTCGAGGTGCAGGTCGTTGCGCGGGTTGGCGCCGACAAAGGTCGCCGTGATGCGGTTGCCGAGCCGGTGGAAGGACGAGACGTCCTGTGTGATGGCGCCGAAGTATTTTCCGAAGGGCGTGCCGTCGCGCACGACGCCGGTGATGAACGAGAGGCTGCGGTTGCTGTTGTCGGGCGGGAAGAGGTACTCTGGCTGGGACGGTGGGACGCTGGCGGCGGCGTCGAGGAAGGGAAGGTATTGGACTGTGACATTGATGTAGGCGGCGAGCGTGTGTGGCCCGTAGAGCGTCGAGGCGCCTTCGTAGCGCTGGATGGCGTATTCCTCTGCGGTGGTGATATAGTGTGTGTAGCTGTTTGCTGGGCCGCCAATGACGACGACGGGGTCGGGAGAGTGGCTAGACCGAGAAATATGGTTGTCGTGGAAGAGTGCTATGGAATCGGCTTTCACGGCTTCTTTCCAGCGCCGCCCGGCCATTGTGCTTGCTTCCCCTGGGCTGACGATGGCGATGAACTGGCCGACGCGGAAGACCTGCACGTCGACTATATTGGGCGTCCATGTGTAGGGTTTCTGTACCTCGCCGACATCGAGCAAAATCGGTTTTACGCCTTGGCAAGCTCGCTGATCATCCGATGGCTCTTTGAGGAAACCGGAGACGACTTTCCAGACAGGCGATGTGTTGGAGGGGTCCCCATCGTGCTGTGTGAAATCAAATACTCCAGGTCCATCTGACGTTCCAGCAGCAAAGGAGTATCCCAGGGCCGCTGGGCAGGTGGACACCGATGATCCGTTCGGAAGGAGGAAAGTGAAGTTGGACATATCGTGGAAGGTGTGGAAAGACTTCACCCAAGGTCCCTTGACAGGGACTGGGTCCGCCACCAGTTCATCATACAAGCTCTTGGCCGCAGCAAATTGTCTCCGACCAATCTCGAAGCAGGACGAAGTGCCAGTATCGTTGTCCTGAAAATGAGGACCCCTGGCATGGCATTTTCCTACACGACCATCACCAGGACAGGTACTGTTCTCGAGTGTACACATCTGGCCTGAGCCATCCTCGCACCAAGCCCCCAGGACATTGGGGCTGGTGTCGCCCACGTTGGCCTGCGAAAAGCCGGCCACGAAGCCGTCGGCAGCATTCCTATCCCCAGAGACGGTCTTTTCAAAGAGATAGGCGGCAACACCCTTGTTATCACCTGTGATTATGGTGTTGTTTCCGTAAAGAGAGGTGCCGTGAGTGGGGAACCAGGTGAGCACGCCAATGTTCTTGCCATCTGATGCGCGTTGGAACTTGAGAAGGGTCAGGTCTTTCTCGACTGAGCCGTCATCCTCGGCGCTGGTGTTATATTTCGACCGTTCCTCCTCCGGGTTGGCCAAGTATGAGAACAGACTTCTGTTGACATTGGCACCCTTGACCTTGGTAGCGCCGACAGTGAGATAGCCTGGCTGTAGACTCTCATGAGCCCGTTTGATAGACAGCACGGCACCGTCGACTATGGCCTTGTAGCCCTGGCGGTCGAAGCCTTTGCTGGTGATCTGCGGCAGCAGGTAGTTAAGCCATCCGGCAGGTCCGGAATGCGAATGTGTCCCTGTGACGGCTACATTGTTCTGGCCGTAGACGGCATAATCCGAGCCCAGCTCCCGAAGTCCTGAAAGTATTCCATATCTCACAGCCGTGTCGCCTGACTGGGTGTCCAGCACCAAGTAGACAAAGCGGTCGTCTGGATGTGACGCATCGCCGACGATGAAGGCCCGCGAGTATAGGCGCTGTCGCAAACCAGTGCCTAGTTGTTTCGGGTCTGCATAGCCCATGAGATTGACCTCGACGACTGGCCCTGTGATGTCCGCTTTGCCTACTCCGAGGAGATATTGGTCGCCCTCCCCAGTCAGAATGAGTTGCCCATCATGAGTGAGCCAGGGAAGGCGGAAACGTGGGAATTTGGCAAGGGACAAGCAGCAGAAGAGCAGGCATAGAACGATGGAAAGAGAGATCCAGTAGATGATCTTGCTGGACCGGATCGTCTGCAAAGTGGATTCATGGCCTTCAAGGTTGTCCTTGTGTTTCCTGGTGTTGTCCATGATGCAGCATGAGTACTTTCACACTTCACACATGGGAAAGCGACAGATCTGACATCTCGAGCTGAGAAGTGGAAGGAGGAATAGGGAGGGAATAAACGAGCCCTATGGGACAGGAAAGAGAAGAGGAGAAGGGCAGCGGGCAGCGTGGTCGAAGTTGTACGAAGTCATCCGGATGACCGGTAAGTGGTAAGTGACAGTTACATGTTGTCATTGCAACGCCAGTTCCGCTGTATGATAGTTGGTTGCACTAGTGGGCTATACTATAGGTGCAGGAGTGCAGGGGTGCAGGTGTGCAGGTGCACCTGCCTGGTCACGGCACAGCACCTACACCTACTACTACACCTGCTACCATAGTACAGTGCCCAGGGAGATGGTGCGTAGCTACAATGTGCCTGGGAAGGGTACCGATTCGTCCATGCACGCTGGCAGCAGTGACGATCCAGTTGCCTAGCCAGTTGCCTAGTGGCAATGTCCATCCCGCCTCAACCACTTGTGCTCTAGACAATCTCGTAGTCAGCGGGATGCGACTTAACAAGCCAGCTAACGAGTACCAGAGGACGTTGTCTGCCATGAATTCGAAGTCAGCATGTCAATATGTAACATCTGTGCACATGCTCGGGCTCACATAGCACAATCGATTGACGTAGCATGTGGAACCTCCAATCTATATATTATGTACAGAGTCCAGGGGTCCATGTACACTGCAGTGTACATGTATATATGTAGACATGGGTGCTGCAGGTGTGGCCCAGGCCGTCTTAGTCCAAAGTTATTTTGGCTGAACGAATTTTTAAACCGGATTCACCCCACATCCTTCACCTTCACCAAAGCCGACACGCACCCCAGACCAATGCTCCTTTCGACTCATAGCACTTCCAATTGACCTCAACCGTTCCTTACGGACCCATAACAACTCCAAGCAGACCCCGAGCTCTGCAGAAACAACACTCCACCACCCCAGAACAGGCCCCAGACGCAACCCGCCCATCATGCCCTCCATAACGACGGTCCACGAGTCCCTACCTTGTAGGCCTGCCTCCTCCTCTGCCTCTGTCCAGCCCCCCCGCTTCCGTCCTGTCCATCACGAACTAAACGTTCCTAGACATCGACCCTGAGCCCACCCCC